>CAXKWD010000001.1:142706743-143320537 GCA_964059195.1 Ectobius pallidus
CACCTATCGAGTAACGCTCCGAGCTAACCCTGCTATTGGCGGGAGGCCTTTGCCCCTATGGGATTTATGAGGGTTAATTATTTATTATTTATTTAATCTATAATCAAAGTGATCCCTTTGCAGGCCATGGGGTCCTCTAGGGTACTGGCAGGGTGAAGCTCCTAGATTTTTTTAGACATTCGTAACGTGAAGGTGGTAAGGTTGTCAGCCTTACGCAACGACCTCCTTTGTCCCAGGATTGCTCCTAATACTCATTTATGTTAGAGGCTGGGTCGACCCCAGGGCCATAGTGCCAGCAGAAGGATCAGGCCAATGGAAACATCCCAAAGACCTAATCGGGGATCAAAATCGCGACCTTCCTGTTTGTAGCGCTGTGCCTCAACCAACTGATGGCAACTTTTATTTTTCTTATAAATACCATTAATAGCCTATCTTATATATTTATACACTGCAATGGCAGAAATTGAACTGATATTTTATTATATTATATGAATTGGAAATAAATATACTCTAATAAATATGGAGGTCGCGGGATCAAACCCGGCCGCAGTCGATGGGTTTTTCCGGACGTAAAAATCCTGGGCACAGAGTCCTCCAGGAGGAACTTTAAGCTGGGGGGCCCGTGTCGTAGATTTACGGCACGTAAAAGAACTCCAAGCCTAAATTAGAGCCTCTGGACAAAATTTCTCGGCCCTTTCACGTCCAAGTAATACCTTAGTTTCCGGAGAGGGGCTAAGGGGCGATGGGCTTACCACCTGTCCCTCTGCCCTCTCTAGGAAAATAATCGTAACAAAAATTCACATAGGTACAGAAACCTCCGCTTGGAGGCCCTACGCCCCAACATGGGGGCACAGGATTCGAGAGAGAGAGAATAAATATGGAATGTACCTCGCTATTGATTTTTTTATATATTCTTGAATTAGATACATGGGAATTAATGCAGATCAAATTTCTTACGTGTTTGAAAAAGTACAACAAAAATTTTAGAATTATATGTGCGGAAATAAATGAAGGTCATTTTTCATAACACATAGCCTATTAGTACAATCAAGGTTTTAGAATGTTATATTATTTTATGGAAATAAATAAAGATAAGCATTTTAAGGACATGCATAGAACAACACAGGTTTTTAATTATATCATTTTATCATAATAAAACCAAGGGTTTAAAGAATTGTTTTCACAGAAATAAATGCTGACCAAATTTCATTCGCATATGTACATGTTAAGAGCACCAAAACATCTAGATTACTTAATATTTCGAACGGGAAAATGTTCATTATTATTCACTAGAAGACCTACTATGTTTTCTTGTACTTAAATATGTATAAAAAGTATTAAAATTTATTGCTGCTCAAACCATAAAAATCAATCTCGGAAATTAGTCCGGTATTTGTCTATCACGACGTAGGGCAATTTCAGCTGCTTTATTGTAAAAAAATACTAAAGCGTAAAGTTGGCTAAAATATGTGGCTATAATCATCAGTATTCTGCAGCACGATAAACTATAATATTATCTTTGCCGCGTGCCATCAATTAGGTTTTTGTTCAATTCTGCCAATGTCATGAAACCTGCCATAAGAGGTTAGCGCGGCAGTCGACAAAGGTGGCATTTACTAAAAATTTATTATAATATTAAACAGTTTATAGAAACATGTGGAGCTTGTGCATGTGATTTTGAGAAGTATGAGATTGAAGTCAAGAGTCTAAAAAATGCACTTATTTATTTTATTTTTTATTTTTTGCCAAAGATACCAAGAGTTTGAGTGGCTTTGATAATGTAAAGTATTGTTTATTTTCCAAATATAATGGTAATGTAAAGCATAGTTTATTTTCCAAATATAATGGGGCGGTAGCAGAGACATAAAATTATATAGTAATCATTTGAAAAAGTACACAATATAGGAGTAGCATACTTTGTAAATAAAAATAATAACTTATTATTCCACAAATACACATTTATTGTTACAGCTTATCATTTGAAAAAGCACAAATAATATAGGAGTAGCATACTTAGTAAATAAAAATAATATTATTCCACAAATACACATTTATTGCTACAGCTTGTTATCTTATTACGGAAATACAATATTTGGTGAGAATGTTTTTTACTTTCTCTTGAAATGAACATCTGTTGCTATTGTCGTTGTGTAACGGCTTGTTCTTTTTGACTGATATTTAATTTAAATGATTATGGTATTGGTTGAAATACCACGATGAATCATGGTAACAGTATGTAAGTATACAATCCGCCATTTGCCTTTGCGACTGGGGTAACCACGAAAAATCCCCAAGTCAGACTGGTCGGCTACTGCATTTGACCAAAAATTCCTCCCGAATGCGGGCCCCAGACGCAAGCACCTAGGTCTTCCTGCTATCTTATGGGCCGTTTTAAATATTTTTGGAATTATGAATAAGTTAAACAGCAAGGATTCCATAGATTTTTTGTTACGTATTTATGTTGAAATCACAAGCCTATTGTTATTTTCCTTTATTATCTGTTACGAGTTAGTTTCTGAATTTTTTTCACTTATAAAGAATCCTTTCTATGTAAATTCTAATCGTTCTGGGTTTTAGCAATATTCACTATCTTCTCTATTTACCGTTTTGTCATACTGAATTTAAAATTATTTCAGACTATTATTTGGGTAATCATCGCGGATTATGTTGCTGTACGACACACTCTTTCCGGAAGGTCTGATCACAATCATACAGTGGCATTTGGTAACATCATAAGTACAGGGACAAATTAGTAAAATAAGGTTGTTTTATTAAGTATATCAATATAGGGAATAAATTCCAATGCGAAATTCTTTTACTAAAAGTCTCCTGTATACGAGACTCTTGAAAAATAGCCAAGTTACATTAACATTTCAGAGCTGAATTTATATATTTATATAAGCAATCATCAAGAGAAAACATCAGTGGGCTCTAAGTCTCGAACCTGTGAGAAAAATTTTAGTGGAACAGCTGATCTCCATGAATGATAATCCTAACATGTAGATAAAAATCCTCACACTTTGCATAAAACATTGCTGTACTGATCTTGTACCTCTCTTTTTAAACAGTTTTTTGTGACAAATTTGTACGTCAGTAGCAGTGCTAAAATTTAATGTACCAAATTATACTAATATATTTCATTTTACAGAAGAAAGTTTGTCCTAGTAGGAATGGCACCAGACTATTCAGCTTAATGTCTAAGAACCCTGAGTCCTCTATCTCGCTGAAGAGATTTTCATTAACCTATATTTTTTATAACTTAGGCCTAAATAATAATTTTCTCTGAGCAAATATAACAAATATCCCTGTGTAAAATCTACAGTAAAATTCTCTTCAGTGAGATAATAGTATATTTTTCATTGCCAACACACATATAGGCTTAAGGGAGCATTCACACCGAAGTAGCATGCCACTTGCGACGTACTACCTGGATGCACGCTGCACGTTACTCATTTTAAATCCCAAATAAACAAGTTCAAGTCTTCACACCGAAGTAGCGTGGCAATAGTGCAGCTCGCAGAGTGCGACATTCATTTCTTCAGAAATTTAACATCTTGAGTACTTTTATATGTCCATCATTGATTTATAAATTTCAGACTACACCATTAAATAGAATACCAGTCAAATTTCTTTCTGACGCTGACGTATTAATTCGAACAACATGTAAAGAGATACTTCAACTCCAAACCGACACCCCTGATAGTATGATGTACTCAGCCAAGAGTTATAAGGGATTAGGACTCTTTAAAGCATCGTGGGAGGCATATTTACAATTCATTAATTCCTGCCAAAGTCTCATGAATTCTAATAACATCCACATAAATCACACAAGAGACTTGAACGATGAAGTTAACAGATGTCTCGAAAAACTTAATCTGCCATCAGATGGAAGGCCTGCCTGGCTTAAAGTTCCTTCCATACGGACGCAACTCCGAATTAAGGAATTTGAAACTTGGTGTTCTTTGCCCCAGAAAGGAAAGGGTGTCATCCTTTTTAAAGAATATACGCCATGTAATAAATGGCTTAGTAAGCCCAAAGGATTGACGAGTAGTGAGTGGAAGGATGCAATTAAGATGACAGCGAATGTATGTCCAGTTCGTGCTCTACCAGGCAGGTCCCAAGACGGTCACCATTGCCGTCGTTGCGGCAGTGAGAAAGAAACTCTTGCTCACGTCTTGGGTGCTTGTCCTTATGGTGAAGTGCTGAGGAACAGTCGCCATCACAAGATCCGAACTTCAATTGCAAATGCTCTGCGGGAAAATCATCATCAAGTAGCTGAAGAGGTCTACGGCGTTTCTGAAGGTGGCTCCTCTAGAAGAATTGACATCATCGCCATTCCACCAGGCCCAACCAATGGATATGTAATCGATCCTACAGTCAGGTTTGAAACAAGTAGCACCCAACCTGCAGAAGTTCATGCTGAAAAATGTCGTATCTACGAACCCACCATCGCATACTACAAAGAAAAATACTCCCTTTCTTCTATTACCATCTTTGGCCTGATGGTGGGTGCAAGAGGAACAATTCCTTCATTCTTTGTAGATTTCTGCAGATTCTTCCGTCTGAACAGCATTTTAATAAAAGAAGTGTCTCTGACAGCCCTGAAAGGTTCCCTCTCAATACTCAGGAATCACTTATATTCCTAAATTGTATATATTTGTTTTCAATGTTCTTTTTTTTCTTGTTTCATAAGTTTTCTTGATATATATGAGTTTTTTTCTTTATGTTTATTGTAAATACTTGTAAACACTTCTTTGTGGTGCAAATCATTTTATTTTATATTACGCTTTGTCTTAGGGCAACCCTTAATTAAGGGAAGCTGAATGTAAATAAACATTAATATATATTGGTGAGCATTCACACCGAAGTAGCATAGCCTGCAAGTCGCAAAACCTGGATGCAGGCTGCACATCGAGTTGCATGGTTCACAGTTTTGCATTCATACCGAAGTAGCGAATGCGATCTGCAGTTTAACGTAAATTATATATTTTCACTTGAACAATTGAGAAACCCATTTAAAGTAATGTAATTTACCTAAAGATGTTATAGTGTCAGCAATTTCAATTCAGGCTTTTTTCCTACTAGTTTCGATTGCCATATCGTATAGTCTACGCATGTACAAATTGTATGTTAAACAGCTCTCTTTCTAGCAGTTTTCATGACATTTTTGCCATAATCTACCGCTACACAAGCGAATATACTGTGTTGAATTTTCTTAACAATTAGAAAACAGCTGAAAAAGCAACTGCACGCATGCGTCATCCCGAGTAGCGTCGCATGAAATAAGTCCAAATCTATCTGAAGAAATGAATGTCGCACTCTGCGAGCTGCATTATTGCCACGCTACTTCGGTGTGAAGACTTGAACTTGTTTATTTTGGATTTAAAATGAGTAACGTGCAGCGTGCATCCAGGTAGCACGTCGCAAGTGGCATGCTACTTCGATGTGAATGCTCCCTTGGACTTATTTCATGCGACGCTACTCGGGATGACGCATGCGTGCAGTTGCTTTTTCAGCTGTTTTCTAATTGTTAAGAAAATTCAACACAGTATATTCGCTTGTGTAGCGGTAGATTATGGCAAAAATGTCATGAAAACTGCTAGAAAGAGAGCTGTTTAACATACAATTTGTACATGCGTAGACTATACGATATGGCAATCGAAACTAGTAGGAAAAAAGCCTGAATTGAAATTGCTGACACTATAACATCTTTAGGTAAATTACATTACTTTAAATGGGTTTCTCAATTGTTCAAGTGAAAATATATAATTTACGTTAAACTGCAGATCGCATTCGCTACTTCGGTATGAATGCAAAACTGTGAACCATGCAACTCGATGTGCAGCCTGCATCCAGGTTTTGCGACTTGCAGGCTATGCTACTTCGGTGTGAATGCTCACTAGTACTAAATCTTAAATCATAATTATTCATAAACCTCTTTTTACTGAAGATAATATATTCCAGGTTACTTTAAATGGTGTCTGCACTCGGTGAATTCACACCTGAGACCATGGTTTTCATGACATTAGTAATACTGTTCTGTACAGACTATAAAGAATAGTATTTTTGATCCATTTCATTTGGACTTCTGAGAAGTGTCGACTTAATGGTAATGAATATTTCTCATTAGACATCCTCTCGTTAGAAATATTTGCCTTGGATATTTTTACAATGAATATTTAGCTCTTGAATCAGTAACCAATCTGGTATAAGAGTATGTGGAATTTAAATCAATGGCAAATGTCTATCGTCGTAATTTTATAGTTTTATTTTTATTACTTTCATTTAATCGCACCTATTACGCTATAAATTCATAAGAACTGACTAACAAAAATCATGACTGTAGCTTCTTTGATAAGAAAGATTCATTGAACACACACACACACACACATATATATATATTCGTGAAAATAAAAACTGGAAAATTCACTTCAGATGGATAAAGGCACACGTAGGTCACCATGGCAACGAACTTGCAGACCATTTGGCAAAGCAAGCTGCAAGGGACATGAACTTAGAGGTATGTTATAACAAAATTCCAAAAAATGACATTTTGACAAAACTGCGAGGAAAGTCCTTATCCAGATGGGAGGAAGACTGGAGCAAAACAACAAAAGGAGAAGTAACAAAGTCATTCTTTCCTACGGTTAGAAGCAGACTAAAAGTGAAATTGAACTTGACCCCAAACCTGACAACATTCTTAACAGGACACGGCAGAATAAGAAGTTATTTCCAAAGATTCAAAATTATGGAAAGTGCCGAGTGCGTGTGTGGGCTAGGTGACCAAACAGTGGACCACTTGATATTTGAGTGTACAAAACTAAAATCTCAGCGAGAAGCTTTTAAAACAAGTGTAACAAGAAGTGGGCTGGCATGGCCAATAAGCAAAGATGGAATTTTCAGAACACACAAAAGAAACTTTTTAGGATTTGTGAATAAATTAAATATGCAAGAACTAAGCGAAACCGTTTAGGGAAGTGTTAATATAAATATAAGAGTAAATAGTAGTAGTAACATAAAATATGTAACAATTAAGGCATTATAAAATAGTATATTACGAAGTGCTAATCAAAGAGAATGATAAAATAGTAAGATAGTATTAGTTAACGTAAAATCACAACAATAAATAAAATGAACAGTTTAGAGTAGTAATAAGTAATGCAATAGGATATTATCTGAATTGTAAATAGTAAATTCTAAGTGATTATTTAAAAATAATAATAATAATAATTCGAGTAGTAATAAGTAACGTACTAGGATATAAGTTGAATTGTAATTTTTAATGGTTAAAATAGTAATAGACTACTAATTAACGTAAAAATCATAATAATTACAATGAACAGTTTAGAGTAGTAATAAGTGGTATAATAGGGTATAAGTTGAAATGTAAATAGTAAATTGTAATCTATTAATAGGAAAACAAGTGTAAATAATGTAAACAGTGCATGTAGTATTACGACTGTAATGAGACATGCTGCCAATAAATCTGTTAAAAAAAAAATACATACATACATACATACATACATACATACATACATACATACATACATACATACATACATACATACATACATACATACATACATACATACATACATACATACATACATACATACATACATACATACATACATACATACATACATACATACATACATACATACATACAGGTAACTGATTATAACAAAGTGCCAGATGCAGTTAATAGGTCATATTTCAGGAACTATTGAGTTTTAGACCACGGATTCTTGAGAAAGTTTGATAAGCATTATGTGAAGGAATATGTGGGATAACTAGAATATTGAAGGAAATTAGAACAAATGCCTCACATCTAAAGCAAGGCGTGATATAATAAATTTGGAAACTTGGATTTGATATTCATAACTGCTAGGTAAAGTCTTGTATTCTTTACTTTATATGCCTTGCTTTTGTTTAATCAGTGATGTTTGCAATTATGATATGCAGAAAAGAAGTTATTTTTGTAATCTATCTCCGAATTAAGCTCCAGATCAATTGATTAAGCAGGACTTAAGGTAAACGAAGGTCTAAAGTTTGATATGTGAAAGTCTATGTGGAAAGTGTTATTTGTCAAATGTCGTATCTTTCATTCTTTACATTAGTTTTACCTCTTTTTTTAGGGACATTTAAGACAACCAAGGTGCCCGGGCCTTACAGGGCCGCGATCTGTCGGGAGAGGGATTATCTATGGATATCATACATACTTTTCGACCAGAAACGACATGGAGGGTCTTCCCGGATGAGTGATCAGCCCAACCCCGAAGCCACCTCCGAGACAACACAAACAGGTAGGACGAAACATACCATTCGCACACACATATTGAAGAGTTACAGCCGCGGAAAATTAATTCAATATGCAAATCTTTCCACCCACAAAATTGTGTGTATATGTGAGGAGAAGGAATTCTCTAACTAGCTCTCACATAAACAACAGTCAGTTTTAGGATCAGAGAATTATATTTGAACCACCAATTTTCTTTTTGTTTGAAGTCATAATTTATGTACTATAGCACGTGTATTGGAGAAAAATGTGTGTACGCCTGGCCTTGGATGGGACCTTTAGACGTATAAGATGGCGGCACTACAAAAATATTCCGTTGCTGTCCTGTAAAAAAATACTACAGCGTAAAGTGGAATGGGATATTTATCCACTTGTGTGGTTATTAGAATTAATCAGCATTCAAAGGGCGGAGTTGGGGTCGTCTGTACAGCATTTCCAATGTCAGTATCTATTCCGAGGCCGCGTGCCACTTTTTTGCGATTGTTTTGACCTCCCATAATAGGATGGACAAAGGGTGGCGCTCTGTCTGGCGACCTCACTGGCACATGAAAATGGGTGGCCTCTTAACAGTGGCGTGCAATTATTTCCACGTTACCAGGTATGAGAATAAAAAATAAAAAAATAAAAATTTAACACGCAAGCAAACAAGAATAATAATAATGACTATTTTGCAAATAATGACAAAATCTTTATGGCCAAACCCAAGTCGAAGATGAGGTGACAAAGCAATTGTGATATAAAAATGCCACATGCTAAAAGTGACTTGGATCCGGTAGGATTGTAGTGTATAGTCTTTGGCTGCTGCAATCTCAGAAACTACTCCATTCTTTGACTCATTCAATACTGATGGAGGACGTCCAGCTACGCCACAAACATCCCAACCGACTTTCAAGGAACTCGATCAACTCGATTTCAGGAACTTCATGTGGAAACAAGCAGCTAAGTTATTGTGTGTTATTATCTTTTAAAATAATACAGTACTTCGATTTTATCATCATATTTCAAAATTTCTTGAAGACTTTAATACTTGCCTTGAAACACATACTTTTTAAACCTGGGATCTTTTCGAAGGTCTCCCCTTCGCATCCCATGGCACTCGTTTATCTCTGGACCACCTTTCGGTATCAGTGAACTTACATCAACGTGAGCCTTTACGGAATCATTTCTCAATTACCCTCAACAACTGAGAAAGAATACAATTGCTACTGGTAGAGTTACCGTATTAAGGATAGATTGTTGGAGAAATTCCTACATCTCTTGAGTCTTGGCTCTTGGTTTAAAATCACAGCCATCCATCTTAAGCAATGTACCGAACATCCAGAGTTAGAGTACCTTTTATTCGCTTTTCCTATGGAAATTTTCAGCAGCAAATAGTGAAAAAGAATTATAATTGGGAAGTCGAAGAACATTTTACTTAATAACATCTAACATTTGAAACCGAAGAGATTTTAATACATTTTACTAGAAAGGGCTTTGTAAAATGAAGTATTTGTGAACAAAAAAAAAACAAACAAACAAACAAACAAACACACACAAGTTAATTTTAAAAAGACTCACAAGCAAAGTCATCGTTATCTCTATCATATTTTGTGGGATAAGCCTGACAATGTACAAGTGAAGTCTGTGTTGAATTACTAAAATACTGTAATAGAAATATGTTAACATTTACCAAAACTTGGAAGTCTCAAGCCAATCAGGTGGATTAATAGATTTTCCTGACTTACAGAATTCGAGCATCCACATATATTATGATTGCGGTCCTGAAAAAGACGAAACTAAAAAGCTATCACAGATCATATTATGTCAGAGAAGCTGCAGATAAATTCTGAAATAAAAGGGTTTGTACAAGGTTCAAAATAAAGCTCGTTTTTCGTAAAGCTTCAGAATAAAAAAAAATGGAATGAAATGATCATTTCCTGTAGGCCTATCTATGTTTTAAACTATCATGGTTTTCAGTGAGTACGGCAATTTGTATTGCTCAGATATATCATACACTGTTCTTCTTGTCAAAAGATGCATATATTTTTTTATTTCCAAACCGGAAATGAGACTGTTCATTTTTTAATGGTTGCCTCTGCGCAATTACCTTGAGAGAGAAAAGAACGTCGACTGTTGTTTGGCCATTGCCTTGGAAACATAACGTAAAGTAGGTATATGGCACAGTTTTTCGAAAATTATTTATGAGAAAAATAACTGTATTCCTAAACCTTGTCTCGTCGTGTTTATTGATTCTGCAAATTTTGCAAAGATTGATTAAATGATTCAAACACGATGGCGTTTCGAATGATTTGCACTTCTCGCCCCAACAAGTATGTTATAAGATAAAAGAAGAAAAACTGCACGCCACTGGTGGTCACAGCGGCTCAATTTCATAAGAAAATGATTCCCATCCATTTCTTATATTTTAAATTGATACTCATATAATTTCATGCTGGTTTTATTAATTTTATTTGCAGCTTGTTTCTGAGAAAATCTTTGCATCGGGAGACACGTAAAAAGCATTCCCAACTAGGATATACCGTACTTGTGTTTGAGTTAACAAAGAAATGGACTTGACAGATATGGCATGAATACTACAGCGTATTTATGCTATCAAGCAGATGTAATGTAGCGCTAAAATTTCTTGCTCACATTGATCTGAAGGCTTAAATTTGCACATTGTAACATTCATCATGGACTAATATGGAAGATATAAAAGCATTCGTCTTTTACCGGCTATTATGTAAGTATTTTACTAAAACGAGAAGGGAGAGAGAAAGAAAGAGACTTGATTTAGTGGCTTTTGGAGTACTAGTTCAGGGACCAGGTAAAGAAATGACCAGGGTTCGACTGCTACTGGGTTCCGTTTCTTATTAGTTTGTTAAAGTATAATAGAATGTAATTATAGCCATCACACAAACATTATCACAATTTCTTCTTCTTCTTTTTCGTAGTTTTACCTCTCCCTTTTAGGATTTAAGCGACCCAAGCCGCCCGGGCCTTACAGGAGAGGGATTACCTTTGGATCACATACATACTTTTTTGACCAGACAAGGACATGGAGGACCTCCCCGGATGAGTGATCAGCCCAATGCCGGGGCCACCTCCCAGACAACACGAACACGACGATACACACATACACTCACTCAGAAAAAGGCGAGGATGAGGATGAAGATGATAATGACAGCTAGATGATATCCGGGAACCACAAGGGCCTAAAGTTACCTGACATTTGTCTCATAGGTGAGGGAAAACCCCGGAAAAAATCTCACCTAGGTAACTTGTCCCGACCAGGAATCGAACCCGGGCCCGCTGCGTGAGAGGATTGAACGCATCCCCTGAGCCACAGCGGTGGACCATCACAATTTCCATTAGGTAAATTCGTGTATGAATTTCACTTGAGAAATGGAGTAACCATGGTACCAAAGATAAACAGAATTTTGAGTTGCATGTCGTTTCCTACTAGCGGAAATCATATGCGAAAAAGTAATAAACACAGAACTTTGTAAGCAAATGTGTCCACAAAATCAGAATGCTGATGGCAGCACAATTGCTTGTATTAAAGCGAAGCTGCAGAGGGATCCTGTAAGGAGATGCTGCATTTAATTGCATTCTTTTTATCCCGCCTCATTTAATGTGGAAGTTCAGCGAGACGTTAACGCCAGAAGCGAACGTTCCCCGCATCTGCTCTGCACTGTTCAAAGTACAAAACCGTGAACAAGTCTGAGCTATGTTGCAAATTACGGCGGCATTTCTAATTTCCTGTATTCAGTTCTAAATTAGACAGCGCGATCAACGCAAGGCGATATTCTATCTAAGAGATCGCAGATATAACTATATCAAATATATAAATACATTCATTTTTGTCAATAGTGTTTCATAACGTTAGGACTAATATAGGCCTATTGAAAGGTAGGAAGAAAAAACTTCGAATTTAAGAAGATATAAGAAATATATAATTTAAGGCAATGTTATGCTGGTACACATTATAGTTGAACGTACTACCCGCGCGCCACTTCTTGAGCGCTGGATTTACGGGGAAGTGAGGGTCGGGGGAACAAAACATAGCTATTCCGCCAGTCTTTCTGCAGTGTTGTCAACTAAAGAAATAACGTTTCAGCAGAATCGCGCGTATGATATTTTATGTAGTGACTTTAATATACAACGATTTTAATGCAGTCCAATAATATAACGTGGCGACGGTATTGCGTAACAATTAATTACACGTCATAAGAGTTTGGTTATCAAACAAGAATATTATACATAATATAGGCTCAATATTTTTACACTGAATGACTAATTTTTAGCATAAAGAAGAGTGTTAGCAGAACATGCTTCAGCATTTCGTGTTGTAAAACGTAAGAGAGGTAAGGCATCTAAAAGTGGATAAAACTATAGGCCTAATTTTAAACGTATTTAATACGTTTTGTGAAAAGTTCGCTCAACTTTCAGTCCATGAAATTGACATCAGAGTTCACGGGATCGTCAGAAATTAGCACATACGGAATTCTTAAAGAGGTGAGGAAAGTGTTGGATGTACAATGAAGTGTTTGTGAAATCAGCAGTTCGAAAAAATTGTATGTTTCCCCATAACTCGATGCATCAGAAAAGATCATGTCAATAAATAAATAAGAATCCTGAGACAGAATGAAAGCTTAGTATTGAAGCCACTAGATGTCAGGGTGTATAGCGTACTTCGTGTTTCAATGTTGTCAGCTTAACCTACGAAGTTGAACGAAACCTACCGAATAAGGACTAGGGAGCCGAGCGCTCAAGAAATCGCGCGCGGGTAGTAGGCTTTTGTTCAAATTTAAGAAGCACATTTGATGACTATCTTTTCCATGAGGCCATTTGCTCTAAACCTGAAATATGTATATAGTACTGTATATACAATATTTAGAGCGACAAGTCTATAGTTAGGACCATGCTATTAACTATTTCGTAACCGTGTCAGATTTTAAAATGAATTTTACCGTTGTACAAGATATCTTTCTCGTTCTGTATTGGGAGATCCCTTTGAATCGTCAAAGGCGAATGCGACAAACCTACGCGTATTAATTTTAGTTAGAGACTATTTTTGTTTAATTTAATATTTTAAATTTAAGATATGTCTAAAAAAAAGTAAATCATTATTTTAATTTTTATTGCTTTTCTAATTATTTTATTTCATCCAATTTAAAGCTGTTTTATGTTTTTTAATGGAAACAATCAAATGAATGCTATTATTAAATTATCCCTGGCCTAATCTCTCCTGTTACGAATTTAGAGTAATTACATGTACCCGATGAATACATGATGTGATACAGTTGAGTTCGATTAATAAAATAAACGAAAATGTATAGCCTAACCAAACCCATCAGCTCAGCTATATTTATTGTATGTTGCCAAAGCCTTTCGACATTTTCGCCATCAGTGTACCTTGTCGTGCTTAATTGTTAATGAAATATCAGCAGGGCAAGTTGTCCTGATGCTGTTGGTTTTAATTAAACATTTTAGTTTATTTTTATGAACGCTAGTATTAATCATATAGGAGTTAATTCCTAATTGTACGGTTTCTCTCTTATAACATTTCTTCTTGTAATATTCTATCTTCTATAATGGTTCTTTTTGTACTGTTTGTAAATTTGTGTATATAAACATGTTTATCTGGATGTAAACATGATTTAAAGATGTGAAAGTAATTACATTTGAAGGTGAAATAAATAAACGAATAAATAAATAAATAAATAAATATGTCAGATGATAATCTCTTTGCACCCACTCGAGCGATTCTCTGTTTGACGTAACGATTATCAAATATGCAAAAAACGTTCCACTTTTAATTGTTAGACTTCCGCACAGATAAATTTAGATTAGTAACAATAATCATACTAGAAATATCAATAATAAAAGGCCTGTATTCATAGTAACACTAATACACACCACAAAGTCGAGCAGTGATGTTTTCAGATAATTATTTTTCATGTCAGAATGTTTTGTTGTTCTTTCAACAAGAAATAATTTCATAATAATTTCCAAGTACAACGGACAGTTTGTAACAAAATATTTATTTTACACGTATGCGTGAATTGGAAAAGAAACTGATTTCTTTGAAAATTAAATTTTCATTGACGTAGAGCTAATTATTCAGAACAATAAAAAGTTTCCTAGCAATAACAGTAAAATGAAAACATATGCGCATAAATCTTTTAAATTTATTTGTTATTCAAATCGCCATTGAATAAGTACAGCATCTGTTTTAAATGTTTCCCCTACATTTTACCGCATTCTCATTCTAGAACTTTAATTTTGCCGAACAATATTATTCTAATAAAAAAAACCGAATCCTCATTCCAGACAGACAACTTCTCGATTTCTTTAATTTCAATTCTGCCTAATTTTATTTTCCCTTATGATGATTTAATGTAATACAAAAACGTATATGTATATATGCATATATATGTATAGGCTATATTATGTATATATATAACGTATTTAGTCTATGTATATAACGTATATATATGTATACATAACATATATTTGTGTATATATATATAAGGCTATAGCCTATTGTAAGTTCTTATTTCTTGCTTCTTCCATCGGATTGTGTGTCAAATGTACCGTTCTGGTTTTCTCATTGATTAGGAGCGTGTGTATGACGAGACGAAGCCGGTCCTTGCAGGTTATTAGGCGAACCAGAAGTAGTTGCCCGAGCGACATTATTCTTTGAAACGTACTTTTGTACAATCCCAGAATATTTTCCCTTCAGCCGCAATCTTGGTCCTTAAATACACGTAACCTTCTAGCATAGCTTCTTTTGGTCTCCTCGCGGTGAATTTATTGTCATTGTTTCTTGTACTCCTGAAGTTTGATTCTGGTAATATAAATTTAATAAATTTTTTTGTATACCTATATCTTGTTTCCATTTAATAAAATTAATTGGCCACCAAGTGGTGATTCACAGTTCAAGTCTTTCCGTACTTTCTAGGAACACCCTTCTGATAGGCTATATGGGAAACTGAGAAGTGGGCCTTACATGTAATTCGGGACCGTGATTTCGGGAAAGTTGATTCCGTGTCATTCGAGCCAAGTTGGGTCGGGAAAGTGTATTTTCTGGAATGCGGATTCGAGAAAATGGTTTTAAGCTGATATACAAAATATGTATGGTGTATAAACTTGTTTATCCATAGCAGAATAGATTCTTTCTTCCAGATTAAACGTAAGTTTAATATATTGACAAAAACATATTTTATTACCACATTTTAAAGAAACATATGTCCAATTTAATATAATTAAACACATATTTACGATTGGGGAAGCATATAACTAACACTGTTACCAACAAGCCTGTAACCACATTATTCAGCTACAACTATTCTATATTTTAATCGCCGATTAATAGTTAATAGTAATTAGAAGAAGGACCCTGCGAGAAAAAGGAATTTTTTGACACAAAAAAGCGTAAATTATGCCCAGCAACTACAGCAAAATGAGGTTATTTATCTTGCTGTAAATCTTAGATATGCATTTCCTATCTTTAGAAGGAATGCACATTATGGGGTTCAGGACTGAAAAACGCCTGCTTTCAACAGGGTCAGATCCACCAATAATGGGTCTAGTGGTAAGAATACTAAACAATCAACCTCTAAAAGCATTAAATTACACCTCTAAATTACAAAGAAAAAGAAAAATCTGAAATAAGCCAGCTAGTCCGTAATAATTTAAGTGAATAAATGATAATGTAATAATGTATCAAGGAATTTCAGTATACAGACAGATCAGCACTGCCGGAAAGTAATGGAATAAACACTATTGTAATAAATGTTATGAAGGTTCATTGACCCTATCGTCCAAGTTTTACGTAGGAGGTAGGCTATTCATATCAAACCCAAATACTTCTTTCTTCTCTCCTACATCACATTTGGTCCAAACATTTATTTCTATATTTTTCAAGTGAAAATCGCTATTTCTCATACTGTTAATGGATATAATTCCGATTAATATGCCTATGATATAGAATGTACACTATCTAAAGCAAGTGACTGGGCAGGTTTTGAAATATTTTCGTTTTCTCTGCTACTCTTGAGCCATTTATTCATTACCAGTTTATAACACTCAACAGTTTGCAAATCCTGGGTACATAGCTGCTGTGTAAACCCCAGTATTGTGAAAATTGTCTCCTTTCATCTTTCCCGTCTAAAGGCTCAGGGAATAATTTTATTTGTATCTGTTTATCGATTATGCCCCTCAGACTTCTAGTGAAACGAAACGTTTACTAGAACAGATACTATCATCATTATCATTATATTTATGGCCTAGGTCTTTGCACGGGCTACAACAAAAGACATTTGAAATTTAGCTTCTAGAAACTAAGAGTTAAAATCGTATGTTTCTTCTGGAATCTATATGTTATTGATGGGGGTAACATTTCCTATTCTGTTATGTAATGTAAGGTAAATTATGATTGTTGATTTCAAAATTAACTTAACAACTTAAATACAGGTTATATACAGGTTATCATGTAATGGCAAATAGATTATCCAGACCAATCGAAAGTAAGACAAACTTGAAAGAGAAATCACGTCCTATTGAAATATAAAGGTACAATTAAAACATGGTTATTGATATGCGAGTCAGATAATCATACTTCGTTATGAAAGCGAAGTCATAAAAATTGTTTTAATTATACACTGCAAAACTGTTTAAGATCTGTAAATGCATATCGGATCAACAAAACGTTCCCCTTGACTAGTCATATATCCCTCAGATTTATTAGACAAGGATACAGCTTTTGTATCGATAAATTGCTTCATATGAAGAAAGAAAATGAAGACAGAATACAGAATTACACATTCGTAGTAACATTATAAACGAGAAGGGAAATGAGGAAGTTGTTTGAGAAATAATTTATTGAAGTGAAACTTCTTTAGCCGCGGTAGGGGTAAATCGAGAGCTTGTGTAACGCTCGAAAATCGTCACGAAATTAATGTAACGCTCAAAATCGTCACGAAACTAGTGAGGTGTGACGGAACGGACTGCACAGAAAACAATCAACTCAGTGATTAGGCTTATCCACAGTTTAAAAAATCCAAAAATTAAAAATAAAAAATCCAATATTTAAAAAATCCAAAATTTAAAAACAAAAAAGATTCAAAGATTCAAAATTTAAAAAATCCATAATTAAAAGATCCAAAATTCCAAAATTAAAAAATTCAAAGATCCAAAATTCAAAAGTCCAAAAATCCAAAATTTAAAAAATAAAAATTTAAAAATCCAAATATTCAAAATTTAAAAAGAAAAAAATTTAAAAATAAAAAATTTAGAAAATAAAAAATCCAAAATCCAAAATTTAATAACAAAAAAATCCAAAATCCAAAAATCCAAAGTTTAAAAAGTCAAAAAACACAATATTAAAAAGTCCAACAATCCAAAATTCAAAAAATCCAATAATCCAAAATTGAACAATCCAAAACTTAAAACAAGTTTCACTTCTGTCGCGTGGCGTTCCACGCACACTTTTTTTACACTATAATATACATTGATCATGTGGTCAACATGGTCTACTGCATAGGCGTAACCAGGCCGACCATATGGGGGGGTTATAACATCCGGGAGAGGGGGGTCCGGGGGTCCTCCCCCGGAAAATTTAAAAAATCTAGATGCAAAATAACGAGTTTTTCGCTTCCCCGGAAAATTTTAAAAATTAAGACGCAAAATAACGAGTTTTAAGCTTCCCACGCTCTATACTTGCATTAAGTAATTTATGGGCAGACTTAAAAAAATTATACAATTTTCCTTTTTTTAATCAATGGGGGGGGGGGTTCAAACCCCCAAACCCCCCCCCCCTCGGTACGCCTATGGTCTACTGTGAACAATGGACAGTTGCGTTACTGGATTAAAGACTTCTTTTAATAACCTATCTAAACTCACACAACTTTCCCTATCCCATGTGTGGAAAGTGCGAATTTCTCACCTCACGTTCTGACACAGAGCACGCTGAGTGGCCGCAAAGAAAAGTGCTCATTAAGATAACTCGAACTGAAGAAAACCCGAATTGTTAAAGATTTAAAAGTAAGAGTTTGAGGAAGATTAATTTTGGTTAGCTTATACTACCATTCAGAGAATTTAAAGAAACCATTTTTCAAAATGAAAACCTTCTGGTACGAGTGCAAGCACTTATTGTATAACATGAAAAAAAATCCTTCATTATCACATCCCTGGAAGATTTAATATAGAAAATAACTTCGTTTTATTTCTGTAATGCTATTCAGTGGCATACACAAAGGGCACCCCACATAGGCGGTGCTGCCGATACCATGGCAACGGGTCCATGGGTCAGTGGAGCCCACAAAGGAGCAAAATATTTGATTAAAAACAAAATGTATAATATTGGCAGCAGTGTTAAGTTATTCACGTATCATCGAACTAAAATTTTAAATCCCCGCCACTGAACAATCCTGAATGTTTAAGAAAATTATCCAAGTCTTGAAATAATGGGTAAGTGCTAATTGATCAAGTTTACCATGATTTTAAATTAAATGCAAATATGTTTGAAGGTGAAATGACAAGCATTAACTGTCCATATAAATGATTGTTATGGTAAAATTGATAATTAATATAAAATAAATTAAGCCTATAGGTGCTGGGCGACGGTAAGGCTAGGCCTACATATTCGTCATTAACTAGCCACACAAAGGAGAATGAATATTCTTTCTGACATATCGACAACGAATTTCAGGGCGAAACACATAATTTGGTATAGAGATAATAAACATGCCTCCCTCCTGAATGTGTGATATAGCCTTAGGCTTCTTAAAATGAATCACCATTGTTTAATAATGTTTAATAGTGTTGTAGTCAAAATCTTAATTTAAAGCAATCTTAATTTAAAGCAATCTTGATTTAAGTCAATACGACCTTTAGAAAGTACAGTACTATTCGTGCCATTTTAAGAAGATCTCTTCCCAAACCATCCTCTATCTACAAAAGAATATAATAGCAGTGTTCTCTAATCCGAAAATCTGCACCGACACCGATACAGAAAAAGAATAGTTGCTCTTGTAGTCGCGTGGGTTTCTCCAGTGTTACCGCTGTCATTCACCACTTCTCAAGTGAAGTAAACATACTGTGGTACGTATTTGGCAATATTGTACTGGACTGCAGACAAATGTGAATTCACCTAATTACCTTTCTATGCACTGATTGACATGTCGAAGAGGATTAGGGTAGCAGCAGGGAAATTCTTGGAAAAAAATGTATTTAAGAAGTAGCACCCACAACATATAGTAGAATACATCTAGACAGAGTGAATCTGTGAAAACACATGAATTCGCCTCAATGAGATTATCTGAATGGACTTCAAAAACACCATCACTCACTTAAGTTCTGAAGCCGACGTTATGAAAATTAAATTGCAAAAAAGATACAAGCTTTGTCAAACATTATATGAATTAACTGTTTAACACTCGTTTAGGACGCTATTATATATTCTTCCGACGAACATGATTGTTATCTCGTATTGAGAATGGCTTGATATATACCGGGATATGTGAGTCAGTTGGAGAATTTAATGTTATACCGCCACGCTGCCATGGTAGCTCAATTGCTAAGAGCTTCGGCACGGAAAGCCGAAGATCCTGGTTCAAATCCCAGCTATGGCATAGGAAGTTCTAGTTTTAACCATGATAGCTTGAACGGGAAATGGATGAAGAAACACTATCGTACAAACATGTTATTGAGATAGGTGCAAAATTACATCATGTGATATATTTTATAAGTTTAGAAATGTGTTAGGCCTTCACACAAAAAATTGAAAATCCTAAATGCTAATATTTCGCAATTCCAGACATTATATAAGAATAGAACAACGTTGATCATATATTTGAGTACCTCCTTGTTTTTTTCTTTGAGAATAGCTTATCTGAAAAATAATAAAACAGTTTTCATCTTTTAAATTTTAACCAAATATTCTGTTTGGTATATACATCAGGTTAAAAAAAAGAGTCGTTAATCGAGTGAAATGAATAAAAAATAGTTTAATAAAATCGCAAGCTTTTACAAAAAATTAATGTTCTTGAAGTTCTGTATTACTCATTTTAAAGGAGAGGTAATTACATTATGTTACGGAATAGTAGTCATATTAATAAATTTTAAGTACAATTATTAGGCTACGACCTACTTTATACTGCAAGCCGAAGTTATCTTTAGATCCAGTTTCATAACAGAACAACAAGATCCTCCGACAGTAAATTCCCAGATCCTTATTTTCCATTAAAGTGAGACAATAATAGACTATCACTAACATGTAAATATTACGGTTCCATAGGAAATCCTCTGAAAACCAGATAAATACATTTGCAATGCTATTTCTAAGTAGCGAACTAAATATTCTACATACTTTCTTAAGTAACTCTTTCTAATAAACATATTACGTCAGTACGTGAAACCTTAATTTCTGTTTAAACGTATTATTTACCATCCACTAACAGCTATATGGTGTTTTAGTAGTCATAACATTGCGTAAATATTAACAACTGGTAATAACAAAACTTTCAGAAATGTGGACGGAACTTAATAAAAACAGATAGATAAAGGTCAGTGTAGCAAAGTTAATATTTAGGATAGGGAGCTTTGAAGTACTTTCATGTTTATACCACTGAATCATGATACAATTCATCCAGAACACATGATTGGTGAATCATCGCTAAACTTGAAGATCCTTCAGCAAGATGTTACTATAATTTAGACTAGCAGATCCCCGTGGCTTCGCCCACGATACTTAATTGGAAGATTGAACAAAATAATTAAAACATTACATTTTTTATTAACACTTGCACGCAAAACATTCATAAGCCTAAACTAAACGAGAAATAATTAACGAAACAGCTAAAAATCCGGTTTTGAAATGAATTCCACAATTAGCAAGCGCCACCTCAAATTCGAATTCTCTGGCTCAGAAAACCCCTGCATAGTGAGTTCCTTCCAAATCGATCAATGTTTGTCCATTTAGGCCTATATTCTATTATCCCTCTTCCAGCTACGTTGAAAATTTCAGATGACTGCGGGCCTTGGCATTGTGAACACATGAATCGACCTGGGTGGGCTTACAAAATGATGCGATTCTTTTATTTCCAAATTATTACAAAAAAGCCATCTGCAACTGACTTGACAAATGAAATGTTGAAAACTGATGCTTGGATAGCGAAAAAAATCACGTTTTCTGCCAGTTTGTCACTCATAACTCGCGAACGAAAGAGAAAATAAAAAATCCGGCTTCGAGGTGCATTTTCCCACCCTTCAGTCCATCTACGTTTAAAATTTCAGATCTCTGCGTTCAGTAGATTTCGCTGGGCATCGGGCACAAACAGACAGACAGACAGACAGACAGACAGAAAGAAAGACAGACAGAAAGACAAACACTTCCTTTGATTATTATAGATAGATATACAGACATATGACCACGTATTCCACGTATATAGGACCTTCGATTTATTTAGAATCAGGCTTGAATTCGCAGCAGCTCTGTTTAACGGATTTCGGAAGAGTCGTAAAAATAACTGAATTTATAGATTAGTCAGTAATGAAATCATTAATTGAATACAAACTGACGATCTGGGTGCGTTCTTAAGACATTTATTTGATATATTTCGATTGCGTGTCTTTGTTGCTAAATGTATTAATCTCTCGGACCAACGCTGAATTTGTAGTACATACTTCCATTATGTACTTTCTGAGCATAGAACTGAAATTTTTAAACAGAAATCAGTTACTCCATAAGTGCACAATATTATCTCGTATTTGGGCATCAATATTATTGACGGTTCAAGCAAAAATGTGTTACAAAAATTAGTGAAACCTTCTTTCTTTAATACCAAATCAGAAATAATAGCCTACTACTTCTTTTACATAATAATATCGCCTACCTGTAATAATAATACAGGCAAATAATAATGCCCAGAGGTCTTGTGAGCCTATCAAATTTGATATTTCTCGCAGTCGAAGACACACTACTGTACATGAATCGTTTTGGGACCCAAATTAAATTTTGCAGGGGGGCCCAACCTTACTCCGTTACATACTGCGTTGGTTTAAACATTAGAGAAATGTTTGTGGAATGTTGGAATCGTTGATCGCATTAAGTTCAGCCAAAAACATAGTAAAACGCTTATTTTTCTCTGGACTATGTATAATTTCACTGGGGGGAATAACTTATTGCTGAACTCTTCCATTCGGAAGACCATTTTTAAGAAATCCTAGTAACTAAGTGTCAGAGAAAGCCGATGAAACTTCGTTCCGTACTGTCTTAAAATGAATTTAATGTAAACTTCATTTTTTTAGTATGTTGCACATAGATATATACAGAATGACACATGGACCTCTGGTGAATCTATTTTTTTATATGGGAAGAGGCGTGTAAAAAACCTATCCACCTGTGGCCACAAGTATTCACACACATTGATAACCAGAAAGTTAAATTATTCTGAATCCTTTAAGATATAGTTGTCTTACGAAATCTCAGAAGATCAACGTGTGAAGGTATAAACAAAATGTTGTATATTGTAAAGAATGTGATAAAATGTGTGAAACTAGGCAAAGGTTAATACGAAATAAAAGTGAACATTGTCAACAATAGTCACCTCAGGCAGAAGCGCTTTGAGACGAAGATTCCCAAGATTCCAGTCTAGTACACTGATACCTACTTAAGTGGTAACTCTGATAAAAGAGAGCGCCAAGCATTCTGGTCAAACACATGAATCACGTTAAGAGCAAATAATTCACTTTCATAAGTTCAACAAATAATCCCAACAGGCATTGCTGAGACATGGCGACAACAAGTCTATCTTAATACATTGTGCCATATTCGTTTTTACTATGACCTTTCACAAATGAAACAAAAACAATATTATTGACAAACTTTCAGCTAAACCCCACTGCATTCTTGAATTAATTTGGATGTGATAAGCTGCTAATGCCCTTATTGAGAGCTATAAGGGTCTAAATGAATATTTTTAATGGGTCTGGGTTCGTTCCTGGAAAGGTGAATATGCACAACAATTGCCATACTAAGAAAAAATCTTTGACTCTTCTCTACAAATTATAATAAATCAAGATGAACACGAATTTCTAGATATATACACAGGGTGTTTCAAAAATACTTTTACAAACTTCGGGCAATGGGTTCCTTACACCAAAAGAAGTAAAAAAGTTCATATGAACATATGTCCCATAATCCTTGTTTTCTCGTTAGGAACTGTTCAACACATAAATCTCGTAACAAATGCTCGAAATGTCCTCCTCTTGCTTCTAGACATGCATGCACTCGTGGAAGAGTTTTATATTTAAATTCATATATAACGCACTGTCATCCATTAAATTTCTTTTATCAATTCATTACTTAAAAACTAATTATAAGTAATAATGGTAAATTTATTTATCATTTATTTTAAACTAGCAGATCCCATGCCTTCGCCCACGATAATTAATTGGAAGATTAAAAATTAAGAGAAAAATAATTCAAACACGATATTTATTAACATTTGCACGCGAAACATTCATAGGCCTAAACTAAACGATTGATAATTAATGAAACAGCTAAAACTCCGGCTACGAAGTGAATTCCTCGATTAGAAAGAGCAGAATGGGAAAAACAACCTCAGATTCGAGTTCCCTGTCCCAGAAAACCCCTGCATAGTGAGTTTCGTGCAAATCGAACAATGTTTGCCCATTTAAACCTACATTCATTATCCCTCTTCCATCTATGTTGAAAATTTCAAATGTCTGCGGGCCTTGGCATTATAAACAAATAAATCGACCAGGGCGGGCTTACAAAATGAAACGATTCTTTTATTTCCAATTCATGACAAAAGTAGGCAAAGCCATCTGCAATTGAAATGTGTTACTGAAAACTGATGCTTGGAAAGCGAAAAAAATCACGTTTTCTAACAGCTTTTTACCTATAACTCGCGAACGAAAGCGAAAATAAAAAATTCCGGCTTTGAGGTGCATTCACCCACCCTTCAGTCCACCTATGTTTAAAATTTCAGATCTCTGCGTTCAGTAGATTTCGCTGGGCATCGCGGACAGACAAGACAGAAAGACAAACACTTCCTTCTTATTATTATAGATTTTGTGTCTTTTTTCACTATTTTTGGGCATAAATGAATTTTTTATTTTGCATTTTTTTCACTATTTTATGGTCATTAAATGCCCCGTCCTGTTTCACAATTGAATCGTATAATTATAATTTAAAGTTCACATATCCACATAGCTGTCTCAACAGTTGTGACAGTTTACTGGTTTCATGAACCTCATAAATCCTGTTTAAACGAGAAGTCTGTGCCCTACTTGCCGTGGTCCAGACAGCAGCGCTCTTATTCTGGCCAGGACAGGGCTGTGGTTGTCTCGGAAACTGACAGGAGAGACTCATATCAGCACATCACAGCTCTCACCTTTAAATTACTGCAGCCATTGTTCTGGGAGTGTTGTAGAATGTAATGGCTGCATCTGACTTGCGAGATAGGTTTCACTACTATTCTATTAAGTGTTAAACAAAGACGTGACCATAGATTCATTAAATTAAATTACCTTATTAATAAGATACATCATCTAACTTGAGAATAGGAATCTTTACAGAGTTTAAAGTAGTTGGTAGTTTCAGTATTTTTGGTAGTTGCGATAATGACTAGTCTTCCGAGCATGTGTTATAAAGTATGGCGACGAGTTTCTATAGAGTACTTTTATTATCATAAAATAAAATAGATGCGATACCAGCTGCTCAACGAAAATTTATTTTATATTTCGCCGCCTGGACCTTTCGGTGCGCTTGCACCATCTTCAGGACATCTGAAATTACAATGTTTTAATCTTATGATAGTTTTGAGCACGTTTACCTATACAACAAATGTATCCCTTGTTTATAATACATTCCATTATGCTCAGTCAATTGTTTTCCACAAATGGCATGTATCGTCATAAAATATTTTAACAGTTTATGCAATTAAAATCAAATACAACTAATAGAACATAATGGATCAATTGAATGATAAAAGGTTGCTATGTTATATATTTACATAGTGTGCGTAGTCATTTTTTATTTAAAACAACGAAGTTACTTGAATAAAATGCTGTCTCTTAATGGCAACTTGCGTAGAGGCAAGCAGCTTCATTTATGTTGATAATAAATTATTTTCTTCTTCTCTAGGTTAGTTAGTAAAATGTATGTTTCTTCATGTGCTAGGTTGTGTAAAAACGCACTTCTTGATAGAATACATAAAAGTCAAATGTACAGTGACAATGAACATCTGTTTCTGTGGAAATAAATGATCGACACCAGTCTACAGAAGAAAATTAAGAAGTCATTTGGGATAATTTGTGTGCATGAGACAAGGGTAAATTGTAAATAATCCCTAAATTTTGTGAGTTAAATTTTTGTCCCCTTTTTCCTTAACAGTCTCAGGTTTCTTTTTCTACAAAAAACAAATTAAAAGTCCCGTTTTTATATAAACATTATATGGATACCCTAATATAAACAGACTCCAAAAATAGAAATCCCACAGGTAATTATTTAATCTTAAATGGATACATGTTTTTTAGGAAGACCAAAGCACGGATTCGCGAAAACTAAAGGGAACGGAGAAGAAGAAAAAAGAGAGGAGGACGAGGGTTATACAATGGAAGGCGGGAGAAGGTATGCAGCATAAATTTATTTATAATAAGTACGAAGAATTCACCTCCATTCCAACATTATATTAATCACATGTGTAGCACTCATTAGGTATAGCTTTTTTCCTTAATGAAAAATTAGGTTAGTAGATCTTATGAATACTAGATAGGCTATGTGAAAGCAATCTTCAAACTACAAAAGAAAAATACAAGCTTATTAATTTCTACATCCATCTGCTAATGATGTGGAGCGCTTAAATTCACATAATCTACACGTGAATAAAGATCAAGGAGATAGCGTAATGAGCTTATCTTAATTGAATTCTAAGTATGAGGAACGCAATATTGGCGTAAGATCGCAGACCACACAGAGAGTGGAATATGTAAAGAAACTGGACAGTTTTTGCTCATCTTCATTAGGTAGGTCGTGCAATACGAGTGCTTCAGTTCAAAGACTTAAAAGCAAGTATTAATAGAATGCACCATTAACATTAAAAACAATGTCGGCCTGACCAACAGAATCCAGATGAATCACGCATCCACTGTTGCTGCCTCAGACATCTAACCACGGACGGCTTTACAAATTTACAAGGTTAAAAAAGCTAAAGATGTTTTTCTTCTATCTCTGAGCTTTGCCTTCCCCGTTGTAGGAAATTTTGCGGCACATGCCGCCCGGGCCTTACAGGACCGCGATCTGTCGACGAAGGGAGTTTCTGTGGTTAACACATACTTTCTGAACGGAGAAGGAAGTGGAGAGCCTCCCCGGGTGAGTGATTAGGCCAATGCCAGGGCCACCTCCGAGACAAAACTAACACATAGGACGAGACGGACCAGTCACATACACATTCATTCCGAACAAGGCGCGGATGGGATGAAGGTTATAATGAGACCAGATGAAATCCGGGGATCACGAGAACCTAAATTTCATGACATTCGTCTCCAGGTGAGAAATCATCCCGGAAAAAAGAAAACCATATAGAAACTTGTACCGACCAGAAATCGAAAAGTGTGAAAGGGCGAAAGCATCCCCTAGGCTGCAGCGGTGGTTTTTAAGTCTTCCAATTAATTGTTTCCCCAGAAATGATGAAGGGTAGAAAGCCGAACATTTGGTAACATATTCCTGGCTTCTTGTTTAACATCACTGTCAGTGCCTATCGAGCAATTCGGATTTATAGCCGACAATGAAAGAGTCCGAGAGCGAGTTTCATCGGGGTTCCCCGCGTGCCTGTTGCTATTACACCACTTCTCCATCCACATCATTGCCACCATCAACATAGTCATCATGTATATATTAGAGTTGAGATTAACCGGATAAAAGTTAACTAGTTAACTGCGCAAATAATAATAATAATTATTATTATTATTATTAATTAATATTATTATTAATAATAATTAATAATATTAATCATTATCTTTAATCCAGTTAACCGAATAACAGTTAACCACATAACTGAATAATGATAATTGTCTGGATAATGGACATAAAAATCCAGATAACTGCAAATAATATCCAGTTAACTATGTCTTCAAATAACAGTTAACTGTTTTATCTTCTCAGCAATGAATTATCCGTGCAGTTAACCGTTATCCAGTTATCAGTCCCGACACTAGTATATTATGTAGGCCACTTGTGTTGTTCCTGCTGAAAATGTCCTACACCAGATTGTATAGAAATACCATATATACTATATAACCAATGCCAACTTAGTTGGACATTTTTACATTCAAATTTAAGCATAAATTTCGCTTCTGATTTTAAAACTAATTTAATTAAGATTCCACAAAAATATGTGAACCTACATCGATTTATAGTTCCAAAAGTTAAATTCTATATCTCAAAATAATAGTGTTGACATAGCGTTTATCCATTATGGAGAAGCCAACGGGAACTGGTATAATTTTTATAACTTATTTCAACATTTAAAATGCTACAATAACGAACACTGTACAATAAATTGAGACGGTACTCAACCCCACTTTTACATGGCTAACACCCATTAATTTCAGGGAACTGTCAAAATTTCATACATTTCAAACAAAAACTGTCTGGATACCTAACTCACTCAGACTTATCGCTTTCTACAAAAGAAAGTATTACCTCTAAATGGCTGTAAACAATCTAAAAAAAGTCTTAAGGGCTAGATTTAATTTTTTAATATTGTATAGTGACTTTGTTGTACGTGTAATTACGATTATTGTAACTTTACATATTATTATTGTATTTTTTCATAACTTTAATTTAAGTGCTATTTCATTTTTCTTATTGTATTTTTTCTTGAAATTTTTGTATTGTAGCTGTGGCATTTTAATTATTGGTAGAGGGAAAGAGAAGACCTCTACCAGGCCAAATAATTAATTTCATTAATTAATTTTGAACAAAATGCACATAGTATATTCTGGTGATATAGCAGTTCAACTTGCATTTCTGAACATTAAATACTTTCCGCAATTATCAAACAAATATCGATATGAAAAGAAGCAGAATATTTGGGTAATTGTTCTCTCAGTTTGCAGTGACGTGGGGAAAGTGTGTTGGCAAAAGTTAAATCTTGCATCTTGACTGCACATACCTGTCTGTGCACGCGGCCTCTGCTAACAATAGTACACACATTCGTTCATTCAACCCGTCAAAATGTCATGTACACTGTCTTCTAATTCCATCACTTCCTGCTCGGTTTACTCAGGTCACCAGGTGAGGGTCATCCCTTGACCTCCGACGTATCTACTGACCTGCCGCTTCGATGTGTATGTGCTTGTTGGTACTTATTTAGTACTACTTTGCTTCAAGACAAATTACGAACATATTGTTTTCAGAATTCAGATCATATCTTAAAATTTCTGTGATTAAAACCCAACGGCTCAACGTGCTATGTTACATATCACTTGATGTGCTTACAATCGGAAGTGATCAATAAAAATGAAAGTGTAATTACAATAGGGTGTCCGTTCATCCCGGTTTTCCCGGGACAATCTCGTTTTTTGGCAAAGTGTCCCACTGTCTCAAGTTTTATTGGGGACGGTCAAATGTCCCGCTTTTTTGTGATTCCGATTGGTCATTGTATTTTACGCTACAATAATGAAACTTGCAAAGTGAAGGTCTTGCTCATTGTCAGAACACACAAAACACACTCTAATGGAGTATTATCTTCTGACTTTTATGATAAAATTTCAAAAGAAAATGCACTTCTTAATAAAATATATCAAGGTAGCGAAAAGTACAGTAACAATGAGGCATCTACATCTTGGGGAATAAATTATCTACACCAGTCTGCAGAAGAAATATAAAAAGTCATGTGGGGTAATTTGTGTTCATGAGACAAAGGTAGGCCTACATTTTAAATGCTCACTAAATTTTGTGGATGGATTTTTTGTCCTCTTTTTTCCTTAATTGTGTCAGTTTTTATGTTTAAAATGTCCCGTTTTTATATAAATATTATATGGACACCCTAAATTACAAATCAGTAATACCAGAAATGTTGCATGTTACCTCTCAAGCATTTTGATTGACTGATTTCATACAAATTCTTAGGTGGTATTCGTCTTGAATAAAGGAGTAACGTGTAAGAGAAATAGTGTTATGAGTTAATAGTAACACACATTATAGCCTACAGACTATTCCACTCATACGCCCATTGATATTGACCAATAACGTTTAGCAATTCCTCGGATATAGGCTAGACGAATCACAATCAAGTTGTTGCTTTTAATATAACCAAGCCATTTTACCTGATAAAACGTCAGCTCGTTACTGGACATGTAAGGCATCATCGTGCCATGATTAATACGTCACACGCTGCCAGCTGAACACAATAAAAACACATTATTTATTCAACATAAATGTTCGTAAATTGAAATAATATAAACGTACATTGTTTAAAGATACAATTTCAATTCGTTGCAAGCCAGTTCGTGTGCTTTTATCCTGTTCTGCTGTTAGCTTACCTGCATTATGTCAATTACTTATGTCTTATATACACCGTTAGCATTGGATACAACATGGTAACTCGAATCAATTCATGGATGATTGACTCATAGTATGCCGTGATCTCACAGCTCTTAGTTTTGTTTTTATGTAACAAAGTAAGAAAGTAATTGTTATTTGTATAATCCATTACATTTTTAATCATGGAAAAGTCTTAATAAATCCAACTCGAATTCGCGCAGTCGCGAATCTATCGATACTCGTCAACTCTTGTGGGATTACCCTTGACAAACAAGTTATATCATACAAGTTCTTACATTGCTACTGGGAACCGGTGCACTTCGGGACAGAAAGCCAGTGCCTGTTCCGCTCTGGCAGAAGGCCTACATTACAATATACTGTACCGAGATCATATTGCCCACTTCTTTACCATGAGTTCATACCCCTTTTTTAAAAACATGGTAGTATAGCGATAAGAATTAAGGGCTGAAAGAACACGGAATGGGCAGTAGCGAGAGGGTGGACAGAGGATGGACTGGTTCCCGCCCCAGCTAATGAAGTCCACGCGACATCGTGACACGCCTCACATATTTGTCTCACGTTATTAATGTGGCCAGCCTGCTCTTGTCTCCCAGACCATCTCCTCATACAAGTAATTATCTGACAAACCAAACAAACAATGCTCTTCGACTCTCCGCCCATTTCCACCACTCCACTTTCCCTTACAAGCAGTGGCGTAGGAAGGGGGGTGCGGGCCGCCCCGGGTACCATCACCCGGGGGGTGACAAAATAAAAACGTGTATTTGTAAGTAACAAATTGCTCAAGGGAATTTAAAGAAAATTATAATATTATTTAAAACAATTAAATAAGCTTAGCAACTTTCTACAAGTCAACATGCGTATTGAAACATCTTTTAGTATTAAATTCAGTCAACAAAGATAATAAAACACGGCTGAACTGGCCGTTGTTTTGACACGAACAATAATATTATGGTTAGGGGGAGGGGTGTTTCTTTCTGCCGATGCTTGTCTCTGCAGTTTTATTAATTTAAATGAGACTTCAACAATCGGTGATGTTAACATCACTCAAGCCGCAACCAATTCTACCCGCTGCGGCAGTCATGACTGACGAAAATAAACTTCGAATGTGAGTTAACTCCGAAGTCTCCGGCAATCTAAATTTTGAATTGGTATTGCGCATATTTAAGAATAGGTTATTAGTAATACAGTTCCGTAAAATACTTACATTACTTGTTTATGAAATTTATTAGGATCAGTATATAAAAAAATCTGATGTATAATTCGCATAACTTCCTCTGCCCAAATAAAAGTTAGCCTCCCCTTAAAAATAAAAATAAAATTACAAAATTTTGTTTTTGTACGATTTTCCGTTGCAAGAGGCCGTATTGCAAAGAGCGCGTATTCAGAGTGGGTGGCTTATAACTACCCTTCAGAGAATTACTTCGAAAAAGTGTTTCAAGTGTTTTAGCTCTTAGTATAAGCAACCCACGTACAACATTTAAAGAAAATCGTTAGAGCCGTTTTCGAGAAAACTTTCTTTATGTAAAAATAAGGAAACTTAACTCCAATCTTCGGTTCACATCTTCAAAGGTACCTGACGTAAATAAAAAATTTTGTCCTGTTGTCAAAATTCATCTTTCCAAAATTCGAGATTTCGCTTGGAAAACAATATATAAAAAAATCACTCCAAAAATAAAACTTTGCACAATTTCGGGAGAGTATTTTGGCCTAGATGTTCTTTTTATTAACGGTAACACCCACCATTCGTAAATCTGTCGCTCACGAAAACAATGTATATCTGTCTGTCTATAACGTACTTTATATTAATAATAATTGTAATAATATTAATAATAATAGTAGCATTTATTGTCGTTTAACAGTACAATGTACAATGTGCTTGATATGTATGTCTTTCCTTAATCCTAACAAAATTGACTGAATTAGGTGAACTATGTCTTATATGCACCATTGGTAGCACTGGTTACAAATGGCGACAACATGGTAACTGGAATCGCTTTATGGATGGTTGATTCATACCATAGGCGTACCGAAACCCCCCCCCCATTGATTAAAAAAAGGAAAATTGTATAATTTTTTTAAGTCTGCCCATAAAGCGTGGGAAGCTTAAAACTCGTTCTTTTGCGTCTTAATTTTTAAAATTTTCCGGGGGAGGGCCCCCGGAAGCTTAAAACTTGTTATTTTGCATCTTAATTTTTAAAATTTTCCGGGGGAGGACCCCCGGACCCCCCTCTCTCTAGACCCCGCGGATGTTATAACCCCCCCATATGGTCGGCCTGGTTACGCCTATGATTCATAGTATGCCATGATTTCGGAGCTTAGTTTTGTTTTTATATAACAAAGTAATTATTACTAATTTTGCATAATCCGTTGAGTTTACGAGTTACATCAGATAAATTCGTTGCACCTGCATCTGTCGATAAACTCTCAAACTCTCGTGGGATTACCTTTGACTATCCAAAAAATAATACTTGGTACTGTCCCAACTTTTAATAATTTAAATGGGGGGGGGGGGGGTGACAAGAAATTTTCCGCACCGGGTACCACCTAAGCTTGCTACGCCACTGCTTACAAGAACAGAATCTCGCAGTAAGATGGTTCTCCGGCAAATGCATTATTGCGTTTAAGCATAAAAGATTATTTTGAAGTGCATTTATTTTAGACATCCTAATTATTATTGACTGCCTCACCAAAATATCCTTTCTGGGGATTTAATTTTTTCCTACGGTAATTTTACTACACCTGACATTGGAAAGATAAATGCTTAGTAGCCTGAACGAATTTGTAACCGAAATATTGTGATTTAAAGAGGTGATGGCTTATTAATATGTCAGTCTTTAAGGGAATCACACCTTCAAATGACAGTACTTCGATAAAATACTCGTTTAGGTTACTGAGCAACTGTGTGAACAGTGTCAGATCTAAGAAATTTTACTGTACCGTACGTAGTAAAAAAATAATTTCTTTAAGTTCTCGAAATTGGCGATATGGATGGTTTTACCATCTTAACGTCTCTTGGACAACAGTCCTACAAGTTTCAGATTGAAGACCATAGATTTACGCTCCTCTTTAACAGCAATCTCATATTTTCTTTTTTTTTAAATTATTATTATTATTATTATTATTATTTTTAATGTTTTTTTTTTTTTTTTTTTTTTTTTTGCGAAGCAGTATTGAATATTACAACCTAATATTATGAAATATTGAGCCAAGTCTGTTTATGTTCCTTTCTGTCACAATATCCTTGATTATCCTGAAATTGTTGTAACAACAATTCTTAGAGCAACATCAGCAACAAAGACATGCTATACCTATGGTGTAGAAGGACGAATGCAGTCATCCTTTTCAGTTGTATGCAAAGTGGTAAACTCGCTGATTAATGGAGGATCAGATTGTTTTTATTTCTTATAGGCCTATTCATTTAATAAATTGCTGTTCTGATAAGAAAATAGATTTTACCAGTTACCATTCTTGAGCTAATTGCTTTAATCTTTCGTCTTGTTTGATGGCAATATAATGTTTTCTGACATAATTTCATTTATTGGTCATTCCCTATAAAGAAACTAAAACCTTTTACAAAAACCTATTATTGGATAACATGACTACTATTCTAATGATAATTATTTATAGACTTAGGACTGCTTATTAAAAACGTCCGTCAGTACACAAAACAGCCTATATTTAACCCTTTCAGAGAGAGATTGTACATTTTAATGCAATGAAGAAAATGTTAGGGGAATAGCTAGTTTTCATGAACAGCAATCCTAAAGTGAAGATAAAATTCCTCATATTGTAAAATAAAGTATTATATATATATATATATGCTTTTATGCAATATTTCGGTGACGCACATATAGCCTACGTCAGTAGCAGTATTCTAATGAATCAGATTACTAGATCAGTGATCTTCAACCTTTTTTAGCTTAAGGGCCTTTTTTGGTGAAAGAATAACGGGCGGCATTGCTTTATTGAATATTAATAACAGAAATATATCAATTAAATTACAATAACTGTAGCATTACACATGTGTTTTTTTTTTTGTATTTTGTCTTCCACTTTGAAATGTTAGTGAATGACACAAAGCACAGTAACATTCTTGAATTTGACACTGTTTCTTTGACCCTAAACTCTCAATATTGGCATTGTAATTCAAATTAGTATTTGTTTGCGGGCCGTCAAAAATTAAGCATGGGCCGCGGGTTGTACAAGATCATTCAAAACAAGTGGATGTAATTTTCTTGTAAAATAAAGCTGATACTACCAATAAACAAAACTACTGATAATGTTTGTTTCATTCAGACTTTCCGGAGAAATGTATTAAACAATGGGACACTAGACGACCTTGCGAGTAATGTGGAACAGATGGCATTCTTCCACACCTCCTATCAACATAATCATTCACAATTTGTACAGTCTACAGAATACAGAACCCTCAATAAGGAAGTGAAGCAGTACCCTGACAGATTTCAGCTTATATTTCCTGGTGGGCTATGTCTACGATTGCATTACTGCTGTTCAATTATCCACAAGCGATTATAGACGTTTCATTTCATTTATACACATTCATAATGGCAAGTAGGCTATAGCCCTATTAGGCACACCGTAGTTATTGCGCCTTTGCATAGGGGATACATCGAGAAAAATCCACTTGAAAGGTGACAGCCAAAAACGACCAGAATCACATTTCGTTAATTCTTCAAAATTTAAACTTTTATTTTTCAAATCGCTAATCTAACGTTGAAGTACTTGAAGCAAAATAATAGGAGGCTATCGTTTTTCTAGGAATGGAATCATAATTGCATTCCGTCTGTATTAAGCTATAAAATTGCCATTCAATTTCGACTAAATATGGACTCTGATCGTTCTTAACAGTCATGCTTTACTTGGATTTACCATTCACAGTATTTTATCCCGCGACTTCAAGAAAGTCAATACCAACTCGGGAACCTGCTCCATATTTCTTGGTCGGTACTGAATTAAACAAATAAGTTATTTGTTGATACAACGTAATAAACTTATTATAGTTAACCGAAATTGGTTTGCTTGACTAAATTAAACTAATTCCGATTAAAGAATAGCATGCTTTTGTAAACTACTATCCAGTACTAATTGTGAAAATCCCATGATTTTGTATAATCTGATACGTAACCAGTTCTACGATCAGAAAAGAGAAATCACACAGTTTGAACATGAAGGTGTTTAAATACAAATTGAAGGCAGTAGGGCCTATGTGAGAGGTTGGAGGGTCCTGGACTTAAGCATTCTACTTACTAGATCGTGAAGCAGGAAAGATTTACGTACCATATCTTTTACACACAAAATATATTTTTATTCTGTACTTTCTATTCTTCTGGGGCTGTGTAAACAGTACTTGCATATCCCGGTAAAATTATGTGGTACATTTTTTAAAGTCTAATTGCTTCTAAACTCCATTCCGCTATTATACCGGTATCTACCACTTATCTTCTAACTACCCTATGGTGCTCCCTTACATGTACGAGGATTTAGAAAAGGGTTCTGTACAAATACAGCTGAAATAAATTCGTTCTGCAGGGGAAAAAGCACACTACATATATTTCACCTCTGTTAGGAGGGAAAAAATGAATGGGCTAATTGTACTAAATGCATAGTACATAGAGGAACATTCCAGCATAATAATACTACACCAAGAGAAGGATGTATAGAATCAGGTTTAGTGAACTGCTCATCTATATTATATACACAAGGATTTTAATTATATTTTTGGTATTTCCATATATTTCAGAATTTTCTCTTAGAACAATAATAAATCTTCACGCCTGCTCAGCCATGGCATTTTTTTTAGAATACAATTATACCAGCAACATTTTCCTCAAATCTCAAAGACAGAATCAACATGATTGGCATTCAGTCAGTTCATGGAGAGTAAGTGTTCAGTAGAAAATTAATTATTTCACATTTAAAACTATGTATATGAAATATAAAACCGTTTTTAGAACTGAAAAATTAACAAAGTATTTAGGTAAAACATTGTCTTAATAAACTGTCAATCAATTTTTTACACCAGAGAAAATTACTTTTTTAGGCTGTAGTGTCGTATGATATTCTTCCATCTTAGACTTCAGTTTGAAAAGATGTAATTTGGGCTGAATTGTTTTGTGGTCTACCCAGGTGTACTTAGCATTTTGATAGTCATAGTCTGCCTTCTTCATATTTTTTTATTTTTTTTTTATTTTATATATATATATTTTTTTACAAGCTATGTTTTGATAGCGAAACGCAGTGTTGAAGTATAAAATCACAGCGATAATCAGTTTTAAATTAAACATGAGTCAACGGCCGTTTTTCTTGGTGTTTTAAACTTGTTGTTTGTATTTGTACAATAAATTTTCAGATAAGAGGGCTCTGCGGCGAAGCAGTTATGTGACCGCGAATTCCGTGTAGGCCTATGTATTTTATTTGGATGATGAAATAAACTATCTACCTATCTATTCATACCTAAAGAGCTTGGATACGTACATTTATTCAGGACTAAATTGATCACATATCTGTTAATCCTGCATCGCATTTTTACAGCTTCTTGAAATAACTATATACCATGAGAGATTCATTTTATGGAAAATCGCCAGTCGTTTTCTCATGTTGCTTCCTCTTTAGGAGCGTTATATAAACTTAATTAGTTAACATTATTGAAATCTAGATTAGCCATCTGAAAAAGTGTGCTCATACTAACGGAAGCTGATATTTCTGAATTGACTGAACTGTCGGACCACAAATCATTACAGCTTGTAATCTTGTGATTGTATCAGTAATACTCTTTTACAGAATTATAACTCATTTTTAAAACTGTTATATAAAAATCTGATGCGAAAGACTGTCATTAAAATATAATGATTATTAGAAAATATTAAACATATAGACCTATACAAGCAAGTTAGTCGTGAACTAGATATTAACAATTAGATCGCTAATAGCACAACCCCTTGGAGACTGTTATACAAAAGCAGGTTTACATGTTCAAAAATCAGTGAAAAAGATAACCCTTTGAAATGTAGACATAGGCCTACAAGAAAGCACGGTATTGTTTTCGGCAGATGCTCATCTCTTTCATCCGACCCTCCAACTAACACCCCTTCTATCAACCACAGAAATCATTTGGTCTGTTCCAAGAATAAAATAATGGGAAAGTGTGACATAAAAGAAGTAAACTTGTTCTGTATCCTACTGTTTCTCCGAATTCTTTCACCTTTAAGAAACACGTGGTCTCTCATGTAGGTGCTAACAGATTCTGTTTTTCTTAACTTATACTTAAAGCAAACCATCTCAAAATAAATGTGCGATAAGAAGGGAGCTGCACGTTTCAATTATAGATAATAACTACAAGTACAGCCTAGGGTATGCTATCTGTCTCTAAGGGTTGTTCCAAAAAGTATTCCCCAAACAAGAATCCAGGCGTCATGTGGGTACTAATTAAATTTCTCTGAAGGATTATTGCATGTAACTAACAAAAGAATCCATTCTTCACACAGGTGCACTGATATTTTATATAAAGAAGTTGTGCCGATTTGCATGTCTTATTAAATTTTATTAAATGGCATTACCTCACTAACAAGTCTTTTCTGTTCTCGTCTTAATAGTTATTTATAAAATAGAAGTATGTAGTTTAAGGGATTGTCTTTAGCACGCTTATGTTTTCACGACAGCGTGCACAAAAGTCACGCTTACGCACAAGTCACGCGTGCGCAAAGTTACGCGTGCACAAAATCAGGCAAACGTAAAGTTCGCGTGCGTCAAGTAACACGGAAGGTTAAGTTAAGTCAAGTTAAGTTAGGTTAGGTTAAGTTAAGTTGGGGTAAGTTAGGTTAGGAATGGGTTGGTTTGAATTGGTCGTGTTATTACATTTTATTTCGTGTTATGTCGTGATATGTCGTGCGCATAAGTCACAAGTGTTAAAAAATCACGCTTACTTAAAAGTCACCCGTGCGCGCGAAGAAAGTCACGCGTACGCAAAAAGATGCGTGCGCAAATGTCACTCTTGCGCAAAATCACGCATAAGAAAAGACAGGCATAGGCTACTTAAAATCACGCGTGCGTAAAGTCATGCGTGAAGAAGCACGGAAGATTCTTAGGTTAGGTTGGGTTGGGTTGGATTGTGTTGTGTTGGTTTAGATTAGATTAGGTTGGGTTAGTTTGAGTTGGTTGTGGTTGGGTGGCAGTGGTTGTGTTATTCCGTTTTATTTCGTGTTATGTCGTGCGCAAATGTCATAAGTGCTCAAAAATCACACTTGCGCAAATCTAAATTAAAACAGTGGGCTATTCATTAGTTGCCATTTTTATTACTATTGCAGTATGCATTACATTCTGCATAAGAAGGTTTAATCAGAAGTCTATCATTTGTACCCGTTATACCTTAGGTAGCTTAAATTATAGAGTTCTTTCTTTCTGTCTGTCTTTCTTTCTTTCTTTATCTTAGTTTTACCTCTCCCTTTTAGGATTTAAGCGACCCAAGCCGCCCGGGCATAGAGTACTTAAGTGAAATAAACTTTCAGACACCCTGTACTGAATGATTGAAGTTATCAGCAGAGTAGACTACAATCGGCATGCCACCCCCCCCCCCTGCGTTTTTTGTGTCTACCCCTTTGTTGTAGTTTTTGTTTTGGTGGCGGGGGTCCAGTCGTGATCACATCTCTCTCATCCAGACATAATATTGGTCGAGACGTGGCAGTTTTAGTATCATGCCGCAACCAAGTGTATAGTTATCACTATCGCTACTACCCTGTGCTTGGAATATACAATCAAGTCCCTCTAGTTGACTTGTCAAACTGTGAAACGTAACCATCTACCCTTAATACTTAAATGAGCACTCTTGTTAAATTCCAGGTCGATGGCCAGACTCAGGGGTATTAGATACTGACGTAACCATCATTTCTTTAAGAAGCTATTACAGCTACTACGGTCACGGTAGTCATCATTAACGACCGTGGGTGTCGGTATACTGACCACAAGCCTCCAATCCTGATATCTGCCTATGGTAGATGATGCAGCGGTTGGAGTGCCATGGAGATATAGTGCCATGGAGTTGAGTTTAGTTTTTACACCTTACTAAAAGGAATCACAAGCAAATCACAATCAAAGTTATTCCCGTTATGGTCTACTTGTTAATATTTATTGTTGTTAATATTATTACTATTATTATTATTATTAACAAATTTAGAGATTCAAAGAAGAATAACGGATGGGACGAGAATTATACGAATGCTAAATTCAATCTTATGGAGTAAAAATATTTTACATAGAACTAAAAAATTAATATATCAGGCATTATTCCAAAGTACAACATTATATAGCGCTGAAACTTGGACCATAAGTAGACAACAAGCAAACAAATTAATGGTATTAGAAATGGATTTTTGGAGGCGTTCAGCAAGAAAATCCAGGAAAGAAACAATTCGGAACAATAGAATAAGGGAAATAATGCAAGTTGAAAAGAATATTTTGGAAATTGTAGAAGAAGACGCTTGAAATGGTATGGACATGTAGCCTACTCAGAATAACAGAGGATAGAATTCCCAAGAAAATTTTGGATTGGAAAGTAGAAGGAAAAAGAAGAAGAGTGAAGCCCAAAGAGTGCTGGATGGATGGGGTGAAAAGGAGTATGGCGAGAAAAGGATTAAGTGAAGAAGATGCTATGGACAGGGACTTATGGAGGCAAAAGATTGTTGTGGGATGAAGGAATACCATTGTATTGTGGAATATTCCTTAATTAAAAAAAATAATTATTATTATTATTATATGTGTTGACATTGCATGACAATAGTTCAGATAAAACTCCTCTGAACAGGACTGGAACCAGACACCTTCAGTTTCTGATAAGCTGCATGGAAAGCTGCAGGTCTTAGGCTCGAGTCCAGTGTCTTTTATCAAACTATTATCTTGTTCTAGTAACCTATATACCCTAGTATGAAGGGCAGTAATAATAATTAATTATCCGAGGACAACTTATCCTAGTACAAAAGGCAGTAATAATAATTGTGTGAGAAGAACGTCAAGGCAGTAACAATAATTATTTGAGGACAACGTCTATCTCTATCACATACATTTGCATTAATGTAAGAACTCAGAATTGTTATGGCAGCTCAGAACAACTTGTGTTTTATTTCATGGTTAATGCTCGTGTTCACATTGAGTTTACATTATTGTCTACTTATACGTGATGATTCTGAATGCAAGGTAAAATTCAATCTCCTAATTAATTACTGTATTAATATTCTACAAGTGAAATCTATTCTCACGATTTCCTTGAACTGTGAAAGTAACAGCTTGACGTTAAGTATGTTTAACGATGAGGTCATGATGCTTATTACTTTAGCTACGTCATAACCGATTATTCAACAAGTCATGGGTTCTTATATGTTGTTAGGTACCGTTGAGCCGATCAGTAAAATAAAATATAGATGTGAAACAATAATTAGCTCAATTTTTATTTATTTCATTTCAGTTTATTTTCTATTTCGATGAGATGATACCATTTTCAGGGTTTCTTGATTTTAAGTATTATTATAGGTAATATTTTTAATCCAAACCGCGATTTGTGTTGGCCACTCGCATATATTTCTTTCACTACACAACCCTCTTCGATATTAATATTAATCCCAAAATTAATCATGTTATAGTCACTCCCTGATATTAACAGTGTAGAAGTAACGTGCTTGCCCCTGGATCCAAGGATCGCAAGTTCAAATGGATTTTTCAGAATGTAAAAATTCTAAGCACAAATCCTCCACCGGGGACTTGAAGTCGAGTCCCATTAACCCGCGAGTGGTCGCCTTATGAGCATTTTTCTCACATAAAAGTTCATACCTTTTTTAAAAAAAAAATTGGTCTACCTGACTTTTGAAATGCCTTCTTTTATGTGACCGTAAATATTCATACTTACTATTTGTATTTCACTATATATGCACACTGTTGTCCGAACGTGCGCTATGGTGTAAGAATTTTTCTCATCACGCGACCAGTGACGTTACTTTTCTTACAATGTTTCAAGCGAGAAATATTCTGAACGTGCACTACTGATCCAAAATGCAGATAAGTTATACATTTAAAATTAAGTTAATTCAGACCGAACATTCGTCCTATATACGCCCTGAATGCAAAATGCAAGAGTGCCATATAAATTAACATGTAGGCCTATGCTGTGAAAGCAAAATTCAATTTTCTGATTTTATTGTAATTATTTGTATAATTATTTTTGAAAGCTGTGTTTTTCCTAATGTTTATCCTTAGTTATTGTGACAAGTATCACAGGTTTTGTGACAAGAGAACTCACACAATAGTGAAAAGGTTTCCAAGCTCAAGATAAAGCAATAAGATTAGCAACTTTAATCACAGGTATAGGGACTTTTTATGTACAGAAGTCATTTCATGTCAAATTGAAAACCGATTCTTAAGGAACACAATTAATAGCTCCTCAAAATTGTTAAGTGAACCATTGAAGAGTTACAGCAAAATGTTCCTGGAAATACCTGAGTGTGAGAAAATCTCATACGCGACCCCTGGCGTTGCATTCACGCAGGCGACCTCTCATAGGTTTAAAAAAATTCAAGCCTAAGTTAAAGACTGTAACAAATTCCCCGGCTCTTTCATGTTCACTAGATGACCATAAATGTGTTGGGCTTAATACCTGTCATTCTGTCCTTTATGGGAAAATAAGTACAACTAAATTAATCTTCGGTAAATGAAACCTCCACCAGGAGTAGATTTTCGTTTCTCCCTGAGAAGTTTCCAACAGAAGATGCCGTTCTGAAGTCTGCCAGTTTGGACTGCAGAGAATTATTTTCGAATTTTTGTAAATAGTTTGATGGCAATACCATGGTTATACCACAGAACAACTTTCATTCTTGGTAGAGTTACCTAGGATGTGTTCAGTTCTTGAATAGCTAGTGTATTGGTTTTGCAATTCCTAGGTTTAGATTAGTTTAATTTAGTTCGAATGGAAGGACACAGAAGAATGCAGATTATTTGCACAAATATTTTTGTTGCACTTTAAGTACAAGACATGTTGCCATTTCATTTTTTAACGTTAGAGCCATCATGAGAAAATCGAAAAAAAAGTTAAGGAAAAACAGTCATTAGAATAAGAGGAAGAACAAGAGAGTGTTACGTAATATGACATCCCTGCATAATGGCGAATATTTCAGGATGAAGTAGCAGTACATAACCGTCTTTAAATAACCATAACAGACAAAAAAGTTCCAATGCTAAAAATCTTAGGCGTATAAGCCTACAGAATTATCTGAAATAAATTAACTGTCGCAGGCAAATTGTGAATTCAGTTTCTTTAAAAAAATGCCTCCAAATTATTAATGAAACATCTATTCTGCAATTTGACTGGTTACACCCTTCAGTCATATTAAAAAATCGGAATACACCATATAAAAAATTGTTAGCTCTATTTAAAACAACTATCTAGTCTACGTAACAATGGCACTATCGAGTGTACGTAACAATGTACGAGTATTATCACATTTTCATCAGTCTTCTCTCACTTTCGTAAGAGATTAGGCTATGGTATAATCACATGCTAAAATGGACTGAGAATGAGACTTCAGAAGAACTATTTCGACGCAAGTTACAGTTACATAGTGCTGTTAATGAAAAATATTTGAAGAACCCATGGTCCTTCGTCCGTATTGTAACTTGCATAAATAAATAGAGACATAATAATACAATTTTATTTCAATTAATTCTAACCATGAAACTGTTTTATTCTGCAAAATTTGCTGCTGACTGATTTCATTCCTTTTTTTTTTTTTTTTAATATGCCTGAAGGATAACCAGTCAAATTGCAGAATGTATGTTTCATTAATAATAATTTGCCGTCATTTTGTAAAAAGACTGAATTAATAATTTGCCTGCTTCATAACCACTGCTTAACGGATAGTACCAAAATTCCTCAAACGATATCCAGTATATGATTTTATGATTCTATTATAGAGTGTATGTATTAATGAATATGATTAATGTTTCTTTATAGCGATCAGGTTTGTACAAATGGGTTTGACCCTTGTAATGGTATTGTCAAAATAGTGATGTCGCCCTAGCAATATATAAAGTTCTCGACATAATTAAAATGCTCGACTTTGAGGTCAATAGATAACTACTGTCACGTAGTCGTGTATCATTCTCCAGTTTCTGCTCATGATGAATTGATTTCTCCGCAAGGATTATGAATGGATACCACAAGAGTCAACGCCCTGCCACTTCCTCACTAAATTATTGCAAATTTGTTAACAATATAGAACGCTGAAAGCTGACTGAATTTAACATACCAGTATGTGAATGATTGAACGAATGTGAATCTATAAATGTACTGTAATTAAATAAATATCTCAATCTGTAATGAATAATTTCATATGTCAGATTACAAAGTATTGAAAGCCTCAGATACCGATCTATGAGTGATGAGGTATACCATATTAACCCGTTGTTTAATAGTGACTCAAAAGGAATATATATATATATATAAAAGGCTTTGTCCTGACTGACTGACTGGCTGACTGACAGAGAATCAACGTAGAGCCTAAACTATAACAGGTAGAGACTTGGAATTTTGACAGTACAGTACCTTCGTTTCATAATGTAGGTGCTCACTAAGAAAGGATTTTGAATTTTTTTTATTTTAAATGCTAAAAAATGAATGTTTTTGAGAATACTTAATCCCTTTTTACACAGAATTATCAATTCCAAATCACAGTTCACTTGACGCCGGGCCATTTAAGCTAGTAAATAAATAAACAAACAAAGAAACAAATAAATGAATAAATAAAATAACATTGGTACTTTGTGATATGTTTGTTCATAACCTAACAGCCTGTGAATAATTCTGTTTAGCTTAAAATGACTGAATCTAATAGCCTATGTGAGAATATAAAAATGAATTAGAGAATTAGTGAAGTCAAGTGGATTAAGCTATTAAAAGGAATAACTGTAAGTGTAGGCTTTAACATTGCCATCTCATCTGTCCATCCTTTCTTTTATTACTCATTCCCGTTCCTGACAATCTTCATTTCACAAAATTTCAACTCCTTCCTGCAATCCTACAATGGCAATATGAACTTATGATGGGAGGGAAATATATTTTTAGAATGTAGACATTAAGGGGAAGTACTTGACTGGTAAACTTATAGTCTGCACTTTGATTTGGCGTTTCTGAGAAGTCGAGGTTACTCCATGTCACATCAACACTGTCTTGTATTTCAAGCATAATTACTGATGAGATAAATAATAACATATGCTTCTTGTAGTATAGATAACGAACATTACATTTTAACTTGAGTATACCGCTTACATTCATCAGCTACTTCGTTTAACACACCAATAATTATTAAATATTGTGCATAGAAATTACGAATGTGTATATAGACTAATATCGAAAAAAATTAAAAGCGTATTCTACGTACATCCTGCTTCATGCATAGTGATAGCTGCATCCATGTTTTGTGTTTTTATGTTTTTTGTGAAACATAGTACCACTTGATTATCACGATCAGCAAATAATAATAAAATAGTCTACAATAAATATCCTTCCATTCGAACTAAAATAAACTAATCTAAACCTAGGAATTGTAAACCGAACACATCCTAGGTAACTCTATCAAGAATGCCCCTTATTCTGGTGGTGTAAATAACCATAGTATTGATGTCAAACTTTTTACATAAATCCGAAAATAATTTTTAGCAGTCCAAACTGGCAGACTTTCAGAACGGCATCTTCTGTTAGTATCGTCACAGGGAGAGAAAAAAAATCACCTCCTGGTGAAGGTTTCATTTACCGAAGACTAATTTCTTCTTATATATATATATATATATAGAGAGAGAGAGAGAGAGAGAGAGAGAGAGAGAGAGAGAGAAATTCGTATTTATTATTACATTACTTACATTATTTCACATTTAGTACAGTAAAAAACAAATAAAACCAACAGAAAATACTATTTCTAATTTAGCATTTCAAATGTAAGGTATGCCCCTATATGAGCAAAGCTCGTGTTTAGGGTGTATAGTAGATTAAATATATATCTAATTATATATAAATTCACAGTATACTACAAACGAAAAATTATAAATGTATGAGTACAATGTATACACAAATATTTTGCAGCGTTATCCAGTGGTTTATATAGTTGTAATGGTTTAGTTAAGCTTATTTTCCCACAAAGGACAGAATGACACCGCTACAATGACCATCTAGTGAACTAAAAGAGTCGGGGAATTTGGAACAGAGGCCCTAATTTAGGCTTGAAGTTCTTTAACGCGCGTTTATCTACGACTCGGCTTAAAGTCTCTCCCAGATAACTTGTGCTAAGATTACATCCTGAAAAATGAAAAAATCCCAAGTGGATTTCAAAATGCGACCCTCGGATCCAGAAGCGAGCATGTTACTTCTGCACCATCAGTATCCAGGAGTGATAATAAAATGATCATCAGCGATTACTTTGAATATTGGGGAGCTAATCCTTGCTTGGTCCAATATCACAACTTTATTTTCAATGGTGGCAATTTAATTTGAGAATAGTATGGTCTCACTACAACTTAATAAATCGTTTAGCCTAATTCATGCTAATCGATTTTATTATACAATAAATCAGCACATGTTTTACAAGACTGTTGACATTATGTGGAGTTATTAAGTACTCTGTGTGCAAACATAGATCAAGTATCCATTAATTGCTAATAAATCGGAACATTAATTCTTAACGCCGGTAAAAATAATACAGTAAATTTACAACCTACTGTCCTAAGGCGGAATCTGTTTTATGAGGTCTCACATCTTCATCTAGTAACAAACAATTTTATTTCAACACCATTCGACACCTGTATTACTTACTTACTCACTCAATGGCAATAGACAATTCCTAAGCAAGCTAAAGGAATATTATCTTTTTTATGGAAGTCGGAGGTTCATTGCCGCGCTTACATGAGGCACAATTCAACCCTATCCTGTGCAAACCCCATCCAACCAACCCTCGCAAATCCTACTTCCCTTAAATCTATTCCAATATTATTCGTCTATCTACTATATAGGTCTTCCAAGTGGTCTCCTTCCCTTCCGGTCTCCCAGTCAATACTTTTAAATATGCCTTTCCTTAACCATGTCTTTCCTTCATAGTCCATTTCATCTTCCGTGATATAATTACTCTTATTGTATTCGGTGAAGAGTAACAGGGTTATGAAGTTCGTCATTACGTAGTTTTTCGAGCCTTCGTTTTTATTTGATGCGAAATATGCATAGTCGTCGGGACCATGCTTCATGAAGAATAGTTCGCTGTTAGAAGAAGGCTACAGCTTATATTTAGAAATCTGTTCTTGGATTCCGTCATACCTCATCAAGCCTACATCAAATTATTCAAATGTCAGATTTTAAAAGTGTGGGTATTATTATTATTATTATTATTATTATTATTATTATTATTATTATTATTATTATTATTATTATATTACTATTATAATTAGTGAAAATTAAAACTTCATTGTGGCTTTTCGTATCCCCAATGCATCTTTTTATTTTTCGTTTCCTTCTTGTAAACCTACTCTCTGAACGTCAGGGTGAATAGGCTATTATTGTTTTTCACTTCCTTTTACTTCTGTGGGCTGTTAATGCCATTCTTTCTTGATTCGTTCGACATAAAAGGATTTATATCATTGTAATAAATATCCGAAGTTTAAACAAAGATCGTGAGAGCAATTTTCGATAAACTGATTATTTCTTCAGAAAAGTAGTCCTTAGGATAGAGGAAAATAAACGAATGTATCAGTATGTGAAAAACATAAAAACCAAATTTGGTGTTTTAACAATTTTTGCTTTTAAGTATGATATTCACAAACGCTTAATTTATAATTTGATCTGAGGTGCACTATCGCCTAATAAAGTTCCAAACGTCCGAATACTTACCTACGTAGAAATATAGAGGAGTGTATTGTAGTTGTATTATCTAAGCATACCGTAGGTCTCATGACTGGAGGAAAAAGCAAGGAAACGGGATAGGTATATTCATCTACTGATTACTGTTATTCATGGTACACCATTCTTCTTCTAAAGACATTTTAATATGTCTTACTTTCTTATGTCTTATGTCTTTCTCCCTGTCACAAAACTGTCTTATGAGCTTAAAACACAGCACTCTTGGAACACATTGTGATTGAACCAGGCTGTGTTCTATGTGGCTGTATAAATAGGTCTATTGATTCATTTTCTACTCGCCCAAGAATCCTCTTTTTTTTTCTTTCTTTTCTTTTTTTGGCCACAGCATGGCTATAAGTACTATAAGTTCCCTTTTCTCATTTCTTGTCTTTACCACAAATTGGACTGGAAAAATCCAAACTAATACCAATACAGATTTGTAGACTCCTTGTTTGTCTACCCCATACTACATTCACAGTGTTATAAAATTAAATATTAAAGTCAAATGTACAATAGTAGTGCATTTTCTTTAAGAAAAATGACACTGAGCCACTCAGACGACATAATAACATCAGGTCATAAAAATTAGTTATATTCAACATAAAAAAACTAAAAAAAAACTACATCCCTGAAGGGACTAGGCCTACCACCCGACCGCTGCGTCATCTACCATAGGCAGATGAAAGGATTGGGGGACATGTGATCAGCATGCCTATACCCACGGCCGTTAATGGTGGTTTCCATGACCGGAGCCGCTACTTCTTCATCAAGTAGCTCCTCAGTTTGAATCACGAGGCTGAGTGCACCATGTTCCAAATCTCCCTACCTCAGAAAAATTCGAGGAAATACCGGGGATCGAACCCGGGCCTAGGATCTGTAGTTAGCGACCCCTAACACAAGACCACACAGGGGGTCGATATTCAACATATGATATAAATATTAATTTATTAGGAAGTTAAACTGAAGGGAGCTAGATAATTAAAATATTAATAATGTAGGAAAGAAATTTAGGAATTTTTAAACTTGACCATATTTAATGAACGTTTAACCCGGCAATGAAATCATTTCTTGATCAGTGGTTACCTAGAGCAGTGCCCTTGACTACACAGAAAATAGTAGCTTTACTGAGCTACGAATGTAATGTTTACTATGTCATAGTTGTTTTATATTTATTCTTTAATGGTAATTCTCGTTTTGATTTTTTATTTATTAACCTAGTCTTCTCTGTCCTCAATCACTATCCAACATTTTGTATAGATTGGTTAAGTAGTTTAAACGTGATTTCAGGAGAAAAAGGGGAGCTCTGGTCGCTTAACGCTTGCTTCTCTCCAAATAGTGGCCAAATATCCACATTTCCGTATGTCCAGAATCTTGCCATATTCCGAAACTTTTCGCAACACAAAGATCATAATTTTTTTCTGTATTGGAAACACAGTTTGTTATCAGTCGCCGTGTTCTATGAGATCAGTAACCACTCCAGAGAGAGCATGAACTCCGATAAGAGTCATGCGTCATTACTGCTTTAAACTGCTGTTTACAAAGTAATACATTGTGTATCATTGCAATCTTAAAGCACACAACTCTTATCGCTGTTTTGGTGACACTTTAGAATGATACAAAGTTACTTAGATTTAAGATCACAGGTGGAAAATGCAGACTATAGTATAATATGTACTTAGTGTTATGGGAATATTTAACGGAAATTAATTTTTATCTTTATTGTTCAGCTTTCAACAAATTATAGATCTCTCTTCAATGGAATATTTATTGGAATTTTTTTATCTTTATACCTTCAAAGTGGCTTTAATTATTTATTTACATTTTATATATACACGTATGATTAAGTTAGTACATTCCTGAATGAGCTTAGCAGTTAACTTTGACTATTTGAAGTTGTTACAGGGGTATGAAATATACAAAACTATTGCAAACAAATTAACGAAATTATTAAGAAAGATAAAACATGTTAGTGTACATTTCCTCATTAAATATTTTGAAACGTTTTTAAAGTGTATATATACCTGATATTTTTAATAATGGAATTTTATTAATTAAGGGAAGTTGGTACTTAACGCTAGGAAAAAGACAGGGAATGTGGTGTGAGTTCTAGAAGCCATAAATCAGGTGATAGCAGTCAGATTTTTTAAAAACTGTGTATGTATTTTATGTGCACTCTCCAGTTTAAAATAAGTATAGAATGGTTGTTCTAGAGCTCACTGTTTGGTATGAAATAGTTTTTTTTAACGTGTAGGGGATAATTGAGTTCTACCGCTGCTTGTCTTGATATAGGTAGGCTTTATTCCATTTCTGTTGCTTAGATTTCTGTGAAACTTGGGTAACTTACTAAAATAGGTGCGAATATTTACCCTACTACAATCAGTATAGGCCTACATTATTGCAGCAAAAGCTTCATGAAAACTTCATTATTAAAAGTAGCAATTATTTTTATATAAAAATAATAGAAAATTCTATAATTCTCTTAATGCCATTCATCTGTAATATAAGGAAATCTTGAAAGTTTCATTCTTTTAGCTTGTACAGTTTTTTAGAAAATGGTACCCTCGCAGAATGAAACATGAAAAGAAAATTTGGAAAACTTACTAACAATACAAGGCAGCATTTTAATTAAAAATTAATATTACTTGAAAACTAAGCGTTTAATTTTTATGAACTAAACGCTGTTTTGTTAAGCGAAGATAGAGGACTACAATGGAACTAAAATCTAAATTTTTAATTTTTGTCAGCCTATTAACGACCATCTTCCTTTAATCCACTGTAAATATTTGCTTCTGTGCTATATTAGGAAAACGTATTGTTTTGGGCAACAATGCACCACTTCTAGTATTTAAACTATGAGAGAGGGCGGAGGGTCAGGTGGTAAGCCCATAGTCTCAACAACCCTCGCAGGAAACTAAGATAGTGCTTGGACGTGAAAGGACCAAGGTATTTTAGAAGCTCTAATTTAGGCTTGGAGTTCTTTATCTCCAAGCCGTAAATCTAGACACGGGCCTCTCAGCTTCAAGTCCCTCCCGGAGGACTCCGTGCCCAGAATGTTTAACGTCCTGAAAAATTCGTCGACCGCGGCCGGGTTTTAACCCTCGACCTCCGGAGCTGGATGCGGTACAGTTCTACACCACCGCGGCCGATTTACTAGGCGTGGGAAACCAGTATTTAATAGCTTTTTTTTTTCTTGAAATCGTAAATCATATTTAGCTGTTTATAGAGCCCAGTTTATTGGCATGGATTCAGTAACTTGTTCCAGGGCATAATTTCTCTAACGTTGTTTGGAATGCTGATATCTTATCAAAGTAGAGAAGTATAACAATGCTGTGTTAGCTGGGAAGTGTCTACTGTCACCACGTTATCACACACGAGGCAATCTGTTTTATGTTGAGGCAGGTCGTCTTCACGACCTATATCCCTCTGTACAGCACTGCTCATTATACACGTACCATACAGACTTCTGATCAAAGATGCTGTACTATTTTCAGAATATCATGGACTACCGTACGATAAGCCAATGCCGTATACAGCAGATCACTATGTGATAAGTTTATTCTATCAACTTACTATCTGTACAACAAACAGATGCTGATAAAGTCAATCTACTATAATTCTGGGTTCAAACGATAAAATAAGCAGTTTTGTTATATGTTTTATCATATGTTTTATTAAAATTTTCCGAAAATATTACACAGACCAACAGCCATTTTGGTGCCTTAGAATTTATACCTATTCTTGTGTATATTTAGGTCGCTGATGCCAAATGTGCCATTAGTTTTGCCCTATCAGCTTTAGTTTTTGAGATATGGTATTACCATTATGCACATTGTCCCATTTTACGTTTGATATAAACAAAAAACAGTGCCTATTTGTAGCTTCTAAACCATGTGAAGAAAAAAGCAACACACCAACATTACATTAACATTACAATAATAATATAACATGGGTCTTTCAAAAAATTGATAGCACATACTGTACGGTCGTTATGACTTATGAGCTGTCAATTTGAGGGCCAAAAAATAATCCAGCTTTTAGTTTTTCTGTACTTCGTACAGTTTTCGTCCTACGTGTCCAAAGTATGGACAAGAACCTTCACCAGCTATATTATCAAGCAAGATTTTGTTTCGCTAGACTAAGAGTTCAGGAATAAAATCCTCCCCTCGACAAAAGTAGAGCTGGTAGAGAAAAACTGTTTAAATATTTGAAATAAGCACACTAAGTATAGTCAAAATCCGGTAAAAAATCTTAAACACCAAACAAAAAATTATTACACTTTATAAAATACATGAAAAAATTATCTGGCTGTTCTTTATAAAATTTTAATGGATGCCCTAAAAATTAACAAATTTTCCTTTTTCAATAAATCCACAGAAAAATTCGCTAAATGAGTTAATATTCCAAACGCACTATTCTTAAAAATGGCTAATGATCAGCTTTTTGGCGTCTTAATAAGTTTTTAAATCAAATGTACCGTATATATTAAAATAAATTTTGCGATAAAATACTAAATTTGCAATTTGTAGTCAATTTTTTACTATTCCCAAAGATCCCGCATTTAAAATGAAGCGAACAGTAAAAAAAAACATACGTACGTTATATCATCCAGGCTCATAGGGGCAATATAAAAACACATTGCATCAGACATTCTTACTAATTAGAGAGAAGGAAGTCCCAGAAGATATTTCTGTATTCTCCCGCTGCGTGAGGATGCAGTCTCCACACCTGTGCTTACTGAAATGTCTCTACTTGCAGTTCTCCTTTCAATAAATAACTCTTTTTTTACACAACATACCGTCACCAGTTAGTATTTTTATTTGCTTAGTTAGTAACAGGTGTGGGCACATCTCTCTGCGTGCGGAACAAAAAGTGGAGTAAGCCACGCACTGAGGTTTATGACCTCCAGCTATTTTTTGTATGCATTTCCTCGCTAATGACGTGTGAATGTAACGAGCTTGGGAACCTTGCATACGCTGATCAAGCCAGTTAAAGCATTACAGAAACGTTGAATCAGATATTCAATTACCACGTTTACAGAAGAGAAGTATCAACAGAGAAGCCAACAGAATTGATATTTCCTGAATTTAATGTTATGACTGCAGAACAAATTTATAAGCTCACAGTTTTAAAATACTTTCACAAATACCGTAACGTACATGTATCTGATCCTCATAACTACATACTAGAAGAAATAAAACATTGTCTTTAATAGAACCAAAATGCTTCACTTCTTCTGGCTCTAAACGTAGCAATTATTATGGTCCAAGACTCTATAACTCCATAATTAGGTCACACAAGTTTATCAAATCTTATTTTCTAATTCAAAATTTACTTCACTCTGTAATTAGTAGACAATTAAGGAACCATTTTATTTATCATAACTCAAGATTTCAATATTGTTCTTCCCACTTTTCGATTTTATTTTTTCCGTTCTTTTTATTATTATTTCTCTAGGTATTGATTTCAAATTAGTTATATTTTCTTTTATTTATTTGTATTTAATAGTGTATTTAATTTAATAGTGTATTTAATAATAATATTTAATGTAAATAACTGAACTGTGCCAGAGCACGAGCGCTTGCTCATTCGGGTGGTCTTGTGTTGTATAAAATGTATACATATATTAATTTAAAAAATAAATAAACACGAGAGATTGAAATAGATCTGAATCCGAGCCCAACTCAATACTTCCCTGTTTACATGGAAAGTTCTGTGAGATAGTGAGATTTTTTTGTGCGATTGGCTGACTTGGTTATGTGTCACATAAACAAATTATGGCATAATAGAGCTTTTATTCGTACCCTACGCCAACAAAATCTCAAATCATACAATAATTTTATAGTCTGTGTAAGTTCTTTCATTAAATTGACGGATCAGCTGACTGAACAAATGACGAATGGACGTAGGTAGGGGAAAAAAGCGGACCGACTCTTGTAGCTGATTTTAGAGCCTTGTGATACGTAAATAAATGTAAGAGATGTAACAGGAACTTTTATTTTCACAAGCAATGCAAATTACGTGAAATTATTTCTCAATTCAAGCAATTTATCGGCTGTAGAACCAAATTCAATACATTCAATCGCTCTGAATCCCATATGTGAACGTAGGCTATTAAGTGACATGTTTGTACATCTATGATTTGAATTTACTTGCCGTTCATAGTTTCTGTCAATCTAGCTTAAAAGTTATACTACAATATTAATTTTAGAGATATTTTTAAATATTTTCGGCATTTAAGTATTATTTTCAGATATTATTTATAATTTTTATATGATTATTGATTTCAGTTATTGTAAAAAAATATGAAATGTTATGGAAATAAGCAACTGAATTAAAGTTTATGTAAGTTTGGTGTAAATTATGCATCAATTAATTCTGTAATTATTTTCATTAAGAGAATGTAGTGGGATTTCTCTTTGGAGCACGAGGTACTATCATCAAGTTAAAAAGTGAATCATGTAAAATAAATCTTCTTCCAGATTAATCTCTAAAAGGGTGAGCTTAACCACTGCTAAATTTTCTGCTGTTATTAAGGAATTATCTGTACGGATTACATTTTGAAAATAATGAAAATTATTAATTTCTATTAATTATTTAATTTTGTCCATTTATCCCTAAATTAATAATTATAAATCAGACGAATATGTGACATTAAATAAAACCAAATCATGCTAAATTAGATTAAATGCAATTAACTTATCGTACTTCTGTAAACAGTCTCTTGCTGGAAAAATATTAACTTAAAAGCTCTGCCTGAAAGAATTTAATAGGCCTGTAGCCTATATATTTAATTTCTACTTCCACTATTACTTTTAATATCGTAAAATGCATGCAAATGTTTAGATAAATAAACTAAAATTCAGCTGTTTCAACGAACGGCATTCTTTCTTAAATCCAATTAATATTTTACCGTTCTTAAGTTACATAAATATTTATAAAAGTGTTATTTTATCACATTATTTACAGGGGATTTTGACCTAGAATGGCACTGACTCCTGGTTTTCAACGTAGCCGATAATACCTTTCCTTGAAGTCATCCAGTTCTATTCAAAGTGTTTCTCATTTGAACTCTACAGACCTCGCTTCAGATTCGATATCTGATTCATCGACTGTTCATTCGTTCAATATGCCGTGAAATCACAGCTGGCAGAATAATGATTTGATTTTAAACACAAGTAAAAAAGCAATTGTTACTTCTATAATCCATTTTATTTTATTCATAGAATGTTCTTAATAAATCCCACTCGATATCACTTCGTTCTCGCCAGATCCTTCGATAAACTCGTAACATCTCGTGGGAATCCTTATGACAATAGGCCTATCGCCTAATTTAGAATTTATCGTCATGATGCTGGAAAATCTCCTCCATTTGGACAAGAAATTTCTTTGCAGCAATCTTATCAGAAGTGCTGTACAGGACATTTTTAATATATTCAGGTAGCCCTACCAAAATTAAGATATTCTCCTCTCGCTGTACGGTAGAGTAAATTGGCTCATAACATGTCAGGTTATTTCTTATCAGTTTTTCAAAGTTTCAAGTTTCACTGTAAAATGCAAATATTGTAGAAAACAGACTACGCCACCCTCTGTGAATATTGCACACCCATGACTTGTGTCAATCGTGGTGGTCGAGAGCACACGGATCAAATTACCATGGAAAGTAAATTTCTGGGAATTTTACTAACTTCTCTTTACGTATCAATTTACTCCCACGCAGAATAAGAACAATGTGTGATTTATTCTAATATTTGGCTTGTTTTATGAATGAGTGGACTAAGGAGAAGTCTGAAACTCCTCACTTTACTATTGTATTATTATTTGTTTATTTATTTATTCATTCATTCATTCTCGATGAAACCGTAGGCTTAAACCGGAACATCTTCACTCCGCTAAAGGTTTCCGAATATACATTTAATAGTGGAAATATCAGCTTTCTGCAAAATTCTAAACAAATTTAGTTCCATCCCTAAGGTATTAGTGGTCTATTGTTGAAAGAGCAGTCTTTTCAGAAATTGACTACACACACATTAAGAGGGAAGGGAGTTTCTGTTTATGCAGACTGTCCAAAAGCAAAATTCAGGGTTACCAACCGACAAGGACTAGGCCTATCAATTTCTGAGTGGAAAAATGCTCTAAAAATTACATGTAACACATCAGCCGCCCATGCAGTTTCTGGCAGGTGTCCTACTACCAAACTCTGTCATCATCCAGATTGTGGTGAGAAAGAAACACTTGGACAAGTACTAGGATTCTGCAAGAAATGTGTACTACAAAGAAACACCTCCCACCAGAGAGTAAGATCATTGAAAATAAATTGGCAAGTTATTGAAAAAGTCCACTGTTTGTCATCTACAGGAGACAATACGAAGCACAGCTCGGACATTTGTTTGAGTGAATCTAAAATCTCAAAATTTAAACATTTTGACTGTTTATGGTCGAACAAAAACAGTCGTATGCAACTTGCCTATAGTGGTAATTAAAATACTCGTATGAAAATTATGAAACTAGCTTTGCTCGTTTCATAAAGATAATGTATCTTAATCTTAATAGGTCGGGGATTTTACAAAGATGTAAAGTTTCCTTCCTGGGTGTTGTGTTTCCATTGCCATCCCATGAAAGGACCCTACGCGGTATCATCCGGCCTAGTGTCCCTCGGTTGGGCCGTGGACCTCCCACCACGGCTCTGTATATTTTCACAGATATCAGTTTTATGAACAATGAATGACCACAGGAATCCTGAATTACCATCACAGCGCGAAGCTGTATAGAATACGTAGGTTTACAACTGTGGATTGGAAAATAAGGGGAAAAAAAGGATAAACACATTACAGATCATAATAAAACATGATTAGCTGATCATTATCATTATCATTAAGAGTATAAAAGATGATGTTGTATACTCAAGGAATTCTTAGAATTATGTTAATCAGAATGTTTTTGATTATTTCCTAAACTGTGTAGGATGTTCCGTGTGAATTTAGTCAGGCCTCCAAACAGTAGTCCGACCACTTCCAAGTTTTCGGGGCTAATATATTTTTCACTAAGATTAGAAATGCATTGCTCATAAATATTATATTTTCCTCATGAACTTATTTTGCCTGTTCAACATCACGTTCAATCCGAACGGTTGGAGCGAAGATTACAGCTTGCTTTTTTTTTTTTTTTTTTTTTTTTTTTTTTTTTTTTTTTTTTTTTTTTTTTTTTAATAGTATGGCGGTGAATGGCAACGATATCACCACAGAAAATCTAAGAGTTGTAATAGATTTAATTTAAGGATTTCAAGTTACTAAAAATGATCAGTGAAATGGCTAGTTATTAAGATGAGAAAAAAAAACAATTTAAATTATCTCGAATTAAATTACTGATTTCTCCCTGAAATTCACCTAGCATTCGACAGCCTTAGACTTTACAAGGAATTCCAGAGGCTTAACTGATACAGTAAATGAGGACGAATTTGAAGATTTTTTAGCTAAAGGGATAAGTACATGATATATTCTGAGCGTGTGTTTAGGGTGTAATAAGAGGACAAATTTGGGTAGCGACTAGATAGATATGATGGTGATGAAGTATGAAATTTTTTGAAGAGAAGATAAAGACAGTGAATTCTTCCCTGATGAATTCTTCCCTGATCATCCAGATGGAACCATGACAACATTTTTGAAGGAAGGCGATACATGATCGAACAGAATAGCATTAGGCCTACAAATAAAACTTATTGGGTTCGACCCTGAAATTTGATGTCGAGCTTTCAGCATAAGTATAGCCTATTTTTTGAGGTTGCTTGAATCTAAAAATACATTTTCAGAAACACGTATGTTTGTCTCAATCCAGGACATGGTAAGTTAAATCAGCTTTCTCTGCGGAACCCTTTCATAGTCCCCTCGAACCCGGGGGTCCGCGGACCAAAGATTGGGAACCACTGGTCTAGCACAATACTTCACCTACACCATCTCCCTCTTGAAACCAATACGTAGTACCACAACTTACAAAGAAGTAACCTACTAAACTGCTCACCACCATCAGGCTTAAATTATTTCATGTTGTATTGTCTCGAGTAATCTAGAATAGATTTACAAGCGCTAATGGAAATATTTTCGTTGGTATACCAGTCGACCACCCTAGCAGCAAGTAGGCGTCACAGAACACTATGAGCAGGAGTTTTTAGTTGTTAACTGATGATCATATGGAAATGCGTAGAGTACGTGTTCAATTGTTGTGAGGACAGATTCCATCTCAAGGTATCCTTGATGGAGGTAGAGCAGGAAACTGCCTTCAAGGGAACTCTTCTTCTTATTCTTACTGCAGACAAGAAATAATTGTCAACACGACTAACAAATTGAGTTCTACCACGCCTAACTTTCCTCTCAAAGGGTGACAGACAAAGAGAATGGAATTCCAATGAAAAGTTTACGGAAGCCTATGCTGTCAGTACGGTAAACTAATTTAATGAGTGGATTGTGGGAGGTAAGGACGATTTAATTTAAGTCATGAAGCTTCAACGGGTGGTTAATATTTTAGCATTTTAGAATGAATGGATCGATGAAAGTATCAATGAAATAATTTTAAAAATAAAAATAAATAAAAAAAGGTAATCAAAGAAAAATAGGCCTATATGTAGGCCTACAAAAGAAAAAGAATCAGAGAAAGCAGAGTATGTATGAAAAATGCAAAAATGGAAGGATGCAAAACAGTCTTAAAACACAGGAAGAAAGCAGTAAGGAAAGAAAAGTTAAAATTCACGACGAAAAGAAATATAGGATTAAAAGAGAGAAGGAAGAAGGCAATAAAGAAAAACAATAAATATACAAACAAATAAATAAAAGTAAATAAATAATGAAAGAAAAATGAGAGAGAAGAAAGAAAAAATTGAGAATGGAAGAAAGAAAATAACTGGGGATTCCACACATAAAATAGCAAGAAATGCGAGGAGAAGAAAGAAGAACGAAATAATAAAAACATAATACATACGTTACATAAGAAGAATACAAATGAGAGAGCAGAAATGAAGATACAAAGGAACGAATGAGTGAATGGGAAAAAAATGATAAGCTGGAATATGAAGAGGCTGAAAGAAATAAAATGTGTCAGGATTGATGCAAGAGGGGTATTATGTAAAAAACAGAGCAGAAAAGAAGGATGGAGAGAAAGTGAAAGAAAATGTAACTTAAATTATTCTTTATTTTCCAAATGCTCAAATGCAATCTGGTGTAGGTCTTTTACAGAAAATACCATAAAGAAGGAGGTTATGTATGACGATTATGTGTGGAAACCTGCTCTGAATTGCCTGTTCTACCCAAGATAACTAAAAAAATTACATAAAAGTAAAGCAAACAAACAATACGACAAGAATGAACGGATCCACGACTTATACTTATACTTATATACTTATACGTTAAATCGTTCATTACGATGTAACATAATTTGTCCACATTTTAAAATGTAGACCTATACTAACATGAGCTTAAAGGCTGCATTTAATAATACTGCATACAGTCGAATTTGGTTAATTCGACGTTGGATAATTCGAAAAATGGTATAATTCGAATAAATAACCATTCCCCTTGAAATTCCTATATAAATGTATGTTAAAAGAAATTGCGATTAATTCGAACTTTTTAAGCTTAATTTGGATAAATCGAAGCCAAAATTTGTCTCATGTTAATGTTGTAAGGATTCCAAGAGTTCATTGCTTCCAGGAATTCCACAAGAATTCTCTAATTCGCTGAAGAACCCTAGTCGCTAGCTGTCAGCAGATACCATACTAAAGCGTATTTTTAACCACCGTTATCTTCCTCCTACTGAATAGATGTTCAATGGAATGCGAAGTTCACCCCCTCCGCTATTGTCTTGGAGGGATTCAACACTTCTGTGAAAATTTTAGTGTTCATTCTATCCTCAAAGTGTGACTGTGTTTGAAAATGTCAAAGCGTGGAGCATAAACCAGTTCCTTTATTAAATTTAGGGTTACAGATTTAGCGTGAAAAAAATGGTTTCATTTAACATCCTAACAACCGGATGGCAGTCATTAAGGTAAGATTCACTATACAATAATTATTATTTATTGCAATGAGTTTATTTTTAACATTTTTACATTTTCATTTAAAAAGTCACAGTTTTGGTTAATTCAAAATTTGGATAATTCGATTTTTCTAATTCCCCTTGGGGTTCGAATTACTAACAGTCCACTGTATTAATAAATTCTTATCAGCGTTAAATACTTGGTCCGGTTGTAAGGCCTTTACCGTGCCTGATTTGCTCTCACACTGCGACAAACAAAAAGGAGGGGAATTCCAATAAAACGTACTCTACGGGAACATGTGTTGTTAGCAGTTCATTAACAGAATTAATGAATGACTTGTGAGACAGAAACTATATGTTCTACAGACAAGAAGTTGTGCTGGAGGTGGATAGTCCATTTGTTAATGGTGAGTTAGTGAAATATGACAACGCTAATATAAATCCATTATGTACTATAATTGCGATTGGGGTACGCATAGTGTTCTGGAAGAAATAAATACGGGCAGCCTTTGAGGAATATAACTAGGGCCCGGATTTTTAGATTTTTATAAACGCTGTTTTAGTTTATTAAACACTTTAAAATACCTTTATTTTAGTTTTTTTTCATTTTCTGTCGCTTTTTTAATTTTACTTGAATAAGTAGAATAAACACTCTGAAAGAATATGTTAATTCAATTGATTTTTCCTTAAATTTCCATGGCTCTGAACTACAAAACTTTGGAAATATTTGTTGCTTAGTTTTAGAACTACCCCTACCACAAACTCAACAAGAACTTTTTTTTTTTTTTTTAAATAATCAACTTGAATACTTCACTTCACTATCTTGCTGGAGCAAACACTGTGAATAGACAGCTGCGATTGTAAGCTTCTTAAGAATGTTTTTAATTTGTTTCTAAAGAAACCGGGGGTTTCGATTCACTTAAGATTTCCTTTACATAGACAATGGGGTTACAAAATGACAAAATTACAAAATGCAATGCTATATTTTATCTTAAAAAATAATATACTGGCAATAATGAGCAAGATGCAAAATGTAGGCAGATATTTAAAAAGAAATTTTTAGTAGAACAATAATAATTAGATTATATATTATCATTATTATTATTTTATCGTATTTTAGTTGAAAGGATTTTAGCCATTTTCAGTTTGTAACATCTTATTTAGCCATTTTTAGGTTATATAATATTGAACTATGTGACTACCATGACTATGAAATAGATAATTATGTTAAAATATTACAGTAAGCTAGCAAGGAACAAAATAGTTTAAAACCTAAGAATCTGGGCCCTAATTATCACAAGATAAAAGTGGTGAAAATATATTAATAATTTTATTACTATAGATTTTGCCTGTAGTAACATAAATAATATATTTTACTAGGAGCAGAAGAATGTAAATAAGTAGGATGTTAATGATGTCGCCTTTTTAATCGCTAAATAGTCACAATAAATAATTCGAGATCCGGAATTTATTCGAGAAAATCTGGACCTCTTGCTTACTACCTGTTATAACAATTTTCCATTTTTCAGTTTTTAAAACAGAAAAATAAACATTGGCTAGTCCATATTTAGGCTACTGAATTCAACATTATGAAATTTCTTTGAATAGAAACATTTACAATAGATTAAAGAATATATTTTTTTACGTTTAAATTATAACAAAATTAACAAAATAACAGTTTGAGAGTTTAATTTAAAAAGGTACTCCATTTCTGAGCCTTCTACTAAGTTTCGTTTTCAGCATTTCTATATAGGCCTATATACATCTGTGGCTTGGTTTTAACAGGGCCAATGTCAATTTCTTGCAAAAATGATATTTATGCATTATTGAGCTCGGCTAGTCTTTATCTTCCGTATACTAAAAGTGCCAATGTCTGTTGCTATTAACAGACAGAATATATTTAATACATTGTATTGGTCTTAGAAGCCAATGTCGGATGTTCTCAGACAAAACTATTACTTCCAGAAAGTCATATATATATGTATATATATATATATATCTGTTGCTATTAACAGACATAATATATTTAATACATTACATTGGCCTTAGAAGCCAATGTTGGAAGTTCTCAGCAAAAAATATTACTTCCAGAAAGGCATATTTATGTATATATCTGTGGGGCCAATATCAATTTCTTTCAAAAATGATATTTATGCATTATTGAGCTCGGCTAGTCTTTATCTTTCGTATACTAAAAGTGCCAAAGTCTGTTGCTATTAACAGACATAATATATTTAATACATTATATTGGCCTTAGAAGCCAATGTCGGAAGTTCTCAGCAAAAAATATTACTTCCAGAAAGGCTTCAAAGTCAGTTATCTCAAAAGCAAGTTTTATATATATATATATATATATATATATATATATATATATATATATATATATTACTACGCTGCTACCACATACTGCAAAAATTATTAAATCTTAAATATGACTGTTCTTGCAAGCCCCCATTTGAGCAAGAGCTTGTACACACTTTTTACAATACATCTATACGGACTCGAACCCAACACTACACTCATTTGAGGCAACGTTAATAGTTCCTGCAAAGTATCTCTGTCACTACGTATTGCAGATAGCCTAATATGGAGGTAAAGCTGACACTCAGTACCATTATTAACTGAGATTACAGAAAATAACAATTAAAACAACTTCTTGTTAAAATGTTAAAGTGATAATAATGTTGTTAGCGTTTAATCTACAGCGCTGTGAAATGAGACAACACCTATGTGGATCCCGCTGCGAAATTACACAGGTAAAACCACTACACATAAACATTATGACAAGAAGATAACTCTGACAGCCGAGCTATCTCCATGTTCAGGACCCCCTGCCATCTCTATCCAGAATAGCGTGCATACCACTCTGAAAGGCAAATGCGAAATAAAATGACATTGTTTTGGCTTTAGTTTTTAGGACACTTGATTTGTTTTAAAAGTTATATTAGTGAAGATTAATGCCGGTTGTCGACCGGGATTTCATATATACTTGTGCCGGATTTCATATGTAGTTTTGTTGACAAAACTACATATGAAATCCAGCACTGAATGTGAGCTAAGCTAATCTAACCTAGCTTAGCTCACATACAGTGAGGGATTTCAAATATAGTTGTGCCGGATTTCATATGTAGTTTTGTTGGCACAACTACATATGAAATCCTGCACTGTATGTGAGCTAAGCTAAACTAACTTATTATCACTAACTTAGCTTAGCTCTTGGTCGACAACCGACATAAGAGGACCTATTCACTTTTAACGTTTATATCGTTATTGTATGAATATTTCACAATATGGTACCGGTATATTAATTTAGACTGGTACTATAAAACTTAAACTTTTCAATTGAATAGCCTTAGTCTAGTTCATTAGCCTCTTGAAAAAATATCCTGAAATCCACAATGTAAATATCAATTATTTTGAAACATTTGTAAAATCAATACTTTACATTTGTATGTACTATTTCATACTAGCGGAATTTAGATGTTAATTTAAAAAATCCCTTTAGGCAGGCCTACAGGCGGAGGTAGATTTCGAAGTGCTTTTGGTTTAATTTATTGTCGCTGCATAGCACTCTTCTTCTTTAGCCTTGGCATGGTAAACCTGCAGTAATAAGAACTGAATTCGGTAAAGAGGAAGAGACTACAATCATTTGTTTTGACAACAAGAATAGGATATAATATTCTGGGAGGCCGTGCGCAAGATCAGCAATGAATAAAATTAGCAAAGCCGCTAAACAAGACAAAATTATGATATTATAATAATTCTTTTAAGTGTTATTATTTTCAAACATTAAAATCTCGCGTAATATGAGAGCTATCAAGAAACTATTTATTGATTTGTAGAGTACTCATCAAGAGCTTTTCAACGATACCCCACAAGACGTGGTTTCAAAAGTTTCGAATTTTCATCCCCCACCCCCACCTCCACCCCCACCCTCACTCGAACCCCCGAATCGTTGGTGTCACTGTGAACTCCATAGGGAGTACTCTAATTTATTCAAACAAAGTTTCCCTCTATACTTCATAGGGGCCGAGATATACATTTTTAAAAATTTCAACCCCCTCCCCCGACCACCCCCTTGGGCCAATTTTGCCCATTAACGAACTTGTCCGAACTATTGGGCCTAGAAATAACATAATAAAATTTGGTTCAAATATCTTCAAAATTACGGCCGCTATCGTGTAAAGATATATATATATATATATATATATATATATATATATATATATATTATATATATATATAAATATCACAAATTTTTTTTTTGAATGGGCGGTGGTTTCGTACTTAGGGGAGCATGAAACGTACAGATATGAAAGAATTTTTCGAAAATCATAAAGTGGTATCCATTGCAATAGGTAGATTTTTCTTCGAAAATCTACCTAAAAAATCATGAAGTACCAACGTCATTGTAGTGCTATACAGTATACTTTAAAGGACAAAGAAGAAAGAAAGAAAGCTTAAATTATATAATATCACTGCCATGTCCAAATTATTATATGGAAGTGGAGCATGGGTGATAGGAAAGAAAGACACCAGTAGAATACAGGCGGCAGAAATGAGATTTTTAAGGAGTGTTAGGGCTGTACGAAGATGGTTCATATCCGAAATGAGACTATATATGAAGAAGTGCAAGTCAAACCAGTGCCAGCACGTATTAACAAATGCCGTCATAAGTGGAAACATCGTGTTGATAAAATGTCGCCCCCTAGAATTCAGTACTGTGCCATTAAGTACAAACGAAAAGGTGGAAGAGATGAACAACCTCTGACACGCTGGCTAGATTGCTGCAATATTGGAACCGGAACAGGCGATCCAGCCTAAACCAATTAGTGAAGATTATGATTAAGATGAAGTTTATTTTACTTGCCTGAAAATCCAAAGACGAGGGACTGTCGCATTTATTTAAACATCAACACCATCAACCTAAACCGAGATTCAAAGCACGGACTTAAAAACAGAAAGCCAGTGCTTAACCAACTGTTCCATCGAGGCTGATTGAACTATTGACAGCAAAAACAGTATGTGACTCTCCGAAGTAGACTAAACGAGACTGAACATAGTATAGTTATGAAATTCTGATCTGTCTTCCAAGAACATAGGCCTACGTGATTGTCCACAAGCCGTCTGAAGTTGAGATAGGGCACACAAGGCAGGTTTTACTTCATTACTGAACACGACGAACACGGGTTTTAATAAGAACCCGCATGAGCTACACCAACAGTTGCATCTTCATCTTCTACTTCTAGTCACGTACCGATTGTAAATTTGTCAAGTGCAACAAATTCGAAATAATTCAACAAGGTTTGACAAGCCTGACTTACAAGTAATCCTCAGTACATGTGTACTCACGATTATTATTGTTTATTACACGGTAAACGCTGCATGGAGAACTCAACGGCAAACCTCATAATGACCAATTCCCGTAGGCTCTACCGTAATTTACAGACTATAGTATACAAAACTCTTTATCTCCGCTACAAAAAAAGTGGTTATTATCTACTTCATAAGCAATACGAAATATATGTCAAAAAATAATTTTAATTGTGAAATATCGGTTTTGAACTACTCGGGAAAACAATGGTATTTATCAACTGAATACTAAGAACCTATGTTCTTTAGGCAATGGTTTATCAAAACGTAACAGGAATATTTCATTAAGAAAATTTGGAACTACTGCCCTTCATAATAATGCACTGACGTATTCCAGTATTTTTTATTACAATTGAAACTAAGTTTTTAAATTTAAGACTTACGAAAACTTTTAAAAATGGTTAATTAGTTGATATGAGACTGTAAGTAAAAGGACTTCTTTAAGCAGTCCCACAATAAATGAAACAGAAAAATTGGTTTTCTTAATCGTAGCAATTCGTAAAAAAGAAGTCACACTTTCTGCTTATTCTGGAGTCTGCGTTAATAAAATAATCTAATATAAATTTGTTAACACTGTCGTTCTGCATATCAAAGTAATCTGACAACAAACTAGACAAGATAAGTAGATATCCTGTAAGGAAGATAGATTCTAAAGCCTACATCCCATTTTCATTTTTTTCGATAGTGAAATTTATAAAAAAAAATGACTGTATCCTTGAAACGTTCGCGAAATGTGAGAACGATTCGAAGTCCCATGAATGTAAATAGTAGGCTTATTGTGTATGGAGCATTAACCCTTTCAGATCAGAATTTATATGGTTATTCGTATAAGCAGTCTTCAAGGAAAACCATCAGTGGTCTCTAAGTTAGAATTCTATGGGGGTAAATTTCAGTGAAATAGCTGGCTTCCATAAATAAAAAATGTAATACGGAAATGAAAGTCCTCATATTTCATTTTCATATAAAGTAAATTACTCTGTTAATCTCATATCTCGACTTTAAACATTACTGTGCGATATGACACATTTATAAGTCAGTAGCAGAGAAAAAGTTAATGCTACCCACACAAAAATCAAATATTTCCTCTCTCTCTCTCTCTCTCTCTCTCTCTCTCTCACTCTCTCTATCTATCTCTCTCCCCACCTTAGTTTTACATCTCCTTTTTATGGACGTTTAAGCGACCTACGCCGCCCGGGCCTTGCAGGGCCGCGACCTGTCGCGAGAGGAATTTTCTATGGATCACATACATACTTGTTTGACCAGACAAAGACATGGAGGGCCTCCCCAGATCAGCCCAATGCCGGGGCCACCTCCGAGACAACACGAACACATAGGACGAGACAGATCATTCACACACCCACAATCACTCCGAACAAGGCGAGGATAGGATCAAGATGATAATGAAGGCCAGATGACCACAAGGGCCTAAGGTTACCCGACATTTGTCTCACAGGTGAGGAAAAAAGTAGGTAACTTGTCCCGACCAGGACTCGTGAGAGGAGCGAACGCATCCCCTACGCCACAGCGGTGGCCCAAATATTTCTTAATCATATGAAATACGTACAGAGTATCTAACCAACCTCAGAAGTTCGAGATAGAAAGCAGGCCTATAACCACGTTAACAGTTGGAGAAATAACATCAAGCCATGAAAAAAGGCACTAAAATAGCTATTACCAGGCGTGTTTTTAAAATAAATACCGTTTAAATATTTTGCCGCAGCAGCGTTGCAGTCGCGATTTTGAGCATAAGCACTTCCTCCATTAGGAAGCCAGACGCAGTGTGAGCAATTGTCACTTTGTGTTTCCCTCTTTTTAGAGCGTTTCGAAATGTTTTAAAAAAATCGAATGACCCGCCGACTGTGAAGTCAGATCAGTGATTAACCACTGCGAGAAATGTTTCGCCAGAAAACATTAATCGCTAATTGTGTGAGTTTAAGGGGAAACAATAATGAGCGATGGAATGGTGAGGAAGGGGATGAAGTGTTTCTTCATCTGAAAAATTCCTTGGTGGAAAACATTTCAACGATGATGATAATGTGAAACAAAAAGTGCAGACTTGGCTTTAATCACAGGCGGCACCATTCTTTAACGAAGACATATGAAAACCGGTTTCCCATTAAGACAAGTGTCTGAATAACGGCGGTGACTATGTGGAGAAGTAGTGTAAGGTGTAAGGAAATGAATGATAATAAAGTATTTGGAAAATACCGTTCTTATTATTATTATTTTTAATTTTTGGTACTTACTTACACGCCTTGTTATTTTAGGTTTCCATGGAAAATAACAATATCTGCTGCAATAATAAATGGTGGTTTCCATAATTACATATGCAGCGAATACTTTAAAATTCTCTGCGTGAATATGCGAATACCAGTAAAAAAATATTAAAGATAATAATGTATCATGTAATGTAAATAATTGTTACATGGATTATAAAAATGGGAGATTTATGAGAGTCATCATGTGGAGTAAGTAGATACAGCCTACCCTACCTAAAGTATTTTTATCATTTTATTGGGAAATAAAACTACATTACATCTCTCCATAAAATTAGAATTATACACCCCAGCTGAAATAAAGTACTTCCAGAAAGAAATAATCTCCAAAAGTTACACACTCATATTAGAATTTTACACAATTTGAATTTTCAGTACATGAATAACAAGTAATGACTTTTTTTACTGCTATTTTCAAGGTGCAACCCTTCTAGAGGGGGAAGTTGTGTTACATGGTATTTTTATCCCATTCTCAATAAATTTAATGGTATGGCACTTCTTTTTATTTAGCCATATTTTATTTCCCTCAACGCACTCAACCCCTTGGTAACAAGATTTCCGGCAACCCTGCTGTGAGGTGGTGAGATACCAACTGGCTAGTTGAAGGGAATTATGTGGAGTCGCGTATGTATCATTGTAATATTACATACTCGATTTGACTTCACAGCTAACATATATTTTAATGCTCTGTTTAACGGGTAAAAAGGTTATAATATTCGATCATACAAAGCTTATCGTATAAGAAGTTCACTTTTTACTTTCTCGCATATAGGCTACATAGTAGGCTATAGATACTATTGTGATCGCAAAAAAATCTAGATCGAGATAAAACTGCGAAAATATGTTTCACGATGCCTAACAGCCGCATTTTTTTTTCATTTTTTTTTTAATTACCACTAATGTCTGTCTGCCTATGTAGACCCGTTGCGGGTAAACGGTTCATTGTATTTACTTTATTAATATGGTCTTAGACTAGAATTTGGATTCTATTACTGAAATACGAGGACTTATTAAGGGGACTTTTCAATAAAATTTGTAGAGAATTAAAATGAACAGTTGTCCTAATATTTCTTGACGAAATTAACAGGTATCGAGTTGAAACGAAGTAAGTGTGACTTCAATAAACAATATTCAAACACGCCTTTATTAAAATACGAATAGGGATATTCTTGTGTTTCCCATAGTAACACTACGATTAATTTATTGTGAAATGCAGTATACCTATGTATACCAAAACCAATCCGAGCGAGATGGCGGAGATAAGAGGTCCCGGGTTTAAAACTCAATCTCGTGGGCGGCCTATTTGACTGGTTGTTTTCATGGTTTCCTCATTCGTGTCGTAGATTTACGGCACGTAAAAGAACTCCAAGCCTAAATTAGAGCCTCTGGACAAAATTTCTCGGCCCTTTCACGTCCAAGTAATACCGTAGTTTCCGGAGGGGGTTAAGGGGCGATGGGCTTACCACCTATCCCTCTACCCTCTCTAGGAAAATAAGCGTAACAAAATTCACATCGGTAAACAGAAACCTCCACTTGGAGGTCCTTCGCCCCAACACGGGGGCATAGGATTCGAGATAGGCTATAGAGAGATCATCGCGGACTACCCTCACGGTTTTATCATGCAGTGCTACCAGTGCAGTATGTATTAGAACTCAATGGGTAAATTACAGAAAGTAATTTGGTAAATCTGGATTGACACACTTGACGGCTAGAGTGCATTCTCCTGACCTACGTTGTACATTAGTAGGGTCAATCATATTGCAGTTATATTCCAATTACTCTCGTTTAAACGGCCGTTGACATCTCCTTTCCTGCAGGGTATCCTGCCTGTGCAATTAGATTGCATTGTGCCACAGCATTCTAAAATATAAGTGCATACTCATCCATACGTCATGAGCATAGAATAAATTTCATAGTCCAGTAAAATATACGACATTCACTTAATTCCAATGAACGTAGCTTAAATTAAATAAGTTAGTGCAAATAACATGTTTTCTTATGAAGCTGTTTCTTAGTTGTCTTTCCGAGGCTGAGTATACCCCATTCCAGACTTTCCTAACTCAGACAAATCAGAGGAGGTGCTGGGAATCTAATCCTGATCTGAAGACCCATCTGCAAAGTCATCACTAGACCAAGCATACTGCATGACATTCTAAATCCGATACATTGTCATAAGCAATACGAAATATGTGTCGAATCCAGTAATCCACGTAGATAATGTTTTTAATGTATTGTCGACAGTTTAGGAGAATTTAGATGCCACCGTAGTTTTACAATGATTCTCTCTGTAAATAACCTACCTCTTGGATGAACAATATTTCGCAGTTACTTTTTAAATAACGACAATAAAATATTGTGTTCAAAAAACAGATTAGTTAGGTCAACAACTGCAGCAATACCAATCAATGATACAGGAAATATAGTTCTCTAACTTCACAGCCATTATCGATAAAATAAAATGAAGTAAAATAAAATAACAGTATTTTCTAGTCAAGTCAATTTCCAGCATATTTTCGAGTACAGAGTTTGGGATTTGGAGGGGGGTAAGACTACAGGTTACAGACCAGGGTAAAAGCTAACATGATAGTACAAAATACATAAATATTTTGTTATAAAACTCGCAATTCCATTCGTGGTCTACTGTACCGTACCAGTACCGAAAATAACGAATAGCTTTTCCAGAACTGTGAACACGATTGTGCAAGCAAATCTTAGCACTGCAGTAACATAATTCTCAGCAGAAGTCTATAAATTGTGGCAGTAGAAAGTAAGGAAACCAGACCAGATTTGTTTCCTGGTTAAGGAGTATAATTTAGTTATCATTTCAGATTAAAATATAGTTTTTAATTACATGCTTCAATACAATGCAAGTTGCGACAGGACGCAGACCTCACATCAAGAGTTGCCAAATTATTATGACCACTGTGACTAATTCTGTCTTATGAGGTTAACAGCCGTATTACCATGACAACCATATTATCTCGCCCTTGAAGTAGAGCATACTGCTACATTAATTACGTGGTTCAAGTTCAAGAAAATTAGTGTGTCCAGGATTCAGTTTCATGCACTTAATAAAGAAATACATTGTGCCTTTGCACATAAACCTACAGTGTAAGATATCACACATATAGTTGTTCAAACATTTTCAGTTCTTTAAGCAGAAACTCAATATAAAATATGTAATAAATGATAAACTTAAAAGAATTTTATTTTTCTGTTCAATTCCACTGGTTTGATCTACATGCAGAATATTCTTCTTAGTTAGCAGTCTTCCATTAACAAGGAACTCTTCCTAATCTTACCCGAAAACTTTTAACTCCTTGATGGACCAGAACCCCGTATTTTGGCTAACTCACCCGAATCGATGGAAATTAAGATTAGTGAATAACTTTAGGTCGGTCAAATTATATGTTAATATCGCAACAATTATTAAAAATTAACGAAATTAGTGTAATTTACTTCATTAAATAAACCTTAGCTAAATTATGTTTTATATTTATAAGGGGGAAAAACGTTATATTATATTTAAAAGATATCCATGTTTATAGTAAAATTTAAATGTTATATCTTCTTTTGTAAAACTATGCAACCATACACTAATATTGTTCTAATATGTATTACTGGTTATTATATGTAATGTAATATGTAATGTTATTATCTGTACAGCCGCGATTAGACTCCTATGAGTCAAAGCGACAATAAATAAATCATCTAAAAAAATAATAACAATAATATAACGCTTCGCTAATCAATACTGTATTGACCTTAACTTCACAAAAGAATACAATCAACGATACGCAATCGATCTTTACTAATATAAGGGAATATGGCCTAATAATCTTACTCACCACATGCATCGGAAGTCTCCTACCCAATGAATCACTCTGGCGAGAACTTCATGAGAGTTGTGTCTGCTGAAATAAGAGAAAATGCAAATAATGAAAACTTTACATAGTAGCACTCTTTTTTCGTTGTGATCATTACACAAGGCGCATCCATAAAACAAGTTCTCTGGGACCGTTTACACAAACAAAATACAATTTCAAGGAAATATTTATTGCAACAGACACAGCCAGTATTCAGCTATTTTTTATACAGATTCGCCACCGGAATTGAAACATTCGTCTTACCGTGGCACGAACTTTTGAATACCGTGTCCTAGAAGTGTGCCGGATGGGATTTGAACTACCGTGTGACAACCACCTTCGCCTCTCTGTCATTCGCTGTCATTCTTTGTCATTTCGTGAGACGTAGGAAAAGATGGAAATCACTGGGAGCGAGGTTCGGGCTTTAGGGTGAATGTTTAAACACCTTCCAGCCGAACTTCAGCAGGAGACTTGCTAGGAGATGTTCAAACATCTACACTACAGCCCGGATTTCGCTCCCAGTGATTTACATCTTTTCCTACACCTAAAGAAATGACAGGGAATGACAGAGAGGCGGAGATGTTTGTCACACAGTGGTTCAAATCCCTGTCGGCAGACTTCTACGACACATGTGTTCAAAAGTTGGTTCCACAGTATGACAAATGTTTCAGTTCCGGTGGCGATATGTTGAAAAATAGCTGAACACTTGCTGTATGAAATTGTCCATGAAATTGTCCACGAAATTATGTTTTGTTTCTATAAACGGCCCCAGAGAAACTTACTTTATGGACGCGTCTTGTAAAATGACGCAAATAATTATAGTCTATTAATATGATCACTGACTATTTATTATGTGTAAATAAAAGAAGAAACGTGTTACCAATGTCAAGAAGTCTTACAAAAACGAACGGATTCATGAACCACATATGCTGTACTAAAAAGTTAATCTCCTCTGCATGCAACAAACTAGCGTGCGGTACAAAGAAAGGCCCATATGAAGTCCGGATTGTCAACAGCGGATAATGATATGCCTAACAATAAAAACCTGCTACAGTGAATCAAGCTTTATTTATTGCTCGAGATTTGCTGTACATATATATCCAATTCACGACAGGCTTATTGCTCCTTGAATTATTAACAAGTATTTGTTTTGTTCCCTACTTGTTCCGCTACACATTTCGCTGTTCCTTAAGAGAATGCTGTACATCGCTAATAAAGCTTGTACATAGGCGTACGTTCATTTTCAGTAGGGCTAGAGTATATAATTAATCGGCTTACTTGACAAGGGTATTCTGTAGAGCAAATGATTATTGATGGGTCACCGATTATATACATGAATATATTAGTGTTGCCGGACCAAAAAATCGAAATTTTTGTGCTATTTAGATCCAGTTGTAACCACCACCAAAGTGACAGAACTTTATCCAGCAGAAGTTCAACTACGTGCCTCAAAATGGACAGAAATGGGTCTCTCTCTCATACACACACACAAATGCCATCAAGGCCTGTATCGAACAGGGAAGATGGGAAGAGAAAACTAGCCGAGCAAGTCATGCAATGGTGATCCTAGTCACTTTTTAATTTTAGGCAGCCATAGGCCAAAATTCCTAATATACTATTCTCGTTCACCTTGTTTTCTGTTTCTTAAACACAGACATCCATGTCCAAGGCGCGACTCGAACCTGGAGCCTTTTTCATCACGGCTCCAAGGCTATCACGGAGAGGAGACCGGCACTTTTAAAAAAAGAATGTGTTGGAAAACAAAGACGAAGAATTTAACATTTTCCTTCTAGGCAAATTTCTACCCCACCCATGAAAAAACTACTAGAAGGCCTAACACTTGGACATAAAATAGTGTAAATTTCAAATTCTCCACATGGCTTAAACTCGACAAACTTTCTCGGAATTCGGGGAGAGTCATTCATCAAGATAGTGTCATGCCTCACATAACATACCATATGAAGTTCTGTTTCGGAGTATAATATGACAAAACATGTCTGCTGTTTTTTATGGGGTAATGTATTCAGTGATCTCATTTAGATGAGGCAATTCGTCAAGCGGATGACATTTGACTGAGTAAAAGCAAAGCAAATGGAAACACCCGGTCCTTCACCTCAACGGTCTCTACTTCGAATCCAGTTACTTCCCACTTTACTTCCATGGTAAGAAAATAAGCTTAGCATACAGGTATTATATGTATACTCGTGTGTATATATATATATATATATATATATATAATGAAGGAAATCGTAAAAACATTAGCAAGGAAGCAGAAAAAGCATTCATGGATGGTTCCTAGTTTTTACACAATGACCAGTTTATATATTTCTTAAGATTAAGATAAGCTAAATTCAAAACGAAAGTGGCTACACCTATCAAAATTACGTTTTTAATCAAGGACATTTAAATATATTAAATTTCCAAACAAGTTATGTTGTAAAAATTGTGTTTTTAGTATGTTCATAACAATACAGTAGGTGGCGTATGAACCACTGCATACTGACATCTTGATTTATCTAGTAACGAAATGACTTTTATCCAATAAACCCCATCTTTGCAAACAAATACAAGTTAAATGACCATAATATGGACGATATCCGAGGTATTGTCAAAGGCTATTGATCAGTGTCAAATATGCGGTAAGAGATTAGATTAGTCTTAGAAAACAGTTCCGAAAGTATTGGTAGCTTCCTTACCATCCAATATTCCATTCATACGCCGCTACTATTCCTTTCATAGGTATAATTCCCAAATCATCTTCTAAATGTTATCTATTTAGTTTCCCAAAGTTTTAATAATGCATGATAATTAGATCCATAATATTACATTTTCTGCCTAAGGCTTTTCACAGATTTTCGAGAAAGTTTCGAAACTTTCATTACATAACACCGTATATGTAAGTTATATAGGCTACATATAAGTTACATATAAGTAGTTAAAGGTAAATAGCCTAGATATTTCATTTCCATGCCTATTTCATAACTTAAAAGTTAAACTCACTCACTGTCCTACCGAGATTCTATAATATTTTCTGCTTACATGATTAAGAATCTTGTTTAAGCCCTTGTATTGTACTTACTGGTTCCTGAAAGTTACTTTTTACACAGTCGTTAGGATAATATTTTTTAAGTATATTTAAATGCCACTGTGAAATAGTAAATTAATAACTTACGTATGGTGTTAATTCTGCTTCAACCTATCTGCAGAACACGCTAAGAAGTTGTTACTTAGTAACATTAACGTTTTGTTGCTGTTGCTATGCTTTGTCGTGTAGGCGATTACACAAATTCAAAGAATTTTCTTAAGCTGGAATTTACTTCAAAATATTTTATTTGGATGTAAATACATTACGCCTACGTCATAGGACATACTTTTTTAATTTGGCAAGTTTTAATACTATGATTGTGAAATACAATATTATATAGTTGGCCAATGGAATCTAATTCCAGTTTTCTGAGCAGTGACATCCCCATTCAGTATGATAGCATGCAACAGTTTACAGGAAATGGCAATTTCTTACAGATTGCATGAAATGATACTGCATTATTCTTCAGGGGTAAAAAGAATACTTTTAAAAGGTCTACAAAAATTATTTATAAGTTTGAACCTAGACCGTCTCTCTCTCATATTTGAAATGGTTCATAAAGAAAGGGCATCAATCACGATTTGGACTTAGTTGAGTTAACATTGAATTTCCGATCTTCAATAAATATCCAATTCGGCATTTGCCTTTACGACTGGGGAAACCATGAAAAACCACACATCAATTTGGCGTCCACGGGATTTTAACCTGAGACCTCCCGAATGCGATCCAAGACGTTACCATCTCGGCCACCTCGCTCGGTTAAATAAAAAAATCTTGTTTTTCATTTGAAGTTATCTTAGATTTGGAACTTAATCAAACAATATAACTAATATTAGGAATTAGATAATTAAACCCGCGAAAATAGTAATTTTATCAATACGTGAATTTTACCATTAAGTGAAAATAATGACACAAGTCTGAGGTTCCAAAAATGGAACGGTCGAACGCTCACAGCCCTACAACTTAGCAACGCCGCCGTGTACCATCACCGCAAGAGTACGTTGTATGCAGTCCATACAACGACTGTACAGACTGCATAAAGCACAACAAACCTCCTTGACCAAAATTAAAAATTGACCGAATCGACTGTGCTATCAGGATGGAATTTGAATAGACACTCCTCAGATCTTGGGAACGTATGGTGAAAATCTTATATCTGTAGTTCAAAGTATGCAGAGAAATTATACTGAATCAAAAAGTCTTGAAAAATCATGATCCTTTTGGGTGGTTTAAAACTCTCCTATTTTCAATTGTTGCGACAAGAAAATGATACAAGATGACTTCGGAGAAACATTTTTCTTTTGAGATTCCAAGACAGACAGAAACTGAACCTCAAGAGCACTATAGTCTAGCATGGATATAATTTCTGCATTAACTGTGAGGTTAAAGTTTGTGACACCTGACTGACATGACAACGATGCTTGATTAATGGCTTCCTGACACTTAGAGCAGGTGTGACAACCTCAAGACATGTGCAGTACCTTCAAAACAAAGAAGATTGTATTGTTTTGGAAATCAGTGACGTTTTTCTACTATAATAAGCGTCCACTATTTATTTTAAGCAAATGCACAATCATTCTTTTCTTTCTTTTCAATGACAAATAATTGTTTTCACACTTTTAATTATTAAAAGAATATAGATCACATCCAGGAATAGTAAATATGAACAGCCAAAAATTCGATAAGTATATAAAAAACGTATTTTATAGGTTACAACTTACTTCACTCTGTAATTAGTTATACCACAAGATTTCAATTTTGTTCTTCCCACTGTGTATTTTTTCTGTTCTTTCTTTCTTTATGTTTTTTTATTATATAAGTTAGAGTTATATTTTGTTTTATGTACTTGTATTTAATTGTGTATTTAAGTGTGTAGTAGTTTTGTAATATAAATAACTGAACTAAACCCAAACACGAGCACTTGCTCATTCGGGTAGTAAAGTAAAGTAAAGTGAACCCTATACAGGCCATGGAGGCCCAGAGGGTTCCAGGAGGTTGAGGCTCCCAGATTTTGGACATTCGGCACGTGAAGGTGGTAAGGTTGTCAGCCTTACGCACCGGCCGCCTTTACCCCCAGGATTGCTCCTGGTACTCATTTCTGTTGGAGGCTGAGTCGACCCCAGGGCCATAGTGCCACCAGAAGGATTAGGCCAATTGAAAAACTCCAACGACCTCATCGGGAATCGAACCCGCGACCTTCCGGTTTGTAGCGCAGCGATTCGGGTAGTAATTTGATGTATCTTTGATGATGTATGTCATGAAAATAAAATAAAAACGAAATTTAAAAAATCTGTCTCTTATAAACCCAGGATTGTGATTATAGGCTTGGCTTTGTTTAGGCTGTATCTCATAAACAAGAATATACTGTAGCACTATTGATAAGTCACTGTAATGACCCGTAACTCTCTAACGGGACTAATACCATAGCACTACTTTTAAACGTAATACAATATTTTTCTGCTTTATGTTTGAAATTGCAGAATGTCTTTGTTCTGAAAAGTGTTGTAAGGTAGGCCTACATCCAGATATTACTGAAAAATGTAGTTGGAAAGGAATTAAACGATCTTACGAGTATCCTTTCACAGAGCTGTAATTAATACATTAATATATCAACAAACAGTCGATACATGGCAGTCTCTCCGTGGCAGAGCTCAGTATACAGATACTTAGTTTTAAACCATGTTGTGGCTTACTCTTATTCCGAAAATAAAGGTCTGAAATATGGCAGAATAAATAAATGCATTAGCTTTAAAAAAACAAGAAACAAGAAACCGGTTTTTACAGTTCGAAACATCTATTAAAGCAATTCTGTAATGATCTAATGAACTTAAAAACCACAATAACTCTCTAACTTGGAATCCAGCATCTATCTATATCTATCGATCTATCTATCGATCTACCTGTCGATCTATCTATCTATCTATCTATCTATCTATTTATCTATCTATCTATCTATCTATCTATTCTTGTCTATATTAGGCTCCAAAAATGAAGTATAATGTGTCAATATATTTTATGATTAGTTGAGAATAATCATCGCTTCAAGAGTTCTAGTGTACGCCTATAACCTATGTAAGAAATTACTGTAAATCCTTGCTTTTTAAAATGATACTTCTCTATAGTATATTTCATGTGAAATCTTTGTGAAAGTAGATTTACAACAAAAGTGTACTGTCCTGAATGTTGTTATGGTTATTGGGAAGCTCGCTAATATAGCCGTGTGAACAGTTCATGCTGTGAGTTTATTTGAAGATGAGCTGTTTAATGTCTTATCGCAGTTTAAGTAGTGTTGAGAATACACATCGTAGAATCACTCCGCAGTTCATAACGTGTTCTCAAACAAGATAAATAGTATTTGCAAATATCTTTATTACAAGAGACTTTTCGCTACAAATAAAAGTTCATTTTAACTATAGGCTAACTACAGACTAACTAGAGATAACTATAGGCTAACTATAGGCTAACTATAGTTAACTATAGGCTAAATATGGGCTAACTATAGGCTAAAAACTATAGGCTAACTATAGTTAATTGTAGGCTAACTGTAGTTAACTATAGGTTAACTATAGGCTAAATATGGGCTAACTATAGGCTAACTATAGTTAACTATAGGCTAACTATAGACTAACTATAGACTAACTATAGTTAACTATAGGCTAACTATAATTAACTATAGGCTAAATATAGACTAACTATAGTTAACTATAGGCTAACTATAGGCTAACTATAGGCTAACTATAGTTAACTATATGCTAACTATAGGCTAACTATAGTTAATTATCGGCTAACTATAGGCTAACGGCTAACTATAGTTAACTATATAACTATAGGCTAACTATAGTTAATTATAGGCTAACTATAGGCTAACTATAGGCTAACTATAGATTGTAGCGCGAAATATTTGTGTGTTATTCTCTTTCTTCTATTTACACTTTTAATTTAGTTAAAGGGCCAATTCTCTATTCTTTTATATTTCTGTCTCTGCCCATCTGTCTCTCAATAGGAAAACGAGTTACTTTTAAAATTAAGGCAAATATGCATAATATTCTAACTTACTGTAGTCAACAGTTTTTAAGACTACACAGTACAATTACACATTAGTGCATGGCGTGTCCGAATATTAAAACGGTATGTTCAGAATGTGCTTATGGAAAGAAATCTGTAATTGGGAATTAAATTGAACCCATCCATCTTGTTAAGTAGCATTAGTCGACAGTCCGAGGTCGACCTGTAGTAACAAGCAGGAAAGAGATTTGCGAGCTGACGTATTGTGTTAGAGTAGGATTACCTCCACAACGTCTCTGGGTTTTTACGTATATACCTTAGGAGCGAGTCTCACCGCTCGTAGAGTTCCTGGCTAGGGGAGGTAGCTGCACCCTGATTGGCTCAGCTCTCCTATCCCACTTCACGTGTTGTCTGTCTCTCTCTCGCAGCGGCATCCCTCCACTCAACTATTATAGTATTTTCTACGACTGGCGACATGTTCACTCTCTGCCCAGCGGTAGCTTACTGATCTTACGATCACCGAATTCGCGCATCTCGGTAACGAGACGTAACGGGAAGCTCGCTGGCTGGGTTTGTCTTCAAGGCCAGAGACTTTGTGGGAATAATCCAACTCTACTAATGTCTTTATAATCAAGACCTGCTACGAGTTAACATAAGCTGCTGGTTGTAACGTAACTATGTTGATTTTCCTAAGGGAAATAGGTAAGATGTCAAGACCAGGGTGAGCAAAATGTTTCTCAGGATGAAAAGACTTGAACGGCTTTGTCTCAATTTTAGAACGAGTTGCAATGGATTAGGACTTGGGTCGTGCATTTTTTCGTACACATTTTTTGAGGGATATCCATATCTGTTTTGAACTCACTCACTCAAATCCATCTTCGTGGAAAACTCATTCTAATTAGAATGTAAAGAAAGTGCCGCAAGATCTAGCTCTGTTAAAACCATTTCAGTATTTCACTGAAGGTTTTTAAAATATTGAAAATATTTGACGAGCCCACAAATTGTAACACATGTATAGCCTTGTGTTTCGAGAAAGCTGTTTTAACATCAAGTTTACTTTTAAAGGGATACTCTACCTTCAAAATTATTTTTTCCTATTGTGCTTATTGCAACCAAGATTTAACACAATATTTCTTATGTAAGGATGTAACTAATTCTAAAGGTGCATACACAATATTCATTTAATATTTTCATATTGTGAACTGATTTATTGATTTTTTCTTCATATTTTCAAATTTCAAAATTAACTTATACTTTCATTTTAAAAAATTAATGTCATAAAATACAGAAACACAATTTCTCACAATATGAATTTATAAACACGAGAACAGATTTCTCATAGGCCCTAACTGTTATTATCATTTAGTGGAAAAAATTGTTTATTAAATTTAACAACTTATGGGAATTGAATTTGAAAGTAAAATTAATGATTTCGCTTTTATACACTAAGCAATTTATAGCCTAATCCAGAAATCTAAAAATAAAAATTTATAAGACAATTATCCTGCCGGTTGTATTATATGGATGTGAAACATGGTCGCTTACTCTTCGGAAAGAACATAATCTGAGAGTATTTGAAAACGGGTGCTTTGGAAAATATATGGGCCTAAGAGAGAAGAAAATGGGGTCTGGAGAAAACTGCAAAACGACGAGCTTCATAACCTGTACTCGTCACCGGATATAAGTTAGTAGGCCTAAGGGTAATTAAATCACGGAGGATGAAATGGGCTGGACATGTTGCGCGCATGGGGGAGGAAAGATATATATATAATATTGACTAGGAGACCCGAAGGGAAAAGACCACATGGAAGACCTAGACGTAGGTGGGAGGACAAAATTAGGATAGATTTAATAGAAGTATGATTTGAGGGGGATTGTTGAATGGAGTTAGCACAGAATAGGTTGAATGGCGGGCTCAAGTAAGGGCGGTCCAAGGAACCTTCGGGTTCCATAAAATACATAATATTCCTTTAGCTTGCTCAGGAATTGTCTATTGCCATTGAGTAAGTAAGTATGAAAGACGATTTAGATTGTTCAAGAGGATAAAGGCTTCACTATACTGACATCATCCGTATATTATGACTTAATTAAATATAGGGGAATGGGAATTTTGCTATGAGTTGAATTTCCCGCAACGTTCTTGGGTATGGTACGCTTCAATCCGCATGTCTACATAATTCTAATTCCAGAAGCGGTAGGCCTCTCACGTATAAGGATCATGAGGACGTCGGACTTCCTGGATGGTAATTTGAATACTAAGCATAAAGATTCGCAACGACCATGCCTCGCTTTCTAGCAGTTGGATTCGGTCAGTTATCCGAGATGTTACAAAGCAAAAAGGGGTAATAAAAAACCGCGATGAAAACCCGCCTTGCTGGTTCGCGAGTCTGTGACGTCACGTTCTTCCATGGGCTCCTCTGGCCGTGTCACGTAGACACATTGTCTGCAACATCTGTCGGTCCACTTGCTACTGATATTGGTGGGAAAAGACATAAATCTCATGTCTTACTGAGGTCATCAATGTTAATATGCTGACATTCCTATTTCACACATTGAGAATTATTGTCCAGAATATCAGATGTTTCTCTCAAATACAATAAAACAGCGTTTCTAAACCTTTTTGAACCCGAGGACCTCTAAAATGTTTAAAAAATGTTAGGGACCCCTAATTTTACAACCCATTTTTAAAAGAAGGCCTATATAGTAATATTTGTGGTATTAATTATAGGACATTATAACGAAATATGTGAAAAATGTTACATCTTTACTTTCCACTTGCTTTATGATATTTTTAAATTATGTCTGAGGTCCATCTGCACTAACTTCGCGGACCACTGGTGGTCCGCGGACCATAGGTTGAGAAACGCTGCAATAAAACATCAGCTGACACAAAATTGAAACAATTTCGCTCTCAACTAAATAAAGAGCATTTTAAAGTTATTTTGTCTAGTAAAATGTTCAAGCAGGCTGTAATGATAGCCTATTTTTTTTTAATACAGTATATAGTGTATATATGCATGTATAACTTACGTAGTTGGAAACACACTCGTGTAATTACTGCTATGTCTGGATCCTCTCCGAATACAGATAATATTGCTCTTGTAGACTACATCAGTAAACTTAATGCCGATATTTAATAATATTACACAGAAAATACCGATAAAGAGAAGCGAAAATTTCCGTCTAATAAAGCAATAATTTAATTTTATAACACAAATAACTTCTGGATGAAAAATGTAAAATGTTAAACCATATAGAAAACCATGGTAACGACTATCTGGTCGTTACAATATCGGATGAATTTATATTAGCTATAATACCACAATACAATGAGGCAAGACAAAAATGGTACACAACACAAAGAATTTGTTTTAACTGAAAAAGGAATGTGATAATATTTTGGTTGATTCATAAAGTTATCAATTCATTATTTTCATGAATTAGAATTTAAAATATCATATATTTTGAAAGGAAACTTGGCTATTAATAATTTTCTGGAAATTCTCCTTCCATGAAGAACAGAAACAGTTTAGTGACATTAAGGGCAGAGTACATGGACATATTATAATTGCACGCTATATAAGGCAGCCTGTTTTATGTTAAGAAATCCTACGTTATGTGCCATGAAGAGGCAGCCTACATCCGTAGATTTTCTCTTTGAACTTAAAACATTCTGCTTTTCCAATATTTCATATAATAACTATCACTTTCGTACAGATAGCCTATACGGAAATGATATAGTATAAGTCAATTTGAACAATAAGGAATATGAACAAGATTGGAGCTGCAAGTGGTTTCCAAACGAAGAATTAGCCAAATTTTATAATAATTTTGCACAGGTATTCTCTGTTGGTGTTTTAATTTTGTTCATGACAAGGTTAACCTAAAAATCTCCTAATGAACAGTATATGATCATACAATCATACGTTGATCTTATAGAGAATAATTGGGCACTTATTTTATCAAACTGCGGTATTTCGAATAGGCCTACATTCGATTTGCATAAGAACTGTATGATAAAATACTATAATGTCTGAACTGGTCATTCGCAATCGCACAAGTGTAACAATAAGCGGAAAGTTAGGGCGAGTTGAATGGCTGGAAACTGGATTGCCCGTTCATGTCCGCCCGAAGGAAGGTCACCTCAGGGATCCAAGAATTAGCTTCCACACTTTTATTTCATAGGTATCAAACCTAACTGGTCCGTTATTTAGAGCTATTGGGGACACGAAATAAAATAAAGTGTAAATGAAGTCATGTTATTTTATTATCCTGTTTGAGCGACTAAAAGGACTGTTCTACAATTCATGCAGCCGCCAAGAAAATGTACGCGAAAGTCTAAGAACTGAGCTGTGAGCTCTGTACCAAACTGTAAAACAAGGAAATATTCAGAGACACATCATCAATTCAATATTTCAAATACAATTATGTAGGCCTATGTCTGTTTAAAGATCAGAATGCACAATGCTTTAACTATAAAATTTGTATGACTGTAGACCTTTGTTAAAATATGCAAATCAAAATAATCGTAGGCCTATATGCCAGAAATTATTATTACACCAGGAGCCGAGAGCTTTCCCTTGAAACCACGTGAGAAGATGGTGTTATTTTTGTCAGCTTTATCTGCCGCTCTTAATATTGGATAGTGATGAATCTGCCTATAACATTCTATCTAACGCTATAGAACAGGGGTTCTGAACCATTGGTGGTACGACAGCCACTAGATGATACGTGAATGAAAAATCAAATTAAAAGATAAATATTAAAGTTGTCAATAACTTACTATTATTTAGAAAACAGGACTATGCATTTATTATTCAGTGGAATAATTAATAAATTCTAAGGTAATTGATTTTTAATTATACACTTTTGAATAAGACAACCCTGGCCAGCTTCTGGGTCTGATGGTCGCTTGTTCATAACCGGCCGGGTTCAATGGATTTTTCAGAACTTAAGGTTTATGAGAATAATGGGAGGGACTAAAAGCCCTTGTCGTGGATTTACGGCTCGTTAAGAACCCCAAGCCTAAAAAGGCCTCTGGACAAAATTCCCCGGCCCTTTCACGTCCAATAAGATGGTCGGCGGTGCATAAAAATAAACCCAACTCTCCATCATGCTCCATGCACATAGTGAGAAGAATTCGATCGAAAGAAAAAATAACAATTTAATGGGTTTTGGAACATTGAAAAATTACTTCCGCCGGAGAACGACATATCACTTCTTCCCTAAATTAACTACGATTAGAGGTACAGGTAATTCCCTAATTTAAAAATAGTGGTACCTTATTGAAGTAAGTTGAGAACCCCTGCCAAAGGTGATTCTAATCACACTTTTCAGTAAAGGAAGAATAGTGTCTGCTCTGTCGGACGGAAATGCCAGTGGCCGGCGATCCCTGCTTGCAATGAAGCCCACCTCCCCCTAATAGGTTTCAAATTATACGAGAGAAAGTTAAATTATTGTTATATTTCCGAAGGAATTCGTAAATACAATAGCCGCAAGGGCCTTGTTATTCAAACGAAACGTTATCATTAAATTCAATTTTGACGCCACGATTGGAGGCGTCTGATTAAAGGAATAACAGGCGGTAGGAAGGTGATAATGATGGGTATGGTATTCCCTGTACGTAATGTCTTAAGAAGCACGTAGACCAGTCGTAGATCCCTGGAACTATTTTTATATAATATGCTCGCTGAATATAAATTAGACTATTTTGTAAATAAAGTATCATAAACGATCTGAATTAAATCACATCGTAGTGCAGAAATGCATCTTCATTGAACACATGACACGTCTGGGATCCATTGAAGAGGAAAGAAAACTTACCAGATTCTTAAACTTGTGACAATTAAATATTGTGACAAGATTGTTTTATTGTGTTTTTATTTATGTGATATTTGATTAATGTATTTATGAATGCTGAAATGTGATCAGGTCCCAGACAAGCAAAGTATAAGGCTGTGTATTTGATCAAGATTTGAAATTAAATTCATAAATATTTTTAGACCTGTGAAATATATATTTTTTCATTTATTTAAAATTTATATGAATTATATTATTTTTGTCTATTTTTCACCTTAATTGTCATATCGCCTGAAAGTTTCGCGACACATCCACACCGGGTGAGAACCACTGGTCTATTTACATCGTTATCACAAGAAACTGAAACAAAGGAGATGTCATAAAATGGACAAACCTTAAACCACTGATTGCTATTTACAGATTATCGATAACGTTGATTCTAACAGCACAAGAAAAATGCCCCCTAATAAGTACAGGGAGACCCAATGAACTATGTACCGGCTACGCGGTGAATTTCCGGTTCGCGATGGCGGTGCGGTTGCCGTCTGCGGCTATCATAGGGTGGCCCTCATACAATCATCGTTATGAAAGGAGGTGCTGAAATGTCCACCGTCGTTGTCCATACTTTTCTGGCACCTCTTGAAAAAACCATTCATCACTCGCAGTTCACGTTGCGAAATGCTGGCAATTTCCTGGCAGATATTTTGTTTTAATCTTTCGGTTATCTAGTATATTGTGTTTTAATTTAGCCTACCCCAGAGGTAAAAGTCGCAGGGGGTTAGGTCGGGGGACCGAAGGGGCCACAAATCTCTACTAAAAATTATGTACTCCTCAAACACACTGTGGGTTGTAAGGGTTGTGGCAGAATCTTGTTGAAATTTAAAAAAAAAGAGAGAGAGAGATATTAAACATAACATTAACGGAAGGCATTCATAAGAGAAAAAAAATATATCTGTACCCCATGCATACATGCAACTACGTATATACACATCACTGAACGGATTTACGTTACGTCTATATCCTGCGGAGGAAGATTTGTAGGTTTTCAGCTTCTTACATTGATGCCTAGAACACTCGGCCACGTCTAAGACGTTTCTAGAACCGTTAAAATATTCCTCTAGACTCGAAGTGACCATTTGAATAACTAAAAACCCTGTAGCATCAGAGTTAGGTGCATCCTCACTACATTATAAATATGCCAACATCTATGCTAGAAGCATATAAGAATTTGAAATGAGTCTGGGTATGTCGCAGGAGAGCCGAGTGATTTGTTTCGTTTGTATTTTTTTACAAAAAACTGGTGCTTTTGGGGGTCTTTTTTTTTTAGGAAAAAAATGGGTATTCAAATTAATACTTAAGGTGGAATATTTTTAATGTGTTCTGTTCTATTAATTTGGAATCTGTATTCTCTTTTACACAAAGACTATAAGAATTTTTATTGATCCTTAAGCAGTTTTAATTTCCAGATTACATTACTAAATTAAGTAAAACATATCTGTTCCTCAATTGAATCCAAAGATTTGGGAAGAAGTTCGATAACAAATAAGAGTTCTGTTTTTAAAGGCTGCAAAGATTAAAATGTTTAATATTGGAACATTTATATTACTTTTACAACATCCCACTTAAGCGAACTAGCTAACTTTATGAAGAACGACACTGACTTCGAATTAATATACTGTAGTACAATTCTCCGTAGCCTACACAGTTTTTTTTATTTACAACGAAAACTTATCATGAACAATTGCACTATTCAATGGTTTCTTTGTCAGCAAGTGATCAGAGAGATTTTTATAAATGCGATAAGATCGCAGAAAGATTCTATATGAACCGAGGTAACGAATTTGGAATTCATTATTTTAAATCCTGTGACAATATATAATCACGGTAACTGATCTGAACGTTCAGTACGTTTAGAAAGAGTTCTCGTTACAATACCAAGAAAAAGTCTTTCAAATGACTCATGGAATGGCTTCAGGCAAGACTGGATATACCACTGCTCTAATTGGCAGATTATAGACCGTAGATTATATAAATGCCGTGGCAGTAGTACGCTGCTTTAAAAATATACACATAGATCATTCAAAACTCATTCGTATTTCAATACAAAATCTGTGTTTTCTGCATACAAAATTATAATAAAAATATAGTAAGTAAATAATATTATTACGCTTCAGATATAAAACTGCAGTAGCCTATAGATTGCATTTAAATTTACAAAGTTTACAAAATTTAAATTTCATGATATGATAGTTTATTATGTAATTTAGATTTATTTTTATACAAATCATATTATTGGCTAAAAGGTTCAAAACGAAGGTTTCATAGTCCCTAACTTTTATGAGAGCACTGTAGCTCAATGAACTATATGCAGACATAGGCTACCATAAGAAATAGTTTAACAGTTTTTAAATAACCATTCCTCACCATATTCTCGATTTTATTAACAAAGTTGTATTCTCTGTCTAAATAGACATATCTGCAAAAATTTCAGGCTGAAACTCCTCAATTTTGAATTTCTGAAATAGCTTTTTCATACAAATGCAGAGATACTTTGTAAATAATAAGTTGTAAGATTCTGTGTGCGAGGCGCATGTATCTCAATGAATCATGAAAACCTCAAAAAGTTTGGAAGTCGATTCCTGTCAGAGGTTTAACAAGAATGCCTCACATGGGTATTTGTACAAAGAAAGCGCTTAAATAAAAGACCAAACATAAAATGGAGCAAATAACTACTAGCATGAATCGAACCAGGAACAGAAGGAATCAAGGCCGTATTATCATCACGCAATGCGTGGTACGTCCTTCACGACTTGTGCCAGTGGCGAGAAAACTAGTTAACACAAAATTATTCAGCAATATCATCGCAACAAATAAAAAAAGTTTTGGGTAGAGCTATTCGTCATGTCGATGCAGTCAAAATATACTCTTTTATTTCGTTATACTTGTTCCTTCTATCTCTATAGATTTTTACATGCACATTTAAGCCCCTCGTGCAAAATTATATTCAATAAAACTATTCCAGTAGACTCAGATATAACTATGATAACCTAAATTCATAAATTCATAAATCTACCATACAATTTGTTAGTTGCTGTAACTATTTCCACTGGTATTACTATTTTGAATATTTCACTCGTACATCCCTCTTTCGATCCGGACCAATAAAGTGTAAGTATAAGTCTCATATCACCCAATCATAGTGATTCCTTTTCCATTATAAATTCATTTAACGTGTGTTTGATATTGACCAATAACGTTTAGCAATGCCTCAGACATCGACCAGTCACCATCTTATAATAAGCTTGAATGGGTCGCAAGTATGCAATTTTATCTGATAAAACGTCAGATCGTTACTGGACACGCCAAGGTATCAATATGCAGTGATTGATACGTCACATATAGTTTTGTTGTCAGAGAAAAGAATAAAAACATATTATTAGTTTGCACGACATTGAAACTATTTTAACTTTGCATTGATTAAAAACGTAATTTAGATTCTGTGCAAGCCAATTCGTGTTCTGTTCTGTTCTGACTTAGCTTATCTTAATTAGGTTAACTATTTCTTATACGCACTGTTGGTACACATTCTATAATCGATTGTTCATTCTTTTTGTATGCTGTGATCTGACAGCTGACACAATGATTATTTCATTTTAAACAACAGAAGTAAGAAAATGATTATTATTAAATAATCTTATAAATTTTATTCATGGCATATAGTCTTAATAAATCTCACTCGAAATTACGAATTTCGCACTTTATTTTCACGAATCTATCTCGTGGGATTACACATGATATCTGTGGAATACAATCCCGATATTATTCAGAAGGGAGCATAATTTTCCATATAAAGATGACAATTTTTTTTTCATTTATTTCTTAGCCCAGGACATAAAAACAGTCATAAGGATACAGGAACTTATTTTGACTTGCTGTGTACTTTGTCAAGCCCTTACTTGTTGTAAGAGACAGATAGATGATCATACAAGTTCGCCCTTGTTCCATCCTCATAGCACTATTGTTATCCAACATTAGAAACTGTTGGTAGCAATGATCAACGGAGTATTCTTCCCCATTTTTGGCACCAGATATTGTTTAAAGAAACCGAAATGTATGCTCGATAGAATAAAGTGATTAAGAATGGTTTTCTGGTTGAATGGTGCAGAAGAAGAAGCAGTCGTTCTTCCCCAGTAGGTCAATGGTATAGGTCAGACGCAACACTAGACTGACAGATTCTTGGTTTCTCTTCAAAGTGGGTGGCCAATTTTCGTCACTTAAGCCGATGTGTCATCTCCATATTGCATACGTAAACAGTTGTTAAATGTGTCATATTACGAAGCCGTAGCTTGCAAATTTTACACGTTCAATTACTGTAATTATCCTGGTATGTTACATTTTATTAGTGTCATTCCATCTAATGATTGAACTTTTAAAATGACATGTGCTTTTCATTATAACAAATTATGCATGTCTTCACTGACGTTTGAATAAATCTGCTTAACAATCTAAAGAATGATTATAAAGCGAACAGTTGTACCTGTTAAAGTAAGATAAAGTTCTTATTACAGAGATTCTCTTGGTCCGTTGTTTGAAGAATGTTAGTTATTATTATGGAGGAAATCACACTGTGAAGATCTCACAGGATGGTTCCTCCGGAGGGCTCTAGCTTTGGTCTGAAGAAAACGCTCTCTGAGTAGGTGTGCGAAATTAAAGAGATAGCATAAAAAGACATGGAAATACGTACCCTAGTTGATCTTACAAAAGACACTGTCAACCCTTACAGCAAGTCATTTTTTTTTATTATTAGTTTCAATATGTCGTGAGTTCTTACATGTACCCCGATCTACACCTACACTGTTTTTCGGGATGAATTTGCCACGTGTAAATGCTGCCAAACCTTCGTAATTCAGTATTTACGTGTCTTTAATTATTATAAATTTTAAAAAGTTAATCAATTATTAAGAAATAAGCAACATTATTTCGAGGAACTTTCGCCTTTAAACGGGGAATTAAACCGCGAAAGGAATATCTTCCCCACTAGCGAAATAAATATGTTGATTTAAAAATATTATTACTCTGTATTGACAATATGAAAGTATGTTGTGCAGATAATAATATTTGTACTTTTATATGTCCTCAATTTGTAACAATTGTTTTCTGATATCACGTCAATTATGTATTGCCTAGCAATAAATATGTTTTCAGAAATGCCTAGTATCGTATATAAAATCTATAAAAATCAATATATATTTACCGGTATATATTCTTCATATTTACCTATTTGTTTTATTGGTAAATATCTATGCTTTAGATTGAATTTAATTAGTAGAATATCTGACAGTTAACTCAGATAGAATCTTACTGCCGTGATTTGGTTATTACCGGCAAAAAGTTTTAAGATTTTCGTCGCATAAAGAATCAGAAAGTTAATACATGCTGTATGTGCATTGTATTACATTTCACAACCAAAATATCAGTTTCGCCCTTATGTTAGAACACCGGTATTTAGTAGTTACAAAAAGTCGATAAGAACAGTGTAATTTAGTAACCTAATATTAGAACAGTCACAGATACGATTAAATGCTTTGAGGCACAGCACGATTTCAAAAGTAGTTGTATGTAGGTATTGTGCAACACACGGAAAAGATGAGTGAATTCAGATCGTTATCTCGCTGACGAACATTTCAGTTTTTATTAGAAAATGCTGTAAAATATAAAACTAAGACGTTTCTTTCTTTCTTTCTTTCTTTCTTTCTTTCTTTCTTTCTTTCTTTATCTTAGTTTTACCTCTCCCTTTTAGGTAGCCTACATTTAAGCAACCCAAGCCACCAAGGCCTTACTGGGTCGCGACCTGTCGGGAGAGGGGTTATCTTTGGATCACATACATACTTTTTTTGACCAGACAAGGACATGGAGGGCCTACCCGGATGAGTGGTCAGCCCAATGTCGGGGCCACAACTAAGCTGTTTCAAAATAAGAAATACTTCATGATTTCCGTCAGACAATCAGTAATATGGTTCCTGTATAAATTTGTTGTGCACAATAAATTAGACCGAGGATTTATATGCACAAAAAATAGTTAAATAAAGTATGCATGCAACTATATGCTATAAACCTTAGTGCAGTAGAGTCCCGCTAAACCGGACTACGCTCATCCGGACATCCGGTTAACCCGGGCGGGATTTAAAATATAAATTTTGAATTTTAATCAGAGGGATATTTTATTTTGTCAATCCTACATCAGTCCGTAGGTTAAAAACTAATGTACGTGTATACAATAATATAAAACTAAAATTAAGTTGCAGGGAAAGTTATATTTATAAAAATCAATTTTATAGTTTTTTGCACGACTTAACTAATTAGTGGTACTTACGAATGTTGTTGCCGTGGATCATAAGTTGACATTCCCACACGCAATCTTGTTGCTATGTGCGGTAAGTGTTTCCGTGTGTACTTACGGCACATCCTAATACAAGCCTTTATGGACAAGGCCCCCCAGGACAAACACATGTGAATCACTTTCTGAAATAAACATCTATCTTCAAGAATGTATATACATAATATTTTCAGGTAATATCACAATTAATATAATTAATTTGATATAAATAATAATCGTGCAGAAATAGCATGCAATACTCGTGCCGTAAGCGCATAACGGATCTCGAGCGCCTCGTTTTTTCAAACTCTTTCCTCAATCCGTATGCATCGCTTACGGCACTTGTATCGCAATATACTATTATCCATCTAAAACTTCTATTACAGTACAGTACAAGGCACATTCCGTTTAATCCGGACTTTCGGTGATCTGGACAGGGTTCTATCCCATCTAGTCTGGATTAGCGGGATTGTACTGTAACTTAAATATTCATTTTTTTTTTTTTTAAATAACCTCACTAAGGCAAGATTTATTTTTACAGGGTAGATTCGGATAATTTTTAACTTTAACTTCATTTTTAGACAAATCTGGTAAGGAATATCAAATTCCTAATATTAATGAAGCAATTATTACTGCTCTTCTCTGTAATTTAAGAAGATGTAATGTAATGTAATGGTAAGAAATAACATGAGGAGTTATTCCAAAATTCCTCATGTGAAGGAACGCGTGTTTACTGAAAACCAATGTTTAGCATCACAGGATGTAATTAGAAAAACTCAAAGAGAAGAACCGTTGTAAATTTTGCAGAATTTACACTTGAATACTGATACCACTTTCTGCAAACTATTTAAAGTTCTTAGACCACTATTTTCCTGGCATACTGTGATAACGACCACGGTATAATAGTAGACTACTGTGTTACATGTCATTTTCCAAGAAAATTTATTAGTTGGCGTTCAGAAATAAACGATTTTTTCAACTGGCTTGATTTTGAATCCTGGCAACTGGGAACAAAATACCATAGTTTGGTTATGTACAATTAATTCTGACGTAAGCAATACCCTCCTGGGGTTAAACTTCAAAGATCGCTCATGTATATAAACTACAGTAGAAAATAGTCAAGTTAATTTAAAACTTTATCTTCCATTCATCTAGTAGAGAAGTATTCAAGGATTTACAAATACTATAGGCTTACTTCCATGTGTATATATATATATATATATATATATATATATATATATATATATATTAGAAATAGTTAACTTTGTTCACGAACATAAATTTGTTTCAAAAGGAACTCTATCACTCCTACTTCACCAGGTCATCACCTCAAATAAACCTTAACACACACTTACCAAGAGCCTGCAAAGTATTTCCCACAAGGGTATTGTACTTATAATAAACTGCCAGAGTATGTAAATAGATTTAAAAGTAAAATCATTTAGAAATACAGTAAAAATTATACTAATCACTCATATGCCACTTAGGGTAGGTGAGTTTCTAAGTTTAAATTTTATGAGCAGCTGATGGTTCATTGTATTAATGTGTTTCTCTCGTCTTGATAACTTAAGTTTTATTCGCCTCTACAGATATTTCATTTGTAGGCCTACTAATATGTACATATGTATGAATGCAGTAATGTCTGATTTGTGTTAACATGTTTTATTTGTATATAACATGTTTCATTTGTAGTTCTATACATAAAGTTTTAAAATTACTAAAACTTATACCTATGTACACGTTTTGTATACTTAACGTCGTTGAATAAAATACAACAAAATACAACACATTATAGCCTAGTTAAATTTTATTTAAATTTGTAATACAAATTTCACTGTTGCAACAATGAAATGTATCGTCCGGGAAATGAAATTGGCGTATGAGGAAAAGGAATAGAAGAAAAGGGAAATTAGAATATTATGTAGTAGTCTACTTTTCTTTATGTACAAATCAAGCAATACAACAACAAAAAATTTTCTTTATTAACCGTAAAAGTGTGTGGAAATCTAGAAAAAATAATAAAAAGCAATTATATGCTACACTAAATTGAACATGATGACCACATTTTTGTTGACCAAAAAGGATAGCCTATACCCTATAATGAAAACTGACTTCTGGTTATGTGGTCTACATTCTCTTTTAACACAAGCATTTGTGTGGCCGAGTAGATTCGTGTTGAAGTCTGAGTGCATACTTGCTTGATAGATTTCATTTCCTGTCACCGCTCTGTGAGATACGAACTTCAACCCTTCATCATATGAATAAGTCGCGTTTCGATACGGGGGTGAATATTGTACAATGTGGCGTTTGTTGTCATGGCTAGACGGAGTAGAAAGGGTTGAATTTCAATTAGTGTTGAAGGAGAACAGTGCATTGGAGACGACAAGCTCTGCCTTATGCTACAGTTGACCCGGCGATAGTAGCTGACGCGATAACTAGACAAGAATTTTAATTTTAACAACATGAACACCATCCACTTTGTGTTGACTATAAACACAATTCTCAATGCTCTTCATGTTCTTGAAGATTTACATGCTTTTATGAGAAGTGTCTCCTTAGCCGCGGTAGCTAAGACAAGCCGTCTTGGAGCCGGCTGTGGGTTCGAGTCCCGCCTTGGACATGGGTGTTTCTATGTGATGTGGGAAACAATGTAAACAAACGGAAAAACAAACTGTAAAACAAGACAAAAAAATAAGAAAAATTGGCCTATGGCCGGCCAAAAAATAAAAAATAAAAATAAAAATAATAATAATAATAATAATAATAATAATAATAATAATAATAATAATAATAATAGTAATAATAATAATAATAATAATAATAATAATAATAAAGAAGTTAATGTAGTGAAAGTAAGCAACGTTTACAAAGTTAAAAGTAATTTTAAAATAATTAAATATTGTTCAATGTCCTAATATGCTTTGATTGTTAGTCCCGTCAATATCTTGTAATAAAATTTCAACCATCGATTACCGCTAATGAATGTTTATTTTTGCAGAAAAATATATTTTTCTTCACAATTATTAAACCATACAGCTACTTTTTTTCAAAATTTGTTAACAATAAAAATACATACAGTCAGCTGAGTAATTTGGTGTACTAACTGCATTTCTTGCGAAAAATGAATAACGTATAGGCTATTTTAAACTCCTTATTTAAGAGTAAAAAATATACATGATTTCATTTTTGAAAAAAATAAAATATTGGATTTGGTACGGTATATTAACGCAAGATTTCCTAAAACGCGTCTTAATCTTGTTTTTATTTTATTGCAAATAGATCAAATAATATAAGAAAATATATTAAAAAATATTTCAGGAAAATGTTTAAAATTTAAAGCTTTGTTACATTCTTACATAAGCATGAAACCGAGAAATCATGATAGTGGCATGAACAAGTTTTGAAGAACAAAAAGCCTAACATATTTTTTTGTTTTTCAGAGGAATAAGATAATTTATAAAACTGATTAATACGAATATAGTTGAAAATAAAATAGTGTTAATCATGTGAGGGATGATTTTTTTGGGATATTATTTGTGGGATAGAAAAATTTCTTGGGTTATATTTTAATATTGCAGGCATAGGCGATTCCACCTTTAAAAATTACACGCATGAAAAACTACATCAAGACAGCTAAGAACAACCTTAATCTAAACGTATATTACCCAAATATTAAATAAATTCATATTAAAGCATATTGTATTTCCTGAAAGGATAGAATAATCCTCGTAATCAAGTGATCCTCAGAATCATTAAGTTATTTTTCACAAATTTACTGTGGGTTATGTTCAAAAAGGCAAATGAACCCTGATTTTGGAACCCTTTCAAAAAGTTATAAATGTCTACTCTTGAGTAGATGTATGAATGGCAGCGTGACGTGTGACGTCGTCTCTGCAACACATCATTACTGTATAAGCGCATGTTGTCCCTGGTCATGAACTCAAGACATACACCAGCGTAAAACAACTTGGCTTTTTCTCAAGTCTCTCACAGATCCTCTTCCAAAGATCTTTAAAGTAGGTACTCAAAGAGTTCACTATTTTAATAGCTATTTATGTATCAAGTACGCAAAATAACAATTTAGCGGACGAATCTAGTATAGCGGCCGAGGCGTAAGCCGAGGCTGAAATACTGGATGAGTCCGATCAGTTTTTGCGTACGTGCATGGGCGTACGGTGGGGGAGGGTTGAGGAGGTTGAAACCCCTCCCGAAATATCTGCGATTTTTTTAAAGGATTATAACATAATGTTATGAAATAAATAAATAAATAAATAAACATTGGTTTGGTTATTATATTTTCTTACATAATACAGCAATATTAAAATAACTCTTCCAAATGTTAATTTCTAATTAATGACTGAATTAATTAATTTTTCCGCACATGCCATTCTACCTCTGGCTATTCTGCAGTTGTTTTTCATGTGTTGATATGTGCCCTTGTGAAAATGACTCACCTAAGCCTAAGCAGTATCCTACAGTATTGCGAGATTGGTCGCAAACCTGTCAGGCCCCAACTCTCGAAAATAGAAGTAAAGCTATTTTTTATTTTAAATTTAGTGTCTTCTGTGATAGGTGTAAGAAAACCTGTGATTGTATCATAGACTAAATTGCAGCTTATGGGGAGAATAAATGTGTAGGAACTGAATCCAGAGGACTTAAATTCGAATAACATTATGCATATTGTGTGATTCCACTTTCATTCTAAGTATGTGGGTAAGTCTGGCAATGTTCCTTTAAGTCAAAAGCGAGAATACCTCTTAAACATTTTTTAGGAAAAAAGTACCGATCACAATACAACTGTTTAGTTACTAAAAATAGAATATTACGTTACAATATGTGCAAGCACATCGAGCTGAGACAACATTATATTTAACCCCCTCCAAACAGAATTTCACCGTACGCCCATGCGTACGTGGTATATACAATATATTTTTTTTTTTTTAAGTAAAAGCTCTCTAAATTATATGAAATGAAACAAAAATACCGTATATAATTAATTATAATGAAAGGCGGTCAGCCATTTGTAAACGTCATATTCTCACAGCCATCTGAATAGCGGAACAACAATGAACCGTACGTACCAATACGAAATGCGGTATAAATCTCTATATATATAAAAGGCTTTGTCCTGACTGACTGAATGAATGACTGACTGACTGAATGACAGGAATCAACGTAGAGCCTAAACTATAACAGGTAGAGACTTGGAATTTTGACAGTACCTTCGTTTCCTAATGTAGATGCTCACTAAGAAAGGATTTTGAAAAATTCTGATTCTAAATGCCAAAAATGAGTGAAAAACGGGCAGAAAATGTGCATTTCTTGAGTTTTCGAAGCGTAATATATTTCAATGTCAAATCAATTACAGCTGGCTTTGGCTATTTTTGTCAAACCTTGGAAATGAAACTTTCGCGATCGCTTGAATGTTGTAGCTCACGCTGGTCGATTCATTTGTTTTTAATGTCAAGGCACGCATACATATGAAATTTTTAACCTAATCCCGAAGAGGATAATTCTTCTTCTTCTTCTTCTTCTTATTATTATTATTATTATTATTATTATTATTATTATTATTATTATTATTATTATTATTATTATTATTATTATTATTATTATAAGTGGGATAATAAATATAGGCCTAAATATGGTCAAACGTTGTTCGATTTGGACGAAACTCATTATACAGGGGTTTTCTGGGCCAAGGACCTCGAATCTGAGGTCGCTTTTACCAGACGACGCTATCTAATTGTGGTATGTAGTCCATGTGATTTAGGTGTTAATAAATATAATGATTTAACTATTATGCTCTTAATCTATATTAATAAAAGGAAGTGTCTGTCCTCCGTCTGTCTGTCCGCGATGCCCAGCGAAATCTACTCAACGCAGAGATCTGAAATTTTATACATAGGCGGACTAAAGGGTCGGAATGTGCACCTCGAAGCCGGAATTTTAATTTTCGCTTTCGTTCGTGAGTTATGAGTGAAAAGTGAGCAAAAAACGTGCAATTTTTGCGTTTTCGAAGCATCATTTTCAGTAATAAATTTCAATATCAAATCACTTACAGTTGGCTTTGGCTATTTTTGTCATCATACCTCATACCTTGGAAATAAAAGCAACGCGATCGCTTGATTTTGTTAGTCCATCCTAGACGATTCATTTGTTTATAGAGTGTCAAGGCCCACAGACATATGACATTTTCAACCAACACGGAAGAAGGATAATCAACCCTAAATATGGTCAAACATTGTTCGATTTGAACGAAACTCACTATACAGGGGTTTTCTGGGCCAAGGAACTCGAATCTGAGGTAGCTTTTACCAGGTGACGCTATCTAATCGTGGTATGCAGTCCACGTGATTTAGGTATTAATAAATATAATAATTTAACTATTATGCTCTTAATTTATAATTTTTGAAATAATTATCGCGGGCGAAGCCGCGGGCACATGCTAGTATTTTATAAAGCAGAGATGTAACATTGATAGGCTATTGTTTTCTGTAAATGTGAGGATTTTTCTCTCTTGTTATGATTGACATTCACAAATACCAGCTCCTTTTCTAAAATTCTTCTCATTGATTCTACGATTAGATCCCACTGATGATTTCACTTCATGATTACTTTTATAAATATTCAAATTCAGCTATAATAATGACAAATACGACTTTACTGTCAATTTTAAGTGGGATATACAAACCTTTTCTAACGGGTGTTCAGTATTCTAGAAATATCCTGATGTAGCCTATCTCTATAGGCTATATATAAAAGGCTTTGTCCTGACTGACTGACTAACAGGAATCAACGTAGAGCCTAAACTATAACAGGCAGAGACTTGGAATTTTGACAGTACCTACGTTTCATAATGTAGGTGCTCACTAAGAAAGGATTTTGAAAAATTCTGATTTTAACTGCCAAAAATTATATGTTTTTGAAAATACTTAACCCCTTTTTACACAGAATTATCCAAACAAATTCACAGAACATATTGTTGCCAGTTGTATCAGGTGGGTTTGGATTAAATGAAATGTATGTTTGACAAATTAGAGAAGGTATCATTATAATTCATATTATCTGTATTAATAAAAGGAATTGTCCTCGATGTCCAGCGAAATCTACTGAACGCAGAGATCTGAAATTTTAACCATAGGTGGGCTGAAGGGTCGGAAAATGCACCTCCAAGCCGGAATTTTAATTTTACTTTTCGTTCGTGAGTTATGAGTGAAAAACGGGCAAAAAAACGTGCATTTTGTGCGTTTTCAAAATATAAGTTTTCAGTTATACATTTCAATGTCAAATCAATTACAGTTGGCTTTGGCTATTTTTGTCATACCTTGAAAATAAAACTTTCGCGATCGCTTGAATGTTGTAAGCCCTAAATATGGTCAAACGTTTTATTTGGACGAATCTCACTATACAGAGGTTTTCTGGGCCAAGAAACTCGAATCTGAGGTCGCTTTTACCAGACGATGCTATCTAATCGTGGTATGTAGTCCACGTGATTTAGGTGTTAATAAATATAATGATTTTACTATTATGCTTTTAATTTTTTTAATAATTATTGCGGGCGAAGCCGTGGGCACATGCTAGTGCATTATATATGAGTCGCTTTTTGTAAACAATAATGCATAACGAACTAGTTTTTTTATGAAAAGCTTGTGAAAATATCAATGATAATCCCGAGGAAATTTCAATCCAAAACAGAAACACTGAATTGGAGCTGGTGCCAGCAACATCACGGCAGAAATAGACTATGATAAGGTACAGGTAGGGGAAAAAAAGCGGACCGACTAAAATATCTAAGTCGCCGATATGAGCCTCTGCGATAGTGTCGATAAATTGCTTGAATTGAGAAATAGATTTTTTGCACTCCTTAGCTAGTAAGTGGTACTTACGAACGTTGTTTACATGGCTCGTAAATTGACATTTCCACACAGTCTTGTTGCTAAGGACGGTTGCGATGAGGTTAAATTACTTACGGTCCAAGCGCTACGTCATAATTCATTACGATACACTTCATAATACAAGCCTTTATGGGCACGGCCCCAAGGACAAATATTCGGTTCCCATAACAACAAACACATGCGAATCACTTTCTGAAATAAACATCTATTTTCAAGAATGTATTTACATACAATTTTCAGGTAATATCGCAATTAATATAATTAAATTGATATAAATAATCATCGTGCAAAAAATAGCATGCAACACACGGGCCGTAAAGCCATTTACGGGTCTCGAAAACTTAAAAACCCTCGACTGCGCCTCGGGTTTTCAATCTGTTTCCTCGACCCGTAAACGTGCCTATTGTATCGCAATATACTATAAGGAAGATGTGTACCGGTAAAATTGTAAATCCATAGAGATTAAAGTGAAACCGGGGACGAAAAACATAAATCCGGGAACTGTCCCCGGGAAACGGGGACTTTCGATAACCTCATAGGAGTAACCAGGCCGACCATATGGGGGGGTTATAACATCTGGGGGGTATGGAATACCCCCCAGGGAGAGGGGAATTCGGGGGTCCTCCACCGGAAATTTTTAAAAATTTTGATGCACAATAACGAGTGTTAAGCTTTCCACGCTTTATACTCGTATTAAGTAATTTATAATAATAATTAAGGAATATCGCACAATGTGCATTTTCTTAACCTAAGACTTAACCTACCCAGTCATGAACCCGGGATAGGGATTTTTCACTACTGAAAAATCCCCGACCCGGCCGGGAATCGAACCCGGGCCGCCGGAGTGAAAGGCAGGCGCGCTACCGACTCGAATTTACCAATGCCACATTTTTATATAGGCCTATGTTCTGAACATTTCCAAGTTAATGATAATTTGGTAGTATGGTGAGCATAAAAACTTAAACGTTTACATTTCAACGCACAAATTTGAGACACAAACTGAGTTAAAACAGATTAAAGACTGAAGGAGATACTGAGGGGGGGGGAGAGAACCCCCTACAGGTAGACTTCATTGTGGATTCTGTACAACTGTACAACTCAGAAGGACGAGGCACATATCCTTTCAAGAGCTAATATCCTTTCAAGTTTGCTAATCATTAAGTAATTTATATAAGCAGACTTAAAAAATTGTACAATTTTCCTTTTTTTAATCACTGGGGGGGTTCAAACCCCCAAACCCCCCCTCGTTACGCCTATGGATAACCTTACATTACCCAGAGCAGGGATTAACAACCCTAGTAAGTAATGGCCCTTCAAGACATTCTGATTTGCCCACCGATAGCTCTAGATCCTATCCGGACCCATGTACGATTACAAACTAATCATTTAACTGTGCGATTCATAAAAGCTGGTTTTGAAGTCCACCAATCAATATGCTTTCCATGCACCTGACAAAAAGACTTATGTGCAATACTAACTTCCTCTGCTCAAATAAAACTTCTACCTCTTAGAATAAAAAATCGTAATACATAATATAATGTATAATATACTATACTATGCATATTATGGCATTCGTGTAGGACATATAAACAAAACAGTTAAGTCGTTTTCAAGAAAATCGAAAAAAATGAGATTCTCTTCATGTAAAATGGTTGTAAAATTGAAGAGAAAGTCGTTACCACATATAGAACCAAATCCCCGAAGGACACACAACCCAAATAAAATATGATGTAATGTACTCGCGTAATTTTCGTTACCCTGGGCTTCACCCGCGACCTCCCGGATGAGAGTCCGCAACGTTATCGTCTGTACCACCACACTCGGATTTTAACGTTAATTAAGCACACCAGATTTTTTTTTTATTATTTCAGCTGTATTTTACTCCTTTCAGTTACGAGGCCATATCAAGACTTCGGGATCTGTGTCTAAACAGTAGGGTAGACCATGGAACTATTGATTGTCAATTATTTTCTATTCTTAATGTATTTTATGGTGTAACTTTCAACTGATGTTAATTTAAACGGAGATGTTACAGGATGAAATGTTGAGGATGATTCATGGTATGTAAATATCCAATTCGACATTTGCCTTTACAACTGAGGAAACCATGAAAAAACCCTATCAAAATGGCCGGCCATGGGATTTGAACCTGGGACATGTAAATTGGTCAATTAAATTTATTACATGTTCATATTATGCTCTGGGTACTTTTTATCCATATTTGTACTATAGTCTATTGATCATAAATAGTCCAAAGTAGTTTATTTAGGCTACCCAAAATTTGAACCTCTTAATGGGGGACTTTCAAAAATAGGTACAACCCTAAATTGTTATATGCTTAAGGAGCGCGCTATCTTATTGGTTTAACTTCTGTTTGAGCTGTATTTCTCTACTTCCCATTATGTAGAGGACGGCAGCCTAAGGCATGAGAATGGTTTACTATCCACACCAAAAAATGATATTTATGAATGTCCTCAGCCTTAACTTCAAATGTTAATGCTCTGGGCGTTTAGGTTATATACTTTCCATTGTCTTATCTATACATTATAGTAATCATAAAAGTCGGAATGTGGATGCATAATATCATAAACTTGTCGGGCGCCTTCGCGAAGTCTCCTATTCTCATAGCTTATTCCATGCATGCTGTTTCTAAAGTTATAACAATAAGCGTCAAGGATTATAAAGTCACTTCAAACTTTAACTATGTGTATTCTATAGTGTTACTTCATTGTTATTGTTATATTCCATTCCCTATTACTCTTTATCATACAGTTGGATTTTATACTGTTTAATAAATTACATAATGCCTTAATAAGTTCCCAATTAGGGACTTTTTGCTGACTACATCAGATTATCTATTAAAGGATGAGATGATTTATTCCTTTTAATTCCCAAGTGGGGCATAGGGCCTCTCACGGAAGTGTTAGTACCTAGGACTTATTTAGTTACACTTATTTTCCGAGATGGGGCAGAGGGACAGGCAAAGAAACTAAGGTATTATTACTTGGAAGCGAAAGAGCGAGGAATTTTGTCCAGGTACTCTAATTTAGGCTTGGAGTTCTTTATGACACTGACCCCTCCCAGCTTAAAGTCCCTCCCTGAGGACTTCGTTCAAGATTTTACGTCCTGAAAAATCCATCATAAGTGCACGAATTGAACCCACGACCTTCGATTTAGAGCCGGGTATGCTACCTCTACACCACTGCGACCGAAAGGAGTAAATAATACAATCATTAAAATGTTTTGTACTTTTGGATACATAGTATCAGGCCTAAGTTGGGTGCATATCAAGCTTCTTTACGAGGGGAGGAGACATTTAACTAAATTTCTATTCATCAGGCACTGATATTTCAGAAGTAAATTAAGTTTTCTGTGCAGTATATTACAGCAAAGCAACAGCAAAGATGTCATCCTGTTTACTGGAGGTTATGATCGTAGCAGGGTTATTTTCCCTATCAGGAAAAATATTGTTCTCGTTTGGCAGAAAAACGGCTTTATCAGTCAGGGAATTCCCCCTGTATTTCGCACGACCTGTCAAAGTTTTTTATGGTGTCAATTACTATCATTAATTCTCAGTCAAATACGGTATAATTGGATTCATTGACCAGGAAGAAAATTTGCATCGCAAAGCTCTTTACCCTTTTAGTAATATGAAGTTTAAGAATGACGGCAAGTTGAAAAGTGGAATAAGAGGAAAAGACGAAAAAAGGATTCTTAGACCCAGTGAGTTATCGGGCGTTTTACATGAAAACGACCAGAAAAATCCTTATGTAATCTTTCCTAGATCCTTTGAGATAGTGCTCAATTGAACGGAGTTTTGCATTACAACCAAGTTATCCGCCAGCATAAACTTTTCGGCTTCCATGTGATCATTTGGGATCCTGTAAAATGTGTATCATTCTGTTAACGTCTCAAATGAAAAATATCTTCTACCTTTACTCCACGAGCCAGTTGAAAAAAAAAATAAAAAACGCTATTTTTCACGGTATTATGAAGAAATCAGACTCCGTGCTGAAACGAGACAAATAGTGTGTGGACGGGAAGCGTTACAGGGGCGCCACCCAAACAATGCCTGAGAACGTGAAGATGAAGCACGAGGTGGACCTGCTGAATTGTGATTCACGCTTTAGGCCTCGGGGAGGATTGGGAAGATAAATTAAGTAATTTATTAACAGCTAATTCCTGCTGCCATGACACACGGGGTTTAGCATATTTATGTATGTGTTACGCAATCAGCTCGCTTGTGTAGGTGGTTCCTTCAAGTTAACTCCAAGCCCAGGCATTTCCACATTACATGTACAAAGAAGCCTTAATTATGTATCTTCAGCTAATTATAGTTATTGTTTTGTTTGTTTCTCTAAAGTCTAAGGAAAGCACTTGGAGCCCCACTAAATTCAGCAAATGGAGCAAAAAGATGCGAATTAGGAATTGAAAGTAGTAGGGAAGAAAAATGTGTAGATCAATTAAATATTTAAACCATATGAAACATCAAGACACTGGCAGTATTCTATATGAATGTTTTAGCTTTACAAACAGGAATGGCTTTTAAAATAATTGGTTAAATAAAATCAAGGAAATTTTTTTTTCGATTAGGCCTCATGTGGTTATGGTTAAATCAACATGTACAAGGAAATTAGCTATATACAACTGTGAAAATAAGACTCAGTGATGTAGAAAAACAAATATTAACATGAGTGTTAGAAGAAAATAGATCTGTATTTTATACAGACATGAAAACCAGATGGCTTAAAGAAAAATATGCTGAAGTATGCAAATATAAAGAAAACGTAGGCATTGCTTGGTGCAGGTCGGGGATATGGAAATTAAAATGTAGAAGAGGAAACCGTTGGAAAAAGAATTTTTCCTATATGTAATGTGAGTAAGAATGAAAAAATATTTTGATTAAATGGAATAGGGCTAGTAAGTTCAGAAAACAGTTGCTTGAATCATACTTTACAGTAATATTAATAACTATCAATTATATTATACCAATTATGCAATGATTATAATACTGAAATCTTCGAAAATAGGAAAATACCTTTCACAGTCAAAACAATATGGAAGAGGTCCGTCAAGAATGCCTAAAATGGGAACTAGTTACTTGTTATTAGCAAAATTTTGTATTTTGTTGTTTTTATGTTGTTTTTTAAGTAAATTTTTGTCATTTGGATCAGATATACCTTCAACACCTTCACAAAATTTAATATTCATAATAATGTACTTTCTTAAAATTTTATTAAATAGGCGAGTTGGCATTTCTCCAACACTTTCAGAAAGCAGGTATTTAGTTAATTTTTAAAACGCTGAAATCAGTTATTTATTAATTAATTTAGCCTTCGTTCTTTGGATCTTTGCTCTAATAGGCAATTAAGACTAGTTACACACAATGAAGTTCACAAACATAAACAGTTGAAAATTGGCATGAATAAACCAAATTACACTCAAAAGAATATAGGGATATAGAATGTGAAGCTCGGAATAATTTTGAAAATAATAGAAACATCACTAGAATTATTAAGTCCCACATTTTTACTTTCTAAGAATACTAGGTGAACGAGAAAAATGTATGTCCGTGTGTCTATGTGTCTGCATGCGCGATACCTTGAATACGCTTTATCAGAATCGTTCTATAGGGCGATATCCTATATCCTAAAGTTCGTGGGAGAACCATATCGATTGCCTGTTACCGGAGTAACGACCATGTAATGATCATATTATGCTTTTTAAATAGCAATTTCTATTGCATCAGTCGATATAACTGAATATGCTGCTGGAAGCTGAAGACAAGCGAACGTATTTCTTTTTCAGATGTTTTGGCAAAAATAAAGGGATACTGTTGAGGAATTTTTTGTAAATTCGATCTATCAATATTCTAGATATACCACTTATTCCTTCACATTTGCTGATCAAACTTTCTCAACAGATCGCACTCTAAAACTCAATAGTTTCTTAAATATGGCCTATTAACTCCATCTGCCACTTTATCAGTTTACTTGATTTTAGGCCTATTACTATAATTTTTAATCTTATTGTTAGGCCTATCAGTATTGCTGTTATTGTCGTTATATTTATCAACTAAGTTCAACGAACAACAGCTTTGATGTTTTTGTTCAGTTCCGTGATTGAAATAAACACAGGAGTATTACAACTTCATGTATGTGGTATTGTTTGTAGTAGTTACTCATTGCCTGCAGTGTGTGTTTTGACAAATAGAAGTACACAACCCATAAGAACAAGTTACACTTCTTGTGTATGTTTTCAAGCACTTTACTCATTTATTGCATTCACAACCTGTTCACCTAGTAATATGGCTATTACTTATCATTATACTGTCATTACATGTATTTAACTACAAAATAACTCGTACTACAAGATCATGCAGTATTACTTACAGCTAGCATCTTTAATACCAGAGGTATAAACACATGATGTAGTAGGATATTTATAATTAAATAAACAATGTTTGTAGGAGAATATGTGTTCTTCTGTATGGTTAATAAACAATTAGAATAATATTTAATCTACATTTGCAAGTTATTATGAGCTGCAAATCTACATTTGAAAGCTGATCCTCTCCCCCCACCTTGTATCGGATGAGACCTCCTGAGCCAAGGAGGTTTGCAGTTATCTCACCAGATCTACGGAATTTGTGACGAGGAGTTAGCTAATCCGCCCATAGGGAAGGGGAGTTGAACGAAAAATTTTGCCCTGTGGTTATCTTTTTTACTTTCTCTGCCCGTACCATAGTTACTAAACTTATAGGAAGATAAAGTATGTTCGACTCCGAAATTCGAAGTTGAGTTTTTAACATTAATACACGATTTGTGGTCCTCTGAATTCAAAATACTATTTTCAGAAGAATCATGTCTGCGAGTATGTATAAAAACATTTTAATTTGGGTTAGGTTTTTCGGATTCTCTAAAAAAAATGGCTCAAACGATTTTGTTTAAAATGTTTTATATGAGGTGCTTATATCAAGAGCTAAAACTTTTATTTGATATATGTTTTCGTAGAAGTTCTCTGAGGGTAGTTATAAGCTACTCATTTCGTGCATGAAACTTGCCTCACCAATAAGGCTACTTTGAATGAGGCTGAGGCAGTTGGATGCGCACAACTGCAATACATTCGTACACTTTACACGGGAACATTAAGGGTAGAAAAAGTAGTGTAGTTCACATCAGCTTTTTTCATGATGCGGGGTTCTCACCTCTCCAGACTGGTTGTTACAACAATATACTTTAAGTGCAATTTAGTAATTTTCCATTCGCTAACTAGGTCGTTAGAGACTCGCTATGTTATCCTTTTATGTTGAACCAATTCAGTTTATAACCATCTAAATTCAAATTTCAATGGCGGATAGCTGCTATTTGAACCTGGTGAACTCTAAATTCCCTCTGCCAAATTGTTTGCCAATTGTTTGTTTCTGTTCCTAAAGTGCGTCTAGAAAATGGTTTTGAAATGTTCGGTTAATCTAAATTGCGTCCAAGTAACAATCTAGAATGATGTGTGTAGTGTATATTTGAATCAAATTACTTGATTCAGTGACTGTCATTATAATCTTCAATCTTCCTTAAGATCAATTTATAATTACCGAATTTCCGAATTTCTACCATGAAAGTGTTACATGAAGAAACGACCTAGAGCAGCGATCCTCAACCTTTTTGAACCTGAGGACCTCTAAAATGTGTAAAATATTCTACGGACCCCTAATACATCGTCCGCCGCCGTGGGTGAGTTGGTAGCGTGACTGCCAGCCACCTGGGCGGCCCGGGTTCGATTCCTGGCCGGGTCTTTCCCGGGTTCAGGACTGGGTGTGTGTGTGTGTCCTTAGGTTTGAGTAGGTAGGGGACTGGCGCACCCCGGTAACAAATCCGCTGAGAATATCCCCTTACGGGATCACCAGGGATCGCTCGCGAACCTGAGGAATAAATTTTAACAATTTTTAATTTTACATCACATTTTTAAAAGAAGGCCTATATTTTTAATATTTTGAGTATTAATTATAGGTCATTATAATGAAATATGTGAACAAATTTTACTTCTTTACTTTCCACTTGCTTTATGATATTTTTAAATTATGTCTGCGGACCATCTGCACCATATTAGGTTGAGAAACGCTGATCTAGAGAATATGGTGATTATAACCCTGGAGGTGGGAACAGATTGAGTTTTCGAAAATCGGGTGACCATAAGTTCACCATAGGCAAACGCAAGAATGAATTACACAGTAAGGCTAAAAAATACCAGACCTAACATTGTAGCATTGTATGTCACCTCTAAAACGTCCTGAAGTACGAAAATAAAATGAGCTGTAAGTAACAGAATCTGACTTTCGTTGTGATATTTTCCGTGGATAGATTGAAGTTACAGAGTCTCATTTAGCGAAACACATTTTCCGAAATATGCGGGGGTCTTTATGATCTTCTTCACCCCACTAGCCAAGGTATCACATGGGTTTTAACAGAAAATTGACTATAGGAAGGTATAGGAAATATAATACCGTCAAGAAAGAAGATTTCTTTAAAATCTGCTTCTTTAAGAGCAAGTTTTGAAACACTTCAAAAAATAGATTTCTTTTATTGCTGCTGATCCCGTCTTGGAGTAACACAAAAGAAAGAAACATTATTTTGAAATACGAATAAAGGAACCATTATAATTCATATTATGACTACATTTTATGACTTCATACAAAAGGGTAATATACGTCAGTTAAAATATGATTCCGCACATTTAAATTTTGGGGCGGGCAAGGCTTGTCTTGTATGTTTTATTAGCACTGTAGTTATGGCTATAGTAAATCTCGGCAATCTCCCACGCTGCACTCAAGCAAATAAAAATATTACGTAAATTATATCAGTAGTAGTCTTGCTGTATTTTATTGTTTAATTTATCGCTAACTTTATCTTCAGGATTACGCAAGTTAGAAAGACTCCGGTATTCTGCATACGAAGGCCACCCACACCTAAATGCTACTGTTTTAGAGCTCCACAGTTAGAACAATGTTCTTTTACATTGTGGAGGAAGACGTGAGAAATTTTTAAATTATAGCTTTCATTATTCACCCAGGTATCATTTTTTTTCATTTATTCTATCATATCTATATCATTTTCATTTGCCCCGAACAAATAAACTGATTTGAAAACATATATACGAGATTACACAAAATTCCAACCGTTGTACTTTCAGAAGTGTCTGAACCAGGCTCGCTCAATTTTAGTAAAATTTTGAAATATAGTCTCTTTTGTGGAAGCTCTTTGAAATGGTTGTGATCATTCGTCAAGGAAATTCCTGGTTTTCAAGGGGAGATGTACAATTTTTGGGTTTTAAAGATGCGATTTTTACTTTCTTATTTCATACTGTACCCGAGACGAGCTAAGAAGGAATCCTGAAGTAACCAAAAACCAGTATGTCTGTCTCACTCTTAAGTCAAGCGAGTAATGTGCTAGAATGAGACAGATGTACTGGTTTTAGTTTACTTTAGGTTTCCTTCTTAGAACGGCCAGACTTTAGTATACACTAGTCTCCAAAATATTTAATTCAGTAATGATGACGAGATGGTACTGAAGAGAAACGGGTTTATATTATTTATTTTATCTTTTCTTACCATTAACATCATTATTATTGTTATGTTTTACTAAATGTGAACTATAATAAGACAAAAACATACCTTTGCAGCTCCTCCCTTTTGCCTACACACTGTTAATTTTGTGTTATTGTGTTTGAAAGTGTCTACTGGGAAAATTAGAACCAGTAGACTTCTCTTGTAACTTCTCTCAATACATTAAATATCACAGATTATATCATACTTCTGAGTTATGTTCATAACTTGGGCCCGGATTCTTATGTTTTAAACTATTTTGTTCCTTGCTTGATAATTGCTTTTAATTAAAATAAGATAAAATTCTTAAACTAATAGTATGTAATTAATCTAATTACACCACCCAGAATTTTCAAAATTTTTTGCGACATGTGCTAATTGTGGGTCACTAATCATGAATCCGTTGTCAGTTTCTACGTATCACGTCAGATGTTTTAAATAGGTACATCAAAATGAAAAATATATTGGATAAGTTATAGGATAAAAAGTACTGAAATAGGATAAGTTTGGAAATATTTGCAGAGAAAAATAAAATCATATTTTAAAGAGTCCAAGACAACATGTATTCCACTATTTTTTGTGAAAGCAGGCCATAAACAGAAGTTCCATCGTTATGTGTCAGTATCTAGGGTCGGATACGGTGATATACGTAACATGCGTTCGTGATTGCTATGCTGTAGCAACAAAGTGTGAGCAAATAATTCACGAAGAAGGGAATGTACATGTAAAAATACACTAGAAAATGCTTTTAGGGAAAAATTGTAGCCTCCTTAAATGGAAACAGTCCTAGATGTCTCCTTGGAATGACCGCCTGGCAGCTCAGCGTCTGACTGCTGTATGATTTCCATCTCTTTCCAAACACTAACAGTAGTCAATCATCAATGGGACATCCCAAGGCTTGTAAGTACATATACTAGCCTTGGGGACGTCCCACCTTCCCTGGTATCTTCATTCTGTCTCCTTGATGTCTTGGTGAAACCTCTCTCCCATGTCTTCACTAACAGCCCCAAGATTTTCTGGAAGGTGATGAAGATGAGAACGAAGGAAGTGCAGTTTCAGGCTCGACTCTTTCATGTGATTCAACATCGCTTTCACTATTGTTTCATACTGTTCATTCTTCAGATTTCCTAGGAACTTGGTCATGACGTTCCTCATTGAAATCCATGTATCAAATTCCACGGCATTCATCGTCTGTTTCAAGTTTCGGTCTTTCAGAAGCTTTCTAATTTGTGGTCCATCAAAAATGTTTTCCTGGGCCTTTGGATCTGATAAGTGTGGGAGCTTTTTTTTAAATGTCCTGAAAACAGGGGCTACTTTTGTCCAAGTCATTAAACTGCTTCATGATTCCCGGCCGATTCACTGTTATTGTAAAGTAGCACGGACAACAATGACATACACACGAAAACTAGAACTGATGCAAAAACCAACAGTGACATTTCTGAGATCAGGAGACCTTATTTAGTTAAAATCACATATTAGATGCTTTGCTGCAAACATCTTGCTGGGTAGGAATATTACAACTCTACTAAAAATTACGTAATTTTGTCATTTTGTAATCCCAATGTACCGGTAAAGCAAAACGTTATTGAATCGAAATCCCCGGTTTCTTTAGAAGCAAAGTAAAGGATTACACTCGCACTCACAATTTATTACACTAACACTCGCAGTTTAACCTCATGTTTGCTCCATCAAGTCGCCGAAAGTATAGAATTCTAAAAGTTGATCGATTAATTGGAAAACGTTCTTATTGAGCTTATGTGGTAGAGTTGGAAATGACAGAGGTAATTCTAAAATTAATTATGATCTTTTAACTATTGAAAATCAAGCAAGAAGTGTTCCTGTAGTTTTGTGGTCCCTGAACTTGAACTTGGTTCCTTAGAGGTCAATGTAACACGATGAACAGAAGAATAAAAATGTTTCAGCGCCTTGAAGAGAGCAACGGTAAGGACAATAACTCACACACACTGATTTCCACGGGTGCGTATCACCTGCATTAGAGTCTATTGAATATGAATGTCACAACAACGTTCTCCCTCTCTTCCGGTCCAGCTTGTCAAGCCTTAAGACTATGTATCGTATCGCGAGACATTTAGAAGAAAACCACAAAAACTCCTCTTTTCTGAGTTGAATGTAAGAAATCTTGAAATTTCCACCCATGCATGTGATTGGATACGCTAATAATTATATCCCTGTAAAAAAACTAAGATTGGGCTAATTGTCATAGGTAATAGGCTATAACGAGAGGTCAGGATTTTACAGATAAATTTATCTTGGAAGAATCTGGACCTTGAAATTTATTTGTTGTGACTGTTTAGCAAATGCTTACATAATTCAGAAGTTAATGAATAATTCAAAGCCACAAAATTAATTAAAAACACATCGGTACTTGTGTCATTGTAAGTGAAAAATTCGATGGCGATTCAACCTATATATCGCGTTGGTGGCGCTGTTGCGGTTATTACCAGTACCAATACTTTCCATTAAGATCAGCTGTTCTATTCTTTTACATTAAAGTCACCGGGCACAGTGGTGCCACATAATATATAGTGTTAATAATGTATTTATTATCATAGGAGACTTATATTGCTTCACCACACATAAAATTGTACATTAATTTCATATGTACTTTTGCTCATAAATAGCTTATAAATACGCAATCCCTCTCTTCAATGATTAACTGTTCTTTTTATCAAAAAGCTACAGATGTTCAGTCCTTGAGAATTCACTTAAAGAAAAATTGCACGTGAATGCGATAAAATTAAAGTTGATACAAATAAAAATGACAACATTACGACGAAAGACCCTTGCCATTGGTTGAAATTTCACCGGATTTGTCCTGATTCTTGAGCAAAAATATCACAGTTAAAGGTACATTGAAGTAAGACTATGTAATTTTTTCATCAGTTTTAATCCTTAAATAATTCTAAAGTAGTTTGTATGTTACCAACTAGTACCAATATATTACTAGCGAAGAAACTTCAAGATAAAATACATGCATAACATAATGTGTGTAGTCGAGTTTAAAAACGTATGCCTCTGCTCTTCAGGGTCAGAATGCCTTCACAATACACAAAAATATTTAGAAACTCTCACAACGGGAAGTTCTTGGTGTTTGAAGATATTCTTAAGCTGGAAATATTTCTTGTGTGGACACTTCGCTCCTTTGTGACTCTATTTAAGAACTTCATCTAACTCCAGTTCATGAGTTTAATGTTTGTCATCCAACGTCTCAACTTAGAATATTGTTACTGTATTACCATTATCAAGAAAATAAGCCCAGTACACGTCCATGGTATCATCTTGAAAAACTGAAACCTCTACGGGCATATAAAACAAATTGGCCTAGCGAATATAGTAAAGAGCACACAGTAAGAAAATTCAAACAATATTATTTTAGTGTAGGATTGCTATAAGTTATCTACCTGTATTGTTCATTTGGTTATGATGATTGGCCTACGAAAGGCAAACAACGAACTGATATTGAAAAGTTCTTCGCTATGACAAGGACTTGCAGACTTTGATTGGATGGGGAGAAATGAAGGTAGTAAGTAATGTTTTGACCGAAACTAAATATTGTGTTGGCTTACGTTTGTGTTTTGTCGAAAACTTGAAACTGCCGATATCTAGTTTATGGACCAAATTTTTATTGCCGAAATAGTTAATTATGTTATTTGAATTGTAAATAGTTAATACGTACATTATAATAGTAAAGTAAAGTGATCCCTATACATGCCATGGAGGCCCGCCCAGAGGGTTCCAGGAGGTTGAGGCTGGACACTCGGCACATGAAGGTGCTAAGGTTGTCAGGCTGAGTCGACCCCAGGGCCATAGTGCCACCAGAAGGATTAGGCCAATTGAAAAATCTCAATGACCTCATCGGGATTCGAACCCGCGACCTTCCGGTTTATAGCGCAGCGCCTCAACTACTACGCTACGGCGCACCCCTACATTATAATAGTAGGAATAAGAATAATAGTATTTGTAGTGGTTAAAATGAAATATTTATTTGTACATGAGGGAAGAGAAGACAGTGACATCCAGTGATATCCTCAATAATCGCTATAACGGGCTAACACCTTTTCCTTTACCCTTAACGGGCTAAGTTCGTAAACTGGAACTTTACATAGACGGAGAGATATATTAAACAATTGTTTACGATTCAAAATAACATAAAATATGTTTAGTCTATTTTATTCGGCTTACAGCATGCATATTTCTTAGAAGTCTCTGTTCGTCAATTGTCTCTAGGACAATTTAATTTTCATCCAAAATTTTCAAAATTTATCCAAAACTTTAAAACACATTTTAGACCACTGTGTACACACTGCTTATTGAATATATATATAGCAGGTGACACGGCTTCGCTCACGATAATTAATTAAAACTCATCCCTCTTCCGTCTATGTTGAAACTTTCAGATGTCTGCGTGCCTTGATCGAAGCGATCGATAATTCAATTCCATGCGATATATTGAAAAAGTCGCGATGCTTTTATTTCCAAGTTTTGACCAAAAAAAAAAAAGCAAAGTCACCTTAAATTGATTTGACAATTAAAATGTATTGCAGAAAACTGATGTTTCGATAGCGCAAACAAATCACATTTCCTGCCAGTTTTTCACTCATAACTCCCGAACGAAAGCGAAAATTCCGGCTTCGAGGTGTATTCGGCCACCCTTCAGTCCATCTTCAGTTTAAAACTTCAGATCTCCGCGTGCAGTAGATTTTGCTAGGCATCGCGCATAGACAGGCAAACAGACAATTATTATAGATATTATTAATGTTGAAAATCACAGTTTTCCGAGATAGGTTAAATATTCAAATAATATCAGATGAAAATGGCATAAACTTCTTATGGATCAGTGAGATTCTACAGATGTGGTGCCACTATTAAAAAATCATCCCTTATAACGCACGTCAACTTATTATAGAACTAAGCTTATGTTTTCAGGACGTGTGTAAGCCCCACGTGGACAAAATGATAGGCGATGACAATGAGAAGGACCATATGTTACGGTTCACAAGTTAAAAATCCAGACTCTAATGCGGTGTCAACAGAATTATCCCGAGATCCATTTCATTTACATATAAACGCGCTTTGTCTTCTTGTTACAGATCTGACCAAACTGACCCCCATTCGGTGTCAAACATGCTCAACGACACCGGAGACCCCAAGAATTCTTTTGTCCGTTCTGGTAATTGTGATACCAAGTTCAGAAATGGAACCAATGAATGGACGCTATAATGTTGCACACCTTTTAATAGCAAGAGGCGCGGCAAACGCTAACTCAACCTGTTCCTGCAGAGGAGATCGAATTCTCTCCTACGGAAACAGTTTTAAAAATAAATAAAAACACTTAAGTTGAAACACCCACTTTCCCTTGTCTCTTATTAGACAAGTTTATAAAATAAAATTTATATGACTTAATTATCTATTGTGTACAGATTTCCTGGAGCTACAGATGTTCTTCAAGATTTAAATCCTTGCTTTTACTACACAATTTCTCACAACCCAGTGGATGCCATATCCTTGCTTTGGAATACTCCTCGCAACAGGAAACATAACTATTATTAACGACAAACGTGTCATTACTAGTCATTCTTTTATAATAAGGTATAGAAAGTGTTTTTCGTTATTTTTTTACCTAAAATTTTCATCAAAATAATGCATCGCATAATTTTTAGTCGATTTTGAAGATGCTTTCATGAAAACTGAATGCTGTGTACATTTTAGAAGATTTTAGGATTAGAATTAATTACCGATACTGAAATAATTTAAATATCTGCAAAGCAGTAAATAATCCATGCTTCAGTATCGAAGAGAATTAAAACATCATGTGTTTCGATATAGTATATTGCGATACAAGTGCCGTAAGCGGTGCATACGGATCGAGGAAAGAGTTTCAATTTCCGAGATCCGTTATGCGCTTACGGCACGACTATTGCATGCTGTTTTTTTGCACGATGATTATTTATATCAATTTATTTATATTAATTGAGATATTAGCTGAAAATATGATGTATATACACTATTGAAGATGGATGTTATATTTCAGAAAGTGATTCTCATGTGTTTGTTGTTATGGGAACCGAATATTTGTTCTGGGGGGGCCTTGTCCATAAAGGCTTGTATTATGATGAGTGCCGTAAGTAAATTCTTACCGCACGGAAACTCTTACCGCACGGAAATTTGATTTGTTTCCATAGCAACAAGATTGCGTGCTGGAATGTCAACTTACGATCCACGGCAACAATATTCGTAAGTACCACTAATTAGTTAAGTCGTGCAAAAAGTTTTTTAACTGAAGGAAGGAATGGGCTTAATTTGGAAGTTTGCAGTCTTAAGTGTAAAATAAACACATTCTTTGGCGATAATATACTAGAAATATGCTATAAAATTGAGTATTAACACATTGTTTTATTGCAGCCATTTTAATTAGCAGGCTCCCTCGAGTAATAGAGGCTCAATTACTAACATACGATTCTACACATAATACATCTGCTGCTTCCAAAGCATCCAAAGACGAGATATTAAGCAAAAATAGAGTGAGACCAATCCATGAGGTTATGGGAACCTTCATTAAAAACTCTTTGTGTCCACTACTGAAAATCTACTTACTAAATTAGAAAACTACACCAGAAGTATCTATCTGATTACCAATAATCCAATACGTCCATGACAATTTCATTTAAATTTCCCACAGCGTTCGCGTTAATCACTACATGATTTGAGTGGCATGGCCTTCCTCTAAGTATTAATAAATTAGAGCTATCCTTAATTGACTAAACAATTTTGTGGGGGGCCGTCATCACAGTCCATCGTTCTTCGCAGATGAAATCTTGCAACCATTGCACCTAAAACCTTCACAGAGCCTACCTCTCTGTCTTCGAAATGTCTTATTTGTTGAAATAATTCCCTATCAGTTTGAGGTCACAGAAACCTTGCGAACTCCTTTGCCATATCCTCGGTTGCATTTGGTGTGCAGAACTGAAACGTGTTTGAGTCTTGTCAGGTCAAGCTGTGAATTTAAAATCTGAAAAATCTTTAAATTCGGAATTTTGAACTATCAGTTACCTGAGAAATGTCAACAGTGATAGGATTGTTACAGTTAAAAAACAATCGTGAACCCATATCGACGGATACGCCTTTACGAACCCATTGTGGACCCATTTCTACTAATATTCGCTCCGAATCTGCAGATTTATTTTATTCCCAATCTGTTTTATGATCTACAAACTAAAATATCAGTAAGTACATCACAACCTGATGCACCGTCTATCTTCAACAGCTTCGATAAAATTAGGCCTATAGAAGTGTGTGTTTATAATGCCATTATTGTACCGCTGTGGCGTAGGGAAGGCTTCCGCTCTCCTCAAGCAGCGGACCCGGGTTTGATTCCTAGCTGGGACAAGTTTCCTAGCTGGGGTCCTTTTCGGAGTTTTTCCTCAGCTGTGAGATGAATGTCGTGAACATTTAGGCCCTTGTGGTCCCCGGATATCATCTGGCTGCCATTATCACCTTCATTCCATTCCGATCTTGTTCGGGATGGGTTTGTGTGCGACTGGTGTGTCTCGTCCTATGTGTTCGTGTTACTCAGAGCATTGGGCTCATCACTCAGCCGGGGAAGACCTCCATGTCCCTGTCTGGTCAAAAAAGTATTATGTGATCCATAGGAACTCCCTTCCCCTATAGGTCGCAGTCCTGTAAAGTTCAGGCGTGGGTCGCATTAACGGGGGGGGGGGGGGACTCGGAGAAAGAACAAGAAGTTATGTTTATTTTTGTTATTGTTATTAATGTTGTTATTATTCTCATTATTATTTGTTCATGCCATTGATACCGACAACGATATTCCTTCGAACTGTGAAAATTTTGACGTTTTGGATTTGGTTGAGAAAAGAAGACAAGAAATTATGACACAATGATACCAAATTCGCGAAGTTTTTCAGGTCAGTGACATGCTTTTGAAGCGGAAAAATCGCGCAATAAAAAACTGTCCATAGGGTAGTGTAGTCATTAATTGCATTTTTTTTATGAGTGTGACAAGCTGTTGCATACTTGCTAAATCAACGATCTACTAACTAGTGTACGTACGTAAAACGCTGATATCTACACATTAATTTACTACCACTTTTCGTGGAAATAACTTTCCTGTTTAAAGATTCGACGAGATGTTTAATGTTTGGACGAATTTTATATAGAGAAAAGTAAAATGTTAAACTACAACCAACGTAATTGGTTTTCTGACTAGGAAAATTAAGCGTCTGAGGATAAAGCCCTTCATGTGACTTCTAAAGTATGAGGGTCAATTTATCAACGATTTAGTTTCAAAGGGAATTGTGACACACACTGAGTTCAACAAACAGCAATCATTAACTGTTAGTAAAGCAACATTAAACATTTGAGTTCACACAGTACATACAGGCGAGCTTTATCATTCCTCTAGCAGATGTTAGGGAGAACATCGAAACATTTTTAAAATATCTCGTTTCATCCCCAGATGCTTGAAAGCAGGTTCCAGAACATTTTCACGAAATTAAGTATTCCCGCTTTTTCACGAACTCCCTTTAATTTTTTAACATCTACCCCTCTTTACCGTTGTATGAATAATTGTTCAAAATTCCACATATATAACTAGTTTAATTAATCAAAAGCTTCTTAACTTATTAACTTCATTCGTGTGTTCATAAGTACCCCTCACGTGCACTCTTGCATGAACCTGGTAGTTCTAACTGAAGCCAAACCCCGGATACCTATACAAAAATATAGAAGGACAAATATATCATTTTCATTAACAATATCATCACAATCTTTTTATAATTATTACTACTACTACTACTATTATTATATTATATTATATTAGGCCTATATTATATATTATATTATGTATGGTGGCAGATTATATGTAATTATATATTGCATATACTATAGAAAATGTATTGCATATGTTTGCAAATCGCTTCGTCCAATAATTATTTGCCTTTCATTTTCTACTGTAAACCTTACTGGCATTTTTACTGTTGGCTTACTGCGAGATGCTCTCAACCGTAGATCACCAGAAAGAAAACTTTTATTCTAGATTTAGAGTCTCTTTTCGTGCATTCTCACTTATGTTTTATAAAGAGTCTAGGTAATTACGTTTTTCTAACATATATCTTGCAGAAAATAATAATAAAAATAGGAAATTAAAACATTACGAAATATGGTTTTACACGAACGCTTTTACGAAATGGTGTGATATGATAGAAAGAAGAAGATAGAAGAAAAGTGAAGGACAGAAAGAAAGAAGACATGAACGAGTGCAGGAAAAAAAGGGCGAAACATATAAGAAACGTGAAAAAGGGCAGTAAAGAAAAGTATGGGATAAAAATGAAGCAAACATACAAGTATAAAAGAAGAAAGAAGAAAAGAAAAAATACACCGAAAGACAAAGTGAAACTCACAAAGAGGTAAAAATGATTAATTATATTCAATAAGAGGAAACGAGGAATGAGGAATGAAAGAGGAATAAAATAAAATATAATGCATGGATACTGAATGGCATACAAGAGAAAAATAGTGTAAGTAGTGAAGAAAAAGATAGCTTATGACATTTCACGCCTCTTAATTTAAAAGACTTGAAGCAACACGAGAAGATAGTTAAATTAATGGGAGAAAATATTCGCAAATAGCTGCGGACATCAGATATTTACAACCAGTAGCTGAGCTGAGCTGAGCTGAGCCGCTGTCTAATGAACTTCCATCTGGCGAGTCGGAAAAGAAAGAAAAAAGTGGGAAATTTTATATTGCACTTCGGCATGACGTTTATTAACGTTGCAAATTTCATACAAGCTGCATCGGTCATGAGCATTGACCTTTCTGTCTGCTATCTCTGTATGAAGTATAACAAAACTTCTTGTTTTATGTACCGATATCTAGCCTACGCTCAGAGCAAACTGTACTCGAGGGTTGTCCAGAAAGTAAAGAAAGATTTGGCATAACTAAATAATAACGAAAGATATCAACACAAAACATTATTTACAAAGATACAGTACCTTAATCTACAGTGAGTCCCACGCAAGAGTTGGCCAATGACGCGGATTCCTGCAGCGCGGCGGGCACAGCTCCAACTCCCGAGCGATCAGGTGAAATATCAACGCTAATAATGCCGCGATCGGTGTAATGATTCAGGTTCTCACATTTACAGTTAAAATTACAATGAAAATAAACACGTACCTCATCACAAGAGATGTTGGAAATGTTCTCCTCTTGCATACGCACAATACTGGCACCTTTTTTTATAAAATTTTCTTTCACGCGCGTAAGTTCAGATTCCGAGACAGAGTTAATTTCTCTTGTGATAGGCCTATGTGATATTGCCTTTAAGTTCTTCTAACAGTATGTGAATATTATTTATGGGGAAACTTTAAAAAATAAAGCGTATAGGTCAATTTCCCATGCATTAGAAAAACTTAAAGACAATATCACAAGAGAAATCAAGTCTGTCTCGGAAGCTGAACTTATGCGCGTGAAAGAAAATTTCCTAAAAAGGTGCCAGTATTGTGTGGATGCAAGAAGAGAACATTTCCAACATATCTTGTGATGAGTTACGTGGTTATTTTCATTGTAATTTTAACTGTAAATGTGAGAACCTGAATCATTACACAGATCGCGGCATTATTAGCGTAGATATTTCACGCGATCGCTCGGGTGTTGGAGCTGTGCCCGCGGCGATTAAGGAACCCGCGTCATTGGCCAACTCTTGCGTGGGACTCACTGTATTTTTCAACGTAATCGCCATTGCTGTCAATGCATTTATTGTAACCTGCTGATGCTATACTCTTCTACCGCAGAAGACCTGAGCGAGGTCTTGAAATTTGTGGAAAAAATTGTGCACACAGGTTTTTCATGATTAGACATTATGTACCATTTCCTTACAGAAGACTCGTTCATTGCATTATCACCATACACGTGCGTTATTTGCCTATAAATTTCGATTGGCCGAATATTTTGTGCATTCAAGAAACAAATCACACTATGCATTTCACATTTGGCGGGATTTTCTATTGGCGCCATCATTTGGAAACGTTGTAGAACAAACAGGCATAACCTCACAGCAACGAAACTCGACTCACACTGAGGTGGGGTAAGGAGCCAAAAAGCGAAAATGCGATCGTGGTGATGGGGGACCGGTGCTAAGCGTGAATCGTAATCGTTCATTACTTTCTGGACGAACCTCGTACAAATTAATGAATATCAGTTAATTTCAAGAAATCAACCATAAGATAGCTTCCATTTGATCGACGACATGACCTGCCACAGCTTGCGGTCTCTCGTAGACGACAAGAACTACGATAATCAGCTGATGTGAAAGGCATGGTGAGCTCGTTGGCGTTTGCTTGAGTGAATCTAAAATCTCATAATTTAAACATTTAGACTAATTATGATCGAACAAAAGCAACTTACAACTCGTATGCAACTTGTCTATAGCCTAATGGTAATTAAGATACTCGTATGAAAATTATGAAAGTCGCGTTCCTCGTTTCATAAATACTCGTACTAATTAATGATAGGCGTGTTGCATAACGTAGGCCTACCTTTTTTTTATTTCTCTGCCTAAGTTTACCTTAAAGTCGTATATTTCAAGCATGAAATACTGTACATCGTTGTAGAGAGCACCATCAGAATGAAGTAGATACAAAACAAGTTTGCCTACTCAGGTGAGTTCATTATCAAGTTTTCTTACACAGTACAGTGTAAACATCAGAACCACAACATAGCTAAGTTAGCTAAGTCCATTTACATGAATTTACAGGGCCGCCACATCTCGGGGTCGGGCCTAGGACCATGTACTGGCTGCGGGCACCTCACCGTCAGCCGACCATCCTCATTCAGTTGGCTCTTCCCTTCTCCGTGGAGCTTCCTGCTCGTTACAGAACATTTTATCAAGCTATTCCAGTTTTCCATAAAATTATATCACATCACCGGGATGATTCAGCGGGTCCCTTTGGGGCCTGAGGCCGGGTCCCTTGGTTCCGGCAGCCCCCCCCCCCCACGTAGCGGCCCTGTGAACTTAAGTAACCTCTATCAATCTGTCTACCTTGCCGTGATAGTAAAATGCTCACCTAATGCAATATTTTAAAGAAAATAAATCATTAAGCCTCCATCGATGGCAGCTCCTGCTGTAACCCGCACATAAACTTCCTCTCCATTGTTATTTAAGATAACAATAAATAGTTATCCAGAAGTTGTAAATCAGTATTAATACTTTCTCGGTCGTCAACCCGTAACAATTCATAGCCCTTTATGCAAGCTTTTGCAGGAATAGGAATGAAACTACGATTGATATTTTCCTTTTCTTCTCGCTTTTATTTTACTTGATGTGTATATTAACAGCTTTATGACTCTGTATTCTGTGTATTTACAAACTCAGTACTATAGTTCCGCCAGTAGCTCACCACTAGCAAACCTGCCTTGCACTTGCGATTATGGGGGACATGGTTCGAATCCGCTTGTACCAAATTAAACAGTTGAGATTATATAGTCTTTCTTCATTCGTTCGTTAAAAATCGTTGCCGAAAAATCAGGCAAACGTAAATCTTGCTTAGTATCGATATCCAGCGTACTGATATAGGGTAGGCTTACCTAGTGGTAGTTTATTGAATAGCAGAGAAGAGAAAAATTATACTTCATCTAACTTATGCTCGAATAGTAGGTGTGGAATCAGTGAAGGCATAAGTGCCAAAATGACCTGCCTACTCTTTCAGGAGTACCTCGGCCCAATGGACCTGTAGGGATTGTAGGGTAGTCTGAATTCTATGGACTTAATTCTAGGATTTTATGATCAAGAAAACGTTACTAGTAGGCTATGCTACATTTGTATTATAGTCATTATACGAAAATATGTGCTGTGCGGCAAATGTGATCCCAGATTTTTAGCATATATTGCAATGGGTAAACTCTCGGAGAGTCAAGTAGCCTTGGCATCAGAATACTAAGGTGAAGCCCGGTTTGATTCCAGCACAGGCAACATTTTACTCAGCAGGGTATAGTGCAAATCTCTTGATAAAAGCCACAAGCATAATTCCTATAGAGTTTATTAGTTTAGAGCCACAGAGTTTATATTCCGTTTATTTAATTGATTAAGTGGTGTGTGAACACTCATTGCCTCCCAGAGGCGTAACGAAGGGGGAGTTTGGGGGTTTGAACCCCCCTCCCATTGATTAAAAAAGGAAAATTGTACAATTTTTTTCAGTCTGCTTATAAATTACTTAATACTAGTATAAAGCGTGGGAAGCTTAAAACTCGTTATTGTGCATCTTAATTTTTAAAATTTTCCGGGGGAGGACCAGACCCCCCGGATGTTATAACCCCCCCCCCATATGGTCGGCCTGGTTACGCCTATGTTGCCTCCATAACGTTTAACCACAAGCAAGAAGGTACTCTGAGCTTGTCTTGTTCCTGAAGACGTATGCAACTTGTTTTACGTGACAGCAATGTGGCTAGGCTAGATGCATGTGATATCATCTTACATTATTCGTCCAAACATTTAAGTCTATGGATTAAAATCAGATCTCCGCAAAGAAAGATGGTTTCTCAATTAAATTGGCCTGGTCAGTAAAGGCGGTCGGTGTAGTGGAGATGGATAAGACACTGCGCTACAAACCATGTCACGGGGCGATCCCCGTTGGGATCTTTCAATTAGTAATTCTTATGGTGACACTATGACTCTGGGAACGACTTGGCCTCCAATATAAATAGATACTAGGGACAGTAATTTTTTATAAAGGCGGCCGCTTGCGTAAACCTGATATCTAAAAATTAGCTCATTTGCATTGGAGAGTTTCGCAGGGACTTCAAAACAACCCGGTTCCTTTGCCAATTAACAGTTTGGATATCCATCTTGAGCACACACAAAAAAATTAAAATTGTACCAAAAAGCTAAATGAATACATAATTGAGACTCGAAATTAAAAAAAAAAAATATATATATAAAGTAGGCTATAAATATTACTGAACAACTTGAGAAGTATCAAACAAGTTAAATACGAAGTAGGCCTACCTAACGAAATTCGAAATTGAGTTTTTAATAAACACGACCCCTATTGACACGATAGGCTATTGAGATCCCCTGAATTCAAAAATTCTATTTTCAAATCTGTCTAAATAAATAACATTTCCGAGAGCAGTGGTAAACATGTCTGTGTGTGTCTGTGTGTGTGTGTCTGAACAGCTTAGCTACAGAAGGAACAATCGTATGAATTCGTTTATTATTATTATTATTATTATTATTATTATTATTAATTATTATTATTATTATTATTATTATTATTATTATTATTATTATTATTATTATTATTATTATTATTATTATTATTATTATTTGGAATAGGTATCGTCTAGGGATGTGGCGAAGATTGGCGACGACTTTCTACTATAGGGATGTAGCTCGCCAAACTTCTCCGGCAGATAGCGTGGGTGTACTAGCCGGTATGCGCCAGCCGTCCGTCACTTGTTTTTCCAGTTGTTGTCTGCTGGCACCATGCTTTTAAATGGCGTTCCATCTTCCCAGTCCGAAAAATATGTTCGTAATTTTATATTTTTATAGAGGACACGAGGCTACTATACGTACATCCTTGTCTACTGGGCCCTTCTAGAATGTTGAAGTGTCAAAAATACGAAAGAAAAATCACAGCAGATAGGCTCTAAATAACACTAAAAAGGAAGGATTAACGAACAAATATTGTGAGATATTTCCGATACAGACGACATTATTTTGTGTTCGACTTGCAGTAATATGTTATCAATGTATGAATATTTATATGCAGTGAGGGGATTAGATATTCTTTAATTTTTAAATTAATATTAAATTTGCCGTGAGCATCGAGAAGATGTTTTGGGTCATTTAAAAATAAAGTAAATTACAATAAATAAATTAAAATTACCTAGTAACGCAATGATAATTACAGTACATTGTGTTAGTTTTATACCTTTGTTAAACTGTATCTTTAGTGCACCTTTATATTTAAAGACCACTTCCCTGTTTAATTTATTTAGTTATTTTAGGCCTATTTATTTTACTTTGCTGTATAAATATGTGTATATTAGGCTACTGTAGCCTTCTATTGCATCTGATATCAAAATATCAATTCTGTGATTTCTAAATAGCCAAGTTAGATTAACGGCTTCGAATAAAAATTGTGACAATAGCGTTGCCAATTTAATAGGCTACATAACTTAACGTATGATAATTCTTAAATTCTGCCTTTATATTCTGCTATGTCATGCAATGAAATATTCTTAACAATATTTTGTCTCATAACTAGAAATGAAAATCATGTAACGATGGTCTAGCATAACTTACCGATAATAAAAGGAATAAGAAAGAATGAGGAATGAGAAGAAGAAAAAAAAGGCCTAATCGATTCTCAAGTTCTCATCTTTTTTAACTATTATGGACAGGAAAAGGTAAGTTTTCGTGTTGTTAACATATTTTAATATTTTGATTTTGAATACGTTTTTAATATGACGGTATAGGCTAAATATGCATTTGATATAGAAAATTAATAATATTAAAAATGTCTGCGAATACACACCACATAAATCAGTGTTAATCACGTATATCAATTAGTATTTTACTGTCTGAACCCTAGATGTATATTCTTTTAGTTACTTTGAATCATACCCAATCGCCAAATTATCAGTACTGTATATAAATATTCATATCTGCATAACATTTTGTACGTCGGGAACATAGTAATGTAGTTAATAGCGGACATTTCTCACAGTATTTATCAGCTTATTCTTCTTTCTTTTCGACTTATATAGCGTCCATCTTTTGCAATTTTTCTTTAAGTTTTTTCACGTAAATATATTCTGGAAGTGTCCAGTATACAAAGAAATGCGCCTAGTACCGTTTTACCCGCTACAAAAAAAGAAAAGTTCGAACGTATTTTTCAGTCTGCTAAGATGAAACGCCATTTAAAAGCATGGAACCAGCAGACAACAACTCGAAAAACAAGTGACGAACGGCTAGCGCATACCGGCTAGAGCAGTGGAGACATCTGTTGGTTCTAGTTCGCTACATCCCTATTTTTAATGCTACATTACATGAAGAAATAGTACTAATACCGCACGTCAGCAAAATTCTGCTAAAAATCATTTTAAATAGAATGGAAGGATATCTGAATAGAGAGATTGCAGTTGAACAAGCAGGATTCTGCAAAGGCAGAGGAACCAGGGATCACATAGCAAATCTCAGATGGATAATGGAAGAGGCCAGAGTGTACCAGCAGAACGTTTATCTAGGATTTTTGGACTACTCTAAGGCATTTGATTGTGTAGATCGCTCCACTCTATGGGTAGCGCTAGAAGAACTAGGGGTACCAAGGCACTTAATCAACTTACTAGAAAAATTGTACGAAGATCAGGAGGCCAAAATAAGGCTATACGAAGGAGAAACAGACTGGTTTCCGATAGAAAAAGGAGTTAGGCAAGGTTGCATTGTATCTCCAAAATTGTTCAACTGTTATACCGAAAGAATAATGAGGAAGGTAAAAATAGATGAGATGGAAGGAGGGATACGGATTGGAGGAAGGAAAATTAACAACATTAGGTATGCTGACGACACAACAATTATCACAGATAGTATCGACGATCTGGTAAACCTTGTAGAGAAGATAATAGAGGAAAGCTCCAAAGCAGGTCTAAGACTAAATTTAAAAAAGACAGTGATTATGACCACTGGCAGCCTAGAGAACATATGTATAAATGGTGAACAGATAAAGATAGTGAAAAGTCATTCGTTTCTAGGATCTGTCATATCAAATTCAGGCCGTTGCGCAGAAGAAGTAAAGAGACGGATAATTTTAGGCAAAGTTGGGTTAAAGAAGTTACACAAAATCATAAATGACTCGGGTGTCTCAATCAGAACTAAAATGAGAGTTATCCAGCAAATGATATTCCCAATAGTGCTCTACGGATGCGAGAGTTGGACCTTGAGGAAAAAAGAGAAGAAGAAAATCGAGGCATTTGAGATGTGGACTTGGAGGAAATTACTTAAAGTAAAATGGACAGAGAAAAGAACCAACAAGTCAATCATAGAGGAGTTAGTACCAGAGTGTTCGTTGGAAGCACAGGCGCTGAAACGGAAACTGACATATTTTGGACATGTTATGAGAAGAGAGAACTCCCTCGAAAAAGACATAATGCTGGGTATGACAAACGGAAACAGAAGGAGAGGAAGACCGCGGACAAGGTGGAGCGATGAGATTAAGGAATCCATGAACTCATCTTGGACGGACATAATAAGAAATGCACAAGATAGAGTGAAGTGGAGGAAATGTGTTAGTGACACAGTGCGCTCTAGGCCAAGATTCACATAAGTGCAACGGCTGGCACCCTTCTGCCGAGAATATCCACGGATCGCTAAGGATCGCTCGCGATCTATGCACTACTACTACTACTACTACTACATGAAGAAAATTTCGTTTTCCCCATTTTTTCGAAAACGATTCGAAGGATTTTATTAAAATTTTGTACATATGAAGTTTATACTAAGAGCTAAAAATGTTATTGAAAGTATTTTTCGAACAGGAATGTTAAGGGTTGTTATAAGTCACCCACTGTTTGTAGAAACTCAGTCTTTACATCAAGTTGAAACAACTGAATATGGGCGCTTTGCATACGGCCACTTATTTTACGACGGTGAAAATTATTTTTACAAAAAGTTTATTAGGTACAATTACAAACAAATGCAAACATAAAGGGACCAAGTTTCTCAACACATTTCTTCCATCGTGATACCAGTTTCAAAATACCCTGTTCATAGAAGTCCATTCGGTTGGAGTAAGTTATAGCCATCTGCGGACTGCTGTTTTCACTTCTGCATCTGACGCAAAGCGTTTACCGGCCAGAAATTTCTTCATGGGACCAAACAAATGAAAGTCCGACGGTGCCAGGTCTGAACTATATGGAACGTGGCGCATCACAAAGGTTATCACGGCCATCTTCGAAGTATGCACACAACCTGGAGACATTGCTACGGTCCATATGGTCGTCCCCTATACACCCCAGGCATGTCCCTGTAAATTTCACTCGGGTTATGCCCGCTAACCCATAAAATCGCACTACACCTCGCTCTTCACAAGTGGACGATAGTAACATGCGCGCCATCTTTGTTGCATAATTCATAGCTAGAGCTACGCATGAGAATAAAATAGCGTCCTTAGCGGGAGCTTCAAACTCCATCTTCGTGAAAGTTCAACATCCCAGCCGCAATACCAACGCAGAAAAAAATTATTGTGCGTTACTTTTCGATCCACCATCGTATATCAGAATGTAAAGTGAGAAAGGCGTGTTGCCCAAGCTTAGGGCAAATAAAGTTACGTGAGTTGATTAATAAGATTTTTTGGGGTACTGTTTCCTTCGGGGATGCGATGCGACATGTAGCCTAACCACATTCTCTTATTTTTTCAATCAATTTAGGCTACATAAATAGAATGTCATACATAATAATATTAGGCTATATAGGCAAGATTTTTTTTTTATTTGGCAAGGGAAGTTGTGTTTTACATCTTTTTTTAATCTTTTTTTAAATAATAGACCTTGTTCAAGAAGATTTGAACTGTACACACCTTTTTATTTCAGACTTTATCTTACCAAGTGTACCATATTGAAAAGCACTATAAAGCTCGCATAATACAAACTCTCGGTTATTCGCAGCTTAGAAAACAGTACTTGTAACGTATTGCAAACTCTGTAGCTCCGTTTTAAAAGTTAATAATTACGTGGTTATGGAATAAAATAAATACCATTACGAGAGAATCGTATTATACTGTGTAATTAGGATTACAAAGTAGCAATAGCATTGTCGATCATACTACAATACAATGGACCCACAAGGGAGAAAATCTTAGCCCACCCAGTGACGGTCAGGGGACTGTCTAAATAATTTAAGACTTATTTCATACACCATTGTTTGAACGTAATAAGATGTGACTTGTCGGATGAATGCCATGTTGTATAGAACACCTCTATGAACTATTCATATAATCTTATTAAAATACCGACATCTGAGCAGATACGATCTAAGGGAGAGAATGGAATAAACAAACAGTGAGTGATGACCGGGGTCAAGGGGCAGCAATAACCACAGCCAGCTTATTTGTCACGAGGGAAGCTTCCGAAGTGTCTTGGCCACGCTGCTGTCAATCCTTCCCACTCTAATGCACTGTGGCTACTCCATTTCTCATATTAATTCTTTGAAATTTTTGAAATACCTGTATATTCGAAGGCACACGCAGATATCTTCTGCTTAAATGTACTAGTTAGTGTCGGTTAAGTTTTATTTATTGTTTATTATTTACTAGTAGGTGCCCTTGGCGCTTCGGCCTCGATTATTTACTCAATTGCTAGATGATTAATTTAATAATTTATTTATCAGAAAATAATTAAAACATAGGCTATTTATTTAAACTGACATCGTTTTTTTTTTCATAAATTGCATGAATTACACAATTTTATTCTTAAATATAATTATAGTTTTACCGTAACAAACATAAATTATTAAATTATTAAACATTTTAAGCAAGTGCTGCCGTATGGGCATACAGAGTCCAAATGAATCGATTAAAACGTACCACAGACCTTACCCAAATCATGCATAACCTATTAAAACTTGAGAGGGACGTTATGTTACCAAATTAAACTAATGCAGAAGTTCAGTTCGTAGGCTTCCGCGGCCGGTATCGTTCCTGCAAACAAGTCGGAAAACATTTGAGAAAAGAGAAAGAAGAAATTATTCGCTCAGAAAAAAACCGGGGGTCTATTCTGTTCTTGCACGACTGGAAACGTATATTAGGGCAGACTGAACATTCTCTGGATATAAGAAGAAAAGAACATATCCGGATCAATAAACAAAACAATAAGGACTTTTCCGCCATAGCCTATCATTCAGACGACACCGACTGTAATATATGCTGCAGTTAGAGAATATAACATTTTTAAAAACATTAAATGAATGGAGTCACATAAGCCATAGAAATCATCAAGAATCCCAATGATACATCGGAGACATGAAATAAAAACCTTTACTGCAGAAAATAATGTCAATTCCGTAAGTCTTTTTGTATCACGTTTTGTGAAAACTACTGTTTGTTAAGCAATAATATGTCTATATAATTCTCAAGTTTGTTTTGTATTTTCCCCTTAACTTTTCGCCTTTCAAACCAACATATTCCTCACCAGAGTTATTTTTGTAACATTTATTCTCCATTCATCTCCTTTCCTCTGACTTTTTCTTTTTCTCTTACGCTCAAAGTTATCTTCTTCCATTTTATTTTAGCGTATTTTCTTTAAATTAGTTCACAGCAAACAATGATTACTGGAAGATGTATATAGGCCTAATTGTGCCAATATCACCAAACGTGTTGTAAAATATATCTATAAAATATTATATATATATATAATATATCTTAGTCAATTTTCGAAATATTGACTAAATTTTGAGGATTTATACTCGTTCATATAAAGCTTAAGTTCAGCCGAGAGCTTCACTCGCGACATTTTTGCATTCACCTCTTCAGTTAAGGAAACATGATATCAATTAACATTTCTAACACAGCAAGTATTATTGTAGAACTTTTCTAACACCCTATGATACAAAGAGGCGGGGGAGTGAGCAACAGCTACTAATGATTGTGTACACCAAACCTAGATAAAGATGACACTATTACCGTTACATCTTCCATACCGGCGATACATCACTGTGAGCGTCACTTAAATACGTTTAATGAGATGTCAACTTTCTCTGCCGGCCACTGTGGCAGGATTAGACTATTTATTAGCAGTGATTATCCGTGCTTTACTTGTGAACTGCCGGCTTGATAACACTGATATAGCTCCTTCCTTTTAGAGAGCATCACAGTCCATTACTGAAAGGAATTCTGTACCCACCTGAAGGATAGGTCAGAAGTAATGCTTGACCCTGATTATTATACTTTATACTCGTATTTGCGTCATTTATTAAACTCCTCTCACAATATTTCATTGCATTGCCGCTTTGATGATAAAGATGAGAAGAGAATGAAGACATTAATAACGTTTTGGTGCATTAAAATTGCTTGGGGTTAATGAATATTGCGTGTTCATAACAATGTAGAGTTTCTATTTTCTCCTTGCACGAATTCAAGGAAAGACTTGCATTGGAGTTTAGTATTTCTATTGAATGCAAATATCCAAAGTCGTTTAAATAAAGTTTCAAAATAAATCGAAGAACTTTAATATATTCATAACAAGGGTACAATATTTTTTTTTCAGGTTTACTAGGTGGTAAGGTAGAGTCAGAATGAAAAATTCAATTCCATATTCGGGATTTGAACCAGGATCTTCGGCTCTCAGTGCCGCCAGTCCACCAATGAATTACCATGGCAACATGCCGGTAAAACATTACCGTGCCGGTATACTGGGACATGTGAGTGTATCGGTATACCGATATACCGGAACATGTGAATTAGTTGGAGAATTTAATGGTGTGCGACTTGTCCATGGCCGACCCAAACGTGGCTCATCCCCAGTCTCTTACAGAAATGATCGAGAAAGTGCGAAAAATTCGAACACAAGATCGGCGACTGACACGGCGAAATTGGGAATTAGCAAGGACACTGCTCACACCATCGTTTTGCGGACTTGGTTGCCATCCAAGATCTATGACAACCATTCTGCGAGCGATTCCTAAAGAGGCCTTTGATGACGGTTTCCAGAAGCTGTAAGAACGTTGTCAAAAGTGTATTGTAACGGATGGCGACTATTTAGAAGGGTAATAAAGAAAATTTGTGTGTATCCTCTGTAATCTTTGTTTTCTGATAGCATTCACCGAACTTTTTAAACACATCTCGTATGTATGCATGTTATGCATGAATGTATGTATACACATGTATGGATGGATGAATAAATTAACAACTATACGAATGGATGGATATCTAAGAGGAATTTTCAAATCTGTGTTAGTAAAATTAATTGTATTTTCTTGTACAGTTCACTTTTTAATGAAAAATAATACCGCAGGTCGTAAAAGAATAGGTCTATTAGAAATGTAAGAAAGGAATGGTCATTCCCGAAGAAAAATGCCGTTTTTATATAAGTCCTAATTCATTATAAGAATAGAGCATCCACCATAAAATTTAGACTTTGATAAGCGACCAGTAATATTTGTCTTTCATATTTGAAGGTACTTTATTTTAATTGTTTGACAGTTGTTATGAAAACGTTGTGGTACTCGTCTCTTTGCTTTTGGTTAAGACTTGTCATTAATTTACTGATGGAGACATCGGCTATATATGTTGCTATTTATTCGGAAGTGATGATTACATTAATAAGCTGTGTCAACTACTATGCCGATGTTCCTAACATAAGTGCCACTGTCTAGCAGCAATATATCTTTCTTTCTATTTATATTGCCAGAAAAAGTGTTTGTTCCACGGGAATGTGACGCGTCTGCAACATTAGTATTTTCCCAACTTTTCGCAGGTATTCCCGTAGTGCATGCCAGGTTCTAAACGTGCAAAATTTTGGCAATTAACAAGTTTACTATGGACTTGCATTCACTGTAATTACCTCTATTTACAGATTAATTTTAAGATAATTAAAATATTACAAAAACTATTTGAAAATGTGTTCATTATTTCATTGTGTTAATTGTATTTTAAGAAAATGGGACGGATACACAGTACTAGGCTTCTCAGAAAAATAACGAGACTTATCCTTGGAGTTAACTAGAAGGACTATTTTAGCGTAATTTCAAAGGAGTTTGTAGGAATTTACTGAAAGTTTTAACTTACTTGTGCACTAAAAGAGAAAATGACGGATTTTGTCGCAGGTGTCACGGAGGTGGCCCCGGCATTGGGATGACCACTCATCCGGGGAGGCCTTCCATGTCCTTGTCTGGTCAAAAAGTATTATGTGATCCATAGATAATCCCTCTCCCGACAGGTCGCGGCCCTGTAAGGCCCGAGCGGTGTGGGTCGCTTAAATGTCCCTAAAAGGGAAATTTTATTATGCTTATATCATGTATCAGTATTTCACATAACAGTTTTTAGTTGCATTCTTGTTTTTTGTTGAATAATTTAAAAATAAAAAAGAATTCACAATTCAAATAAAAATATAGTTTTCAATGTTTACTGTGAAAACTGTGGCCATTCTGCTGCATTTACTGAAGTTGGAATGTACACTTTAAGTTGCAATGTCATATAATTATGCTTCCGTTGACTTTATAATCGGCTGCAAAATCAATTTCATCTGTGCCGATTTCTTGCTCTACAAAGGTTCCCGTTCCTTTAGGGTTTTGGGTTTGAACCCTCCCCCCCATTGATTAAAAAAGGTAAAATTGTACTATTTATTTCAATATTGTGATATATCACCTTCTGTAAAAGTCTGCTTATAAATTACTTAATATGAGTTTAAAGCGTGGGAAGCTTAAAACTCGTTATTGTGCATCTTAATTTTTAAAATTTTCCGGGGGAGGACCCCGGAACCCCCTCTCCAGATGTTATAACCCCCCCCCCATATGGTCGACCTGGTTACGCCTATGCCTTATAATAACTATTAATTTTATATTAAACTAGTTTCATTCTCACTTTAACCATAGATGTATCTTAACATAGGCCTAGGCTATATCGTACAAAATCATCAATTTGTTTTGTAGTAAAACACAATTCTCTGGAAAGCTCTGTAAGTCAGAAAAGTTGAAAAGTGATCTCTAGCAGTTGAGATATGAATTTTCTGAGGGGATTTTTGTTTTACTTAGGGAAAAAAGTTAAGAACTAATGAGGAGGGAGTTGTATTAAGCTTTAAAGAGAAACAAGCACATTTAGTGTAGATGAGCAGGTGACACAAACGGCTAATTTATGTCGAGATTCTTGCTCGCAAGCTTGGGATATAAACGAAGCAATTGACAAGGAATCTGTTTATAAATCAGACAGCGCCCAGCGAGTAGGCATCCTGCGCAGCGAGTCCTGGCAGCAGAGCCATGTTGGCTGTAAATAACCCTGCCAATAAGAACAGCATTGTTACACCTGCAGATGACACGCTGCGTCCTTTGTTTACTCATTCTTACATCCATATTATAAAATTGAACAATATCATCTCTAGACTTAAAATATATCTTTCCTGTTATTTTGTGTCAAGTGAAAAATATTATAATAAATGATTCGCAATTCATTTTGTGTGCTTTTTTCATTCTTTCTTTCTGAAAGTGTAACCACTGTAGTTCACTTTAAACCAATAAAATATTCTGTATTTTTAAAGCGAAGTAGCCTATATATTTAGGAAAAGTGGAGTCAGACCGAAAAATTCAAAGTCATAGTCGGGATTTGAACCACAAATCATCAGCTCTCCGTGCCTCTGCTCTGCCACTTCAGCTACCATGGCGTCGTCGGTCTCCAAATTATAAAATCATGTAACTTCTTTATTGCACTAGTAACTTATCATTATAAAAAATTGTTCACCTTTCCAATGTAAGAATAATTATATATTGGCAACCACCAGAGGCTCAAACCTGTAAGTGCGCAAAATAATATATGAAATACCCATGAAATTGGAGAAAAATGCTTATCGAATGAACATCTTGCAAGCAATGCATACAGAGCAAGACACTTAGAAAATCATATGAAGTGAAATAAAAATTAATTTCTGGTCAAGGTCTTCGTTTCGGAGTCGGTATTGCATTTTGACTCTACTTTGCCATATTCTTTTATTTGCTGTCAAGAATGGTAGTGTGAAGATCCACGAAGGATTAAAGAGCCATGAATAAACTGTGGTTAGTTTTCTATCCACCGCCGTCTCGAGAATTACACTGCCTGTCCTATGCTTTATTTTAACATGGAGTTTAGAGAATTGCTCAATTGCCTAGTTTCTCCAGTAGAGGCGACACAGTTCACACCCAGATTGCAGCAATCACCGCCACCTATACAACCGCCGTCTCGAGAATACACGAGTAATAGAGTCTAGAAGGCATTGCCCTATACATTACCGTACATTGCTTCTATGCTTTTGCTGCGTCAAAATAAGCATTAAACAGAAACAGATACTTGTGTTATTTGTTTAGAACATAATATTATTCCAGTATATGACACTTACCTTGAAATGGAATTTTGGAGCAATAAATATAAATTAATTAGACGTATTGAGAGTAAATTTTATAATATTATTATTTTACAAAATTTTATTCATAGAAATTAAGTACCGGTACCTAGAATAATAATACAAGTTTAAACATTCAGTTTATGCTATATTACGAGACAGCACTACATAATCAACAATGTCGTAGCAAAAAACAAGAAGCAATCTGGGTGTGAAAGGTGCTGCCATCTGTAATGTCGCCGAGTACGCAAAATTAGCCGTATAGGACAGGCAGTGTATACACCAGTAATACAGTTTAGAAGGCAGTGTTTCTATCAAACGCTTCTTTTTAATGCTTTTTAATGTATATTTGATTCGTAACTACAGAAACAAACAAAAAATATCAAATTGTTATAAAGCGTATCCATAGTAATGTTCAATGAATCTTACACAAGCCCCGATATTTTTGCACTGTTCCCCCAGTGGCCAATGTGTAGCCTAATGTTTACTTGGACAATTCATGGAAGTTATGCATGATGTTCCAATAAGCATATGTAGTAGACTTAAACCTGTTTCAAGATATACAGGTAGGCTATATGCCTACAGTTAGGAAGACTCTAGGATAAAAAGATCGTACAAGAAATGAACCCTAGTTTGTAAGAATGCAATAAATGAGTAGAAGAGAGGAAATGTAGCGGTTACCGAACCAATCAACTAACATTTTATGGCATTTATGTTATAAGTTTGGAAGAAAGAAAAACTCTCAGAAGAAAGGATGATTCTGAGAACTAGAGCTGAGGATCTCTTAAAATTATAACAAAAATTAAAACATCCGGGACCTATACCTAGGTATTTACCGAAACACGAACTCCACGAAAACAGTAAAGGTATTTTAATGTAGAAACTATTTCAATGGATTACTCAATGTAACAAAAGCTGACATCCCAAGGATCCGCTAGTGTTAATTCATACAGAATGAGGTATTATTACCAGAGCAAAGATTGGAAGAAGTACAAATAGCTACAAATAAATCAAAGAATCATAAGGCGATCCAATACTATAAAAAATCCATAAACATTTGAGGACCGGTGTTATTGTTTGGAATTCGTACGCTGATACGTCCCTCATTGAATGATGAGAGGAGAAAGAAGATCAGATCGCTGAAAAGAGGTCATATTTATCTATTTTATTAAAATAGAGAGAGGAGGGGAGAGAGAGAGAGAGAGAGAGAGAGAGAGAGAGAGAGAGAGAGAGAGAGAGAGAGAGAGAGAGAGAGAGAGAGAGAACTGTAAAACATCATGGAGGCATTTCACAGCAAATAGCATGATACAAATAGCATGCAACATAATTATTGCTCGATGAGTTAAAATCAATTAAGTAATTGGGGCACAAAATTAAATTTTAGGAGAAATAAATCTACAGAAGATCATTTCTTACAATAAGCCAGATTGTTACAACAATTGTATAGGCTACTTATTTCCAAAAGAATTATAACTTCTTACCAAGAACAAAGACGTTCGCAGTAGACTGATTCATGATCCATGTTAGATTTCAATAGATTATGCTCTAAAACATGCAATTAAGGGTTTCACGTTAAAAGGCAGCGTATTTAAAAAGAAAAAAGGACAGAAAAATATGGGAAAATTTTGTTGCTACGATGTTGTGAATTCTTGATTGCCAGACAGTTTGTTGGTTATGTAATTTCTTGGTTGGTTAGTTATATGGTTTTAAGTTTGTATATCGCTATGTTGAATTTATAAATTACATTGGATAGTCCAACAATTTGAAATGGAACTAAAGCATAGAAGAACCCTTCAGGCAAAAATTTGAGCTCTGATATTAGCCTACTAATCTGATGTCGAGCCAAGATCCTTCTAGGCAAATTAAAACATCTAGCTAATTAATTGATACTTCCCAAAATAAATCGAATAATTAAACGAGGATGTTCAATCATAAGAGTGGTTCAATGTACTCTATATTACAGGTAATAGAATCACAAAGGAAGTTTCATTCTTAACTTCTTTAATTCCAGATCAGGTAACGTAACATTCTCTAACTAATGCGTCTCCAATGCAGCCACTTATTTTAAAACGGTGTATTTTTTGTTTTAAAAATGAACGATTTATTAGGTATTTTTGCTTATAACAGCATGTAAATTAAACCACTTTCAAAGGAATGAGCCGATCAAAAGCGTCTAGTGTTGCTGAAGTAGGATAGAATCACATAAGTATGTGTGCTAAATATACAACACAGTGTAAATCTTCCTGCGTTTACTAAATAGGTGATTGTTTTATTTTACATTTCTAAGAAGTGTCCGGCGATATACTTTAATGCAAACCTCCTCTTCAAAGAAGAAACCAAAGGAACTGAACGGACGAATGTTGTGATCGGTATGTGCTTTTTACAGGCGAAGATTTTATTTTTAGTTTTTTAGTGTATATCAGACCAGCGTATTTTACATTATTATTAAAAAAAGACTCTTACAAAATTGAGCAGAGTCTACTTGTATTCAAATTAAACGCGGATCTAGTAGCACTGTTAATTCGTACTCCTGTTTTATTTATTTATTTATTTCATAATTAAATAAATGCATAAATAAGCAATAGGTTTGTCCTGAACCCCGAAGCAGGAGTTCCTGCTCGGGGACAGTTCCCGAGTTACATTTAATAGACCTATGTTTTAAAATTTAAGTACAATGTTAACCTAACATATCTTAAAAGCAAGAAGTAGTCATAGTGTCATGAAATAGAAGGGTTACTCAAGGAGAAAGGCAAACGCTGAGAGCAATGGCACAACAGCAATACTGAAAAATAAGCAATAATTATCATGATAGTAATACCAGAAGACGGAGCATATAAAGCAAACAAAACAAACAAAGAGGAAAATTAAAAGGGATGACAATTAATAGTTTAAATGAATTTTCCATTCTAGATTTGAAGACTCCATAACTACATTCGGCTGAACCTGGGTGCAATTTTATTTTATGATTATACTAGGACCGAACTAAAGCTATGTGATAGAAGTGAAACATTTGTATTCTACTAAAATACTAATTTTATTTCGTCTGTTAACAAGGTTGTTTAAGTTGTATATTTCGATCGTCCAGTCTTCAGTTCATGTTTTAAAACGCTCCTTGAATGAGAATCCGCAGGATGTTAAAAATAGACTTCATGATAAAAACGTATGATATTTACTAGTTCATTATTTACCTATTTATTTAATTTCGACATAATGGGATGCATGCCATTTATTCTAATAATCATGTAGGATCTAATACTCATCAGTAGGGGGCGGATTTCTATGACTTAAAAAATAGTATATAAACGCATGCATTTATGACCTAAAAACCATTAAAATATTACCAATAAAATTTAAAATATGGCTTTACCACTTACACATTATGTATATATTTTTTTAAGTTTCATTATAATTCATTTAATTAAAATATGTTCATTAATTAAAATATATGTAAATTCTCAAAAAGTATCATTATAATGCAAAATTTACAAAATATGAAACTTCAAAATTTCTGTAATATGCACACAAATATGCCAAAAATATACCTAAATATGCATATTCATACTAAATATGCTACAATAGTTGAAAATTTCCGAAATATGCAGTTATAAAATACAATAAAATAAAATACAATAGCAGTTCAATTTTTACCAGAATGCTTGGAATCGGGTAAATTAGTCGGAAACCTGAAATAATGCAAAGGGGGAAAATATGACATGTCATAGAAATCCGCCTCCTACTCATCAGTGTAATGTGTGGACAGTTTAAAATTCATTCAGAAAGATAGTGCAAAAATGTAAAGTACCTCTTACAGTACCCCCCTTAAGTTTTCAACAGTTGAGATTAGCTCATAGTCTGGGATCTCATAATGAGACGTTTGCTTCCACGTTATTTTGGATTCCTGCAAATTCAGACAATACAGTTGCGTATAGATGCATTGCTGTCGGCCTTATTGCCGTCTACAACCGCAAAGTTCGCGTCCTCGACCCAAGACCTATATGTTACCCATGGACTCGCATTCCTCTGTTTGAACTTGGACTACATAGCCTACCCACCATTAAAATAACGTCAGCAATACTTAGTTCCATCAGCACATCTACTAAAAAATTCTCATAAGATTGCTTATTTTTACGCAGAGAAAGCCTGCAATTTTCCGTCGTCCATGCCAAACAGATATCATTTGAAAATGTGAAAGTCTATTAAGTCGATCTACTGTACATTTAATATAATTATACTCATATAACTGGACAGCTTGTTTATCCACTGCTATGTATTTTGTGTTTCTAAAAACATAATATTACACCCATATACCAGCTATACAAGACTAAAAAATTTAGCCTTCAATGGCGGCCGACCCAGAAGGGATATATTAAAAATAGCCTACATTTTACTATTTATTTTTCATATTATAGAATTGTGACATATTAATAATAGCCTACATTTTACTATTTATTTTTCATATTATAGAACTGTGACAAGTTAAAATAAAACAATTTTAGTAATCTTTCAAAGGAAAACATAATTTAATTTACAGTAAAGAATGAAATTCGTCACTTTCCACAGCATCCGAATTTGTACCGGTACCGAAAATTGGAATCCGCCACTTGCCAAGCCTTCCTTAACTAACCTACTTCTGTGACTAAGTAATTAATGCTTTGAAATGGGTTTTCTGTTGTTTTTGCCTTTGAACATGTTATGACAAAATCAGAAGGAAGCGAGAAATTATCTAGATTTCGACGGTCAGTTAAAGACAAGGATGAAAGAAAAAGATGGTGGAGTGGCTGTTCTTCCTGAAATCCCTTTCCCCTTATATTTGTACATAACAGTACCATTTTAACTGAAATGTTAATCAGTTACTGTAATCAGTTCAATTTGTAATGTACTTTTCTTACTTCTGCATACCAGTAATGCTTAACGTAGTAGCCACGAAGCTCGTGTGGATGGACGATGAAAATATAAATTTTCGATCACCACTACATGACGAACTCCAAACATTATTAGGCCTACTTAGGCTATAGGGCTACGCCTAATTAAGAATAAATGAATGTGACTACAGTATGTCGGAAATCTACGTGGTATTCCTTCAGTGAACCCGGTCACCAACCTACCAGTGGCGTAGCCAGAAAATAATTTCGGGGAGGGTAGAAAGTGCTGGGGGGGGGGGGGGAGAGGGTTGAGGAATATTCCATACCCCACCTAAGTTATAACACGTATCGCTATTTAAAAGAAAAGTTAAATAATACATGGAACAGTAGAAATAATAGGCCTAGATTTACAAGCTCAGTATTTTATTACTAAATAAAATAATTAAATATTTGATAAAATAGAACTTAAATAACATGAATAGAGTTTTATGTTTTGATTTCGGGGGAGGTCAGGACCCTAGGACACCTGGACCCCCCTTCTCTATGCCACTGGTGTGTACATTACAAATACATGGCATGTGGTACATGCCAGAATGCTATAGTTGCTTGGCTATGTACTGTATGTCGTAGCACCAACTTATCAATGATACTTTCCATGTAATCCAATTAAGAAACACTATGAAGTCATTCCATGCTTCTAAACTTCTCTAGCATCATAAAAAAGAACGTAGTTGATTCAAGAAACACTGTTAGCTGCTTTCTGGGTTACAGTATCACAGTATCTGACGACCGGTAACTTAGCATATAAGGGAGAATTCTGGGCACCTTGCTCTCTGTAGACTACTGCATGTTATGCTGCGCTATGCGATATTAATAATGTAATTAAAGTATAATCCCCCTTTCACCAAAACGGCTATTCCCAGAGCCAACATAATATTTCACGATTATAATAAATGACCCTTGCACCAAAACGGCTATTTTCAGGGGTTGCCACCATGGCCGTCCGGAAAGGGGGGCAGGGTAGGGCCGTTGCCCCTCCCTGGAAACTGTTTACACATAAACCTCTAAATTAAATGACTATAAGCAACTAATGTGAAATGAGGTTTAAGTCTCTAAATACTGTTCTATGTTCGCGTTGTTTGGCTGAAAACAAGCTGTAACAGCTGACTAGATATTAGCTTGTAGGAATAATTACTTCCCCTAAACTTGAAACCATTTATACCAAAGCATTTTGTTATAATGAAGATAAGGCAAGAAAATGCCGCATTTTATATCTGATATGAATAGTAGGCCTACCTATGAAATTGTAAGGTGTATGAAAAGTCATGTCAGTGCATACGTCAGGTGTTTTACAGTAAATGAAGGCTGTTGATTTTTATAATAATAATAATAATAATAATAATAATAATAATAATAATAATAATAGCAATAATGTAAGTAGTAATAAAATAGCAATAATAATAATAATAGCAATAATGTGAATAGTAATAAAATAGTAATAATAATATTAATAATAATAATAAAGTGGTCGTAGTAGCATAGTGATAGTGGTGGTGGCAGTAATTTGTTTGGCCCCCCCTTGACAAAATTTCTGCGGACGCCCATGGTTGCCACATATTCCGTTTTCCCGAATTCTGTAGTTCGCTTTACCGAAAAACACAATTTTTTGTGCGTTCTCTTTGTGCTTTAAAACGGAGATGCATTTAAAGAGATCCTAGATTGAATTAAAGGCCGTTACACACGTTGCTTGATGTGCATTTAAGGTTATGATGATCCTAACACACAGAAAATAAAATTAAAGTAGGCCTATTGTTTCCTTCTTAAATTAACGTGTAGGCCTACTATAAATAAGAGCATATCATTATGTTACAGTACCTTTACAGTTGATATGTAACGACTGTAGCTTTGAACAACACAATTAATTCTGCTTTTACCACACAGCCCTCACAGAAAGCACATGGGGCACTGAGACTGCCATGAGTGTACAGGACAGCCATTGGTCGAGAAGGTGATCTCACGTGACGTCACTGGATTTCTTTTATAACTGAATAAAATATCCTGTTTATACCCCGTAACTGTTTTTCAGGTTTTCATGGGAAAATCAAATTTCCTTTACATCTACAGAATTATAAATCTGCGTTACGATATCGACACATTAATGAAAACGGGGATTTAGAACAATCCGAGTCTCATGACTAGTTCACCCACCAAATAGGCCTACGGCTACCCTGACTCGGATTGAGTTCCGATTCTATTACAGAACACGAAAAAGTTGTAGTTTCATTATCATATTTAATATGAAAATACCACACTTCCCACCAATCTTTTATAGACAAATTTAAAAATATATGTAAAAGTTACCAGATCTAAAAATACGTAATTTCCAAAGTTGTGCCGAAAATGTTCTAAAGTTTTAGTAAATTTTTTTGAAGATTAATTAAAAAAGTATAAATGTAATTCGGTAGACTATTTTATTTTAAAGATGTGTAAAAATCTATTTTTTGAGGTTAAGTACAGACTAGTCTAGACTAGACAGTCTAGGCTGTCAGATGGCGGCTCTCCTTTGTCGCATTTGAATCGCTAAGTCGCCTACTTACAGGATATATACATATACACAATGTATATTTATATAAACATATATATTGTAATTCTATCAGCATTCAGCACTAACTGAATACATTTTTACCTTATTTCCCCACCCCCTTCTTTGGCTGACTCCCTTAGTACACCCCACCTGTAGATGCGTTTTCAAAGAATGTTTGGAATAGCGAGAGTGAGGTATGATAGCCACTTTGTTGCATTTACTGATAGTTTCTCTTTCCGTCCAACAGTGTTCTCAACATAAAGCGAGTTTCTTCACTTCTTCGAGGTAAAATATGCTGACACACTTGTTTCTGGCAGCAGTTCAACGGATGAAGACATAGGCTATACCATTGTTTTGAATATTGCATGTCATATTTTTGTGATACAAGTGTGTTTTTATGTGAGGTATGTTATAGCCTATAGGGTGTGTGATATATGATTATTAGGAATTACCGGTACGTTGAATCTAAAGAAAAAATGAGGTAGTATGTACTTTCCTCCAGACACTTTTTACTCTTTAGAAAGCTGACAAATATGAGCAATGTAAAACAAGCTCTAATTACATCATACTAAGTTTACTCTGGTCTCACATAATGGGGTGCAATCTCGTACAAATCTTGCTAGATTATTTTTATTATTAATATATTACTATTATTATTGCTGCTAACTAGAAGTTGTGTATTTTTCATTAATAATACTTGGCAAATGGCAAGTCAGCTGTCCAAACACTTAAGAGCCATGTAAAGCATGTTCCCTATTACAGGCCATGGAGGCCCAGAGGATTCCAGGAGACTGAGGCTCTCAGAATTTTAGACAATCGGCACATGAAGCTGGTAAGGTTGTCAGCCTTACGCACCACCGGCCTTTACCCCCAGGATTGCTCCTGGTATTAATTTCCTTAGAGCCATGCCGGATATTAAAAGGTTTGTTTCTTGTCATCAGAACTCAGCTGATGGTGGAGGCAGCCAAAAGCCATTGAAATATATGTTCTCCTTGGATAAGTTTTTACTTACAATAATTATGTGCAGTTGAATACTTTAATTGATACTTCACAATGTTACAAAATAAGTCAACTATCAGCGAGAAGAAAACTACGTTATTGCTAGGATGTGAAAGGGCCGAGGAATTAGGTTCAGAGGCTCTAATGTAGGCTATGCTTGGAGTTCTTTAATGTGCAGGACCCACAGTTTATAGTCCCCCCAGGAATTCTTCATGCTCAGGAGTTTTACATCCTGAAAAATCCATTAACCACAGTCAGGTTTGAACTCGGAACCTTTGGACTAGAGGCAGGCACGTTACCTCTTCATCACTATTACCAATACTACTATACCTTAAATTAACACTGTCAGCTGAATGTACCATAGAAAGAAACATCTTTTGATTTTTATTAACTTAATTGCTACAAATTTCATTTAGTGGGCCTGCCCTTATCCTGCAACTGTCAATGTCAACTGAACATAATTACAGCCAAAATATAAACATCAGGCATTTACAAAATAACGTGTAATGATTGCGACAATGTATACATAGGCAAAACAAAAAGGAACCTCAATATGAGAAGGAAAGAGCATTTCAGAAATATCAGACAGGGGGAAATTGAAAAGTCTGCAGTAGCAGCACATGTATGGAATTCTAATCATGATGTGGTAAAGGAAGCGGCTCTACTTAAAAATCTGCATCATCCAATTCAGTTGACTGTATGGGATAGAAATAACCTCCAAAATTTTGACATCCCAGGGGAGAATGAGTTAGGCCTAATTGGGAAACTCATAAAACCACAACAGGGTCACCAGCTGGTACAAGACAGAAATTTGGCAGTTGGACGTAGCTGACGATGATAGGGAGGTCCTAACAAAAGTTGGTTACCAATAAGTAATTAATAATAATGAAATAGTGTGTGTTCATCAAGACATTATGTACTTAACATATCCGTATCGATATCATAATATTTAGGAAATTTATTATATAAAAATGAGATGGATTGTGACACACTAACTTCACTAAAATTAACACTAACCTGGACTGCAGTTTCGAAGGGTATACTCCATCTGAGTCTAGCTGAGGATGAATGGGGATACCCTTCAAAACTGCAGTTCACGTTGGTGTCAATTTTAGTGATGTTAGTGTGTCACAATCCATCCCATTATTATTTTTAGTATCCTGTTACTTTTCTCTTCGAGACACAAAATCTTGCTCAAAGATACTACATCTGAAAATGCTGCATAATCCAAGAATGATTTTCTCTACTCGAAGCATGGATCATGTCTTCTTCACAGACAAACAACATGATCCATGCTCGTCATGTTAGTGACTCAAATCAAATTATTGTTGTAAAATTGTCTACAACTTTTCTGTACAGTGTAAGCACAATAGGAAGATGTTCATTACACTGAAGAATCTGATGAGAGGACTTGATTGGAAACTGACTTGACTGTCAATGAGTTAATTTTGTTACTTCATCGCACTGAAATATTTACTACAAATAGTTATATATGGAAAAGCAGCTTTGTATGGGCCTTGCATCAAACTGGTTTTGACAATCCTTTGCAGGATAAATGGGAATGAAGAATTATTAACAACAGTTTCATGGGCTATAAGCTGAGTCAAGGGATCAACAATATCCAAGCTTTCAGCTGCTGTCATCTCTGCAGCCTTCCTCAGGGAACTGAGTGGCAAGTTAGAGATGACAAGGTATATATTTATGAGTTAGGAGCGAAAAGCAATTCTGTTATTGGCAGGAAAAGGTTGGTATGTATCGGCCAATCAGAATGAACCTCTTCTTACCAATTCCAAAATGTCCTTTCACTCACAAGTCATATATAAATCCTCTCATCCCTAAACTCGACACTCAGTTCCCTGGAGGAAAGCTGCAACTGAAAGCTTGGATATTTTAGATCCCTTGACTCGTCTTATAGCCTGCAAAACCGTTAATAATCAGCGCTGAGAAAGTCTCAAGTCTTATTTAAGGAATAAAGAACCTCTACTACACTTGTGAAACATGAGAACATTCGTCTTACTTCTTGTTGTTTTAGCTCAGGAGTGAGCCCTTGAGCCCTTATGGACTCATGCACTTAGGCCGCTTAAGTGGGCTCATTGTATCTTACTTAAGATTAACTTAATTACTGTAATTATAAAGACAGCTCCACAGCTGAAAAATGGGCACTCCTACTTTTACAAGCAGCTACAATGATTATCTCATTCTTAGTTGTTTTGTATTTATTTGTTACTAGGCTACAGGAATGTATTGATTCAAGAAATTAAATCTCTTATTTTTATACATAATCACAGTAACAGTCACGAAATATTTATCAAATAAACAATCTTACAGATATCAATCCAGAGGATCTCACCAGAATAGGCCTTATTAAATACACATTAAATCATTGACATACCATGAAAAGTAACCAGTTTTTTACAGCCTTTTAAGGTTTTGAGTGTTTCTTGCAAGAAAAATAGCACATTTCAAGAAAGTAGATTCCAATTTTGATTTTCCCCAAATTTTAGTTCCCCATTCAATTGTAATATACTTTGAGTATTTTACATTTCGTATCAGCCAATATCTTTCAGAAATTAAATATAATAACTTTCAGTTTCAATAGCCAATAATTTATTTTATTTATTTAATATTGTCTTGTATGCCTAAAATTATTGTTATCAAAGGCGATTCATATGATTAAAACCCTTCATACATTACTTATAACAGTGTACTGGTCACCTTCTGTAGTAATACAATGATACTTTTTCACCATAACATGTCATATAATACTAGTTTAAAAGATAAATAAATGGAACCACTTATTCCATTATAACAACACGGTACTAGTAGAATGCAAAAAATAAAACTGTATATACAATTAATTTTCCTTAATACAATCTGGAATGTGTCTTAGTTGATAATATAATTTTCTGAAAATGAAACTATTTAAATATTTTCCAAACTAGCTTCCTGATTATTAATTTAAAATTATTAAAAACATTAAAGCAAAAATCAAATGAAATTCATGTAGGCAAACAATTACATGGTTACAAATAACTTATTATTTTATACAAATAGTTTACGTATTGAACAATCTTTTACAAATTAAAATGATGCTTTTAAACTTCATACGCTATATTAGTAAACAATAAAATAAATCTTTAATAAACTGTCAATATTGTGGTTCCATTCAGTCTATTTTAAATTACAAAACCCCGAAGAAATCTAAGGCATACTACTACTTTAAAGAATTTATAAAAAATTAAATAACAATAAGGTATTGCAGTTTAAGAGGATAAGTCACTAAAATCTGACCCCTTTAAATTATTTTTTTTACACGCTGCCAATATGTTTGGAAAATGTTGTCAATTTTATGAGAAAATGTTCAATGCAATATTTTAAAGGGGAGCGAAAACTGTTGAAGATCTCCAGTTCTTGTTTTAAAATAACAATAATCTAATAGGTTTAAAGCATGTCAAAGAGGTTGGTAGGTGTTTTGGTTATTTAACGATGGGGATGTACTGCAAGTTAGGTAGTGACTGTCACCAGTGTGCCGGAATTTTGTCCCACAGGAGTTCTTTTACATGCCTGTAGATGTGCAGACATGATCCTGTCACATTTATGCACACATAAATACCAATGACCAGGGCCAGGATCAAATCCCTGACCTTAGGCACAGAAAGCCAGTGCTATACCGACTGCGGCACCCAGCCCTACTAAATATCAAAGCGATTGCTATTTGAATTGTAGACATGTTTTCATTAGAGCAACCATAATTCATTAAAAGCATTAAACACATAACAGAAATTTACAGCTATGGTTGCTAACTTATCTTTTGTTGTGACAGTTAGATGCTTAGAAAGCACAATAAAGAATATTTTTTGTATAAATAAAGCATAACAATATATGTCAATAACATTTTTATAATATATTAATACAGTATATAAAATTTAAAAATAATTATCTAGGCTTTCCTATTAATTTTGACAGTTGTAACTATCAAATGGAGTAAAAAATAACATGTAAATTTGATCCTCATACCTTCAACAAAAATGGAAGTTTCGCCTACTGCATTAAACAGTGACAGTGAGGACAGTACATAAGAATGGTGAAATGGTGATAATGCTGGAAAAAGGGAACATTTTCAATAACAAACTAAAGTTAGTGAATATAGTTTCTAATGATTAAATTATCATTTTAGTTCACCTACTTTGTATTTCCTGGAAAAAAGCATAACGTTCATAATGTTTAAAAATCAAAAGCATTATACTCAGTGAAATAAAGCATAACTGAATTTGCCACAGTTATCATTCAGTCACAAAGTAATTCTTCTGACTTTTAATTACTCATTTGCATCCTCCAGAAAGTTCAAACTTTCCATTTTTCAATTAGGAATGTTTTTGTTAGTTATTGTCACTATTAGTACCAAAAAATAAATAAAATTGTACTGTAGTACATCCTTTAATATCATACTCAAATATAAGTGGCAATACAAACAGAGCATGCAAAATATCGGTAAGATGGAAACTAAAGTGTAACATAAAAAAAGCAGCTGTGTAGTTTGAAGGAGTGTCTAATATACCACAAGCTGAAACGTACAAGAAAATTTAGAAGACTGGAGTCTGAATGTAATGAAAATTGACCATACCACTCCATAAATTATGGGATCTTTTTCTGTCAAACAGAATTCATGTCAATTCATGAAGAATTAATGTTCCTAAAATTTACTTAACATTTATCAAATTAATTCATTAATGCATTCAAAATAATGAAGCATTCTTTTTTCTCTCCCTCTCTCTTTCTTCTGTATAACTGCTTGACGAGCAGCTCCATGTGAACAGTTAAAACAAAAACTTAAACATAATGCAATAAGGGTGTCTCCTATATTAAAATAAAGCTGACAAATAAATACATGTACATTTAAATAATGGAAGAGCTATTTTACTGCGTAGACCCTGCCAAAAATTAACAGCTGATGCAGTGCCCCATAACTCTGTTTTAATGTGATATAATTATTTAACTGTCTCATATAAACAAATTTATGTCAGCAATTTAAACATCAGATATTATATAATTTCACTTTTCTAACTATTCCCATTAACCTCATACCTTTTAAAAGAATTGGCAAAACTAAAAGTTCAGTTAGCACTTTCAATCAAAAGTATGTCATACTAGATCAAGAACTATAGTGGTTTATTACAAAGGAGGCTACTTTTCTCAGCCAGTAGGTCGCCAGAGTGAACTGGTTTTATTACCCATCCATCTTTTCTTACCACATGGGTTTGCACAGTGTAATCGAATTATCACGTTTACACTTCCTTTTACTGTAAATATTATTTTACTTATGTATGGTACTTCATAAGGTCTTTTTAATTTACTCTTCAAAACTAACACTTCTGGATACTGATAATCCTAACTTTTAAGAAATTAAATTAATTTCTCTTTCCCCCTTGGTAGGGAACTTAACAAAATTTTTGCAACTCAGAAGGTGTTAAATATTACAAAGAAATACATTACAGACTGAAAAGAGGTAGATGTTGTTCAGCTTTCCTTTACTGACTTAGGTGAGGTTTTATGTTTTCTGAAAGTTGAGAATCTTGGGTTTTCAGAAAACGAGCACATGAAAGGGTAATTTTTCCTTGAACTCCCCAGAAATGATTAAGTTAGATAATTGTAACTGCTGGAGAACAATTTCTTCTTTGTACTGGTATGTGGTGGTAAAAAAATAAAAAATAACAATTTCCTCTCTCTCTCTATTTCATGTAATTGAATTTTAGGCACTACGATACCACACCAAAATTGAAAGAAACTCGGTTTCTTTATCAAATAGATTTCCTAAAGATTAATCAGGTGTTAACTTAGTTTGTACATCATTGAGCTTTATCAAACCGAAATAAGATAACATATTGAATTAATTCACAATAATTGTAACTTGAGTTATCTCCCATTTTATAGAAATTGATTAGGGAACTAAATAAAATAGATAAAATAAAATAAATTTACATATCAGTTATCAATTTTTGTAATTTGCTTATAAATTCAGCAAATATCATATGTCGAACAAACTACTAACTTGTTAAATACCGTATTAGGCCTAGCCTATGTATTTGATTACTTGATGTAATAAACTGAATTATTTTGAATTTTCATTTAAAAAAAGGAAATAACTGACTTTCCCACCTTCCTTCTTTCAAGAACGTACATTAAAGCTAAATGACCTATGACTAGAACATCAAGATTACCTGATTTTAGTAGTTTATCCACTTAAACATTATGGATCTAGGAACTGGATGTGTCATTTGGGTTTGAGTTAAATCTGAAATGGTGTGTTGGGTCTTGTCACATAATGTTCATAAATACAGCTATCTACCAACTAACATCTGTTAACAAAATCTCCACAAAAGTTTGTTGTTGGGAGTTATACAATTCACATTATCCACTCGTAAAAATTATGTGATTTACAATTCAAATACTTAAACCAATAACTTTCTTCAGATAAGTTACAACAGTCTTAATATAGGTTAGTTTTGAAAATATAACTTAGATATTTATCTTCTTCATCCATTTAAACACACATTATTTCCAGACACAAACATTTATTAATAAATATCTTCTTTTCTTGGACTTCTTCCATTTAATCTATCGTACTAGGCCACCCTGTACTCTCCCTGAACCTTCATAAGTTGTATCATGGTCTCAATTCTGAGGCCTTACAGTGTCCAACAACTACATGCTAGCAACTAAATAAACATATAAAAAATTAGGAAACACATTGTAAATATCACACAAGATAAAATCATTTGTACGTGTTTTCAAAACGCTTACCATATGGAAAAGTAAAGTAGATATAAAAAGATAAAAATTGAGGGGTGTTTTCAAAAATCTTCTATTTTTATATAAATATTCTTCAGGAAAGCTATTCTAAATACTTTCAAATGAATGCATTGTTATAAACATGTCCGACCATTGGTGACTTGCATTGTTTTACTTAAGAAAATGCATTTATAACCGGAAATTTTCTTTTTTCGTCATAATTCTACTATCGGAACCTGGCAATGAAGATGCTCCAGTCTTGTGCATACTTCTGCAGACAGTATGAAATTACATAATGAGCACTGTCTTTCCCTTCAAATAAAGAATTTGGAGTACCGGTACAGACCACTGTAAGAAATTAACATCTATAATCTTATATTGATGTTATGGAACTTACACAGTGAAGCAAATGTAATAAATTTAATGTATTTTATGAGTTGACTATACACACTTTTGTTGCTTCTCTTACCATTATTTTGCTATAACATGTTTCAAGGATCCTCATCCCCATTTTCAAATACAATGACTACTGCCAAATCTTTCTCAGGAAGATCCTGATGCACACCTGGTGGACTTTTTATGAACAGTCAAATTGAAAAATCATCTGTGGCACTGCATGTTTGGGAAAATGATAGACATTTTTCAAGAAGCAAAATTGATTACTCAGAAAATATAAAGATCTGGGAATATGGGAAAACATTTTTATTAACAAATTTTAAACTCCTTGATGAATTTTTATATAACAGAAGAAATTAATAAAAAGTCCATAGGGTATGCATCAGGAGCTTCCTGAGAAAGATTTGGCAGTTGGCGATATATTTGAAAACAAGGATGAGGAATCTTGTAACATGTCGTACCAAATAATGGTAAGAGAAGCAACAAAGCATGTATAATTCAACTCATATAATATATTAAATTTAGCCTATCTTTTATCTCAATGATATGAAAATCACATTTGATAGAGTGGAATTCAAATTGCAAAAGAGAAAACTTTAAACCCTTATAAAAGTTGTAGAATTCGCCTTCATTTCTGACCGAGAGAACTCGAGGCACTACTTTAAGAATTGCATATTATGTATTACTTAGGACTGTAGCTAATTATCACATCTAGAAAGATCATTTAAATATGCACTAGTGTTTTACCAATATAGACAAATTTATTGAAGGTGTTATAAGATAGAAGTGTACAGTTTAGCTAAGAAGTCCTAAAATTTTAGTTTATATTCATTGCTAAAGGTAAAGAGTGAAGACTAAAGGTATGAAGTTTACTAATATCTGACGATTGTTGTTAATGAGGTATGGGTACCATAAATGCTTTTCTAAAGTTTAAATTTGTTTAAATTTTTTAATAACTACCTATTGAAGCTAGGTGCTAATTATACATACAAGGAGCTAGGATTCTTGTAATGAATTTTAGACATGCTAAGATTACACTGGAATATCATGCATTGTCATGAATGAAACTTTCATCCTTGCATGATTGTCACTTTAATATTCAATTTCTGCACATTCTTCTAAGAATTAGGAAAACTCTACAATGCTACTGTTGCCAAATCTTGAAAACAATTGTGGGTTATTTATTAAGTGCCAGAATAGTACTTTCTAAGATTGTATGGTGGATAGGAAAATTGTCTTTCCATCTTTCTGTTCATGAGACTCTACACACAATAACTCGAATATGCATTCTCAGATATTTATGAAACTTAGTATATCCACTTATGACATTCATAGGACAAAGCCTATTCATTTTGGATCAAATCGGTTACTGGTACCGGCCTAACGCCCAATTAATGGTTTAAAAATAGTAAATAATCACTATACTACAAAGCGGCATGGCTAACTCACTCATTGACATAATTGGTGACCAACTTCCAGATGAGCCAGAAACTTGAAATTTGGCATTACTTATAGCTTATGGCTTGAAACTGACGGAAATATTCCAAAACGATCCAATTTTAAAAATTTGTTACCCTGAAAAACATTCAAAATGGTGGACACAACTACTTGGAGGCTTATAGTAGCTAAACATTAAGTCATATCAGAAAACTGTACTACACCAGTAGTAACAATGTTGACAGATTTACATGTTTGAACTTTTTGTCGAATCTCCATTAGTTATACCTTAGTTTGAGTTAGTTTTTTTGAGTTTACGATAATTTGAATAACTTATTTTCCTCACATTATGTAATTTATGACACATTTGTAGAACAGAAAGAATCGTAAAATTTGGCAGGAATATTGGCACACACAACAGCCACAAGCATGTCAAATTTGGTGTTTCTAGCTGCCCCAAAAGTATGGGAAAACTGGCTGGATAGTCGTGACATCATTCACATCTACGACAGGTTAATCATCCACTATTAACACTGATGTTTACTCACTTCCAGATGAGCTAGAAACTTGAAAATTGGCAAAACTTATAGCTTTTAGCCTATGACCGATGGGAAAATTCCAAAAAGTTCAAATTTTAATCTTTTTTACTACAAAATAAAGTTTGATGTTTTTTTCTTTACTGTATATTTCTACAGCTTCAGATGTTTCGACGAAAATAAAGGAATAGTCCTTTTGTTGACATGAGGATTTTGTTGTGAATTCGTTCTGTTAATATTCTAATTATCCCACTTATTCCTTCACATATGCTTATCAAACTTTCTTAAGAAAGAAAAATTAATGGTTTCTGAAATAACTCCACCTCGCACTTTCTTATACCGGTATCAGTTTACCTGATTTTATTATTATTTCACTATGAAAAAGAGGCTGTTTGTTTGTTTAAATAGAATTGTCCAGTTGAAATTTCACACCATATCAACAGTAAGAAATTTCGTTGGTAATTAATATATCCTTTTGCTTTTAAATTATAAAATATTGTCAAGGAAATTATATAATAAAACTAACTGTCAAATGAAAACAAAAGAAGTTTTGAGGAATCGCTGTAAAGTAATAGAAGTACACTTAAAATAATTATTTAATTGTAGCTACTAACGCTAGCAACATATTATAGGCTCCATAGGCTACGTACAAAAGGCATCAACTCAGTTATAGAGTGCCATGGTAATTCAATTATATCTTTAAATTTGTATATTTTAAAAAATAAAAATATATTTATCGTTTTGGCAAATTTCTGATGTTTTGAAAATTTGTATATTTAAAAATGTAAGAAATAATTTTGAGGACCAAAAATCTAGTGTCATTATATTAGGTATATGCTAAAATAAAATAAAATAATATATTCATAGTAATATTTATAATAACAATAATAATAATTATAATAATAATAATAACAATAATAATAATAATAATAATAATAATTATAAACTTTGTCTTTGAATGTTAAAACTTCCATAATTTAAACAATAATGGTGAAAACCTGAAAGAGTAATTAATCATAAAAATTATCATCAAACTAAAAATAGAGAAAAGTTATTGAATTTTTGAAAAAAATTAAATCATCTTCAAAATAATAATTTTATTATATTACACTATGTGTCTAATATATATATATGTGACTAAAATGTGATTAAGAATTATGCACAATATTATATTGCAGCGATGATGAATTATACCGCATGATATACAGTTACTGCATTCTATATAGCCTACAGTATAAAAGTGTATAAAAAATCCAGAGTTAAAATTAAATGCTAAAATTTCCTCCTTTGAAAACTCCCCTCAATTTCTCAGGTTATTTACAAAAACTCCTAATGATAACAGATAAGAGATTTTGCATGATGTAATGGTGTTTTTCCATATTTCCTTTTTTAAACATCAGCAATTATTACAGTAAAACATTACGCAAAATAAACACCAAACACAGATACTTCCAAAGAAAAGCAGAAACTGAAAGCAAAGAGAGAAAAGGCCGTCCTCTAATTAAGGCAATACAATTGACTCAGGCACTGCTGGACAACGTGGTGTTTATTCTCAGAAGAAACCCTGATGACAAAATAAGTATCGCACATAAGCGCTCACATACCACCAGGTTTTGGTAGGTTTGTGTTGTATGCCCGTATAACTTCAGACTGTGTCACTGCTCCTCCTTCCTCTTGGGAGAATGCATATCCATCTGCAAAAAGAAATGTCAGTACAAATCAAGTCAGTGCAGAGTTGATGAGCTGTTTCAAGAATCTTGCCAGTAAAATAAAATCTTTCTTAACCAGCAACCTATCACTATCAATGCCAAATGAATGGCACTTTTCTATTGAACTAAAAAATTCCAATATGACACATAGTCATCGTTACTCTAAAAATGACCATGACTACATTGATGAAAGGAAGTTTTATATGCAGGTAGGACTCACTAATTGATATTCCGACCCACTTCCAAGTAACTTATACTAAGTCCATATACGCAATCGTTTATTCTACCTTTAAAACAGCTGTAGCTCAAAACTAAGATTTTGGACTTAGTGACTTCTGCCGGAGAGATGATGACATTATTATGCAAGCTTGGATTACAGTAACATATTTGAATGTATGATGTGACGTAAGGCATGTGACTATTCTATGTACAGTGAAATCTCGGTAGAACAATTTTGCATGGGCCAGAAAAAAAAAATGTTGTAAAGAATATTATTGTTATATCGAGAATTTACAAAACGTGAATTAATTTTGGATGGTATGTAGGGAATCGCTCCTGTGATTGAGGGTTTTTTATAATTTAAAGAAAGCTAATGTATAAAATACAATGATATAAAATTTTTTAATTCTTGAGTTTTGTCCATTCTGTAGCGATAATCTTAATGATTTATGTATAGCGTAGAGCTTTATCACTGGTACTCACTACTAAATTGCGGTATTTTGTTACCTGTTGGAGCGCTTTCAACCGCGTGGAGCGGCCATCTTCAGCAACTGACTTCAGTCAGTTGCTGAAGATGGCCGCTCCACGCGGTTGAAAGCGCTCCAACAGGTAACAAAATACCGCAATTTAGTAGTGAGTACCAGTGATAAAGCTCTACGCTATACATAAATCATTAAAATTTTTTACTTACAGTGAATAGTTAAAAAGTATGTTGCATTACGTTTCGGGTCTTTCCTCGACCCTTCCTCAGATGCCTCCAGAATCATACTGATCACAAAACGAGGAATCTTCCACTCGCTTTTTTTTCTCATTTTGAGCAAACATATTTTACATTACATTATCAGTCAAGGTATATGGGAAACATTTTATTTTTGGCTTTCTTGAAAAAGTCGGATATGACAGTCTGCTTCACTTTTTTTATGGAGAGAGAAGCACACAAAGACCTTACTGCATCGAGGATCACTAAATTATCTTCTGGAACTTTTTCAAGAAACTTATGGGACAATAGATAAAAACTTCTGTAGAGTTTCACAAGAGACCATAGGCGTAACCAGGCCGACCATATGGGGGGGGTTATAACATCCGCGGGGTCTGGGGGGTATGGAATATCCCCCAGGGAGAGGGGGGTCCGGGGGTCCTCCCCCGGAAAATTTTAAAAATTAAGATGCAAAATAACGAGTTTTAAGCTTCCGGGGGTCCTCCCCCGGAAAATTTTAAAAATTAAGACGCAAAATAACGAGTTTTAAGCTTCCGGGGTTCATCCCTGGAAAATTTTTAAAATTAACATGCAAAATAACGAGTTTTAAGCTTCCCACACTTTATACTTGTATTAAGTAATTTATGGGCAGACTTAAAAAAATTATACAATTTTCCTTTTTTTAATCAATGGGGGGGTTCAAACCCCCAAAACCCCTCCCTCATTACGCCTATGCAAGAGACAGTGGTTACTAATATGGTTAAGGTTGGTAGATTCACGCTTATTTCATCCTCCACTTCTTTGTCTTTTTCTTCCGCCTGTTTGTTTTGATTTACACTTTCATGATCTATTTTATTGTTGTAATGGGGAAAAAGTATATTACAGGGATCATGAATACAATCATAATGGAGAGGTTTATCATTATTAAGAGTATTGTAAAATCGAAAGGAATTTTACATTATTTTAATGGACTAAATGCCAAGACTATAGTACTCATATTGTAAAGTTATGCAGAGTATTATACTACATCGGTAATCGTTGTATGGCGATTTCACTGTAATTCTTTGATATTCTTTCTTTTTCATTTTATGTTCACGGGAGAACAATCTACTGTAATGTCTTCAATGACCATTACATAATTGTTTTGGATTTTAATGAAAGTCGCCATGACAGTCACTTTTCATGTGTGCACACGAAAGTTGCTCATGTGAGGAAGGTCTAGTTCAATATGTACTGATTTTTAAAATCTCCGACAACAATATTGTCAGGCAATCATTTCAAATGTTTTCAAAATGTCAGCTTGGATGCTGCCACATTCATGTATGAGGTTCATCCAGAAAGTATGTTCCATTCGTATCTAAGAATAAGAATAAGAATAAGAATAAGCCCGTGTCATCCCTTTATGGGCAAGGGCCTCCTGCTGTGATGCAGGGTGAGCTCACTTTTGAACCTGCCAGGGGAGCTACTCCTGACAGATTTGACTTTCACATTGAGTATTTATTTCCATGCTTGATTTCACTTTCACTTATCACATCTGATTGTTGAAGTAATAGTGTCCGTTATTCATGTCCGGCGTGGAGTAGTCGTTTCTCTAACTCTTTCCATGTGCGTCGACATTTTGCTACTCTGGATCACTGGCCACCCGCTATCTTCTTGAATAAATAAGCCCATCGTACCCGCGGCCTTCCGCCGGATCTCCTGCCATTCCTTGGGTCCCACATTGTGACTGCCTGTGTCCATTTTGCTTGGTCCATTCGGCAGAGGTGACCGCCCCATTTCCATTTCAGACGAAGTGCAGTCTCTATGATGTCTGTCATTCCTGTCCTACGTCTAACCTCTTCGCTTCTAATTCTGTCATGCAGGGAGATGTTTGTTATTGTACGTTCCATTTTTCTCTGGCACCTCCTCAACATCGTTTTGTCGTTTTCAGTCAGGGACCAAATCTGACACCCATATAACAGTACCGAGTTAATGCAGCGTTCTAAGACGAGTCTTTTTGTTGCTAGTGTTTGTTGTTTGTCACCCAGTATAAATTTTAGGGTCCAGAATTTCCTCCATGCTTGTGCTATTCTATTCTTGATTTCTTTCGTGCTGGTATTGTGGAAGGATACCGTTTGTCCAAGGTAGATGTATTCCTGTACATAGTCCAAGGGGTGGGCATCCACGATACCTGCTGCTTCCTGGTCGTTAGTCATTACTTTCGTCTTGCTGAGACCTACTCTCTTACTTGCCTCGTTTAGTTCCACCAGTTGTTTTCTTAGTTCTTCTGCTGATTTTGAGAATATTACAATATCATCTGCGAATCTTAAGTGCGTGAGGTTACGTCCATTTATGCTTATCCCTAGCTCATCCCATTCCAGTTCCTTAAACACTTCTTCTAACAGGCTGGTAAAGAGCTTGGGTGAAATTGGGTCGCCCTGTTTGACACCTTTCTGGAGTGGAAATTCCTCTCCATCTTTATCCATTCTGATTTTTGCTGTGGCATTTGCGTATAGCTTGTCCAGGATTCGGATGTATTTGAGCAGCACTCCTTGTTTATGTAGTCCTAGTAATACTTGACCTTGGTCCACTGAGTCAAATGCCTTTGTATAGTCTACAAAGGCTATGTACAGGCTTATGTTGAACTCCTGTGCTTTTTCAAGTATTTGGTTCAATGTCTGTAAGTGGTCTACTGTACTAAATCCTGAGCGGAACCCTGCCTGCTCAGGGGGTTGACTCTCTTCGAGTATTTTTGTCACTCTTCTGGTCATTATCTTACTGAATATTTTATATAATGTGGGTGACAGACTTATGGGCCTATAGTTGTTAATGTTGTCCTTAGGGCCTTTCTTGTGGAGCAGTATAATTGTGCTAGTCTTCCATTCCTGAGGTATTACTTCCGTTCTTAAGATCTTGTTGAACAGTTCGGTGATGGGTTTAGTTAATTCTTCCTCAGCTATTTTTAGACACTCATTTGTCATACCGTCATCTCCTGGCATTTTATCATTCTTCAGTTCACGTATGGTCTTTTGTATCTCGCTCGTCATCATAGGTGGTACTTCTTCATCCCTGAGGTTGTTGCTGTCTTTGTTCCATTCATCAGTGGTTAATGCTCTGTCCTTGGAGTAAAGGTTCCTGTAAAAGTCTGTCGCTGCTTTTGTTATTTCTGTCCTTACTGCAGTCCTTCTTCCTGTTGTATCCTGTTGTATCCTTTATACCCAGCATCCATTGCTTCCCTTTCCTCATCTCCTTCTTTGCTTTCCAGATTGATGATGTACTTTCGATAATTTCTGCTACTTTGTTCCTATTGTATCTTTCCTTATCTCCCTTTTTGTTACTCTGTTTAGTTCTGCGTATTCTAATCTATTTTGCTCAGATTCGTCCCTCGTTGCGTGCCTTTCTTCTCTTTGTTTGAGTAGGCTCAGCGTTTTTTCCGTCAATTTGGTCCTGTTTTTAGTGCTTGTTGGGGGGTGAGTTGTTTGCTTGGCTGCTGCTACGATGGTGCTTTCTAATCTGTTGTATTTCTCCTGGATGCTCTCTGCTTCTTCCTCTGGGTTTGCAGTTATGTGTTTCTTAAGCTCTTCTTTATACATCTCCACTGCTATGTTGCTGTGTGTTAGTGGCCGGGATTTCACAAACCATCTCCTCTTCTTTTGTATCATTGTTTTGATCCTTATTAGCCTGTGGTTTGAGTCGAAGTTCACATTATCACACACTTGGTAGTTTGAGATTATTTTCATGTTGTCACACAGAATGTAGTCTATTTCGTTTTTTGTCCTTGTGTTCGGGCCTCTCCACGTCCACCTGTTGGATGGTGACTTTTTGAAGAAAGTGTTAACTATTTTCAGATTTTGACCTTGCGCGAATTGTATTAGCCTTTCTCCTCTTTCGTTTCTTTCGTCAAGGCCATATGGTCCCACTCCTGGTTCCTGTATGTTTGTCTTTGCTCCCACCTTACTGTTGAAGTCTCCCATTACTACATTTATCTGTGATCTGTACTTGTTTATAGTTTCGTCTAACTTGTCATAGAATTCTTCTACGGCTTCTTCCGGGTAGTTTTGTGTTGGGGCGTATACTTGCACTATGGTCATTTTTGTTCTGTTCAGCTTTAGTGTTAGGACAGCAATTCGGTCTGTTATGCCTGTTATTTCGTGTATATTGTGTCGTAGGTTTCTATGTATTAGGAATCCTACTCCACTCTAGAGATGGCATAATTAGTCGGATGCGCTTGTGCATGCGGAGCAGTAAAGAGGGGATATGTGAGAATGCTACAGTACAGTTTCAGTCTTGTGATACCAGTAGTTGTTGAACAGTGCTAGGAGAAAATGGTTACACTGATAGTGTCTCCTGCCAACTGCATTATGCTTTAGCACGACAATGCACTGCCCCATGCAGCCAACACCACACTGAATCAGTTACTTCAGTTTGGATGGGAGATCTTCGACCATACATCCTATATCCCTGACCCCGCGCTAAGTGACTTTCATCTCTTTTGTCCCAGGAAGCAATTTCTGGCAGGAATGAGGTACAGACCAGCAGTGATTTCATGGCTCCAGATATTGGTGGCAGAGTCCTATGACATGGCTAAGATAAATGCCTCAATAACAGTAGTGACTATGTAGAGGAGTATCGAGTGAATCTCTGTAAATATTGCAATAAATATTTCTCACGCCATCAAACATCTCTGTATTCTGCCTCATTCACAGTAGCCATCACCCCTATCTGGAACTCCCTTCCGCCGGACATCAGGGGTAGTCGGAGCTTACAGATCTTTAGGTCAAAGTTACTCAAGTATCTCGCTGATAACTAGTATGAATGTCTCGTTATCTAGCCTAGGTAAATTTATATTACATACGATTTTCATGGCACTTAGCCTATATTGCTTTTGTTTGTTAATTTCTTAGTTTTAAGTTTCAATTTTAGTGTATATTATAGTATAATATTATAATTATACACACATCCAATTATAATATAATTCTTTAATTCATTTTGTTTTCTCGGCATATTATTGGACGCATTTTTGTCTTATGTTTTAATATAGGTACTTCAATATTGTATTATTATTTTATTTTTAGCATTTTGTATTATGTATGATATCTATTGTATTTGTTTTTCTGTAAACTCCTTTTAATGTATTTTGTCTTTATCCTGGTTGAGTGGAAGATAAGGCCCTATGGCCTTAACTCTGCCAGGCAAAATAAAACATTATTATTATTATTATTATTATTATTATTATTATTATTATTATTATTATTATTACTTATATCTCTTACTTATATAGGTTTTTGTTTTTATCGGTGATCAGAACTTACTTTCCGGATGACCCTTGTACTTTTTTTAATTGTGCTGCCACAATACATTTACATGAATTTTTGCCATTTAGAGCTGTTCAAAGTTCAATTTGTGAAATTAAATTTTGCTTTTCATCTTTGGTAACAAAAGATCATCTTCCATGAGTTATTAACTCACCTATAAATTACAGGTTCAAAAACTTGAGTAATGAATTTCACAAATCACAATTTATACAGTTTGCATTACAGAATATGAAAGAGGAAAGTTTGAAATAAATATATCCATAAATATAAATAAATAAATGTATGTCATCTATCGCAAAATGTGAGAACAACCAATAGCTGGTCAGAGAGACAAACACAGTTGTTTGTTTGATCAATTACAAGGTATTCTAAAAACTTAAAACTTAAGTCATTTAATGATGGTGAAACGTAAACATTCATATGCACCTTGCCCATAACAATGCTCATATGAAAATTGTGAAACTCGCTACAATCTTCATGAAAACTACTTGCACATTAATAAATGCCATTATAGGCTCGTTGGACAATATATTATTCCTATGTCCCCACAAATGACCGCCTGCGTGGTCTTGCGGTTAGCGTCACTGGCCAGGTTTGATCTCCAGTAACTCCTTGGATTTTTTTGAGGTAAGGAGGTCTGGAACGGGGTGCACTCATGATTCAAAATGAGGAGCTACTTGATAGAGAAGTAGTGGCTGTAGTCGTATTGAAATGTTTCTGTCAAGTTTTATGTATTACTATCATGATTCTTTTTCCTTCCAGCACATAGAGCTGTAAATCTTGGTCTTTAGATCTGTAATCTTAACTAAGGTGACCAGATATCCTGCTTTTTGCAGGATACTCCTTTTCAACTGTAACAGGAATGTAAATTGTGCTTTTATGAATCATGAAATAAAAAAGTAAAATTAGAGAAATATTTCTATGATGCAAAATGATGGTGAAATTGGATCTTATCGAAGGGTTAAATTTAAGGTGCAAGACAGAATGTATAAAATGCAACACAACTAAAAAATCAGCTGTAGCTGAATTAAAAGATCGAACAGATGCTTATTGTTTGAAAGTGAAGAAGAGTGATTTTCAGGTGAATGGTCTGTTACAATAAAATTCCTATTTTGTCTTTGAAAAATTCTCTCTGACCAGATCTGACACCTATAAAATGTCTTCATCCAGCACACAAGAACTAAATGGCATAGTAATAACTAGGGCCCGGATTTTTAGGCTTTAAACAAACGATTTTAGCCATCTTAATAAAACACTAATATTAACACCAAAAATTGTATTGTAACTTTGACAAAGTTATTCTAGTTTTCTTTTTTTTTTTATGAAATAAACAAGTAACTATTTCTTAAAATGCACAAATTCACATATTTATTTTCCTTTGCATTAATTGGAAAATCTGTTTAAAAATCGAGTTTTTCTGCAAAAGTCCTCTTTAGCCCCTAGTTGTTCAGCAAAAGTCCTTAGCCCCTTTTAGGCCCTTCAGTCTGATTTAACCCTTTTTAGGTTCTATAAGATTCATATATTCGGAAGCAAGGGGCATGAAACGGAAAAGTACATTAAAATGTTCTAATTAGGAAGCTGAGGAAAAAATAGTTTAAAACCTTCAGATCCGGGCCATAGTAATAACTAGAGCCCGGATTTCCATGCAAATGCATGTTTTTATAAACTTTGGTTACACTTCTCAAACTTTGTAGTTACACATTACATGACTTATGGATTCCAAATAAACATATTTTTTCCGTGCATGTTTGCATATTTCGGCCTTTTTATGGCAAAATTCATGCATAATGCATGTTTTGGATTTTTTGGGCTTAATGTAGCATATTCAGACGTTTTTAATGCATATAAACCCGCATTTTCTGGTTTTAGTGCATAATATCAAGTTACCATGCATAACTGTGCATATTATGAAATGCCTCCCTAAAATCTTGGCTTTTCAAAGAAACGTAAAAATGTTGTATTGCATTACCATTGTTATATTTTGATTGACTTGGCAACAGAGTCTGCCACCTGCATGAATTTGAGAGTGCAAGCTACTGTTTACCCTAAATAAACAGTAATATAATACACCAGACTACAAAAGAAAATGCCGACTCGCCGACCCCTACCACCTTCCATTGAAAGAAAACTGCTAAACCGAATGTTCACTGCTTGAATTTGTCAGTCACTAGCCATTGTTGAAGGCTTTGAATACTTTAGAATCGTGCTGTGGAGAAACGGGTGTGACAGTCAGGGAAAATCTTAAGAAGGTACTTAGTTCAAACCCTGATCTTAAACTTCTGAAAACGTGAAAGACGTATTATGTGGAGAAAATGTAAAAGACATGGAATTCGATAGTGCATGTTTCGCCCTTCATTGTGCATATTTGGAGATACGATAGTGCATGAATGCATGCATATTTTTAAGTTTGATAGTGCATGAAAATCCGGGCTTTAATAATAACCAATACTTAAGTGTAAAAACTGTACCACTAGTTTGTATAATTCATAACCAAAACCAATGTAAAATAAAGTGTTTTGATAAATTAAAGTGTAATAATATCAAATGTCTATTTGTTTTATTCCAAGGAGGCATAGGTCTTTACTTTCTCAATATACCATTACCTCATATAGCAGAAGCCTGAGGTAGGTCTAAAGGCCTATGTATTTATTTCCTCTGCCATTTATACTTGACATCAAGAGGCTTGGTGATGGTTTCTTTCAATATTTCATATATTATCAAGTCAAATACCTATTGAGCAGATAATAGCACTTTCTATTGCACTTTTAAACTTAGTTTCTTGTCATGACATATTCTTTTCTTTACTTATGATATCCAAATAATTATCACGACAAGAGGAATTTGGTAAATCCAATCATCACCTCTTGTGGGATTTCTCCTGATAACCTTATTGCAAAAATGGTTGCAGTAAGAATTATACACAGAGCATTCACATACATAGATACTCAAAACTGTATGCTTTCAAGCTGAAATAAGTACATTCAAAACTAGTACATTCAATACCATAACCTGAAATTAATATAAAACAGCATATAGATTCTGAAAGCATAAAAAGAAATACCAAGCAATGTGGTGCTTACGAGAGAGTTCCACTTCCATGTTTACTCTCGTAGCAGAGCGTCTGGTGAATGTAAACACATTACGCACATTCTTCAGGAGTCGTGCAGTTTCCGTCAATCTGTAAGCAATACAAGATAGTACAATACAGTAACATCTCACTAAAATATATTTCTTGAAAAGTATGGCAGCAGTGTGCATAATGATCATATCATATTATATGGTCCAGGTTTTTATCTGGTAGGCTATCACTAGATCATAAATAAATTATTTTTTGGAAACGTATATGCTACTTAAAATAGACATAATGATAAATGTTTTTCCATTTTATCCTTAAGGAGGCACATCTTTCTACAACATAAGTAATGACACGAGAATCTAGAGAATCCCAAGCTTTAAATATTGAGTACTAACAGATTAAATGTCAGCCATAGTGGTGTAGGAGATAGTGTGTCTGCTTCTAGATACGAAGGTGACGGAATCAAACTGGGCCATGGTCAATAGATTTTTCAGGTTGTAAAAATCCTCCAGGAGGGACTTTAATCTGGGGGGGGGGGCATGTTGTAGATTTACAGCACCTTAAAGAACTCTAAGCTGAAATTAGAGCCTCTGGACAAAATTCCTTGGCCCTTTCATGTCCATGTAATATCTAGTTTCCAAAGGAGGCTGGTGAGGTGATGGGCTTACTACCTGTTCCTCAGTCCTCTCTCAGAAAATAAGTGTAACAAAATTAACCTTAGGAACCAGAAACCTCCACTTGGAAACCCTACACCCCACCATAGGGGGTAATCTATTTTAAGGGCATAGTAGATATAGTTTGGGAATTTAATTTTCTGAAGTTCAAAGAAATTAGGACACACACTGAAAATAGATTTATTACTAATTAAAAGTCTTAAATTGCCTTAAAAATAATAAAAAAATAAAAATTAGGCCAGTTCTTCGAATTAGAAAACAATAAGATATTAATGACAAAATATTCACTTAAAATGTAACATGAAATAGTAAATCAGTTACCATAAAAACATTTCCTCACAAAGGCTCATAACTCCTGTCATAAAGTTTGTAACTGGTGTGTCTACTTAAGGATCATAATGATTTTAACAGTTTTTTCTTACATCATAAAATGAAAATAATATACAGGATATAGCAAACTAAAATTTAGAAACTTGACATGTCTAATCCTTATTATGTCCCTTGACAGGCTAACAAAAACTTGGGGTATACAGTTTATTGATGCAGTAATTTATTTCAAGTCTTGTTCAAAATGATTGGAATAATGTGCACAATATGAGAGAATATTACACATACACTCTGCTTTTTTAATCTTAGACGAAAAACAAAAGCTCTTATTAAAAATGTATTTGGGTTTAAACTAATCTATGAGTGTAGCTCCCACTTGTTGAGTACAGAGGAACGCAGAAAATTATGTACTACTATATGTACCTACCTTTCTCATAATTAATTAGTTAGCTAAGAATGTTGCATTTTGAAAATGGTCTTAATGCGAGTAAAAAGAAAACAATTTTTCATAATGATAAGCAAAATAAGAAACAATAAGGAAAACAGATTTTTTTTATCTGTTAATCTATACATAAAAGTAGATAATAGTTTGCATTGTCCATTTTACCCTAAGTCACTTTAATGGAATTTCCCCAAGAGTGTCTTGTTTTTGTCTAAAAGTAAAATAAATTTTTTTTTACATATTTTGATATTCACAGTACATTGACATGGTGTTCAACAGAAGATAATTTCACACATGTGATGTGACTTACAGAAGCATACATACATACACAATATATTAAAATCCAATTACTAAATCCAGAGCCTATACATGGATAACTTGAGACGTAGAGCAAAGACTGCAAAAACGTGACTCGTGAGTCAATTTGGCCTTCATGTGCCTTGCACCTACCTTCACCTGCCGACTTTTGTTCACATGCCATCTACTACAGTGTGCTCTGTGAGTGGTATAATAGTGATTCGGAGCAGGTTTACAATGTTGCTATCTTTGATGTAGAGTATATCGCCTAATGCCTATGAAAGTTAATCCTAATATCCACTTCATACCTATCCCCAGATAAATAATTTCTTAGCTGTACACTACTGTACAGAATGTACGAGGCACATCCATAAAGTAAGTTTCCTTGGGGACGTTTACAGAAACAAAACATAATTTCTTGGAAATATAATATATTCCAACAGATACAGTATGTATTCAGCTATTATTCAACATATTTGCCACCGGAATTGAAACATTTGTCATACTGTGGAACCAACTTTTGAATACCTGTGTTGTACAAGTCTGCCGCCAGGGATTTGAACTGCTATGTGACAAACATCTCCTCCTCTCTGTCATTCCCTGTCATTTCTTGAAGTGTAGGAAAATATGGAAATCACTGGGAGCGAGGATGTTTAAACACCTCCCAGCCAAACTTCTGCAGGAAACTTGCTAGGAGGTGTTTAAATATCCACCCTACATCTCGGACCTAGCTCCCAGCGATTTCCATATTTTCCTACACCTCAAGAAATGACGGGGAATGACAGAGAGGAGATGATTGTCACATACTGATTCAAATCCCTGGCAGCAGACTTGTATGACACAGGTATTCAAAAGTTGGTTCCATGGTATGACAAATGTTTCAATTCCAGTGGCAAATATGTTGAATAATAGCTGAATACTTGCTGTATCTGTTGGAATATATATATGTCCAAGAAATTGTGTTTTGTTTCTGTAAACAGCCCTAGGGAAACTTACTTTATGGATGCGCCTCGTAGTAGCAGAAACTGTGTAGGCATGGTTAGTGATCGTAATGAGAATGTGGACTAATGCTTGTATATGTATATTGCTTGAGCACCAACATTTTTATTTTTTATTTTTTGGTTTCAAAGTGTTTTGATTCAGATTTCTTGTCTATATTGCAAGGAAACAATATCTTCACAAATACTGCTTTATTAAATTGTAACTTGTTCTGCCATTATATAAACCATTTTTAATTCCAGTTACTATCACATTTGTTGTTGATTATGACTTGCTAGTTAGAAGGGATTGAATTGGTTCAACTGTTTGTTAGAGTCAAGTTCATAAATGTTTAATAATAATTACTAATAATCTTCTGCAATTCTAGAGCTGTTTATGTATATCCTGTAATATCACAGACAGAAAATATAATTTTTTTCATATTATTGATAGCTTACATCATATCATAGGACTTGGAAGTTACTCTCATGTAATTCTATGTATAAACCATCAAAATTAAATTATTTCTAATAGTGAATGAAGAAGAAAAAAGCTACATCTATGTCACAATAAAAAAAGGCAGTTTTTTCACTTTAACCATTGAAATAAGCACCTCACATGCTTCATAAAATAGCAGAATATGATATAAAGAAATAATTTTAGGAAAAAACTCAATTTAAAATGCCATAAAAATATTCCCTAGTGTGTTTACCACTAAATTGTTTGAACTTCATCTAGAAAAGAGAAGAACAATGGGAAATATTTGTGACTTGAGGCTTTCTCGGTGTTGAGACTGTATGATGGTTTCTCCGGTTTACAACTGAGTGAGGAGGAGGATTGGTTCTAAGCTTTTGGCAGCTTGCTCCACTTCCAACTTCTGGGAGAAGTGAGTTGATCATGGAAAATATCTGTGATATATAGAAGAGAGAAGAAATCTTAAGTGAGATAGCGATTAGCTCCCTATCCCACCTAGCAATTATTGTATCTCCTGCATAACACAGATATTTTTGCATGATTAGCTCACTTTTCCCATAAAATGGCAGTGGAGCAAGCTGCCGATAGCTCGGAACCAATCTTCCTACTCACTCAGTTGGAAGCTCAAGAAGCCATCACACAATGGGAAGTATATTTTACTTTGAATGCAATTTTCTCAATTTGAAGGTTGAAGGAGTATCTCCTTAGCATGGCAGCTCTCTACTGTCTATGAGCATTACATTGTAAATTAAACTGATCATCAGTCAAGATCATCACTATCCATCTTGAATCAAATTCAGAACCAAGATATTCCCTAATATAAAGTGAAAAGACATGTGCTAATGTACCAGTGCTCAGAATAGAAACAAGCTAATGACACAACGGAGTAGTGTACTGACACAAAAAAATGATAAAATGAAAACATGAGAGAACTACCTAGGTTTTTTCTGGAAAAATGACAAATTACAATACATCAGTGGTAAGATACCTACAACTTTCAGCTAATATCCTTTATAAACTTAGAAAGTTTGTTGACAACAACTCTGTAATAACAGTGTTAATATCTGTATGTATTTTTGTATTGGTGATGACTATTATATATCTATGACATTCGTTTCTTATACATTCATGTCTATCTATAAAATGTTGTGAAAATTATTAATACATTCATTGCCTCTATTAATTTGATTTCTTCACCCAAAGCCATTATGTAAGTCAAATATAAACATAATATTGAAAACAATAAAAACAGGTGTAATTTACAATGTAGCAAATGTTTATTAGCAACGCTCAAGGACATGCCGTGGCAGACATATCCACTTAATTTTTGCATAATATTAGCAGACATGCAGCATGTGAAAGTAGCTAACTTAACACGTTACGCACAGTAGACAGGGGTGACCACAATGGTGCACGATCTGACTTTGGCAGCAGTTCCCCATGTAAGCTTTGTCAGCAAACATGTTAAAATTATAAACAGTGATTTCTTTGTGACGTCGCCAGTAGGTTGATGATCTGCTTGTAGAGAAGTAGAATTAATAATAATATTTGCTACATACGAGGGTCATTTCAAAAGTTCTGCACACTGTAAGATAAAATTAAAGAAAACAGTTTATTTTGCAAAATATCTTTACAGGCCTTTAATATAGCCTTCATTCTTGCTTATGACAGCTTCCCAACATTTTGGCAAATTTTGTATTCCGGATAGGACACCTTCATTGTTGAGCTGTCTGATTACTCGGGTCACCTCACTGGAAGCATCATCAATTGTAACAAAACGTTTTCCAAGTCTATGCATGGGAAAGACTTCCCCACCCATCATTCAGTCCTGATTTGAGCCCACCAGATTTGATTTGTTTCCCAAATTGTAGGAGCCACTCCGTGGAAAATGTTTTGTTACAATTGATGAAGCTTCCAGTGAGGTGACTATGACAAGAATAAAGGTTATATTGAAGGCCTGTAAAGGTATTTTGCAAAACAAATTATTTTCTACCATTCTATCTTACAGTGTACAGAACTTATGAAATGACCCTCGTACAATTCTAGGCTGATTATGAAGGATACTGGTGAATAATGATGGTACAAAAAAGATGAAAGCAAATACATTGAGAAACCATGTCCCAACATACCAATTCTGGGTGATTTGATGTCTAGGCAAGTCCATGCAACACAAATACAGAACATAAGGAGAAGTAGCCTCATTTATAAATTCAGAAATACTGATAGAACATTGTACCAGCATCATAAAATAATAAATTTGTTCACAGAAGAGGATAACACAGAAGTGGTTGAACAAACATCATGCAAACAAATAGTGGAAAGGCAGGAAGGAAGGATTCTTGTAATTTTTGCTATTGTGTTCTGAAAATTACAAATTATTTTTAATAATTATTGCATAATTTCTATGGTACCTCTCAAATATACTTACATAACCTTTATTTTTTTGTAACATATGGTCTACTGCTCATGGTAAACTGTGTCCTAAATGTCTAGGTTGTTATTTCTACATTTGCATAGTATTAGTATAGAACTGAGGAGCGTTTTTTCAAAAGCCAATAACTGCAGGTTTTGACGAAATTGAGATATATATTGTTTCGTATAGTTAAAGTAGTTGCCTTTCCATTGGTTATACTGGCTCTTTCATATTCAGACATCTGTTCCACTCAGAAATGGTAGAAAAACATTAGTTTTTGCAAAGTCCAATATCTACGGTTAAGATGTTCTATCAAAATCCGATATCTCAAAACTATACCTTATGTAGATATCGGCTTTTGAAAAAACGCTCTTCAATTGTTGTAGTACTAAGCAGAAGTAGTTCTACAATTCAGTAGACACAATATGCTCTGCAAGAGCATCAACCAGTGTGCAGAACTCTCCAGAAAATTCTAGAAATTTTAGAAAGTTTATGCAGGAAAGTTATTATTATGAAAAAATAATATTGAGATGAGTTGCATACACTACTTCCCTATTTTAATTATTAACATTAACCCTGGTTTCAATGAGCCTCCTCATCATTTTCAACAGTTATACAGATGGAGTATAACTGTTGAAAATGATGAGGAGACTTATTAAAACCTGGGTTCAGGTTAGTAATTAAAATAAGGGAAATAGTGTATGTAACTCATCTCAATATTATTTTTTCTCCAGAAAATGTTTAAAACAGAAATTCAAATAAGTTAATACTATTGGCAAGCCCGAAAGCAATCTATGTTAAATCAAAAGTTCCAGAACATTTGGCTACCACAAGTAGTACTAAACCACTTGACTTGATAATGTAGACTACAAACAAATGTTCATGTCAGGTTTTCACTCTTACCGAATAAATATATTGTGATCTATAGAGGAAAATCTGTCCTGGGTGGAAATCACAAGTGATAAATGTGTGGGTCAACGCTAGCAGTAATAATTATTACCATTCATTCAAATTATGATGCATGAATTTTTTTCTGGTAAAATTGTGCTTCGATAAGCAAGAAATAATATTACTGAGCTTTGCTTTCCACCAGCACTTTTGAATTTATCTTACAGGGGCAAAACCTAGACATTGCCCAACCTATTGCTTAATAGATTAATGTATTTTTTGCTTATCATTTTATTAAGTACTGTATTTGATTAGACACAAATATAGACTACACATACTCATATAGAAGCTTTATCAGAAAATTGTGTTTGCTTTCTAAGCTTTCTTTAGCTGCTGCAGCCCCACCTCTTCACACCAAATGTATCTGAACATATACAAGCTAAGCAAGAACCTTATAGTATTTATCATAAAGATATCTTAGCCTAATATAGCTTAAACCTGAGATCATGAGAAAAATTAAGTAAAAATCATATTGATGAAGTATATCTTATAGTTTGAATGAGTTTTTAACTTTAAAACTCACAGCGAGCTGATGTGTTTTAAGTACATAGGTACACAGTTAATATTATAACTATTGTGTTTTGTATAAACAGTAAACATCTATCTGTTGTAAACACGTGAAGTCAGAATGAAAAATTCAATGCCATAGCCAGGATTTGAACCAGGATCTTCGGCTCTCCGTGTCGATGCTCTAACCAACTGAGCTACCATGGCAACGTGCCGGTACAACATTAAATTCTCCAACTGACTCACAATCTCAGAATACCACCAGGCGTTCTCAATATGAGATATGAACGCAGTGGCGACAGTTGGAGAATTTAATGTTGTACCGGCACGTTGCCATGGTAGCTCAGTTGGTTAGAGCATCGGCACGGAGAGCCGAAGATCCTGGTTCAAATCCCGGCTATGGCATTGAATTTTTCATTCTGACTTCACGTGTCCACCTTAGCCTACACACAGCCAGTGTGAAAGAATTATCATTCCATCTATCTGTTGTGGCATTCATAAATATGCATATATAATCACACAATGTGTTCCACTTTTAAACTTACAGGGCTGGAGGTTAGTATTACCAAAATGTTTGTATTCACTCTTCAAAACATTTAATTTAACTACTTCAGTCTAAAAGACATAAGTAGATCTGTCCTAAAGGGCTCAATTTAAATTAATAACAATCACTTATATTGTATGATTTGAGATACTGTGTGCCAGGAAGCCTTAAGCTATTAAAATTACCATGCAGAAGTCATGTTCTCAAAGTAGAAAACAACTTTTGCAAGGCAGTACTAATAACTGAAAGTTTCTTATCCCTAAACTAAGAAAAAATAAGCGTTACATTAAACCTCACTACTGGGATGGAGATATGTCACTTTGGTAATATGCCCTTCAACTGTATTGTTTATGTTATATGATAACAATATCATGGTAGTATGAACCTGCAATCATCAATAAATTGAATTTATTTTTTGTGGTGTGTAAAACGAATGACAGTGCACAAAGAGATAGTTTGATTCTTTTAGGCACTTGTGTTTTGCACTTTAGGCACCAACGAAAATTGGCCAAATGACAATTTCACACACTATCGTAGAACTAAAGTGCTTATTACAACAGAAGGAGATCAGAGTTAGAAGTGAACCATGCTCATTTTTTGCCACCCCATAAACATTTTTATGTGAATTAGTTGGTCAAATCATTATCAATTAGTTAGTCAAGTTAGTCAAATCAGTTATTCAATATTAATTGCCATATGGTGAAGTCCCTGGTATCACTATTGGACAAATAATGATAATAATGGTAATATATCAAAACAAAATAATATCTGGAAGGTGTGGAGAACACTAAACAGAAAATACTGTGGACTGGCTGATAACAGTTCATGGTGACTGATTTTAAGAGTCCAACTTAGAGATATATTTTCCCAAATGTGCCCCTAATGAAATTGATTCACTTTTACTCTAAATTTCCAATTTACTAATAATAATTCCAACAAAATTTACATAAAATAAATTAATGTCTCACTTTTATTAATTATTTCTATATCTGTATATCCTTTTTTTTTTAAAGACTTTGTTCTTGGCAGAACTGGTAAACTATTAAGTGTGAACTAGGAACAAATTGAACCTAGGTAGAATTTATCTGTAATAATGATTATAAACACCACTTTTCTTCCAAATACTAAATCAATTATAGGCAACAAACATTACTTATGTTAACATTTTCGTCAAGAAAGAGGAGACTCACCTAAATCTTGCAGACTACTTACCCTGCAAATTATGATGCCAGTAGGGGAGATCAACCATGCATGTAACTAGGTAGCTCAGGATTGGGAGTGATAGAATAATGATGGAAGTCAGTAGATTGTAAGCGCATTTACCGATGGTATTTTCTTTTCTCACATACTCTTCTACCATTACCTAGATTGTCTATGAATTAGAACAGCTCTGAACGAACTTAATCATAAAATAAAATAGACTTATACCAGTAACTCAACAATATTTTAATTAAAAATTTGCCTAGGCCTTTCGGCGTATTTCCGCCATCTTCAGGGCAATTACTTTTGCTGTCTGGATGCCTCAATGATTAATACCAAAATTTCATTGTCTTACATCTTGTCACATGTATAAAATAAAAATTTATAAAAGCACTATCACTGAATCAACTAAGAGGCCACAGGAGGATAATGATATAGCTGAGGACGGTTCAATGATAGTGTTTTTATAAAGCTTTTATAAATTTTGATTTTATAAATGTCACATGATGTAAAACAATGCAGTTTTGGTTTTAATTATTGAGGAATCCAAACCAGCAAAAGAAGATACCCTGAAGATGGTAGAAATACGCCGAAAGGCCTAGGCAAATTTTAAAATAAAATATTGTTGAGTTGCTGGTATCAAATACAGTGCGTCTCAGTCAGATTGCACCCGCCTCGCGGCACGTTGAGTTCCCCCAGATGACGTTCCTCTCCCCGGTATGCGGCAAAGGAACTGCCTGGTAGTTGACTGACTTCGTCCATGCTAGACAATGAAAATAAATTAAATAAGTTTGAAAATAACAAAAGTAGGCACCTACCTTATTATAAGAGATGCTGGAATTGTTCTCCTCCTACATCCACACATTTTTGGCATCGTGATAGGAAATTCCGATTAACATGCATTAATTGCTCTTCTGTTATTGAGTTTATCTCTATCCTAAAATGGAAATCTGATAAAGCATATTTAAGTTATTGTGCGTACAAACACAGAGGCAGATTGACGGACAGACATAATAGAACGAAGTCAGTCAACTGCCGGGCAGTTCCTTTGCCGCATACCGGGGATAGGAGCGTCATCTGGTGGGAACTCAATGCGCGGCACGGCGAGTGCAATCTGACTGAGACGCACTGTATATTTTATTTTATTGATCGAGCTCAACGGTATATAACATCTGTATTAGATTTTAAGTGAAAGACATTCCACATACACAACACACACAACACAGAAAACAAATTTAATGTGATTATGTACCACAGAATATTGTTTCTGTTCAACATTAGCATGAGAATATTTTCTCAAGTAATGTTCAATATAAGCAATTTCACTAATATATCTACATCTTGAATGTTACTGTACAATAACAGCACGGAAAGCCAGTCACAAAATCACTCATTAGTGTGCCTCATTATACTGTGTATATGACACAAAGACAAGACAGGACATAAATGTTTTCAGTGAGGTAGACCATTGAGAGTAATCAGTCATAGGAGAAAAGTTCCATCTGGTGCTGTGAATCGAACTCTGATTAGCTCAGTTGGTAGAGCATCGGCACGGAAAACCAAATCTGTTGGGCTCAAATCCCAGTGACAGAGGAATTTTTCTCCTCAAATATTCACAGAAAACAAAGTTCTACCTGCTCAAACAACTCTGCTTACAAATGAGGCAAAGGCAGTAAAGAAGATTGTGGTTTGATGAAGCCTGGTTGTCTTATGCTGGAATCTTTAACATCTGAATCACACTCAGCAGAATTGCATCTACTCATTTTAAGCTGTGTAAACTGAATACATATTATTATGTTAATGCACTAACTGCTCTACTGACTTCCTGCACATTGTGGATATCTACTCAAAGCAAATACTTCCTGTACTCTTTGATGCCTGAGTGGATAACTACTATTTTTTTTTTCTTATTTAGCTGTTATTCTATGTCTCTGATTAAAAAGCAAAAAAAAAGTAAATTGTTCCCTTTACAGGTTGTGGAAATCTTAGGATCCAGGAAGTTGAGGCTCCCAGATGTTTTGACAATCAGCATATGAAGGTGGTAAATCCACCATAAGGCTATGGTGCCACCCAAAGGATTAGCACATTTGAAAAACCCTCAATGACCTCATCATGAAACAAAATCACAACCTTCTGCTTTTGAGTGCAATTAAATAATAAATTCCCATTAATAATTCTCAAATGCATATACTGGCAATTGTGTAGTATCGTACCAGTAACATTTGTCAATCCTAAATCCTATCACTCCATAATGGAGCATAGGAAGTTTCATTACCGAAAACTAATTTAGTTTTGTTGCAGATTTTCCTACAGAGGACAGAGGGACAGGTGCTAAGCCCATCACCGCAACAATCATGTAGAGAAAACTAAGATTAAGATTAGGGATGGGTCCTCGATACTTTCGATACCTCGATACTCTCGATACTTGCATGGTATCGGCATCGAACGATACTTCAGAAAACTCGCTCGATACTTTTTCGATACTTTTGTAACTCTGCAATTCTGCATTTAAGTGAGAATGCTAGTATTTTTTAACAAAAACTTGTAAGTGGACTGTTTAAAAACTAATTTAATTTTTAAAGTAAAGTTTAAAAATAATTATAGGCTACTGATGATATTAAATTTTGTCTCATTAAATACGCAGACTTAATTAATTTAGTTGGTATTACACAGTTCTCTCAAATTTTAATTTTTAATGTACCTATTTATTGAAACTGGAAATGTTGAAGGTATCGAGTATCGAAGTATCGAGTATGGAGGAAAAAATCATGTATCGGTATCGAGTATCGAGAAAATCTGGTATCGATCCATCCCTAATTAAGATTTTAATATTGGTCATCAGATGTCCAGGTAATTTGGTCCAGATGGTTCTAATTTAGGCTTGGAGGGCTTTAACACACCATAAATCTACGATAGGGAATCAACGGTTTGGCAAGAGCTAGAACAGTTCTTGGATAAATATTAGTTGAAGAGAATACTGAATGAACAGCAGAGGTCTCAGATTTCTCAATCTAAAGTTTACAACTTATGCTTTTTGAAGTGATCTGTTCCATGATCTAGTTAGTAGCTTGATTTATTCGCTATGGATTCTGAGGACTTGATTCAATCCCCAACGTTCCTTGAACTATATTTTTACTTAGGAAGATCTGAAAGAGTGGCATTCAGCCTCATGAGCACAACTGAAAAAAAAAAAACTACTTGAATAAAAAGTAGTAATGTTGATTATGAAATTCAACAGCCAACAGTCTGCATGCCAACCATCTGAACCCCTTACTTGCTATTTACCAGTGACATCAGATGATGTAGGCCTAGATGATAAAGCTTGGATTATAGCCATGCTCTTAATGAGATGTAATGCATGGAGGGAAAATAAATTGTATTATGAAAATATAACAACCCAAAACATTTTACTTGTTGAGTAGGTGGGAAATTAAGACTATGCAGACTATAAATGAAATTCCAGTAACTCAAAACTCACTAAGTTCTTTCTCTTACGATTTAAAATATATTTCACAAAATGATTTCCCATTTTGGTACTTTTGTTCTGCTTAGAAATTAACCATTTAAAGTTTCAGCAGTTTGCATTCAAATTTTCAAAAGAAACACGATGAAAGTTGTCCTTGAAATTTTTGAATACAAGAATTCATTGGCTTACAAATATATAATTAAAATATTAATGACTTATTGCAAATAAAAACACTTAATCAAAATCAATAAAGCTACATAGATACAACAATATACCACACAAATACAGCATTATATTTTTGTGAATAACATAAGTTTCATGCTACAAAGAAGTTCCAAAGATATCAGCATGGTTGTTGACTTCTAGATTCCATGGGTTTTTTTTAAGTTTGTATTAAAAAAAGCACGATTGTTGCATAGGTCTACTGGTATTTGAATCTAGACTGGTGGTTGATGCATTTTATTAAGTTATAGTCAGTAACTTATTGTAATACTGAGTATAATAGAATTTATGACTAGTTAGTTATTATTTATATGAAGTAATCAATGATGAACAATTATAATCTAAACAATAAATGCAGGCCTATATCAATTTATGTTAGTAGGGTACTGGAAGGGTACAGAATAAATCACTTAAGGTTAGGGAGGAAGATATGAAAAAGTACAGGATTCTTTTCCCTCATAAGGAAAAGATGTAATGAAAAAGTATAATTATTAATAAACATTTTATTAATAAAATACTTCAGTTATAGAGAGACGGACAAGAAAACCAACAATATATATACCTTTCATTAATATAGATAAGAAGTAGAGGCATAGTCAGCAGAGGTAGAATACATCAACAATCAAGCATATACTGAGTACAATGTAATGGTCTTGCATTCCAATTATCTTGAATACTTTTTCTTTAATATAGAATGTATAGGATAATGTTATGAACTTCATTTCCATCCAAACTGAATACTGATATCTACTATAACATAATTTATTTCACAAGATGTTTCTCTAAAAAGAGGTTATGTTAAATTACACTTACCGGTAAATATGGACGAACTTAACAAATATATTAGTACCACACCAGTACCACAAAGTACAGGATTTCAAAATATGATGCAGAAGATAAGGTTAAGGTTAATATTACTCCAGCTGGAGAGATCAATCATTTATAAGATTATTATAAGCAATGAAGGAAGTGGAAAAAATCCAGAGGCAGTATGCTATCCCAAAACGTTTCCCTATCATACCTCAATTTACAAAAGCACATCCCCTCCCTTACAACATAATAATTATGTGATATACACTTGGCGGTGTTTTTAATTAACTTCCTCCATGAGTAACCAACCCTGCTTTATAGACGATGGCCAAGCAGGAGCACAACACAAGATTAGAACATCTTGTACTGTTGATTGACAGACCTTTATTTATTTCATGGTCACGGAATAATAACGTCCGTGGGCTATCAGCATGTTGACCACATGGCCTAATCCTGCCATCTGTCTATGGTAGATTAGCAGCTGTCGGGTGGTAGGCCTAGTCCCTTCATGGATGTAGCGCCACAGAGTTTAGGTTATTTATTTAAATAAAGATATTTTAAAAGAATTTAAGTCCTATTTCAACAATATCAAAGTTACAACATTTTGTTGCCGACAAATATTTTGAAAACATCGAATCTAGTAGTATAGTCATTAAGATGGCAACAAAGACCATCACAAGTTATTATCACAGCCTTCTATAGTGACAATGGCTACCGATGAAAGCGTGCGAGTGGACGAACAATCATGAGAAGTAATTATTATATATTACGATTCAAAGGAACATTAACAATTTGTATTAAATGGTCTCTGACTTTCAGTGACTGTATGCTATATAACCTTTAAAACCAGTGACGGTATTCCATGCCGGTGCATACCGCCTCACTTCCCTCACTGATTATAAGTTTTTACACATAGATGAACATTATCATATGTACTGTCAAGTTCATCTATTATGTAAATATCATGCTCAACTCAAAACTCTGATAATTCTAGTGTGTCAGGCTGTAGTTTAGGGACTGATCAACAACTGAGATCAATGGAACCTATGTATAAATCTAACATTAATCTTGGATTTTCCAGGACTATCCTGATTTGGAGTTAGGTTACCTATGTCCTGATGTAGCCTAAACATACTGGGATACCAAATATCCTGGTTTCTGTAATTTATTGTAATAGAGACATTGATATCACTCAATTAAATTAAAGCAAGCAGTTGGAACTGTCATTTCCAAAATATTTCGATGAGCAACATTCAGTCTGTCATTGGATGCCCAATACATGTGCACATCGTCAGTGCAAAGACAAAGGCGTTACAAACTAGCAATGTGCACACGCATCAAGCATGTAATGACAGCTTCTGAATATTGCTGGATCAAACCTAGATCAATAATATAGACATGGAATTATAGCAACCTAAGGGTGAATGAAAAGGGTGAATGAAATTTCAAATTTCTCAAAGACAGCAATATTCAGGACTCATTCCATGAAGGTAGGCAACTACTACAAGTTATCTAGAAATCATACTTGTGAGTATAAGTAGGTTGATTTTTTTTGTCAGTAGATGAATTCAAAGGAATATAAGTTGTTTAATTAAATTGATTCTGCATTATTTTGATGTTTAATTTTTATATTTAATGCCTAATATACAGTCCGGGTTATTCTTGGAATCAGTACGGTAAGTTTACCTACATAACAAGATCAGATTGCTACTAATTAAGGTGCACCCTATGACCTCTTTTCAAGAGGAAACAATTGAATGCTACAATCATCTATAAAGTTGCATTCATCTGCTAATCAAAGTTATTCTGAAATCCATCCAAAACTTTTGTTTTCTGACTATGCCTCTAGTTTGCATGCTGTCCAACGATGAAATAAAGCTATTATCACTTATTTTTAGAAGTTAATTTCTGTGCTATGTATTAGTTATTATTTAATTATTATTAATTTATTTTTCAAATACTGCCAAAATATGTTACATTATGACACGGAATATAATGCAAACTTGAATCTCACTTGTATAGGTTATATAATGACAGTCCTCTACAACGTGGTAAGTACATGTACCATCAAATTGGCTTTTATCTTTTCCTCTAACACAGTTAAATAGTAAATGTCTTTAGTAAATGCTAATGGCTAGGGACCGTATTTTTTGGTAACAGTAATAAGTGCGAAATTTTGCAAAACAGCTTTCCTTAGCTATATTTAGCTTTGCACATGTGTAAAACACAAATATTAAACAAACTGAATCCACAAAATATCACAAAATTTGTTCAATTGTGTAAAATGTATAAATAACAATGAAATACACCCACTCCATACGTAAATTGAAAAACATGTGAAAAAAATTAGGTTCAAAATAGTATTATTTTGTTTTATTGTGATTTTTTCCTTAATTTCTTGCAGCATGCTTCCTTTTGTGCTATTTCTAGGCTGTCATGAAGTTATCAATACTTGTGATCGATTACAATGAAGACTGATTACAGTGATCACGATACAATCCTTTTCTATTTTCTCTGTGCCAAGTTTGAGATGCCTATGTTAGATTGCAGCAAAGAGTGTCGATTCAACAGATTTTGTATTTTATTCACAGTAGTTGGCATTTTCGTGTGTATAATTTATACCATTTTAGGTTATATAAATGCCAACTTCAAGATTTTTCTTTCATTTTGCATATTTTTTTTAGGTTTTATATAGGTTTTGAAGAACATTATAACCTCAAATATGGTCACTGTTCATGGTTCTGAAAAAGAACACAGCTTAAAGGGTGCCATAGCATCCCCATAAGGATAATTATATAAAATATTTTATTTCGCGAAATTCCCATGAAATAGGTGGAAGTTAACACTGAAATCATCCATTTTATTTTACCAAAAAATATGGTCCCTACTAATGGCACAACAACACTTGTTGACTAAAATGCCAAACAGTTGAATACTTTGTATGACAAAGAATACAGTCGTAACAAATGTCTAATCTAAGAATAACAGTTTCACAATTCATAAAAAATAATCACATATGTTACTGGTAACAAGATTCACTGTAGTACTGTATTTACAAACAGAAGTACATATCCTTATCATATGGATTAAATTCAATAAGGGCTGAATACTCTGTGAAACCGGAAACTTTAAGCTTTAACACTGAAGACGTGGATGTTAGGACTACTTTTGTTTTCGAAAATGATGCAGTTTGTTTATCTTGTCACACAGCTCATATATGCAGATGACATGATTTTCTTTAACAGTCATAAAAGATTCTAAATAACTTTCGGTTTTAGTACCTTTCTTCACTTAAAAAAAATTATGTCACCCCTTCCAATACTAATGAGAGGGTTGAAATCTTTTGGCATAATCACTGATAAAGTTATTTCCTGAATTCCACATATTGATTTAATATGCAGCGCTGATTTTATCATGCATGTATGAGAGGTACAGCAGAACCTCAGGAATCCTTACTTACTGTTTGGATTCCAGAAAATTTTGATTATCTGGGAAATTCGGTAAAATACTCTTGATATATCAAATACAGTAAAATATTGACTTTGGATGCTCTGCGAGAGTATGGAAAGAGCTAGCTGTGATTTGCACAATATAGTGGAGCCAATTGAATTGTTTCTTTTGAGTTAGCAATAAACATTACCTTTGTTTCTGATTCGTAATTGTTATTTTTCCTTCATTTTTTAATAAAAATGTTTTGTTATGTTTGATGTCTAATAAAAAATAATAATCAAAAAATTATTAAAAAACTGTGCCAAAAGGCTATGCACATATGGCTTATTTTTCATTCCTTCAAAGTGTAATTATAAACACATTAATTTTATGGAGAAGTATTCCCAGGATATTGGAGATATTAATAATTTTCTAAAAGAAAATTGTCAGAATATTGACCAGTGTTAAGAAAACCATTATTTGTTGAAAGGGGAATTTATACTGTTACGAATCGGTATATTTATCTTGCAGTGGCAAAACCTAGACATTGCCCTTCCTATTGCTTAATAGATTAATGTATTTTTTGCTTATCATTTTCTTAAGAACTGTATTTGGTTAGACACAGATATAGACTACACATACCCATATAGAAGCTTTATCAGAAAATTTTGTTTGCTTTCTAAGCTTTTTTAGCTGTTGCACCAGCTCTTCACACCAAATATATCTAAACATATACAGCGCCTTACAGTATTTATCATAAGGATATCGTAGCCTACTATAGCCTAAACCTGAGATCATGATAGAAATTAAGTAAAAATCATATTGATGAAATATACCTTATAGTATGAATGAGTTTTTAACTTCTGGGATTTAGTCTAGATCGAAAATTGCTTTGGCATGACCACATAACTTATGTATGTAATAAATTATCTAGAGTGATCTTTGTTCTTCGAAGGCTTGTGTGTTGTGTATCATTTTCTGTTGAATACAATGATTTGCAAGAAAATTTAAATTGCCAGAAAAATTAAAGCCACAAATGTGGCTTTTAAGAGCCACAAATGTGGCTTTTAAGAGCCACACGAAGAGCCAGGGTTTGGTCACCATGGTTATACGCTGTTAGGAACAAAAAAGGATATTAAAACTTCTTGCATCTGGCATCAATCTTAACTGACCAGTAAAGAAAAAAAGAAACAGGTTGCCTCCCCATCTGCAAATGTCTTGTTCACTAAAACAAAAGCTAGGAACAAAGTAACACAAAAAAGGTCAAACATGCAATATGAATGCCAATTTCAATTAATAATTTGGGCTCTTCCACAAATGCATATATATTTTTAGTAGTGTTAATAGCAGAACAGTAACACATTTAAAAGCTCACAAAGTATTCTGTAGCGATTATTAAAAGTCTACCTTTCATAATAGTTTGTATTCAATATGCTGATCCTGTTTTCATAATTGCCTTAATTTATAACCAATCAGAAACATTAAAATCTATATTCCCATTCTATTTATATCGTAATGATAAAATATTTAATTTAAAAATTTCTTCATTTATTTACTCACATTCTACATAACATTGCAACTATTATAGGTTCATTCATATGATTGGCACTAGTCCTATTTCTTCACCAAGAGGCCCAAGGAAACACAAGGCACGGTACAGATCAAAGGGTACATAGTTCAGAGTTACATGCAAACATTACTGTAAAGCAATGTTGCCGAACTAGAAATCATGAGTTTCTGTTTGTGTTTTCAAAAAGTATTAATGTCTTCAAGTGTATGAAGCTCATTAAGTTATTAGTTTCAGTTTAACAAAGCCCAGCCCTTAATGTTTGAGTCCATATGATATCCTGTTAACTGCCACATCTAACGAGAAGGTTTTGAAATGATTTTGCTTTTACACCAAAAGAATAACATGTATTATCACAAGACGACGCATATCGTTAACCAACATTAAGTAATAAAAATATCTTCCTTTCTATATACATATAATCTATTTGTTTATATGGTATAAATTAATTGATATGTTTTCCAACTTTATGTCCCTATACAATTTTGGAAATATCTTTTTTTTGAGATCAAAGTCACTATTTCCAATCACTTTTGCTCAGTTGGGACTAGGCACTTCCAACAGTTGCGTTATTTCCAGATGAGTTGAAATGTTTCTCATGATCAATCATGCAACTTCAAATTGGTATTCAAGACTCGAAAATGTGGACACAGTAGCCAAATACCTGTAAAAACATAATTTATATCACAATATCCATTATTTTTCGCATATAGAAGAAAAACAACTTCTGAGAAAATCAGATATTAAAGTGAATTTCTGCCTCTCCAAAAATTTTAAGAATGGAAACTTCTAAAATATTCAAAATAATCTCAGAAATATTTTAAAGTAAAAATTAAAAAGTAAATGCATAAAAAAGTAACTGCATGGAAACTACTGAATAAGAAAAATTATTAAACTTATTTTAATGAATGTGGGAAATTAAAAATAATGACAATAAACAAATTACAATTCAGATATATCACAAAATATAATTTTAAAATTATACATTAAAAACTAGTGTCTGTAATTTACAGTGGATGCTTTCCTACTAATAAAATATTTATGCTCATCCAAGAAACATACAAGCTGTTCAAATTTGCCTAGGCCAACATTTAATTAGGGCTTACTATAATGCTATTATTGCTTCTGATATGTATATTGCAAGCAGTGACTATGCCAATTTACAAAGGATATAACTATGCTTCCTATACATATGTACTTTAATATTTAAACTTAACCGCACTAAAAATAACCAGTAACTTAAATAAACTTAAACAAATGCCATAAAAACATTATTTACAAAAACAGACATAACCCTAATTCGGTCATAAATTTAACATAAGATTAAAGCCAATTTCATGAACCTGTCTACAAATAAAGGTATTTTTAAAAGTTTGTCCAACATATGTTATAAAATTACAAGTAAAATATGGCTATAAGCTAGGCCTACAATAAGTATATTGTAAGTATATTAATATTATTATATTACAAAATGAGAAGTAACAAACTCAGGAAACTGAAACTTACCTTCTTGTTAATAATCATTCAGCTTGAGAAATTTATTTAAATAATTTTTCTCTATAATCTTAAAACATAAAAAGCAGCAATTTATTCTTCTATCCTTGACTACTTAAGATGTACTGTCAAATTTCAGTCCGAAGTAAAGAGAATAAGGAATCAAATACACGTCATATGTCATTAGGCCTACTCTATAGAATTTAAACTATTTTTAATTCTTATATTTACACTATTTAAAATGCATCATACATAACACCTGTCTAGATTCAGGAAATACTGGCATCAACAATATGATATTTTTCAAAATATGAATCTCACATTTGCTAGCATTAATTTTTATTTTCTTTTTTGTACAGTTTTTGTCTTTGCCATCATTCATCTGTCTGCATGAAACTTTTGGCAACGTATTCAGTTTTCAGCCTACAAAGTTCTTTAATATTCCCATGGAATATAACTATGATGAATATTTACTTTGAATTAAGAAATAGAGCTTTGTAGAATTTTGTTGTATACGTTCTGAATTTGTATTTCTATGTGGAAGCTGTATTAGCATTCAATAAATAGCTACATGATCCTGGGCCTTATTTTTTTTATTATTTTTACTTATTTTATTTGTTTATTTATTCTTTACAGAAAGTGAATGATTTTTAATATCATTCAAGTACTATCTACTGAAGTTATCAACAAATATAAAGCAATTTGTTGTCAACATATGACTTTATTGCAAAATTTAGACACATAGAAAATACTCTTCAAAAATTACAAAAACTGAATTTGGATATAACATTTATTTTTTCTGAACAACGTAAATTCTAAGAGACCAAAAGCATCCTTATTTTGAACCTATACCATAATCACAAAAGAATTGAGATATTTGCACAGACTGGTCCAGCGCAATTTTAAAGAATAGGCATATTTATTTAGATAATTCATTGATCATGACAACTGCATGCAAACCTAATGAATGTATCTGTAATGTCTTAGACAAACTGCCTGATTTTTAAAATATTGCTGCTGAACGATAACATTCTTCTAAAATCTCATAGTAGAGTTACTTATTATTTATTGAATATCCACATTACACAAAACCCTATTTCACCCGAAGGTACATTAGGGTTGGAGATTACTTAAAAAATTTAAATAGTTATCGGTAACTGATTTAATATTAAACACATCTGCATATACTTATAAATGAAAAGTGTAATAGCATTTCTAGTGTTATTTGTTATTTTAAGTAACTAATTTCTTGTGCTTATAACACATGCCGTAATCGTACAGTTATGTCAGTTCCACTATCAAATTAAATATTGCTATGGTGGGTGTGATAACTTATTTTTTGAAAGATTTTTTTAAGTTTTTCAGTGTTCTGCACCAACAATATTAACTAGCTAGATTAGATCAGAAGACTTGATATATCCATTTATATGCCACATGCATAATGAGCTTAACATTCTCTTGTGATGTGTGGCACATACATTGATCATTCTTTGTGTTATAATCATAGATGACATTAGAAACACTTAGTGTTAGCTTTAAAATTTTATGTGACAAAACATGCAACAGAAATAATTTAGGAAAATGTTATTTAGTAATTTTTGGTGACTTTTTGCAAGACATTATTAAAACTAAATTACTTTTTTAGTTTTAAAGGAGCATAATTTTCCCTGTACGAAAAACTTTTACAATCTCTCATGACAAACTTGTCCAAAGATGACTTTCGTATTTTCTAATTGTGTCTAGCTAGATGATATAATGCTGCTTACTGATAAAATGAATGTCGCCATATCCTAAATTTTTGTCATCCGTGTATGATTAAGCTTAGATTGTACACTGCACACGAAGTCATGTGTGTTTATTCTTTAATAGACTGTAAGCAGAAGAAAATAGATACTTGAGCACCAAAGAATGAAATATATTTTTGTAAAACTCTAATTCTGGTATAAGCCTACAGATGTAGTGTACCTATCACGAACCCTTTTTTTAAAATTAAAAGTCCTCCAGGAGGGGCTTTAAGCTGAAAGGTTCTTAAAGAACTCCAATCCTAAATTAGAGCCTCTACCCTTTCAGTCCAAACACTTAATTTCCTTCCAGGGGGTTGCTGAGGAAATGGGCTTATCACCTATCCACCTGTCCTCTCTTGGAAAATAAGTGTAATTAAAATTAGCTATCGGTACTGGAACTTCCACTCGGAGGCCCTATGCTTCCAGCAGGATGACAGGATGTATACATACATTCACTAATATGTCAGAATGTCCGGCAATATCTTCTATTAAATGTTTTAAACACACTGTAAAACACCTGACCCAAATCAGTTTAAAAGTCTACATTTTTGTTATCACCACTGATAAGTGAGAAACTATCATGAACTTACTTGTAATATCTTACATGCCTTATGGAATTTGATAATGCTTTTATTCTACCACCTAAAAATCAATAAAGAAACCAAATAATTAGAGAACCAATACTGGTATATTTCTTTCAATTTTACTGTGCTTACTAAAGAAGGGTGTCCATTTGTCTCACTTTTCCTGGGGCAGTACTGTTTTTTGGCAAAATGTACCACTGTCCCAAAAGTTTTATTGGGAATGCTCTAATGTCCCAGTTTTTGTGATTCAGATTGGCCAGAATATTTTACATTACATTACATTGAAAGCCTTTCTCATTGTCAAAACGCACTTTAATGGGTTGTCATGTGCTGACTTTTATAATAAAGTATCAGAAGAAAATGGACTTCTTGATAAAATACATAAAGCTAAAAGTACAGTAACAATGAGGCTTCTACTTCTGCAGAATCAATTTTATCTATCCAGTCTACAGAAGAAACTTAAGAAGTCATTTAAGTCATTTGGGATAATTTGTGTGCATGAGACAAAGGTACATTTTAAATGTTCACTAAATTTTGTGGTTAAGATTTTTGTCCCCGTTTTCTTTATTTGCCCAAGATTTCTTTCCAAAACAAACTAACTAACTAACTAACTAACTTTAAAAAAAAATCGCTATTCCATGGCTCTTTATGCCATGGATTGTACAGGTATGCCATCTCTGTCTGTCTTGTGACTTCAGTGTTAGAATGGTAGTAGCAGTATATAAGGGTAACTGTTCAGCATGTAGACTCCCAGAACCAGTGATGGTTTTTTCACAGGAGTTGCTACTTAGTTATAAAATAGAATCTCTCATGAGGATGAGTGCACCCCATTGAAGTCCCTCTCTATCTTACAAAAACCTTTCAAATAAACAAAAACTCCATGGTGCTTTATCCCATTAGGGACTAGGCCTACCATCCGACTGCTTCATCATCTACCACAGGCAGATGGCAAGATTGGGGGGAGGGGCATGTGGTCAGCATGCCAATACCCATGACTGTTAATGATGGTTTCCTTGACCAGAGCCACTACTTCTTAAGTACTTCTTAAAGAAGTAGTTCCTCAAATGGAATCACGAGGCTGAGTGCACCCTGTTCCAGATCTCCCTCTCTCAGAAAAATCCGAGAAGGTACCAGGGAATGAACCCGGACCTGCGGATCCAAAGCCAGCGACGCAGGTAATCTAAACCTATTAATTACCAAGGATCGAACCCAGGCCGAAAGATCCATAGTCAGCAATGTAATAGACCATGGAGAGGTCCTTACAGTACTTACTAAGATTCACAATTTTTGGAATCTTCCCATCCATGATTCATAATTTCCATAAGAATCTGATTATCTTCATTATTCATTGACCAACAAGCTCAGTCTCATGGTTTAAAATGGGAGGGTGCTTCATATACCATTTTGTACCGTACATTTATAGTAAACAAAAGGCCTTCATAATTAATTACTGTGCCAAAGTGAAGTTCATGTGGTATTTCTTTTCACTGCAGAAGTTATCAATTGTATACTTTCACTGGCATAACTAGGAGTGATAAATGGGGGTTAGGTGTAGACAGTTTACCTATGTGCTAAATTGACCTACTTTCTTTACATGAAATTAATTATTTTTATTAATTTTCCTAAGATAATGGGGGGTTTATAATCCCCAACCCGTCCGCCGCCATGGGTGTATAGGTTCGATTCCCGGCCGGGTAGTGAGTTTTTTAGTAACGAAAAATCCCCGGGTTCAGGACTGGACATCACCCAGAAAAATTATAGACTATATTAAAAAGCCTTAAATTAAAGTGGTGACTGCTAGAATAGGGTATAGGGTATTCACAATAGATCTATTAAGGTCGCAGTGTTAAGAAGCCGAAAGGCTTACACTACCCCCTCATTAATCTAATCTAATCCCCATCCCCCCCACACCTGGTTATGCCCCTGCGTACTTTCATGTTGGTACTTTTGTTTTTTTTCCACTGGCCACCTGTATCATGCTTAAGGCAGGAATGTAATTAATTCCCCCTCGTGGCTAAATCCCAGACAATAGTTATGCTTGATTCTTCAGAAATATCACGACGACGTATGCATCTTTGTGCAGTTCATCTGTCTGTGAATGGAAATTATATGTAGACAGAGGTTTGACTTCACAACACAAACAAAACTGAGTTACTGCACAAGAGCGGATCTCGCTTCAGAGAATGAAGCACGCGAACTGTGATAAAGAAGGTATTCATATTACCGACTCACAAGACATCAACAAATGAAATCTCACCCAGACGTTCCAAGTTCAAAATATATGTAAAATGAAATTACATGAAGACAGAAAACAGCAGCACTGTAGTTCATTAAGGGAGACCCGCCTGAACTAGCTAATCTATGTTAGTCATACATGGATCACAAAAATTGTATAAAACACAAAACCTTATCTATCAAACACTGTTAGTTACGTTAGCTTACACATTAAGGCCCGTTCTTACGATGTCCAGTTAAGTAGGAGTAAATGTTAACTGACAGTTTATTTTACGGTCGGAGTAAAGTTCCAGTAAACGCTTCTTTGTTCTTATCATCTTCTAGTTAAAGTTTACTCCCAGTTAACGCAATCAGACAAAAGTCATGGCAGTTGGTACGAGCGTTTCTCAGTTGTTTGTAGCAGTCTTTCATCTGTTTTCATTGTTTGGTTTGATTTTGCAAGGGATTATGAGGTTATGTCTGATGTCAAAAAATAAAGTGAGACAGCAAATTATTTTCATGTGAAGAATAATTGTTTCTGAATATTATCGACGAAAAGCGTCATAGGTCTATAATTCAAACTAAATAAACTCACGGTAAGGTGTGGCATTAAGAGCAAAGCTCGGAAAGACGTATCAGAAAAAATCTCATGTGAAACACATAACTTCATCTAAACTTAATATATTCCAGTATACACTAGGCCTATACAGTACGGACAGTAGTGCGCATTCAGTTATCTTAGCCTAAAAAGGTCGCATAATTTGCGTGGCAAGACCTAAAACCTAATAAGTTTGTGTATGAAATGTGTAGCTAATAACTACAAGATATATTACGAGATGTTTTCAAATGAAATTATTAGCTTTTAGCATAACATATTGAAATACATTATATATAGGCCTATATATTTTATATATTACGCTTATTACACAATTCCTGTTAAAATCAAAAGTTGTTAAGCTATTTTCTAAAAAATAAAGTAGAAAAAATCCTCCTCAAAGCGGTTGTAAAAATGAAAAGAAAGTTACCAAGTTACCCCATCCCATTACTGGTAGAGGAAGTATACAGTAAAATAATTGATTGTCCAAACTTTCATAATAGTTTGATCTAGTTTTCAATATTTTAAAAATCTTTTTTACATATAGTGGCAATGTTCCTCATCACCACTGACATTAAGAAAGCAGCTAAATAATTTCATCTTTCTATTTTAATTCAGTTCGCGAGAAGTATAACCTCAAAAAATCCTCCGGTTAGGAGTTTACCTGTACATTTTCCTACAGTAAAGATTACTGCCAGTTAAGGGATTCTTACCTATAGTTAACTCCTAACCAGATATTGTAAAATCGAACTGTCAGTAAAGTAACCGTAAAAGTAGCCGTAAATATTTTACTGGAGGTGGTAATAACGGGCCTAAATCAGATAAGAAAGAGTTGTATCACTAATCTACACTACATAGAACTAAAAGTGAACTTACAAAACCACTTAATCAGTCCAGGCAAGCTTGCTATAAACAAATAAATAAAGATGCAATACAGTATGTTACAATACACAGTATAGAGCTACATTCTAATAAAGCACATAGAGCTACGTAAATTCATGATGCAACCAGCCAAGAAAATTTATTTATACAGGATGTAAGTGCAATAGCATGCTCTATAGAGAAAGAGACTTTACTTAAGTAACTAATGATGAAAATGTTTAATAAAGCATTACAATGGACATAACACAACATAACATGATATTTTTGAACTTCATAAAAATAACCACTCAGAGAGTTTTGAGAAAAATGACCGATTTCCTTTTTTTCAAAACCCTAATATCTATAATGGTACAGGACATGAAAACACTGTGCAAATTATTTTATTCATTGCATCTAAAAGTTGCATGTTGAAGAGCCATGCATATTATTTTTAAGTTCTATTTTGCTTATAAGGAAACTGCTTTAGAGTTATAAGTAACATCTTTTCAGGTCAGCCTGCCTGGTGCAGTCTGTTTGGCATTGTCTTTCTGTGCCGAAAATCAAAGGTTAAATCCCAGCCCAGATTAATGGCATTTATGTCTGCATAAATTGACAGGCTTATAACTGTAGATTGACAGGAATGTAACAGAACTCCTGCATGACAAAGTTGTGACACATCGGTGATGGTCATAGGCCTAAGTTGTAGTACACCCCAACATTAAAAACCATAAACCAACCAACATATTTTCAACATAATTAATATAATTTCAGACTTTTAATCCACAAATTGACAGTTTTCTTTGTTTTTGTGTGTGTGTGGTTTTTTTTATATATATTTTTTTTTTACTTTACTTTACTTTACTTTACTTTAAATGATCATGTTTTTCAGAAGCCATAAATAAGAATTATTTTGTCAATATGTCATGACATATTACATAACGTATAAGCCATAAAAATATTATTGAGATGTGCTTGTTTCAAATGGAAACATGTTTTTATTAACATTAATCTTTTCATGTCAGTTGGTTGTATTTAACTTTTCAAGATTGAAGATTTAACTATGGGGTCCAAAGAGAGAGAACTGGATAACCAAAAATTTCCATCTGGAAACTCATTAATAAAGACTAAAAAAAATAATGATCCTAAAACCAATGTAGTTAACTTATAATTTTTCTCTATGGGTCCCATATCCCATATGAACATTTCAAAAATAAAAGAAACTGTTATGAATCAGGCATACTTACGATGCATAACTTATGACTCATAATGTAGTATATTAAGTACAAGGCTTACAGAATAAAAGTTTTAAAATTCTATTTAGTTCTAAAATGTACAAATATGTCACAAATGTTTTCATTTCAATGAATTATGAGATATTCAGCATCATAATATACTGTATTCATTTAGTGAATATACAGTGGAGTGTAAATTTATTGGAACAGAGCTCTATTCTTTTAAAAAATTGCAAATAATTTGTTCAGAACGCCTAAATTTTGTATGGGTAGTGGTATTACATTCTTCATCAGATAACACTGTATTTCATTTCATTGTCAAGGATTATATGCTAGGTAACTACTTAATGAAAAAATCATTTCACTGCCAGTCTCAGTCTGATGGAGAGAATTCTACAAAAAATTGAAGGCTCTATATGAAAAGGGGTTCGGGCAGATATCGCTAATTGAACTACATAAACAAACAGAGTATGGCTTGTACTTCTCTCAACACGCCATTAGGAAAAGAAAAGGTATTGCATGTTTTTTCTGTAAGCACAACGATGGGATGTCTGATCAGGTATGAGATTAATATCATTTGAGATCACATTTAACGTGGGAATAGTATCAACGCCTTAGCACCATAATTTTGCTTTCTGGAACTGTACACTTGATTGAATGTACTTACTTTTGTTCAAGTAATTGATTAAGAGTCAAAACTAGTCATATTTAAAAGTTCATCTGGCATTTTAATGTTTCAAAACATGTCAAGTTATTATAGTTGTACACTCTAATGCATTACTATGTAAAAAACTTCGTAAAAATTCATTTGGAAATGCAAGCAAGCCATTCATGAAACATTAATCTTTGTATTTCATTTTGATGAAAACTGCCAACTTTAATGAAAAACCGCAACGAGAAAATTTATTTCTTACTCTTTTCTCTGCTGATGTGAAAGATATTACAACAGTATGGATATATAAATCACGATTCAAGTTTAGGGAAAAAATAAATTTTCTGAGAAAATTGATCATTTTGGACAAAAATTGTGTTTGAATTTTTTTTTTGTTTCTACCAAAGAAACACGCTGTTAAAATTTGCAGTTATACTTCTCCCACTGTACAGTGAGGGCACAAAAAAGGCATACCCTCCTTTGTTTTTGACACTACAATGATACGATTGATTGATTGAAATGGACACCTAGCTGATAGTTTAATGAACCAAGACATCATATGGAGATGGTCACTTTCATAACACAGCCGAATTCTGCACCATGTTCTAGCAGACGTTTTGCAAAGATAATCAGGGGTCACTTCATACAATACATCGCACACAACTGCTATTAAGTATGTGTTTGTGTTGTAGCGCTGATTTCACATATTTTTTTAATGGATACCCCAGAGAGCAATATCAGTGTTGTGAGGTCAGGACTTTGTGGAAGCCAGGCAAAAAGTAGATAGCACATACAACTGTGAAGAAGACCATTATTGCGGCAACGTTGCGTTCTGAGCAGCCATGGATGTTTATAAACTGAAGGGTTACCATGGTTACCAATGTATACCAACATTCATACGAAACTATCAGCTAGGTGTCCATAATAATCAATTAACCACAACCATTGTAATTTCGAAAATAAATAGGGATATGCCCACTTTATGGCCTCAATCTATGAATTAAGATAAAAGTGAAAGTCATACAATTATGTGTGATAATGGCATTTTGAATACCAAAAGGGTAAAGAAAAATGCTCTCAACAAAAAGAAAGAAACTGTAAGCCTGAAAATGATCTGTTCATTAAGCAAGTTCAACTGCAGTCTACTTTAAAATGTATTTAAAAAAAAAAAAAGTGGCTTGAATACACAGACTAGAACTGACAGAGATCTGACCATCGAACCTCCAATACGGTACCCAAACCATTCCACTAAGACCCCTGAAAATGTAGAAATAGAAACAACAAAAGAGAGAAAGGTATTTTTAACAGTAAAATTAAAATCCCCCCACGCTTACTATCTGTAAGAAAAATACAAATCTAGTAAATTTGTATAGTATATTAGTAAAGGACACTATTAATATAACAATAAGTTATAGTGGCCCTATCAATGAATCTTTTTATCTTCTTCTTTCTTTTTTAGCTATGGTTATTTTATGATGGTTGTGTACTGCTACTTAGATCTATAACTGTCGCCGATGTACAAGAATTTTGTACTGCAGGAATTCCTTTACATACTTGTAAATCTATAGACTTGGGACAATAGCATTTACACACACAAAAATACCATACACCTGGGCCGAGATAACCAATCATTCACAAAGGCCAACAAGCTTCAGTGAAAGTGTCCTTTTTTCATAAACTGAATGTGATCCTTTTATTTTACATCCAACAGAATAAACATTTGTAGATACACAGTATGTATCTCTGTGGTGGTTATAGCTTTAAGTTGCAATAATAATCTGTTGTTAAAAATAACTATAACAAACTGACAAAATACATTTTTAAAAAACTTAAAATTCCAGAATTTGGATTATTAGCCTCTTATTATTTGTTATTAAACATGTTTATTTTTCTACCTGTATTTTTTTATTCTAAGTTCTAGAGAACATTAAATTAAATGGAATTGTTAATAACAATTTATTCTGGAACTGAACCACAACAATAGTTAAAAATAAAAAATATAAATAAAAAATAATAAAAAAAATGCATATTAAGATCTAACTTACAAACTTTTGATAACCTTAACCTATTAAAAACTGTTGTAGTGATAGATGCTTCTGGAAAAGAACTGTGTTCTTAAATTCATTAACTCTGCCACAATTTCTTAAGGTACGGTACAAATTTATAAACCTTTCTTCAAATTGATACCCTATTCTTCAGTAACACCTTTCAAAAGCTTAAACTCTTTTCTTTTCTAAGTTATATACTTTCAGATCCCTAAACAGAATGCATAATTTTAAGCAAAAGGTTGCATGCTTTGTTATAGTCTATGTGCCTTGAGGGATTCACTTGACCATCCCCTAGCTCCACCTAAGATTTAAGTTAATATGAGTAAATTATAAGACAGGAGATGGATGTCTAGGTTTTATATCTCTTTTCATGTCTGTCATAACTAAGAGACATCTTAACTTCATGATAGTTTGAGTTTCAGCAGAAGTAGTATACCACCTTACATGATAGTGGATAGGCTGTTGTACTGTAAATAATAATAACAATCTTATATTCTTACCCCAAACTTATTGCTCAACTTTCTTGTGGTAATATAGATTGTTGTGACGGTAATTAAAAACTAGAAATATTTTTAACTTAAGACTCATTAATAACGATGTAAATATAATATAATGAGCTTTAGTAAGTTGTAACCATTTACAACTACAGTGAGTTCCACACAAGAGTTGGCCAATCATGCGGGTTTCTGCATCGCGGCGGCCCCTGCTCTAACTCCCGAGTGATCGGGTGAAATATCTATGCAAATAAAGCTGCTAACAGTGTAATGGTTCAGGTTCTCACATTTTCAGTTGGAATTACAATGAAAATAACCAAGTACCTCATCACAAGATATGTTGGAAATGTCCTCTTCTTGCATCCACACAACACTGGCATCTTTTTAGGAAATTTTCTTTCACGCACATAAGTTCAGCTTCCTAGATAGAGTTAATATCTCTTGTGATATTATCTTTAAGTTCTTCTAACAGTATGTGACAATTATTTATGGGGAAACTTGAAAAATAAAGTCTTAAGGTCAATTTCCCATACATTATCTCTGAACTTATGAGCGTGAAAAGAAAATCTCCTGAAAAGATGCCAGTGTTGTGTGGATGCAAGAGAAGGACATTTCCAACATCTCTTGTGATGAAGTATGTGATTACTTTCATTGTAATTCCAACTGTAAATCTGAGAACCTGAATCATTAAACCATTAGCGGTTTCATTTGCTTAGATATTTCATCTGATTGCTCATGAGTTAGAGCTGTGGCCGCCACGTAGCAGAAACCCGCATGATTGACCAACTCTTGCGTGGAACTCACTGTATATGTTTACAAGGGAAGCTTGAACTTAGATATTAATTTATGCAATATGTGTTTACACATAATGATTTTATGCTTGTACCGGTATGCATTGTTGTATTAGCGCAGTAACCCTGTTGGGCTTAGCTTATCCATTTTGTGTCACAGCCCTACTCAGCTCAGCATTGGTTAACATGGCGTAACATAGCGTAGTTTTATGTGTGTGGTAGCCTTGGCAGCTAGCAACACTTACCAAAATATTATACCCACCAAAGAGCTTTAGAAATAATTTAAGTTTCTGGAGTTACCAGCTATTACTGTGAAACAAATGCTCACCATACTCTACTGGATGTCCACCTTACTCTCAATAATAATTGTCAATAATATATACCGAAGCACACACTAATGAAATGAATTTGAAAGGTGTAAAAAATTCACTTTACCTCCATACTCCCTCCTCAACAGATGTCATAATAACAAAGTATATTTCGCCAAGCCTTTCAACTAATGGCAGCATGCAGTGTCATTTATATTATGTATGTACATTTCTTTTTAAATCATACGTATAGAAACTAGTATTCTCTTTTGCAGTCAGTGAAATGAATGCATTTCTATGAAAACTAAGATCTATGTCATAGCAAACGGTGATGAATGTATCTAGAATAGCACTATGTGACTCTAGTGCAGTGATCAGCTGTGGAATGTTCTAGTGGGTTTTCTGATCTGTCTACTATAATAAAAATTCAGAAAATTTTAATAGACAGAAAAGAGGTATCTATCTTATCCCTCTTGCATACACATTTCTTTTTGTTTAATTCGCTTATTTCAGAAACTTTTTTATTGAATAGGTCTATATGGTGAATGCTATCCATAGTTTACATGCAGATGCAAACCTTGTGAGATTCCTTGGATATATTCTACACCATGGATGGTGAAAAAGAACTTGAGCCCTGATTCATGTGGATGCAACCCAGAAATCATCAGTGAAGAAATAGTTTGAAGGCCACCCTAATATAATCACGAAAACAGATTCACTAATAAGTAAGTAATCACAATTCACATTCACACCAATCAATTTTTTTACAACAATTAAGAAATTTATTTTTAACTTTGTTAGCTAAAAGTCTTAAATTAACTATTATTTTCTGAATGTACTGCAGTATGTGCATCTCAGATCTATGAGGGGGGGAAAAAAAACTATAAAAATGGGAATGGGTTCTTGGTGGTTTAGTAGAGTGCATCTGCTTAACATAATTTATATCAGACATCTAAATTAATGCAAACACACTTCAAGATTTAATTTAATGTATAATGAAAACTATTATTTTTAATGCACTTATAAGAAAATATGAGGAGTAAGAATGAAGGCACAATAGATCCTGTATTGAATAAAATCTGCATTGGTATTTCATTACAGTTTGGTCTTTTTAGAAACTGTTATTAATTTATTTTATAAGAGAATATTTAGATCTGCTTCCTGTCTGGATATAATTTATAGTGTAATTTTATATGAGTAACTAAAATATTACGTTTGAATGAGAATGATAGGGACTGATAACATTTAATTTCCAATTTTAAATTATTAAAGCAGAATTATATTTATGCATACATGGGCATACTGAGAGGCGATGGGCTTACCACCTGTCCCTCTACCCTCTCTCAGAAAATAAGCGTAACAAAATTCACATAAGTAACAGAAACCTCCACTTGGAGGCCCTTCGCCCCAACATAGGGGATATAGGAAAACAGATACAGATACATTGGGGTATGGTGAAATTTTGTTCGGGAGGGGTTCAATGTAAAGTCATCTCAGTTTCATGTCCTAGCACATATTGCAACTTAATTTTTTCAAAATAACTAAACAGTTGATTGTGATCATTAATACACGATAATAAATTAATATGCAGCACAGTCTTTGAAACTGTTTTTCTTGAGGTTTCTTGTTTAAGCTAGAGTCTAAATATGAACTTTCATTTGATAAATTATTATAATACTGTATGATGAATAGAGCAAGTTTTTAAAGCCATCTGTAAATCCACCAGTGACTTTATAAACAGGCTGACGGATTTCGGCAGAAGTATTCAAGTTGTATAATAATTATTAATATATCATGGATTTGCAAGAAGTGGAAATTATAATAATGATGGGCAGGGAACTAATAACTGAGGGCTATAATTCATATAAATCATATGTTGAGCTATATATCCATAATAAATTTTGTATATTTAAATACGGTTCTTAACCTCAAGGGACAACTATGGATAACCTGAAGTGCTGTCAGTTTCGAGATATCCAGAAACCAACATTAATTAGTAGATTGTTTTATGTGGATGTTTTTCTTTTCTTGTCTTGAAACAAAATCAACTCATCACTTTCATTTCTATAGGACTCATATTCTGAAGAAGAGCAGTTTTATAATTTTTGCATGAAAATAAAATTAATTTATTCTTGAACGCATAAAGAAACTTGCACAATTGTACATTTATTTATGCTAGTGGTACTTGTCATCTGCTTCTCTACTTCTCTACTGCACCTTGTCAGTCATCTAAGAAGTATTTCAATGAGTCTGATGGCAATCGATGATTTTCATCACACAAACACCGATGAGTTTAAAAACAGCCTGATGCTTCACTGGCGACTTTACAAACAAGCTGATGGAAGTATGATGGCATTGATGACTTTTAAAATGTACCATATACACACTATGGGCTAGAATCCACACAAACTCTTTGTGCTGAGCACTAGGACCTATATTGAAATCAGGTGATATCGAGATCCAAGGTGTGAACTATGAATAGTGGGTACATTAGCAGATTTATAAGCTCTAACCAGATTTGTTGTGAAGTTACACAAGTACCAAGTCTACGAATCAGTGTATCTATATCAACAAGTTGATTGCAGAAGTAGTAATTTCATAAGTTCATTCCAGAATAGGTTTTTGTATAAATTTTGCAAGAATTAAGCTGGAATCCAATGAGCTTCTGATTTCCAAATGACCACACCACATGGATAACCAGGATACCGAATTGTTGGAGATATTCCAAAGGGAGTTTTATTTATTAATAACACATCAATGTTATTAAGCTGAAGAACTACCAACAACACGCCATTTTGAAATTAGAATCTTAAATAAATTATGATAAATCTTAAATAAATTATGATAAATCTTACATAATGCTTTGATTTGTATGAAATTGTAAAGTATATAACAACCGAACCAATGATTTTTATTTCATTACATGATCTTATAATCTTAAAAATATTGCAGATAATTGGGGGGGTTTCAACTTCCTGAACCCTCGCCATACCATACGCCCATGTATGCATATCTGTTTACTCTATATCTGCAAAGCATGTACCGAACTGCAATAAATTATAGCTGCACTACTGCCAATAGCTGAATGATCTTTAGAGTTAAAACTGTATTCAGGGAGAGGTGGGGATAATTTGTAGCCCAAGAAGTTGTTGGAAACTGTCAATAAAGCAAGGAAGTACAAGTTGCTCTCTGGACATGACTGGCTAATAATGTTAAGTTTTGACTAAATTTGCAATGGTACAATAACCTTGAGAGACGATGGAATCAATCATAAGAGGAAACAAACAAGTGCCCCACAAATTAACTTGACCAGGGTATAATTTACAACTTCTAGGAGTACATAGAACAGTCTGTATTGTCTAATGGTTAGCATTGCAGACTATGGGCCTTCAGGTATACAATCTCTTGTACCTCCTTGAATTTTTCTGAAGTAAAGAGTCAGAAGTGGAGCGCACACATCTTCAAGAGACAATTTAGGAGCTACTTGAATAAAGAAGTAACAGCTTCAATTAAAGAAACCATAATTAACATCTGTGAGAACTAATGTCCTATCCCTGGAAGTCTGTCTGCAGCAGCAGATGCTATATGAGCTGAAAATGGGGGAAAGACTGGTGAAGGAGCAGAATGCAGAGAGGGGTCTGCAAGCCTGTGCCCTGGATAATTAGCTGACATTTCTGCAACTGTAATCTGTTCCTAATTTATCCCTTTAGTATTAAGGGATACTGGGGACAATCTCTTGTTTGCTGTATATCAATTATTCTAGATATTGGAAGAGCAAAGAAAAATGGAAAACTCAAATGGGGCCATGCTCAAGAGTCAGTCAATGAATATCTAGGATTAAAGAAATCTGATCCCTAAGATCTTCCTCATTACATAAAGTGCTATAACTGACTGTCATATACTGTACATTCAAGAAAGCTTGTTATTTATTTCAAGACAGCCTGTTTCTAAAAGTGTAAGCATTAATTAAGTTTAAGTAATTTTATTTTGTCCGCCGCCATGAGTGAGTCGGTAGTGCGCCTGCCTTAAATTCCGGCAGCCCGGGTTTGATTCCCGGCCGGGTTGGGGATTTTTCAGTAGATCCTTACGGGGTCACCAGGGGTCGCTCACGAACCTGAGGAATACTAATCTTATTTTACCTCTATTAAAACTTTTAAAAGGATAGCTTAATATAGTAGTTAACTTTAACTGGTATTATTAATTTTTAAGAGTTTTTACCACCAAAAGCTAAAAAAGGTCACACAATAATATGAACTGATAATTATTAAGTTGACTTAAATTTCAGTCCTTAAATAGACTTAACACGAAAGTATTGAAAACATTACCCTTTCTATGTATTTTTAATTTCTTTTTTATGCATTATTAGTGTGTTGCATTTTATATTATTTTAATCTGTAATTTACACCTCATTGTGTTTCATTATTTTAAAATGCAATTACTACGAGGGCTGGTCAATAATTAAGGTCTCCAACCCAAGCTCACAAACGTCGGACGAGAAAGTTGGTGCCACTACCATGTCCCATTATATCCCCTCTTTCAAACGAGCCATTGCTGCAGCCGCTGAACCTTTTAGTGTGTAAAGCTGTTTGAAATGGATCTCCGCAAAGTGCGGCCTCCGCAAACCCACCTCGCACAAACCTTATGGAACATCAATTTGTCACTCAAAATGGTCTGTATGGAACCTTTAGAAATGTCAGGAAGCAATAAACAAAGTTCACGAGTAGTGATGCGTCGATTTTGTCGCACCAATTTATAGACTTTTACCACCATCTCATCTGTGACGGCTGTTGTTGGTCTCCCACTTCGTTCTTCATCATGAATATTTGTCCGGCCCTGTTTAAACTCACGAACCCATTTACGCACATTTTTTATGTCCATACATCCCTCTCCATAAACTTCGCAAAGCTGTCTGTGAATTTCAATTGGCGGAACTTTTTTTGCAGTAAGAAACCATATGACTTCGCGTAGGCGCACTTGGCGGGGACGGAAATCGGGAGTTCCATTTCAAACAGCTCTACCTTGGACACTAAAAGGTTCAGAGGCTGCAGCAATGGCTAGTTTGAAAGAGAGGAGGTAGTGGGACATGGCAGTGGCGCCAAATCTCTCGTCCGACATTGTGAGCTTGGGCTAGAGTCTTGGAGACCTTACTTATTGACCAACCCTCGTACATGTTTTGTAAGTATGTAATTTATATTAAATATTTTAATTATGTAATTTATAACCTAGCTTCTAGTTCCTTACTTGTACAATATCATAAGCAGTACAGTTATTAATTACATAACAGTTTACCTTAAATGATTTATATAGAAACATTTTGTTTAACACTTGTTTGGTATTGTAATTTATTTTTCTATAAAAAGACAGTATCTATTTTCTCATGAGAAAATGGAAACTACCTCGGGGATAGTAAATAATATTTCACAATAAATAAATTAATTAATAGAGATTGGTACTTTTCCTTTGATTCTATATGAATTTCTTCTTATCATGAGTTTGTAATACAGTTCTTTTATATCCGTTTATGCACATCAAACGTAAAACATCACGAGTGCATGTATGTGTCCATGCTTGATCTATACTACTACCTGAAACTAACTAACATCAATATGCTTATTGGTGGGACTTGATGGAAAACAAGAAGATTGTTATGCAATGCAGAAACACTGCACTGACTTTTTACATACCAGGCTATCTTCCGCATCACATACCATACTGTCTTGCGTGTCCCATACCATCATATAAGCTCTTTCAGAAAGAGAAAATAAACAAATAAGTTTCCTTGAACTAACAATAACTTACCCAGCAACAAATAAAAAATAAACACAGGCCTATATGGCTAAATAAAAAAAGACATGTTTTTTAATTATATTTGCACTGATTGACTATAAGATAGAATGTATTAATAACCTAAAAATGTTCTTTAAGACATTTTGCTAACTGAACTCAATTGGTGACCCTTAACCTTAGTAGATTTCTTCATAAGAGGTAATATGAATCAACTAATAGCATAGGTATCATTCATAAAAGTATATACGGTACTGCCATTTGCAAGAATGGATACAGGTAACACGCACACAAACCCTGCATGATGGACTATCTTGGAAAGTATATTTTATTTTAAAATACTATAAAATAACAGAATTATATTTTATTTGTTTCCTCTTGTCTACCAGAAGGCATCTGAAGTTTGCTTCTTAAAGTTCTGTTCACATTAGGATCACTTGCACTGTAGGTGCACTGAGAAATGATAGCACTGGCAAAAATCTTACAATATTATTGTTTACGAATGCCAGTTCTAAATTCCTAGTTAAGGGATTTGATCAACTTGTTTCACCTGAAGGAGTACTGCGGAAGAACAATATATCAAATATGCAGATTTCAATGTAACCTGACTAAGTTGGCTACATGACCAAAGGTACAACAAATAAAAATGGTAAAAACATAATAACGTAGATGGGAAAGTTCACACTAAGCTTATGTCTCGAAACCTGCAGTTACCTATATAATATCAAAAATAAATGAAAAGATATTCAATCAATTCAGTATGAGAGTTTATGGACATGTCAGTCATATGGTAGTTTCCAATGCTTATAAGATCTTATCACACATTTCAATTAAATATTTCTGCTTCAAAAACCAAAGTAAAAATGGTTTGGGAACAAAATATCTTGATTTCAGGAGCTTTGACTGTAAGCGTGATGAACAAATTGTAGAAACAGAAGATAATCAAGTTTGTTCTATGAAATAAAAATATCCAGTCATCTATACTAGTTAAGACTATATATTATCATCATCAGTATAAGACTCAAGGGTAGAGTCGAAAGATGTTTTAATTTTTTTACGTTTATTCACTGATTTTGTAATAATTTTAAACACATCTTTTTATTGTATTTGACTCACTGGAAATTGGGACCGATATGGATGCTTCATCAGTATAATTTTTGTTATATTTTAAATCATCTAAAGATTTAAATTATGAAGTTCATGAGGTTCCAACATATTCTTCTCCAAATCACCTAGGGGTACATGAGCATTTCATTCAGGCTAATTTTCATCTTTTCTATAGTTGATAATTTTGCTGAGAAGTGTGTTGGTAGCAAAACATTATAACCTACAGATAAGTATTGTTCATAACAACACAGTGGAAATCACAAAATAATTGTTAAAATATTGCACATATCACACAAAGTCTTTCACTTAAGGGTTACCTCCTTAAAACATCTGTATTAAATTTGGCAAAAACATGCAAAGTCCAAAAAAACTTCAATTATTAGTTACTTATACTTTAAAAAATGTGTCAGGGGGTTTCCTCCCTTCTTCAGTGATTTTACCCTCTGAAATATATTCTAAGGTAAAAATACCTATGATTTAAGTTTATGCAAACTTTCCATACTCAGTTTACTTCAGATATCAACTATTTCTCTATTCATTTCAATATTAATCTTAGAACATGTTCCACGAAGCTGTTGCTCCATCTTCAGCTAACCTAGATGTGTGTTCTAACATGTTATAATAATTGCTCATTTCAAGTCATTATATCATTGTATAAAATATTACATTGCCATAGAAACATATCTATGCTCTTAGAATCAAACACAAGCTAGTCATTCATATAACCTAACATTGGTTATCCAATAACAGTGGCTGGATTCAAAGTTGTTACCAAATACAGAAGCATACTAGCAAGACAATCACAAGATTAGTAAACATATAAGTCAGTCTCACATCAAAGGGAACTACACAGAAGAGTACAAATCAATCAAGAGGTAGAATCTAATTCACTAGGTATCTACCACTAGAATTTCATACGAGAAACCTACAGGAATACTGTTAACATAGAACAAAACACCACATATATAACTAAAAAACCTACTTCAATAAGAGACATCACACAAGGAAAAATGACTTTCATGATTACTGGAACATGAAAAAGGTATTTAAAAAAAAAAATGGGAGTAGTGTTCATGATTACTGTGTTCAGCACTAATGTCAATTTTAAGCACTAGACTGTGATAAATGAATAAATTTCCTGTAATCTGGAATGATCAACATAGACTATCAATATATTCAAATTTTGCAACTCCAGAACAAACGAGCTAAAAACTTCCATTGGTTTCAATAGAGAAGTGAGGTAAGAGTTTTGTATGATTTATTACATTGCTGTTTAAGATAGAATTATTGAAAAATACCCATACAAATGAAGTCTTAGGCGATTCATGTGAATAATTCTGTGATGTTGCCAGTGTGTAATTTTTGCAGCTCGGCTCCCCGGCAAAAATATGTTGGGGCCCCCAATTACTCTTTTTAATGCATGCAGAAATACTTTATCCAATATGGTTGTTTTAAAAAGATAATTATGTATCGGTACTTATTTTTCTGAAGAATCGCTTTTGCCTTCTGGCCTCTTTAGATGCAAATAATTGAATTACTGTAAGTAACTCGAGTTCCCTTGCACTGAGTGCACTAAACCTTTGCTGACTCAATGGTACTTCTTAAATAGTTCTTAAATTCAAATTTAAAAAGGATCTTTTGGCAGTAGATCAGTAATAGGAAGTGTGAGAAATAGAAGAAATGTGATGCATAAGTCTGGTAAGCTTGATGTCAGATTTAAGCGCTCAACCAAAAAAATTCTCCTCGATGTTTGGGTACCTTATAGCTCTCGTGCCCCCCCCCCCCCATTGCAATACAAAGCTACCGTACTTACCAATTAACACTATGGATAAAAGTACAATTTTTTAAAATAAATAATGATTTATTCATTGAGGAAATAGCTGATAAAATTCATCCCTAGTGAAGAAAATTGTATTTAACTTATTATGATACAGATTTAGCTTGCATCTGAAATATACATGTACAAGGAGTTTTTGTAGTGGTCTTGACATGCCTGCAACACATTGCAGGGTTCATATCATCCTATACCATAAATCAATCCCTTCATCAATAAAATATATAATGTTAGTGCATTACTTCAAGGTAGGATATGGTACACATAATGGAAAGATAGTCATAAATAAGGCCCTAATCATCCTAATCATAACATTGGTCTGTGTCATTTTTGAGGACAGGACATTCATACCTAGACCATATTAGCCAAAACACCAGTCTAAAACAACCAATTACAAGGGTCATGGAAATTAAACTATCGCCAGCCAGGTTTGAAACACATGCATCCAAGACCCTTAGGACAGAAAAAACAAGTTGGCCCTGATAAGGACCAAATGGGACAGCTTTCATATCTATATATATATAAGCGGCTATGTCCTGACCGACTGAATGAATGACTGACTGACTGTCTGACAGAGAATCAATGTACAGCCTAAACTATAATAGGTAGAGATTTGGAATTTTGATAATGTCTTCATTTTATAATTTAAGTGCACACTAAGAAAGGATTTTGCAGAATTTAGATTTTTAACGCCAAAAATCAAATGTTTTTGAAGAGACGAAATACCTTCCATAAGAAACACATGAGCAATCTGATTGTTGTGGAAAACAGTATTCAATTGTAAAAATAATTAAAGATTTCCTTGCTCCGTTGCTATCTTGATTCATCTGTTTATGATTCACAGAGATCTTATTTTTTTTTTTTTAAATAGGTGAAAAGAAAGGGAGAATGAATACATGTATTAATGAGAAAACACTGAATGATTTGGATGGTTTTTATTGGGCTGGGGAACTCGAATCTGAGGTATTTTTTTCCCTGGGCAGCGCATTTTCTTCATGAAATGCACCTCGAAGCCAGGTCTTTATTTTTTTATTTATTATTATTATCAACTGCTATAATCAATTTTTTTTATGCCTGACTGGGGAAGGTTCATGAATCTATAAAGTGGAGGTAAAGTGATCCCTATACAGGCCATGGAGGCCCTTCATGAATCTATGGTCCATTTTAATTGTTTCATTTTGAATTTGTATGCCCATATGGCAGCATAAGGTTCATTTTGTTCGTTTATTTATATTATTAATGTTAAACAATACATTTACGAATAAAATTATGTATTTCCTGCAATTTATGTAAAAACAATGTTTGTGTTAATAAATATAATTATTATTTTTCTATTAAATAAATGATTTAAACAAAACATCTAGCAGTTGAGTAAATAATTGGGGGCGAAGCTGCGAACATCTGCTAATCTCTAATAATGGCAAATTCCATAAATCACCACAAATTGACATTATATATTTCAAAATCCCTGAGGATGGAGGCAATGTGGACCACCGAAACCCCTGAGTGTGTTAATCTTCTCATCTTGCAAAATACCAGAGAGGAATATTCCATTTTTCAAACATCAAGAATCATAACTGTAATATGATTTATTTCTTTAATAGGTACCTACCAGTATTGGTTTTGTACTTGGTGTTTGTGTAGGTGTTTGGTTATATTCTATATTCTATAGCATTACACAAGAAGCTCATGACATGCATCTAAATAAACAAAAAAATTAGAAATGACATAGCAAACGCTTGAACAAAATGAGTTACATCTTTAAGCCAGCATGCACTAAAATAATATAGAAGATCCCCTAAGCAAACCTTTCAACTCATGAAAGGAAACAAACAGATCAGTATAGTATGATCCAGTCTCTATCTTCAAAATATTTTGTGTATCTATCATGAATATTGTGTAGATGGTATTACTTAACTCTCACCATATTTTTCAAGACTGCAAGAAGTGGTGATATCCACTTCAGTGTAAAGAATGGTAAAACAAAATATAACAAATAAATATAAGAAAAATAAAACAGAAATTCTATAAGAAACCTATCCTGCAATCGAAATTACTATATTTTTTGACATGGCATAATATACCACTGAAGTTTTTATTAACCCATACAACAAATTTCATAGCAACCAACAAAATTTAATGTTTCAATGCATCTTTAAGTGTCGCTAAGTCTAAAAATTATTGAAATGTGGCAAATTTTACTTGGTGTGTCTTGTGCTAGAAGTTCTACTTTTAATTCAAGTTGTCTAAAAATTTCATTTTGCTTCACTAACATAATTTATATGAAAACATCAAATAAGAGCAGTTTCAAATGAAACTTAAACTCAACCACAATACAAATGTAGAACTTTACATTATTATTAGGGGGCAGATTTCTTATGACCTAAAAAATAGGATATATGCATGCATTTATGACCTAAAAAAACATTAAAATATGACCAATAAAATTTAAAATATGACTTTACCACTTACACATTATGTATGTTTTTAAAGTTTAATTACAATTCATTTTATTAAAATATGTTAATTATTTAAAATATCTGTAAATTCTCAAAAAGTATCAGTAAAATGCAAAATTTACAAAATATGATATAAAACTTCAAAATTTCTTTAATATGCACACAAATATGCAAAAAATATTACCTAAATATGCAGTTATATGCACAATAAAAGCTGTTCCATTTTCACCAGGATGCTTGGAATCGGGTTTAAATTAGTCGGAAACCTGAAATAATGCAAAGGGGAAAAATATGACGTCATAGAAATCCGCCCCCTAATTATTATATTTAAGGAAAACATTCCCCAAAAAAAGACGAAACCACAAATTTGAATGCAAATGTACCAGTAAGATGCTGACTTTGAAGCCTTGCAAACTCTAAGCTTTCATATTCAAGTTGGTCTAATTTAAGAAAGAAAGAAGAAAAAAAAAATTTAATGAAAAGTTAATGCATTTCCCGGTACATATTTAGTGTATCTGTTGCAAATCTGAGCTCCCACATGAGGGAAGAACTCAGAACACATACACTAAATAATTACCAGGAAATGCATTAAACTTTCATTAGAAGTTAGCGTCTCTAGCTGTTATTGAAATGGAGATTGCCATGCTTGATAATAGACCCCTCATATAGAATTTAATTTCATGGGGAAGGGGGAATGGACTAACTTCCATGTGTAAATAAAAATTTTGTGAGACCAGGGTCTCCCTCTGCCCCTTCTTTAAATTCACCCTTGATACTAGCAATAAATCAGTTAATTTTTTCTCTTGACATAATGTTTGATGTCACAGAAAATATTAATGGTTATGCTATTTCATTATTTTTATGTCTTGGCTTTAATGTAAGTTTCCCGTAAAATTAAACCCTACACTAATAACATTTAATTGTTAATTTGTCATTTTTAGTATTTATCTGTTAATAAGCAACTGCGCTTATCACTATGAACAAAAAATATACACTGAAAACACAAATTAAAGTAACAATGAAGAAAATAAATAAACAAATAAAAATTATAACTTACCGTAATATTTATGAACCCACTGTAAATTTTTACAAACAAAAATACAACCTTACATCTATCAGTGTGATGGGTTTAATGATAGTGGCCCGAGGAACCATCCCTCATATAATGGCCAATGTCTGCCAAAAATGTAGACTTCCTAAACACATTCTGGAAGACATTGCTTTGGCAGCATTGAAAGGATCTTTGGCCATATTTCGTAACCATGCATATGGACCATATATTTAATTTATTTTGCTTGTGTTTGCTTACATGTGTATTCAAGTGAAACATTATTATGTTACATAGTCGGGTTCATTAATTTAAGTTTATATTTGTTAATTTTTATTCTATATTTCAGTGATTGGTACTCTTTGTCATAAGGAAGAAATTGAAAATAAAATAATAACTGATGAAAGGATCTATGAAATACATTTATAGCATTAAATATCTCCCATCCTCCCTTCCAATGCTGTATTCCAGCATGTAAAATTAACTGTCCTTAACTGAACTGCAGTATCACTGTTACATACAATTACATCTATGTGTTGTCAATTGTCTTAAACAAAATAATAGGCAATTTTATATGTTCTACTTTTTTGTATTATAAAAATGATAAATGTTCTCAGCATTAAAAATTGTCCATCAGAAGAAGTAATAAATTCAAGCTGTTGAGACTGAAACCTTTAAAATGCAACTGACTCCAGATATAAAAAGATATTTGTATTATCATTCCTAGCACATGCAAAGCATTCTCTAAAGCTTTCTGAAGCTGGGGAATTTGTGTGAAAAGTTTAATTAACTTTACAAGCAAAGCTAGTGTTGTAGGATAAACACAGCAATCCAAAGGGGAAATGCTGCCTGGGAACTTTCCCTAAAAATCTAGCACTGGAGGAGTTTTTTTTTTTTTTTTTACTTTGTATAAGGTCATAAAATGATCATGTTTATTAATATTGTATTGCTGTACAACATTTCACAATGTTAATTTAAAATAAATAAATAAATACAACATATTTCAAAAATATAAAAGAGTAAAGTAAATAAATAAATAAATAAATGAGTAAATAAATAAGTAGGAACTGAGCACTAATAATTAGATTTTTACTAATTGCAAATCACAATGTCAAAAGAACTGTGATGTACAATTTAGTTAAGTAAAGGTACAGAATACAAGAAAATGACAAATGTAAGTATAAAAAAAAGGTTAATACAACTATGAAAAAATATAAAAACTGAAACCCAAGCTAATTCCATCCATAATGCCCAACAGCCTTTCTTCATGCATTAATAAAACACATTTTATGAAAATATAATTATTTATTTTCACACTTCTTTCACGCTCATCAAACGTTCATACAATAAACAAAATAGTACAAACTTAATACCACAGACAATAAAGTACTATTAATTTAAAAATATAAAAATAAAAACAAAATATAGTTTATGGTACTGTATTTGCACTAGAGTAGACTGTTTATATCACAAAAGTTTGCTTTGCAAATCCATAAACAAAAAGTTTTAAAAAGTCTGTGATTAGTGTATTTGCACTATAAATAGTTGATATCACAAAGGTTGTGCTGATGTCTTATCATGCATCACTGTGTTTCAGATGGCAGTGGATCGAGTGTACCTTCCGGTCAGTGATCTGTGAAGTGACAGTTCCCGATGTCTTAGCGCTCCGTAACTGTCAACATGCATTATTCATTTCATTCAGGTAACTCAAAGCAATGGCGGTATATAAAAGGTAATGAGACACCACTATAGGTTTTTTAACTAATTAATTAGCAACTATGCTTTATCTAAATGAAATATTCAGATAACACAGAATTGTTATAGAGGGAAATTCAAGCTTACGATTAGAGATGTGAATTTTTTGTAGTTGAAAATGTTATGTCTTAAGTGTGACCAGCATTGCGTCGACACTGGCCACAAGATCCAGTTCGATCAGACCAAAATCCTGGGGAGGCAGAGATGCTACTGGGACCATATCATAACAAAAGCCTTCAAAATCAAAATCCAAGATCGAAACTTCAATAGGGATGGCAGTCTACAGCTTAACCATGTCTGGCAGCAAGCATTGGTCTCTCTCACTCTCGAAAAGAGTACTGGCCATGAAAAGGAGCCATTACACATCTCAAAATACTATGAAATAATTTTTCCTTCACACCAATCAGAGCACTCCATCTAATTGTTCCACTTTCCGATTTCGTTATTGGCCCCCACCCCACCTAGCATTTCCTGTTTTTCCTATATAACACAAATATTTTCCCATGATCAGCTCACTTCTTCCAGAAGATAGCAGCAGAGTAAGCTGCTGAAAACTTGGAATCAATCCTCCTACTCACCCGTTTGAAATCCCAAGATACCAATATACTTTTCCATTTTAATTTTCACATAAAGCATTGTGTAGCATTTATGTATTTAGCTTATAACATTATTTTGCAATTTTCTGAAGAAAATGAAAAGCTTTTTGGTGAATGCAAATAATGGAATTTGGATAAAATAACTCTATGAAAATTTGACTTATGGTACAGTTACATTAAATTTATTTCAAAACTAGATTATACATATAAATGAAGTCAATGATTTATCATCAATGCATTTATACATAAAATTAGACTGAATTTACTTTCTTGTCTGAACCTAAGCAAATTATAAATTTGTCTAAAAACAAAGAACAGAATTCCGCCCACCCTTATTAATTTAATGTAGAAAACATTGAAATCTGAAGCCCTCTGGGTGGCGTAAGGGGAAAATTCCCTAAAAAATGTACCACTCTCCTTTAGATCTGTATGTCACAACTGATCCATTTCCAGGAGTGGCTGTACAATCTTAAAAATTATCTTCAAGAATATTAAATCATAAATCTATTCTCAAAGAAAAAAAATTATTTTTAATGATCATTACATTAGCTGGAACATGCAGCTTAATGTGAAATCAGAACCGTGGTGGGCCTCCTGTATCTCAGTTAAATTGAATTGTCAGAGGCAGCAGTCACCTTTCAGAGTTCTCACAGAACTTAACACCATGCTTAACATGGTGACACAAGTCCCCAAGTAAACAGACAATTTTAAGTGAAGCAAAATTTGACTACAGATAAAATTAAAAGAGAAATAGAATGTCAGTTTAATTTTAGATTTTATGTGCATTTGAGTTTGTTAAGAATATGAAATACAACAAAAAAGTAGTAACCATGGATTTAATTTTTTCTTTCTATTTCGAGATGAGATTTTACATGGCTGGTTTTCTTAATATCCCTCCACAAGGATGCGTGAGAACCCAAACAAACTTTGTATTTTCAGAAGATATATTATTATGGTTCGGATTGTTTTTAGTACTAAGTTTAAGTAATCAATACCAAACTATAAGAGATCTATTAAGAAGCACCAGGCGATAATAATCAGTAAGTAGTAATACTAGTCTCATTACCTTTATTTACCTTCATTTAAACCATAACAGCAAAGTAAAAACAAATCATAGCATAACAAAAACAGGAAACAATGCAAATAATAATAAATTAAACAGAAATCATAAAATAACAAAAACATAAAACATTGCAAATAGCAGAGAAAATCTAAATAAAAAGATCCTCCTAAAATGTTGAACTGGTTGGATAAATAATAAACATATATGCCAGATTGAGAAAAGCAATTTTTTTCTATTAACATTAAGTATTTCAAGTTACTTGTAAAACTATAATTTGGGGTATTTAATGCATCTGTTAGATTCCCATATTAATAAAGCATATTACTTAATTTAAACCTTGGATTTTTCAAGGTAGTGAATTGCCAATAGCACTAAATATTTAAAAAATTTATTAAGAGCTAATAAAAATTTTCTGTCTCTCCTGAAAAACTAAATAGTCAAGGCAGAAGAACAATATATTTATGGCATAAAAAGTTTCTATTAACTACAGGTCCATTAATTTCTGAAAAACTTATTTCATAAAAATAAGTCAGTTATTCATAATTATTTTCTTGATCTCTTGGTTAGATTTGACTTAAAACAAAAAACATAGTCATAACATATGAGGTTCATCCAGACGTAAGTTCTGATCACGTCCAGAGATGGCACGACTAGTTGGATGCACATGCACAACCTTAGCAGTAGAGAGGGGGTATGTAGGAATGCTGCAGTGCAGGTTTAGTGTTATGATGTCAGTAATTTTTGCACAACACTAGGAGAAATCGGCTGTACTGATATTGTCTCCTGCCAACTGCTAACAAGAGGCATGCTCAACAATGCATGACTCCATACAGTCAATGCCCGACGGAATCAGCTGCTTCAGTTTGGATGGGTGTTCTTCGACCATCCACCCTATAGCCTCGACCTGGCACCAAGAGACTTCCATCTCTTATATCACATGAAGCACTTTTTGACGGGAAAACGTTTCCACAATGACGCTAAGGTATAGACGGCAGATATTTCAAGGCTCCAGACATTGGCGGTAGAGTCCTATGACACGGGCATGGAATTTTTGGTACACCACTACGATAAATGCCTCAATAACGGTGGCAACTATGTAGAGAAGTAGCCAGTGAATCTCTGGCAATACTGCAATAAATATTTATTTTTCAACAATGTTTTAGTTTTCTTTATCAGCGATCGGAACTTACTTTCTGGATGGACTTCATATTATGACATGTTAATAACTACTGTACTTCATGCAAAAAAAAAAAGGAAAGAAATAATAGTTAAAAACAAAATTTCAAGCACTTAAAAAAGCAGAGCTATGCACTAGTAAAGCAAGTAGTTTACTTGAAGCAGTAATATTAAGTTAAGAAACAGCTCTTGAAGATTAGAATAGATTATATTTCATTGCAGTTTTTAGTGTTTTAGTTGCACCACACCTTAAAGTAATGCATCATGCAGAATTTTGCAAAAATTTCACAAATCAATCAATTTTACTGATATGAATTAAATTTGCAAGTAAGTACATTAATGGACAGTACAATATTGCACATATGCTGTAGATGAAATAAGCTTCCTCAATTACTGCCATGGCATCTGGCTGGAAGTATCATCATAGGTGATAGTATATTGCGATACAAGTGCCGTACATACGAATCGAGGAAAGAGTTTTTTTCAATTTCCGAGATCCGTTATTCGCTTACGGAACGAGTATTGCATGCTATTTTTTGCACGATGATTATTCATATCTATGAATATTAATTGAGATATTAGCTGAAAATATTATGTTTATACACTATTGAAGATGGATGTTATATTTCAGAAAGTGATTCACCTATGTTGGTTGTTATGGGGACCAAATATTTGTCCTGTTAACGTCGCCACAAACTGGGGGGGCCTTGGTTCCGGTCTTCCATAAAGGCTTGTATTATGATGGTTTTACTTAAGGCACTTGTCCTTTTTGTAATTTTTACGCAAGGAGATTTCTTTTGTTTTCATAGCAACCAGATTGTGTGCGGGAAGGTCAAGTTACGATCCAAGGCAACAATATTCGTAAGTACCACTAATTAGTTACGTCGTGCAAAAATGAATTAAATGAATTTTTCCATGTAATAAATACCATACATAAAAACACTCAAGACTAGAATGAAAGGAAGCTTTCTTTTTCAGTGCTGAGAAGCAATATTCCAGTAACGTATGGAATCGCACATCATATCATCAAAGTACTAGAGCCTTACTAATAAAAGTTGCTTATATGTCCGCTGAACGGTTTTTGGTTCATGACCGAGCATGTTCTACTGCTAACAGTTATACTGCTGAGTGTTTAATGTGAAACATCATTAAACACATCATGCAGGGGATGATGTTTCTTGTCCACAACAGTATAGGAAGCATGTGGCTGCACCACCGCCAGTGTCACTGTCTATTCATGCAGTGAACAAACAACAGTACGTCGTTACCGTGAGAAAATCAAGTTTCAAGTTTCAGAAAGCTGTAATCATGGGTAAAATTAAGAAAATATTACCCGCAAACTAGGAACAATTTTAATAATTCTGTAAAAGCAGCTCAGAATGTTTCATAACAAATTACCTGAGAATAGATGCATAACCTCAAAAGTCAATCTCAAACGTCTACCAAACAACTGGCTGTTATAGATATCGACCATCTTTATTATTTACGTCAAGTTTATATAAGGGTGTTGAGCTGTGTCAAGTGCTGCATACATTCAGTCTTTTACGCAGGGATTATTGGTAACTTTTTCTATATGTGTATATTCCTAGTATAAACATATGGATTATTAGTAAGACTGTTTGTGTTCTTGTCAAGACTGGACTGAGAAAAAAGTTGTTTTATTGTAAAAACTTTGAAAGCTGTCCCAATAATAAGGCACACTTTAATCAGTCATGTTCAGAATGTTATAACTATCTCATAAAAAAAATCAGAGCAATGAATAAGAGTACTGAACTACTCTTTGAACAAAGAGAATTATTCTCTTTGAGTAATTAATATCCACATTTGATCTCTGATGAATGCATGCCTGCCAATAAGAGGATTCACGACCATTGTGGACTTTTGCATTCTAAATGGAGAGATTCCATCAAAATGAAGCTCGAGTCTTTGCTGTGTGTTCCTTGCCGCAGAGGTCCCAGAACAATACTCTCTGCCACTGATGTGCAGAGAGCACAAAACCCTACCTACTCATACGGAAATAATAAAAATTTGGAACTTGATTCTAATTATGTTCGGACTAATAATCAAAAACATTATAGAAATTAGAAACAATAAAACCAAAAAATAAGATGATTAATATTTATATTCCCATACAAGATTTCAAAGTCTAGGAAGAGGTACATGGTCTGGGTACCAATTGTAGTATTAGTCACATTGACATGATTGCATTCAAGCCCTCTGCTAAAACCAGCATCATAGATGACTCAAATGTCCAGTCTGAGACCCATAGTGGACAGCCTGAAAAGTTTGTTACGAGGAGAAACTAATTTATGAGCTTACTATCCCATACTACAAAAATACCTAGGTACATATGACCTAAATAAGATTTCGGTCATGAGAGGTATAGTCTCCAAAAATTGCATCAGTTTTGGGTTACATATGGATTGGGCCGAGAGCTATTTACATCTTTGCACTCAATGCAATCAGAAGATTGGGTCTATTTTTAAGAAATCATTTTTATTTGGTACTTAAGATTGTATTATTGCTTTTCATACTCTATATATTAGAAAAATAATTTGTTATTGTAAGTTATATGTATACTTCATCATTTGGCAGCCCTACACTAGGGGAAGTTGTAAAATAAAATAGAATAAGTAAATAAATAACCTAATTGTAACAATTTGATGTTTTATTCTTAAAGAATAGTTACTGATATAAAGAACTGAAAAAATTTGAATACTGTACGTTCGGTAAATTTCCAATTTTTTTTTCTTGTTTGTTTTAGAATGTGGTCACCCTGATTATGGTTACGTCATGGTATTAAGATCATAGGTCTAACATGGCATATAATATTTCAGTGAACTGTAAATCAGCGCTGCATGGTGAGTTTTACCTGACAATTACATGAGAAATTATCAAGACCGGACTGTTTAACTATGTATGAAAACCATTTGAAATTTTGGTAAGTTAAACGAGCATATTGCTATTTTGCTACTCCTTTTTAACAACATATATTTAATAACATTATGCAATAGTTTCCCCCCCCAAGTTTCTGCAGACAAATCTGAATTATTTTACACTTCCAATATTATAACATAACACCAATCACAACAAAATTATGAGATAAATTATCCAATTATTCTTTTCACAGCAAGCGACATTATTTTAAGTCTTTCTTCTCTCATGAAATATATAATGCTGCTGAAGTCAACAAATTAAATGTGTTTCTGATGTCTTCGTAATTTAAGAATCGCCATGTTATTTCTACTTTCTATAACAAGAAAAAAGCAGAACTACTACCTAATAAGGCAGATGTGTATTTACACGTACATGGCATTCTTTGTGAATGCTCTAAACTGAAGACAGAACAGTGCTAGAAGGAATACTAAAGTAAAATGCTGAGTGTAATCATTGGTTCCATTTTGAATAACTGAGATTACCAAGACATCAATAAAATAGCTCCTATTATTATAGGCAGTCATGGTAAAATGCAAAGCAGTTTTTTGTCAACAGAACACTGATTAATATGTGAATGAACGCTTCCTATGTCATTGCAATAAAACTTCTTATGATTAACTTACTACACTCTTGTTTTAGGCCAGTCAAGCTATCCAAGTCTCCAATTTTACTTGTAATGCACACATTTCTAATAATAAACTGATTTCAAATATGATTTCTACCTAGGTACAGATTCTAAAAGAATCTTAAAATTATACTATTTTTCAACAATTCCTTGTGAATAAACTTTGTTAGTGGCCAAATTGTACTCCATTTTAATATCTTTAAAAAGTTGTACCCTAATTAGATTTTATAGTTTTGTTGGTGCTTTTGATATAAATAGGTTTTACATTTACTGATAATTGCTCAAAAGAATTAACTTTCACATCACTACACCAGCAGACAAAAATAGTAACATGGATATGGATCTGGATAACATGTAACGGTGTTTAAATTTTTTTCTCCTAAAATATTCTCACGTAATGTTCAACTTAAACAATATTTTGTAGATTCCTAAAGACATATCTACATAGTAAAGGGCACTGTACAATAACAGCGGAAACCCAGTCACAAAATCAATAGTATGCCTCACAATACCGGATATGATGTAAATATCTTTCATGTCATGTCTTTAAAGGTTGTCAGTAAGGTTGCAAGTTGCCAGTAAGGTTGACAAAGGTAATCTAGTAGAGAGATATCATCTGGGGCAGTGAGTTGAACACTAGCTAGCTCAGTTGGTAGAGGATAGGTACAGCAAACTGAAGCTTATGAATTCAGAGAAAATTTTCTCATTAAATTATGTATTAAAAAAAATCAATGGCCAAGTTTGATCAATTGATTTTTCACAAGACAGGAAACTTCCATAAAATTCTGATTTTTTCACCCCAAACATATGTATTTTCATAACATTATAATTTAGTTTATTATTGCTGAGTACGGTTATTGTTACCATAGTTTCACAGTCTAATTTTACACCTTACTTTTATTTTCTTAAAATAATCAGGTACAAAAGGCAGAAAATATTATTGTTAAATAGAACAGAGAATAATACAGGACACTTTGCGATATACTGAGGAACATTGTCTTGAGCACCATCTAGTAGCAGACCCTGGCAAAACTTCAAAACTATTGAATACAGATGCAAACAAAAGTTCAACCAAATACAGTAGTAATTTATTAGTTAAACCATGTGAGTGCTTTCCTATTTGTCAACTATTATAATCAAGTAACTTATTGATGACCTTTTTTTTTCTTATAATTACAGCAGGGAAAATATGTGCAGTCTTCTGGTGCTATAACTACAAAATTCAGAAAAACTTGTCATTCCTTCTTCACATTTCCAAGTGACAAAAACTGGTGTGTATTTTTATATATGTTTGTTTTTCATTTTTATGGTGTCTATGAATTCTGAAAGCATGTTGATTGCTTAATGTACAGAAGACAGATTATTTATGCTTAATAAATATTACCAATCTTTTCAGATGTGATCCGTGGGTTTTAAAGTGCAAGCTGAGTGAATTGGTTATACTGTACAAGAAGGAAGGGTCAGCTGCACATTTCTGCGAAACTTACAAGATATGTTTGGATAATTTCTAATTACTGACTAGGAATCCACAACTTTTGAGTCAAGGGTAAGTTGAACGTAAATAAAATGCACTAAACTAACCTAAAACTGTTTGATAGTAAACATAGACCTACACCTAAACTATTTTTCATGGCTAATTCTCCTTATTCTTGTGGCTTATATTTCTTTATTTGTTTAATTTTAGCTTAAAACCTCAGACTATACCATCGCAAAGTCTTCCAAATGAGAGCCTAACTGCTAACACATCACCAGTCAAAAGAAGCAGCCTACACAAAAGAAAAAGTTTTTTTTTTAAATTTCAAATTATGTAACAACAGGGATGTACTGTAATTTAGGCCTGCGACTGTCGCCAGTGTGCTGGAATTTTGTCCTGCAAGAGTTCTTTTACAAGCCAATAAATGACATGGGCCTATCACATTTATGCACACATAAATCCAATTGACCTGGGCAGGGATCGAACCCACAAAGAAAAAGAGTTGATGTGGACCCTCTGCAAACACCAACTCTATCTGATCACGTTCACAAATCAGCTCATGTTCTTTGTGATGCCAGACAGCTCAAGTCAAAGGAATCTGAAGACTAATTTAGGGTTTGGCGAGTCATATCAAAGAAAAATGTTTTAGTATTTAAGTTAAAACCAGTTGGGCCAGAATGGCACTCTGACAATGTAAAGTTCTACACTTAATCGCTTTGACATGAACGCAGGGAGGAAGAAAGTATGTCATATGAAATTGGTGTATATTGAGGCAACACTTTTTAAATAAAGAATCAAAGCATTTCTTAAAAGTCAGTTAAATTCTGGTCCCAAGAATCAAGACAGCAACACACTGACCATGCAGTTAACTGTGTACCGTTACGCAATGATTATATGTAAGTACACGTCACAATTTATTAGTGAAATTTTATATAAAGAAGATGTGAAAAGACATGTCCCACAATAAGTGTTAAAGTAAAGATATAAGTGATTTGTACCAAGTTGTGTTGTTATTCAAATAAAAATTATACCAGTTAAGTATTTCAATTCTCTTCTTTAATTTCATTCCTTAAACATAAATTGTTAGATAATGTTTAAAAATAGTATATATTATGCATGTGACAATATTACAAGTCCACCCTTTCTTAAAAATTTAAATATTAGAATTTGGCACCAAGTTGCCAGGTTCTGCCACCAGGAATGCTGCAGCAGTCTGCCCCCATTTCTCTCTCCAATAATAGATAGTGGTCAAAAAGACAGTCCATGTTATTACCTCAAAGATTATTCCTACTATTGGTATAAAATTCCTAAACACAATGTAACACGTTGGCCCCCTCACACCACAATGTTTAGAGTCTTTGCGTTTATTGTAATTTTCATTGAGTTCTGGGGTATCCTTAGGCTCAATTTCACAGTGCAATTGGCAATTATACCAGGATTGCACATATTTAATTATAAAAGTGAAGCTACACCACTTCTGTAGTAGCAAGTGCAGCTAGTACTGCCAGTTTAGTGGATCACCTTACAGTCTTGTGGCTTATGCCGGAGACTTCTACAGCTGACTTTCCGAGTTTATGGCCTCCTAGTATAAAAGCCAAAGGATTCTCATGGCAGAAACCTCTTCTGCCACAAAATACCAATCGGTCGACTCCATTTTTGTTGAAAAAAAGGCAAGAGTGGCCAGATGATTTGATGATCCAGCTGTTTGATCTTTTTCATAGGGCAACATCTGTGGCATGATAATGGTAGAAAATTTAAGGCGATCAGATAAACAAGAACAGTAGCAGTCATCCTGAGTAAATTATGGAAACCATTCTCACATGTAGTCTCCCAATATTGGAACACTGGCAGGACTGCTATACTCTTACTGGATAATCAACTTGGACAAGGGACAGTACAACTAGACATGCCCAAGGATTGTTCATAGAAAAAAAAAGTTGAAAAGCGTTAATTTCAGGTTGTAATGTTCTTTAGTACCTGCAATTATTCATAAACTTTATGAAGCCAGTGTGTACTTAGGAGTGTGCAAAATACAATTAAAATCAGAAAAACTGGCTAGTTCTTCTAACCTAAAACCCAATATGTATTACCATTCAGAAAGAGATATGACTGCTGAAACATGAGACTGACAAAACATCAGACGCTCACAGGATAAACAGATGACAATGAACAGACAGAACAACTTAAAGGACTTGATGATTTTAGTGCTTCAGCCAATATCACTGTTTTACTCAACTTGATGATAAAAAAAACTTTCTCCCAGGCTCATAATGGGAGCTCCAAGATAAATAGGGATAAGCCCTCTCCAGGAGCTTTGCCTCTCTGGCACCTCACAGAATTAGCTATTCTGTATCACTGCAATGGTCATCAACGCTTTTCCAGTGCTCCTTACGTGCAACTGTATGAAAAAGAAAATCATAGTTGCATTGTCCATGTTCCAAACAATATCTTAGAAACGCAGCAGAAAAATGGAATTGGCACCATTGATACATTCACGGACATGAGAAACAATGAGACAAAAGATTTGAGTCAGTCAATGAAAGTGCTGGAAGACTCCTACGGCCCATGTTACACTCGGTGTCCGAGCATGATGAGCAATACTATCGTCAAGGATGATCTGTTTTCAATGATTTCTAACTATTTTTAAGACAAGACATAGAATGATATACTCTGCTTTTTGCAGCAGGTTTCTTGGTGGTCAGCCACCGTCAGTGCCAGAGATGTCACCTGTTTTTCCCAGTCTGGTGGAGCTTCATCTTAACATAACGAGAATAGCACCAGGACATAATATATGCCAGTACTTAATGATGAGTATAACCCAACTAGTTATTACTAACATGCTGAACATCAAGTCCTACCTCAAAACTCCACATCGTAAAAACGCCTGGTATATACAAGTTACTACATCATAATGCCACCATATATTACATTATAAAATATAAACAATTATGTATATAGGTTATTACACTTAACTAGAACAAGCCTCTGATGAAGCACACACATACCCTAATGCAGCGAAGATTTACAGCAATGAGTTTTATCATTAGTTGGTTATCTAATTGTCTAAAGCACCTATCAAGCATTACTTGAAGCAATATCATTAGAATGTGGGGAAAAAAGAATATTTACTGGAAAAAGCACCAGAGGTACTGCGAAAACATCCAGCCACTGTTCAGTTTCATACAGTTGATAAAGTACCACAGGAATCACCACAAACTCCCAAGCAGTTCTGCACCATGGGATAAGTATTAGCTGTAACACCATTAATGCTTTATTGATTCTTGAATAAAGTATGGTGTTATATACTAAAATATAAGGGATTTTAAATTCAGTTTCGTTTGTAAATTCAGTTCTGCACTACCGGATAAGTATTAGCTGTAACACTATTAATGCTTTATTGATTCTTGAATAAAGTATGGCGTTATATACTAAAATATAAGGCATATTTTAAATTCAGTTTCATATGTAAATTCAGTTCTGCACTATTGGATAAGTGTTAACTATAACGCCATTAATACTTTATTGATTTTTTAATAAAGTATGGTGTTATATACTAAAATATAAGGGATTTTAAATTCAGTTTCGTTTGTAAATTCAGTTCTGCACTACCGGATAAGTATTAGCTGTAACACCAATAATGCTTTATTGATTCTTGAATAAAGTATGGTGTTATATACTAAAATATAAGGCATATTTTTAATTCAGTTTCATATGTAAATTCAGTTCAGCGCTATTGGATAAGTGTTAGCTATAACACCATTAATACTTTATTGATTTTTGAATAAAGTATGGTGTTGTATACTAAAATATGTTTCATTTGTAATAGCAAACAATAAATCCTTATTACAAGAACATTAGCAGTCTCAGTGGTCAAACAACTGGCTTACTTGTCAACATAAACGAGAAGCAAAACCTGGCTAATAGTTTTGGTGTTTGAAGTTTAAAATTTGCAGCATGTTCCTTTCGGAAGGCAAACAACAACACTGGTCTCAAGCCTAACAATTAGTCCTTTCAAATCTTCATTATCCTAGCACTGAAACCTGTATTCAACCTCTTAGTAATATAGAAGAAAATTATAAATCACAGAACACACTTATCATTAAGGACCACTACAATCTCAGTAATTTTTACAACCTTAAATCAGTAGTGGCACAATCTCTTGCAAGACATGCAAAACTTACCCAGTTGAACCATGACCCATCACCGCAGAAATGTTGGCCTCATCAAATGTCAATTGTGAAAGCCTAAATACATACAGCCTACTTCTACAGGAAAGTTAACTATGCTACATTCAAAATGGGAATTTCATCCTTAATAAAAACAGCCCTGAGACTAGTTTTTGCCTGGAATTCAAGGGGCTGAACACTATTGCCTTATATTCTTTAATGATAGTGCTCCTGGTATAAGCATTCTTTGCAGTTTATACCACAATCCTAAAGTGATGATACTTATTGATGTGTTTCTTTAGTCTTCTTAGGCATTTCCCAGAAAACTGAAGTAAGGCCTATAGTATCTTAACTGCATAGAATAGGAAATGAATGTTAAATCTTAAATTGTAAAATCTTATTACCCATATTTACCAGACAAACATCAAAGAAGGTCTTAATCATAATATATACACTTACCCATGAAAGAAACTACATAAGCCTACTGCATAAATGACCAGTTTCTTCAATTTGATTTCTTAACAGTTAATGAACAGTTAAAATGATTTCAGCAGGGTGTTAAATTAAGCATAGGTTGGGGAAACCAGCCCTGAATATGTAACTTACAAACTAATTTTCTGAATGACAGCTGCCTATAATTTTTCTCTAATCCTTCTACTAGTGGCACTGAACATTCAGTTTAAAAAATCATGCCAAATTGCAGCAGTAACCTTGGAGATGAATCTGTAAGGTAGGGAATGGTAATGCAAATTCTGCTACAATGAAATTTCTCCATTGTTACAATAAAAGGGTACAAAAAAGCAGTTGTATCAGGCTCATAGCTGTATAGATATAGCAGCATTTTAGATCCACCTCCTTTACCATTTTTCCTTCTCCATACAGAATTACCAACTAAAGCCCACACCAGTTATTCGATGTTGTGAAATAGTTTAGAGTTATCAGAAAGATATTATTGTAATATACAATTGGTCACTACTAAAAGTTTCAGGAATAAATTTTCATGCATAGTTTTCATTTAATGTAAAGAAAGCCAATATAATGCCGTTAAGTTACATTCTATAAAATATGACGCTCAAGAAAAAATAACCAGTAAAGAGGAAGCCAATAATATAGAATGCAGACTCTTGAAAATTCTGTGCATAATGAACCAATAGAATTTGAATAAGGTAGGCTATATTTTGCTGAAAGAAATCTGGCTTTCACATACATTAAGTTAAAAATAGATTTACTTATGTACTCACGAATGCTTGGTTTCTTTCATGATGACTTTCCCTGGGTCAGCTTTTCTTATTTCACTTTCCCTTGCCATTTCTGTTAGAGACTTGAAAGCTGTGGCATATACTCTGCAAGGATATTAAAGTGGATGCATGACATTAACACATCGAATGGAATATAAAGCAATATGAAATTTTAAAATGTTACATAATATTTTATGAATATAGTAAAGCACTTTTTGCATTCAACTTCATATACAATTTTTTTAAAAGTTTAAATAAGATTAGCAAACAAAACATTTTATCGAAATCCTAAATTGGAATATTTAAGAAAGGAAATTGAACCGAGAGAAAATATTTCAGCGAAATGCCCAATATCCTGTGATACATAATTTCCATTTGATATTACAAAGTTTCTTAACATGAGTTAAGAACTGTACAATTAGAGTAAAGATATACCGTTGTTCTTATATCTAAAAAGGAGGGACTAGTATGGAAGAAAGATCAAATATACAGAATTTGTACTGTATTCAAAGTTGCAATTGGGGAAAGGTAAAAAAAACGAAAACTGTAAATTATTCAGTTTAATGTAAAACTTGGGGAGTGGAAAAGTGCTTCATGTCAGAAAACTGGTGAGCATTAATACTACTAGAGAGAAAAGCATATTGACAATTGAACAACTCATTGAAGGTAAAAAGAATGGTTTACACTTTATAATTAAAGGCTCCTTACATGAAAGGAAAAATACGATACTGATATGACAGGATATAATATTCTCAGCAGGTTTAAACTGAGATTCAACTGAGGTCCATCCACTGACAGGAACCAAATTATCCTATAATCAAAATGTCAATCATGCATTGAAAATAGTTGGGTGACAGACGGTGAATAAAAAGGGGATATTCCACATAGGCTTATAAAAAACAATATTATAAAGAGCGGTGAAAGTACTTTAAAGGTTCCCACACATAAGGGACAATTTAACTTACATAGCATCATGTTCTAATGCATTTTTCTTCAGAATGTGGTTTGAATAGCACCAGTAGTACACCGACCACTAATGTAAGCACATTTAATAAAAGAATCACTTGATATTACATACACAAATGAGTGAGTCAGAAATAAATTACATACAATGGAATGAAGTCATATTCTGTGAAAAAAAAAAATTATGTGCACTCTACACTAGAGAAGTAAACTTAACTTGCCATACCATGTACAAAAGAAGCCTTGCTCCAACATACAATGTAGTTATGATATATACAACAAATTATTCAGCTTTAAGTCTGAAGAACTGCCTTTCTGACTTCATTGTCATTTCATGTAGTATAATTCAAACTCTTTCTACTCACACTAATACAAAACACATTATGTGAGTATGTACAGATTGATTACAATAACTACCCTGATTAATGAAACATCGTGTTATTAATGAAAACTGGTTCCATTTTTCCTTCAAGATTCATCAGTAGCAGCAGTATGATCATACTACAAAGAACACACTTAAAACTGTTAAGGTAATTAATATGGTAGAACATAATGAAAGAGTGTGTTCTGCCATAATGAAAGTGGAGATACAAGAAAAAGAAGTGTTCCAGAATAAGATTGCATTGTATTAGTGTTCTTTAAATATAATATTATATCTGCTGCAAATGCTAAGCGAAAGGTACAAATTTAAAATGTATATTAATATCATGTATTACCAGAATGTATATTAATGTTATTCTTTAAAAGGAAAATTTGCCCTAAGCGAGAAATCAAAGCAACATCTTTCTTTTTAACATGGAGATACCCTGTCATTCAGCTTCATACCAAATCATTGTCTAAGCTCCTGACAAGGCAAGTGAAAATCCTTCATGCTCAAATCTATTTTGAAATTTTACTTAAAAGATAAAACTCACACAGTGAAGTACAATAACATTGGTTGAAATTATATGAGTTGACTAAATAAACTAACTACTCCACTTACCAAGTTTTTGGCAGAATTTGTTTGAAGGGATTTTGCCCACATCTTCAGCTCCTCATCAATTGCTGGGTTTTGTGTGTTAATATTTTCTTTTTTTACCTCTGGTGATGGTTTTATGTAAGTACGTAAGTTTTTCACAACTATGTCATCTTCTATTGGTATGTCAAAATTCATTATGGATTTTCGTTACTGGGCCCTCTACAGATTTCAGATTAAAATATCAGAAATGTGCTACTATAGTTGATGTGGCTGTTTCTTTAAATGTTATTTTTCATTTCACTAAAAGTTCTTTTAAAAAATGTTCTGCTATAGCAATGGGCTCACAACTATCACCTTTCCAGGCATATCCACTTTAACCAAAATCATTAAAACCTTTCCTTACATTTTCAAAAATATAGTATGGATATGTGGATGAAATTTCCAGAGTAGTCTGTGAAAGACATACATAGAGGATGCAGTTAAACTACTAAACTTACAAGAACCAGCAATACAGTTCACAATAGAAACTGAAAGTAATAATCAGTGATGGGAAGTAATTGAGTGAAAGTAATCAGATTACAGTAACAATTCCTTTTTTGGTCCCATTTACTTGTAATCAATACTTTTAACAAAATGTAATTTCTATTTGTAATTTACTTCAGGAAATAAAATTGTAATCGTTACGATTTAGTAGCCGTTAGTATTAGTATCATTCTCACTTGCTATATCGTCATCACTACTGTTTTTGCAACTAATATCCAAATTAGAGTTAATATTAACAAAAAGTTACTCAATGTTTCCGAAAATATTCTCATTGATGTGTTTTTTTGTTGTTTGTTCATTAATAATTTGGACTTGTGCCCAAAACAAACCCCCCCCCCCAAAAAAAAGGGATTTTTAGGTACTACCATTTTGTAAAGTAATTGTAATTGTAATTTTACTGACTACTTTTCGAAAAAGTAATTTGTAATTGTATTTAAGTAAAATGTCTCTCAGGTAATGTAATTCAGCCCAATTACTTCCTTTTTGTACTTTTCCCATCACTGGTAATAATGCGTGTGAATATTCGGGCTACGCATCAACCACGCCTTTGGCTCTACTTCCACTCCTCCCCCATACATCAAGAAACAGACCAAACACCCGATCGACGAGTGAATATGCCCGACTGCGAGACTTCGTTAGTGTCGTGGCCTAGTGATGGGACAGTTAAGCGGGAAAAGAGGGTTCTGTGCCAACCTCTCTTCTGCTTTTGTTTCTGCGCAACTTGTTTCTTAACTTGTCATGCTGAAATATGTCATTTAGGATTTCCACTTAAATTTCAGAACCTTAAAATTGAAATAGATGGAATATTTATTCCCATGTGGTCGTGTTATGACACACTGTTTCCACTGTCAAAATTTCAACATGAATTTCAGCATGAAAGGTTTCTCACTCTCCTTATAAAACCTTGCTGTAGATTTCTGAAGGCACAAGCAGGTATTTAACTTCTATGCTAATTTCTTAATTAATATTGTCATAGTTAGTCATAGTCAAAGTCAGCGTTATCAACATTTTTTTTTTCCTCGGTCTTTGTTTTCATCTTCATCTTGGTTGTAGATATGTTGCAGGCTAATTGTAAATTCAGTCTTTTTACAAAATGCTCAAGCTTCTAATAAAATGCTGGCAAATTATTGATAAAATATCCATTCTGTAATTTGACTGGTTACCCTTACCCTTCAGGCGTATTAAGAAAACCGGAAAGAAGTCAGATTGCAGCAAATGTTACGGATAAAACAGTTTCATGGTTAAAGTTAATTGAGATCAAAGATCACTCACTTACTCCACCATGTAACTGTAACTTGTGTTGAAATAGTTCTTCTGAAGTCTCATTCACATCACTAATACTGTTTTACAAAGATGAGAGAAGAAATTTGAAAACGTGATAGTTACATAGACTCGATATCTGTTATTCATGTGTAGACTCTTTACACGTTTTAAATAGAGCTAACAAATTTTATTTTACAAGATAGATATATAAGCTTTCATGAACCACAGATTATTGTCTCTGTTGGACATTACATGAGAATGTTATAGGAGAAAAATTCCTCCGACACTGGGACTTGAACCCAGGACCTAAGGTCCTGGGTTCAAGTCCCAGTGTCGGAGGAATTTTATTTTACAAACTGACTGACAACATTCCAGCTTTTTTATATGCCCAGTCAAATTACAGAGCTAATGTTTTAAAAAGAACTAACAAATTTCTTTACAATCCGAATGACTCCATTCTAGCTTTTTAAATATACCAGAAGGATAACTAGTTGAAATGCAGAATGGAATGGATGTTTCATTTATAATTTGCAGGCTGAATTCAGAATTTGCCTGCGATAGATAAATCTACGAGTATCAGGAAAAGCAGATGGTTTGGGTTTGGTTCTCAGCTCAGGGCAGATTTTCCTCTAAAGATTATAATGTCAATGTTCTAGTAACTATGTTTTGCATTATTTTACAACATGCTCCTTGTACTACTGTGTTATACAGTGTGAACTAGTTAGTACATTATTTAAGGCACCTGTTTATAGTAAACCTTTCTAAAATCTAAATGATGTTTTATTATGGTTAAGATGTTTTGCTAAGTCAATCCCCTGTCAGGCCTTCAAGGTTTTTAGTGATTTTGAAAATTGAGCGTTCATGTAGGATTCAGGCATTTAGCACATGAAGGTGGTAAAGGTTGTCAGCCCTAGTTATCTGCTATTTTTACCCCCAGGAATACTCCTGGAACTCACTTCTATGAGAAACTGACTTGACTTTAGTGATACAATGTTGCCAGAAGATAGGCAAAATGGAAAATCCCAAATATCTCATTGGGAATTGAACCTATAACTTTCCAAGTTTTAGCACCTCATAACCAATGTGTCAAGCCATACCTCTATATTATACTTCATGTTAAATCAAAAAGAAAAATGAATCACAAGTTGCTCTTTTCAATAATTTAATTCTAGATGTTAACCATAAAAATAGGAGCAGTCCCTAAAAAATGTAAAATTTCTCGTGTAATCCCAGTATTTAAAAATGGTGATAGAAACAATCTAAACAATTATCGGCCCATTTCAATTTTACCAGTAATATCAAAGATTTTAGAGAAATGTATGAAGAAAAGGTTAACATCGTACCTTGAAAAAATAGATTTTCTATATAAATTCCAATATGGGTTTCGTAAATCTTCCTCAACTTTAAATGCTGCGGTAGATTTTATTATTCAAGTTGAAGAAGCTTTAGACAAAAATAAGTTTGCAAGTGGACTATTTTTAGATCTACGAAAAGCTTTTGACACAGTTAATCATTTAATTCTACTGGAAAAACTAGAAGCAGTTGGTATTAGAGGTTTAGCATTAAATTGGTTCCAAAGTTATATGAGTTATAGAACACAGTATGTTACTGTGAATGGTTTTGATAGTGATTCTATTCCAATAAATTATGGAGTTCCACAAGGAACTGTTTTAGGACCATTGCTTTTCTTAATTTATATTAATGACGTGAGCAAAATAAATCTGAATGGTACAGTCACAATGTTTGCAGATGATACAACCATATTTTATGTAGACGATACTATTGATGCCGTAATGAATAATATGCAAAAAGACCTCAGAATCTTAGAAAAATGGTTAGCGTCCAATAAATTATCACTAAATGCTCAAAAGACAGTATTTATGATATTTCATAAACCTTCAATCATTCTAAACATTAATTCTGCAATTACAATAAATGATGTACCTATACAGCAGGTATCAAATGCAAAGTATTTAGGTTTAATAATAGATGAACATTTAAACTGGGATATGCATATTTTAAGCCTTTGTAGTAAAATTGCGCCGATAATTGGAGTATTACGACGATTGGGTGGAATATTATCACATTCTAGTATGAGATCTCTTTATTATTCCCTTGTACACTCTTACATATTGTATATGGTATTTATATGGGGACGTTCAAAAAAGAAATATTTGCATAAGATAAAAATTCTTCAAAATAGGGCTGTAAGAAATCTTTCAGGCTGTCATTACTTAACACCAGTCAAAGTATTATATTAGCAATCAGGAATTCTTCCATTAGAATTAATCATAAAGTATAGTGCTGCAATCTTTATATATAAAGTAGTAAACAGACATGTTCATAATAACATTGCATTGCGTTTTCTTGAAAATGTGCATTCTTATGGCACGAGAAACAAATCAAATATTTTCGTCACGCATTCTGAATTGGTTACATATGGACTAAGGGGAGTGAAAAATTATCTTGCAAATCTTTTTAATGAAATTCCACTGGAAATAAGATCTGTAAAAAACTTAAATAGTTTCAAAAAAAAGTTGAAGATTTTTCTATTAAATGATTAAGTAAACAATATTTCTATTATACTTACTGTGTATACTTATTTGTGTAAATTATTGTAACAATTTTATTATAATAACTTTGAATTTTGTCATCCTTGTAATACTGTCCCTTAATGTGAGCAATTGGCTCGTTGGGACCTTTTGTTAAATAAATAAATAAATAAATAAATAAATAAACCATTTCTGAAGTGAGGTGTTACGTCTAAACCTAATGTGATGTAAGGCTATTATGTTGGTATTATATCCATTTCTGCAGCTATTCTTGAGAGATATATTTGGGAATTAAGATATTAGTCAGCTTTAATCTTTATACGTTTTACAAACGTACATAACGTACTTAAGTTATAATCGCAGTTTAAATGTAAGTAGGAGCGTAACAGTACATATACATTGTCTTTTTAATTAAATAAAAATCCAATTGCTAAAGTTTAACTTATTATAATTAGATACCTCCGTTTCCCCCTTTTGTGATACTTGAGATATTTAACTCAAACCATCTGTTGCCCTACTTCATTAACTTTCAGATCAACCTTTGAATCCTTGCCCTTATAATTCAAATAAGTTACAACAATAATTGTGCATTAGTCTTTTCTTCTATGTAAAACATATTGAGTTTCGTACCAGAAAGACTAATTTATGTGCAGCATTTCAAGCAGACAATATGACCTTTGCTAGAAAAATAATACATGATTAGCATAAAAGACTCAGACGTAGAAGAGTCAACTTTAATTGGGATACTTGAACTCTGATACTTTTTTGTCAAGCTACCAGCAATATTTGGCTGTAGTATACTGATAGAGAGATTCTTTCGCAGACCTTTACTGGGCCAATCTGCTCTATTTAATATTAATACTGTTCAAATCATTAAATTTCTCATGCCACATCATATTACATAGTCAGACTTAGTAATCCTCCCTATAATGGATTTTGTTCCAATACAGAACCTTGCATACTAAACTTGATGCACTCTATGGTTATTCCTCATGTAAACAAATGATGTTACTGGTGTTCGTGTAGACTCTCTGTATTGCTGTTCATTCGGTTGTCAACAAATTCCTTCCTAGGAACAAATAAACATAGTCCCATCTTTAATTTTTATTTTTGGGTACTGAAGCAAAAGAAATTTGAAAGTGGAATTACAATGATTGGACTTACATTGTTTAATTTCCAAAATTTTGATGCAATATGTGAATAAGTGCAATAAATTATTCTGTGTTATGTAGTTTAACATGTACGGATACAAAACAACCAAAGCGAGGTCTGACACATTGTACCATCAGAGTTTATATTGCTTTCAGTGTAAACATTTAACATTTTTGATACAAATAACAATACAATGATTGAAGACACTGCACGTGCAAGTACTTCTGTCGTTAAACATAAGGAAGGAAAGACTCTTACAAGTGGAGAAAAAAGTATAGTTTTAAATGTATAAACCTATTCAGGAGAATAGAAACAGATCTGTATGAGAATAATTCACTTGATCACAGCGACTGATAAAACAGATAAGATATAAAATTATGGAACTCTTAAATTCAGTGAGCATAAAGCATGATATTTATAATGAAATGACTAGCTTTATTGTATATGTTTAGGTTCCTTATCAAGACTGATCTGACCATTTGATTTGACACAAATCAGTAATCATATCCTACCACCAGTGACATCATTTGCTTGAACACAAGAACTAAGCATCGAGATGAAGAGTTTACTTATCTTCATCATATGAGTGTACAATAATAACAGACAAAATCAAGATCTGCTATTAAACAGTAGAAATCACATCCTACTTATTATTTGTTCCGCCATTTGTCGTTTTTGTTTTAAACTAAGACAACCCATACGCCTACTGTTACTATCCTCTTTCTACTATGTGTAACAAAACAACTATTCCTAATTTTTTGAAGTGATAGAAGACCCGATATAAACATTTTTCTTTTATAAAATCATTTCTGAAAATGCTTCGTTTCGATATTATAGTGGTATGAAGGAAACAAATTAAAGAATCCCGGCTTTGGAAAGGTAGAGTCAGCCTGAAAAATTCAATGCCATAGCCGGGATTTGAACCAGGATCTTCGGCTCTCCATGATATGTGAGTCAGTTGGAGAATTTAATGTTGTACCAGCACGTTGCCATGGTAGCTCAATTGGTAGAGTAGCAGCATGGAGAGTCAAAGATCTTGGTTTAAATTCCGGCCATGGCATTGAATTTTTCAGTCTGACTCTACCTTTCCACCTTACCCTACACACGCCCAGTGTGAAAGAATTGTTAATCCCAGCTTTATTTACTTTCTATGGTTGCTTAGCAACTTTTTAATATAATACAGATATTTCAAAGAATTCATCATTAAGGGCCGGTATTATAATCATGGTTTAACCTTTAGTTTTAGTTTAAACTTTAGTTTTTCAGATTTTTGCGTATTATAAACGATAACTAAAAGTTAATCTTAAGTTTAACCTAACTGGACCTTTTCTACCGTTTAATCTGCAGTTTAAGACGTAATAATTGTTTTAATGAAAATGACTATAAAAACACGATGAGACAGTATCAACAAATTCGATTTCGGATACAACATGCTATGAGAAGAAGAGACAAAACTTATTTTATTACTTTCCGGAACGTAAAGTATTTTAATGTAGGCCTAAACAGAGAAGGTTGTACTGTGAGACAAATGCTAATACAAGATCATTTTTATGAGCAATGAATAGCTTCTTATTTTAGCTGTGATTGAAATAAACTTAACTTACACTGAACAAAACTGAGTTCAATTTAGATTTAGATTTTCCATTCTACGATCTCACTATACTTTCGAATTAAATGTACTAACGATTCTATTTCATTGGATGAAAAGTTTTGGCAACGTTTTGAACTATTTGTGTCAGTCATTTTCGTCGCAATATACAAACAAATACAAGAAAATTAGCAGATCTTATTGTTTTTCTTTTATTTCCAAGGCCAATTCGTCTTCTTTTCCCAGCCAACAGGTCTACCAACACCATTGCACTACGGTTTAACTTAACCAGAACATTATAAAACGGCAACTAGAGTTAATCTTAAGATTAGGTTTAACTTAATCTAAAGATCAACTTTGTTTATAATACCGGGCCTCAGTCATACAGAGCTATAACTTGTGTCTCAACAATGGTGGTCATAACTTTGAACAGTTTTTATAGTTTAACAATACCGTTTAAATAAAAAGTTACTGTATTACAGTAGAAAGTAAGTAAAGCAAAAGTAAGTAAAGCAACTTTCCCAGTTGAGATTGTTTCATTTTTTCCTTCTTACCACTATATCACAACCAAGTATTTCTGGAAATTAATTCATTAATTTCATGCCTTCCATCACTTCGGAAAATTAGAAATAGCTATTCCATTACACCCGGTATATGAGATTTAAATTGTATGATTGTGTACCATATGTTCAAACTCCATCATAATTAAGTTTAAAAGTTTCTTTGAGAATACTGATTACCATAGTCACGATGAGGTTTCTGTCATTTCTAAAGCACACTTTACAATGCATTTAAACAGGGTGACACCATGTAACACTTAAAATGAATAATACCAGTTCGGATCTTATCCAATTTTAGCTCATTCTAAATTAACATCGGCAATGTGAATCAGCAAGACGTTTGGAAATTCACTGCTTTATTCATAAATCCATAAATTTTGGAAAGCAAATGACTGGGAAAGGTCAGAAAGGTAGATTTAAGTGAATCCATAGAGAAGATGTGAGGTTAAGAACACGTGTTAACACAAAAAGCAAGACTGAATGGAATGTAGTTTAACAGCTGTGTGCTCTAACATTAAAAGCACATTTAACTGGGTAAACAGTGTAAAACAGTGAGTCATGTGTTATATATTATGAGTTTTAAAAGTGATGTCACAGTGCCATTCCAAAAACACGTGTTTTAGTGCAACGTAACAAAGTGAAGATTTATTATCGTATTGTATTATACTGTCAGCATATAAAATATATTACAGATAGTAAAAGAATTACCTTATGCAAACCAATTTAGTAAAAGATGAAAACATTCTAGATAGAAAAAACACTAAGCATACCACAAATATGTTGAATGTTTAGCTACCTATAAACTAATTACAAAAATATCTACAAAACAAGTTTTACTAAATTTCTATGTCTAACAAGGGAAGTATTAAAGCCTTCATGCCTAAAACGTACATTGAAATTTTAGTGATAGGTTCAATATCCCACAAGACCACAACCAAAACACAACTGATTCCACTGTAACGCCTAAAAGTTAAACCACAATCCGAATGTGCATCTCAAAATCTAGAGTATCTAACTCCATTCTGGCATTTTCGTTAAATTTCATTAAAGTTTACCTTCACAGGCTTCTGTTCTCAGCTGCCCAAAAGATTAATTCCAGTAATTTTTTATTAAAGTTGTACATGAAGCCCATTGCTTGGCAACTAAAACTTTCTCTACAGTCAAAAATTAACTAATTTGGATTTAATCACATTGGTTTCAGAGGTTCAGACAGGAAAAGTTACTGAATGCAGCAGTGGCAGCTCAATAGGGTTCGCAGGGTATGTAAAACCTATCCTCTTATATGTGTGTGTGTGTATCTAATGCTCTGGAGTTAACAACAAAGTCATTCTCCTTCTTGCTTCCCAATATTTAGAAGCCAGGTCTTGACAATCTTGAAGAGCTGTACAATGGTCTGGATGTTGTTTATCCATTTCGACTTCTTGACAACACAGTATACAATTTGGAGAAGAAAATATTCCAATTCTATGTAGATGCTTTCCTAGGCAGTCATGTCCTTGTAATAAGTCTCATACTAGCAACTGCAGATTTTTGTGGTAGGTCTGGTATTACTAGGGAGTTTTCTAATAGTATTTTTATATTTCTGTTTCCCATTTTTTCAGTTAATTTAGCACTGTAGGTATCATTCAGTTTCTTTTTGATGATTCTTTTAATTGATTCATAAGAAAAGGCTTTTGTTTCTTTCTGCTTAATTGTGCACCCTTTCTTTGCTAATATATCCGCTCTTTCATTTCCTTGTATTCCACAATGTGCTGGAATCCATTGTATTACTACACGTTTACCGAGTTTTTGGATAGTACGGATCATGTTTTGTATTTCCATTATTTTTTTCATTTTTGGGTAAGATGATACTATAGCTTGGATTGCTGCTTTAGAATCTGATAAGATAACTATATTTTTGCATTGCTGGAGCCAGTTGAAAATGTTCTGGAGCGACTGGTAAATCCTCTTATATTGAAATTGCACATATAATATATTGCAAAAATATTTAAACTGTAATTTCCATATAATGTATAACATTTAATAGTTTTACTTCATAATACAGGGAACAGCTGTCTTTTATATCAAGCGAAATTATTCAGTTTACTAGCCACAAGGAGTTAGACTTTGGATTTTAGGAAAAGATATATATACAAAAACTTGTATATACACGTTTCATAAGTGATTATGCATGAAAATGGTGCTTTTATAGGACCTAAAACAGCCTACTTAGATGTTAGAGCCTAATATTGCCTTTTTACATGTTTTTTTCCTCTTGAAGCTCCAAGTAAATTATATTTTCTACATTTTTGTCATAAATTATTCAATTTGTTTTCAGTTTATATTGAATTTTTAACTCTGACTGTCCAATAAATGACATACTTAATGGTATGTCTAAAGAGCAGCAGTGTCCTGTCCATGAAAATACTCGTAATTCTTTGGACTTTCTGGGGAAATTTATTATTTTGGTTCAAACTTCATTATCCAGTAACAAAAGAAAATTCAGTTCTTTGAATGAGTATGAAAGGGACAAATAAGCTAGCGGACCCACCTTCTATGTACCGGTAAAACCAAAAAAGCTTGGGTGAGAGCCCAGCTCAGTTTCGTTGTTCTGTGGCTATGTGAAATGCTGAAAATAGAGGGTAATTTATTTTGAAGTCAATTATGGACAAGAATTAGAAGACATCCATTAATGTTGTTTATAGACCTATTAATAGTGAACTTTGTCTTGAAATTCTGATGTAAAATAGGTTACAACATATCAGTGATAGTAATATGGGTCCGAGTTATAAGTCTGCGTATTTCACTGTATTGTATGTCCGTGCTATTTAATCATGACCATTGATGAGTGGGCATATTAATAAATAGGCCTATAATTCTGTATAATAAGTGGGATATTTAAGAAAATTGGCTACTTAAATGGAATTTACGATTTTATAATAGAGCCTACTCTCTGATTTGTACTGCCTATTTCCTAAAAATTAGAGCCTATTTTAGGCACCTAAAATTGAATTTTAGCGACCTAAAAGTCCGACTTACACTAGTTTAGGTTTTTTTAGTTCTGACATGGGGCTCCATAGTAAGCTAGTTGTGCAAATTTTTCATACCTAGTGTGTGTATAAACTGCTCTGCTCCCTAATATGAATATTGCCTGTCCCATTATGAAAAGTTCCAAAAGTAGCTGATATCTTTACGAAGGTTTAAATATGGTAGGTTTGAGTGAAGCAACAAGAATTGTTTACTATCTGATATTATATATGATTTGCCAAAGTGGCTAATAGGGAGTGAAATTAAAGCTAAGTTCTATTGCTAGTCATGGCTTTAAGTACGGTTCAGGGAATAGAAAAGTATTTTTATACGAAAAACTTATCAATGCCTATTAAAATAACATGTTGAAAGACCACATAGGCATTTCAGAAAGTCTTATCCACTGGGGAGAAAGAAAAACTCTCCAAAATTTCTGAATTGTCAGAGCAACAAAACTGTAACAAGGAAGTGATAAAAACAGACAAAGAATGAGAATATTTATTGATTTTATGACATTGTTATGTAAGCAGGAATCACTATTACATGAGTATGCTGGAATTTCAAAAAGTTCACAACTTGTGTGGTTATTAACCATCTGAATCACTGGGAGGAGTTGAGGAAAAATTCACAGGATTGACAATCAAATGTGTATGTGAAGAGCTCGCAGAAAAAATTATGAAGAAAGCTCCTTTCTTTTCCGTCCAATATGACAGTACGACTGACTTGCAGATGGATCTGGTATGATTCACGGCAGATTTTTAGGATTTGATAATGTTAAGAACAACAGAACAGCTACCAACTTATGTGTTATAACTTGCCTACTCTGAATATTTGATCATGAGCCGCCACTGTTATGCAGTCTAGCTGCCATTCCTGCTTCAATGCTGAATGGAGTAGGAAGAGTTTACATTAGGTTTGTTCCCGAAGTAATTTCATTACTGTCAAGTACTACTTCGCATGCACACACTGTCAGTCTCGCTGCGCAATGTATTTGCACAATGTCGAATATCAGCAAATTCAAAATGTGCGCATGCGTCGTGGTTCATGACAGTACATGATTAAGCTTTAGGAACAGACCTGTTATGGTACAGTACACTGCAAAGGTTATCCGGTGTAACCAACACTAACAACACTTTTTTTATTTTTTATTTATTGTATGAGTTGACATAAACACACTTTTTGCTTCACTTACCATATTTTGGTATGACGCGTTTCAAGGAGCCTCCTCCCCATTTTCAAACACTCTGTCAACTCGTGTGTGAAGTGTTTGAAAATGGGGAGGAGGCTCCATGAAACGCATCATACCAAAATATGGTAAGTGAAGCAAAAAGTGTGTTTATGTCAACTCATATAGTAAAATAAAATTTATTATAGTTGCTTCACTGTATAAAGTTCCACAAAGTCTTTACTAACAACACTGTTGCTATGTTTAACTCAGGGTCTTTCCATGGAAACATAGTTAATTTTATTTTTCTTGTGGTCTTGCTTTGGCACATCAATTCTGTATACAAAATTTCAAGGTAGGTTTGGGCATGATAGTTTTAATGTTTTCCCAGGAAGATATACAAAACCTTTAAGTTCTAACAAGCACTACAAAAACATCAACACCTATCTAGGCCTCATCTAATACTATACTGGTTTGAGTGACAAAACTTTTACATCTGTCTGTATCTGAGTTACCTATCCACGTATGCCATACTCTTGAGCACGTAAGGCAGAGGCAAAGAGGTAAATTGAAAAACATCATGTGAACAACTGTACACTGATATAACAATAAACAGATGCCAGAAAATGAAAGAACACATTATACAATTTTCATTTTCTGGGAGGTAGAGGAAGCCAAGAAGCTGATGAGAATACAAAAATGAATTCAGAGGTACAGTTTCTGAAACATTATATACACTTGCTGTAGTGATTTTGAACAGTACTGAACAGTATTCCAACAGGAATATGAAACGATAATATACAGCTCAAACAAACTACGTAAAAGTTAGAGAATTAACAAAAAAGTATATGTACTGCAATTTTGAGGTTAAACATGATGTAATGAGTAGAGAGAGCATTTGGGGTATCTAAAGACTGAAGTTTACCACAAAATTATCTGTAGATGCAAGCAGCACATGCTCTATGGTACCGGTGTTTGAACAGCGAAGACAAAAGAAAGGCAGACGGGACCAGTATAGTGGTTGCAGGATGAAATGTTTCAAGACTGCATTTTATAAAAGGTTTCCACCATCAGTAGAAAAGAGGTCCGATTCAAACTCTTCTACAAATGACTGCAGTTGTAAATGGTGCACCTTCGATGCTTTCGGCATAATATCTTACCAGTAGTTTGGCACACAGTTGAAAAAAAAGCAAAAAAGAGTAGCTAAGTTACGTCTGCTCACTAGTCATTGCGAGCAGCCTGCTCCCAGTTTCTCTGACGACATCATTACCCCTAGTACTGTTAACTCGCAATCCCTCAGGGATACCCCATCTGCTCTCCCTAATAATGAGTCTGTATTCATCGAAAATGAGCTCAATATTATCAGCAATGTATTCTCTAAAGTTTTTGAAAGTATTATCTTCTTACTTGTGTTGTTTCAAATCAAATCAATGATGTGTCAATGAAAAAATAGGTAACAATGCAAATTCAACAGAAAGAATTGCCTACAACCCCATATTTCTAAAACTTTCCAAGGAGGTCACAAAAACTAGGTAATACGAAATGGAATGCCCAAATTAAATTGTGTTTCTAATCAATGCACATTTAAAAAGTTTCAGTTTCCAATACTCTAAAAAATGTATTTTTATTCTGTTCACCGGCAACAATCCAGATAGGTGACATATTAATCACTTCATACTGATACTTTGATGTATTCAGTAGGACGAGACATTTTATCCAATTAAACCTCTTTCTTGCAAGCATATAATAAGATAAACCACCATGACTGGTCAATATCCAAGGCACTATTAAATATTATAGGTTAAAGTCAAATATGTGGTGTATGAATGAAATAGACGCAGAACATTTTTTTGGTAGTTATTATCATGTTCAATTAATCTCAATACACCAAGAGATTAACACATTACAAATGGGAGTTTTTAGATTCATCAGTGTGCTTATTGAGTGAATAATAATTTGATTTTAATTAATTTTTTTAATATTTAATTTGATTTAATGTCATTAGTGATAATATAATGCTTTATACATCATCAATCGCAAACTAATTAGGCAATATACAAAATATTGATTTGTGCATCAAAAACTCTCCAATACCATAAAACGGATTATAAATCAATCAATGATATAAATGTAGCCTGAAGTTCTTAAAATCTATTATATGAGATGTTTGGGTCGGTTTATTCAGAAATTAAATAGTTACTCATTAATAATAAAATAATTAACGATTTCTGTTTGATTAATCTAGAACATGAAGTATTATCTCAATGTGAGCAAATGCCTAAAATCAAGCTTTTCAAACGAGATTTGCTTTCTATGAGATCTGTGAAATCAGCTTGTCAACTTTCTCTCACAAAACATGTAATACAGCAGCAATGCTTACAATTCAGCTGAAATGTACAGCAGTTCAAGCTTCAGAGCAGATCAGAAAGAATGATAATATATGACAATAATAAATTAAAGAGAAAGCACATAGAAAGAACTTTAAATACTTACACTTTGAAAGTAATATCCACTATGAGGGCTGTAAATGGAATAAGGAAGAGCCCAAGCCAGAAGACTGGACAAGTAAACATCATGCGATCCATTCCAAGCATCACTGCTCCAACCGGTATCGTGGGCCAGAAATTACTGCAAAAGTCATTCACATGCGGCATATAAGCATATAAGGTTTCTGTTCTGTAGTCTTCTTGTGGAAGAATCATAAAAGTAAATAAAATCAGGTAAACTGATGTAACAAAGTGCCAGAATGTTTTTGAAGTGAAACTTCTATAGCCGAGGTAGGGGTAAATCAAGAGCTTGTGTAACGCTCAAAATTGTCACAAAATAAGTGTTATGCTCAAAATCGTCACAAAATTAGTGAGGTGTTACGGAACAGACTGCACAGAAAACAATCAACTCAATGATTAAGCTTATCCAAAATTTAAAAAATCCAAAAATTCAAAATTCAAAAATAAAAAAATCTAAAATCTAAAAAATCTAAAAAACCAAAATTAAAAAAAAACAAAAAATTAAAAAATTCAAAGATACAAAATTTAAAAAATTAAAAATTCCAAAATTAAAAAATTAAAAGATCAAAAATTAAAAAATTCCAAAATAAAAAAGTCCAAAAACCCATTAAAAAGTCCAACAATCCAAAATTGAAAAAATCCAATAATCCAAAAATTAAAACAAGTTTCACTTCTGTCGCATGGCGTTCCATGCACACTTTTTTTTAATCAGTGATAATTGCAATTATGATACGCAAAAAAAAAAAAAAAAGTTACTTTCGTAACCAATTTATGAGTTAAGCTCCAGATTAATTCATTAAGCAGGGTTTACTGAAGAATAAAGGTCTAAAGTTTGATAAGCTTAAGTGAAGGAATATGTGGGTAGTGTTATGTGTCAAAGCTAACTGTAATGCAACTTCTAAAGCTGTGTATGAATACTCTAAAACAATACGTTGTCATGAGAACTGATTTTCATCTGATACATTCAGTCTCATATACTATCACAAAATAGCTGCTAAATTGGACATTACTCCAGTACTGGTCAACCGATTTGGTCCAATATCAATATGATTCTTCTCATGGACATTATAAATGCGTATACCAAGTTTAATAAAAATCCGATAAAGCACATTTGAGTTATCGTGAGTAAAGACACACAGACAGATAGAAAAATAGACAGACAGACAAACAGACATTTTCCCGTCCACCACACAATCTCAGAATGTCCCATTCTGGCACTTAATAACACCACAGAATAGATTTTATGCCAAAACATTTTGTTAAAGCATCAAAGCAGCCTACTTCATTAATTTTGGCTCAGGCAATTATCCCTTCATAACAACGGCACACTCTGCAATGGGGACAAAAAAAATCCCACTAAATTTTCTTAGCAAAGCCTGATTTTGCAACATTCTAAAGGAAGTTTTTGCCCTTAGTGCCCACACTTTAATGACAATAAAGTTATATTGACCAGGGACTCTTGCATAGCTGGACTGGGAGAAATTCTAGATATTTCAATCAATCCTATATCCGTAACAAGATATGAAAATGAAATTAGAGTCAGTTGATCTCAGAGCTAGAAACGTCCATTAAAAGGCTGGTTACTTCCCAAATGCAGTAGTATGCTTATTGAGGCAAGAAGCTACTAAAACATTATATTACAATAAACAATGAACATTATATTTTTTCCACCTTAGCCTACACATGGCCAGTGTGAAAGAATTATCTATCCATTATATTTTAATTGAAAATTTTAAGTCATGTTATTATAAATTCATTAGGACTGCATGAGACATTTTATATTTACTGTTTTAATACTTCTACAAAGTGATATGATACAAAGTAAGGGCATGCCACAACATTTCTGTTAACCCCTTAGCTGTGCAGTCATAAGCACATAACATCATTCAAGATGGTAAAAATAATATAGTTATTTTAAAAGTATTGTAGAAGAAGTAATTTTGGTTATATATACTTCCCTTATCTTTTCCCCACAGCTGCACAAAGTAATCATGTCACCGACTGCAAATTTCCGTTAAAAAGTCCCTTTGCAACACCTTTAATTTCAGTAGCCTATCTCCTTTTACAAGATAATTCTGTGGCTTGGTTCTAAAAGGGCCAATGTCAATTTTTTGCAAAAATGATATTTATGCATTATTGCGATCAGCTAGTCTTCATCTTTCATATACTAAAAGTGCCAATGTCTGTTCCTATTTATGGACATAACACAGAAACCTCAGAGGCCATTGTTGTAAGTTCTCAGCAAAAAAAAAAAACACTGAGTAAGTAATCTCAAAAGCAAGTTTTATGACACTGGCCCTTTTAGAACCAACCCACATAATTATTATGGTAAGACATCGTTATATGGTTTTATAAAGGCTAATCAGAAATAACTGCAACAAGCATTGATTGTCCCACTTGCCCTCAGCATGAACACCACACACCTGGTCACAAATTCAACGGAACTAATAAAGCTCATTAAAATGGAACAAATGAACTCACCTATAGATTATAAGGAAGATGAACCACGCGATCATGGAGCCCCAGATAGCAAGATGTGTAAGCCAAGTCCAGGCATTTGTCACCAGTCCTGCCTTTAAACATACTGTCACCACGACATACTGCAATTGAAACATACACCATTTTTTACATAATGATAAGAAAAAATTAATATCTAAAATGAACACCATAAAAATAATCACTAATTGGAAACATTAATTCAGAATATTGTTTGCTTCATGATCTAATCTACCCTATCTCATATTTCTACCCTCTATCTCATTCCATCAATTAGGCATTGTAACTGGAGAAATTCATTGAAATTGAAAGTATCTCCAGTTCTAAGTCCATTGCAGAAATCTCAAAGTGGAAATGTCTTGTTCAGTAAGTCCCACTTTCCCAATTGTATGTACTGTGAATCCCAATGTCCAGAAATACGAGTATATATATATATATTCAAACGCTCAAATGTTTGTTTTTCCCTTATCCATTACAAAATGACTCTAATGTGTATGACGGTAATCTACGTGAAGTTGTGAAACTTTTAAAAGTTATAACATGAAAAAAATAAAATTCTTAACACTGCCTCTTCTCAAAGTACACTTTGTTATACACTGTGTGATATCTCATCCTCTCAACCCATGGGCTATCCGACAGCCCTTTATCGTTATAATACTAACTTTTCATAAGATATTATTAACACATTCGCTACCGTGCACGCCATTTGGCGTGGAAGAAAAGCCAGCACTTCCCTCCCGTCCACGCCAGCTGGCGTTTAAGCGCCCACGCCAATTTTTTGTATATTTCTTCAAGGAAATGGTGAAGGTGGTAGTTTCCATTTACGGCAATAGATAGGGGGTGAATACACTTATTAGTTTCCATTTAAGGCAATAGATGGTGGGTGAATACACTTGCTGGATTTACAGAAACCCTAAAATTATGTCGTTGACCTCCTGACAACAAAAGAATTCCATGTGCTTTTCAAGACCAGTTTCGCAACGCCGGTGAAGAATGGTTAGCATTAGGCTTAGTGGTAATTCCGTGTGCAGTGACAAAAGAGATAAATGTGATTATAGGCGTAGGCCATTATCAGGTGAAGAGATAGACGAATTATTATTCAACAATGATGGTGGTGTTGAATTAATCCCGTCTGCTGCAGCTCCGCGGCCACTCAACAAACACAGAAGTCTAACTGAAAGTATGTAAAATTTGTATGCAATAATTTCATATAGTTTTCAAGAAAAGCTGAAAATAGTGAGGTACTGTAAATTCACGTGTATGCTTAAATGGCCATTTAAAAATCCCTGGGCTGGGGCATTTAAAGAGCTGGCAGGTAGTGAGTAGTGAATGTGTTAAGTATTAACTTTCCATCTGTAAAGGACAAAGAGGAAAAATTACCATATTATTACAGTAAAATTTGTATAATCTCAGTGTTTTAATTCAATTATTGTCTGATTCACTCATTTCCATCATATCCTTGGATACAAGAACAATGTATAAAAATATAGCTTTCAATTCAAACTTAATTTTGTTTAATTCACAGTAAAATGTCCGCATTTTTTTGTGTAATAATTTCAAAAGGTATGTTTCTGAGTGCAGATGGGTCAGGAATGTGAAGTGACCTTGAAAGATTTAATATGCATGTAAAAAAAACCATAAATAAAGAAAGAAAGAAAAAGAAAATGCAATGCGTCAACACAGAATAGTCAGATCTTCCTGATGAGCCTCTTCCAACAATGGCAGAAAAAACTTATTTCATCTTTGACAGTGAAGGAGGTTAACTGAAGGACAAATGTAGATTCTTTACTGTATTTTAGTCTCTGAACAACCTGTAAGAATTTACTCTTTGACAAGGGATTGATACATACAAGGAGACTAAAAAAACAACTTCCCCATCAGATGTTCATAACCACAAAGTCACAGGCAATCATCCAGGTGAAATAAATTCACTCCAAGCTTTTGGCAACAAGTTGCATTCCCAAAAGTTAGAGATTATTTATTTCACCTTGGTTACTGCTAGTGAATTTGTGATTAATAATAATTATGTTATTCTGTTGTCTTTACTAAATGTTCACTGTCAATACTGGTTTTATTTTCTAAGAATTAGTTTAAGAATATGATTGAAGTTGTGACATTATTATATAGTGATACTCTTCACTGATTTCAGAATAAATAGTGTGTTCACCCATGCTGACATTTGCTCAGTTTGAAATTGTTGACAATTTGAATTTCTGTTTTTGTCCCTTCAGGTTTGAATTGTCCTTGATTGTACAGTCGGTCAAATAAAAAACGTCGGGCGGTATTTGATTAAGTATCACGAACGAGCATATGCGCATGTACAGGAAGACTTAAGGTTCCAATGTCTTCCTGCTTCTTTCATTTGACCAATGATTTTTCATTAAATTACGATTCTTTGAGCAAATGAGTTACAGGAACTGAAAGGATGAATGATATCAGCCTCAGTAATTGGGAACGAGTAGTCATCAATGGTGATTTAGCATGTGAAGAACTCTGTGCATATCTGATCTTCTGATTTAGTTTTGTCTACACCAGGGTAAGCATTGATCATAAATTATTATGGCTGGCATAATTAGCAACTGGCATCCACATTGAGGTTAAGTTCAAAGCCGATGTAAGGCAGGACAAAAGTGTGTCCCAGTGCCCTTTGCCCCGGATCTGGTAGACTGCGTTAAATTTTTTGACAATCCCACCAATTGTTCAAAAGCTTTTTTTTTTTATTTATTTATTTATTTATTTTTTATTTTCATTTTAAATGTACCGTAATTTTAGTCTGTTTGTATATTTTGATCCCTTGCCGAAGGGTAAATTCTTCCAGGTTGTAAAATTCTTCCATTGTTCAGTGATTAAAAGAAAGAATCTCCTACATTTTGGTCTTCAATTACCCTCCTTCAGTATTGAAGGTGAAGCTGAAACAAACTTTTGAAAATATTATACTAAAAAATGTGGAAAATTTACTGTGAACTAAACAAAATTAAGTTTGAATTGAAGGCTGTATTTATACTTTGATAATACCGGTATATCCAAGAAGATGAAGTTAAGTGTGAATCAGACAGAAATTTGAATTAAATACTAATTTCACTGTAAATAATATAATTTTTCCTCTTTGTCCTTTACAGATGGAAAGTTAATTCTTATATTATTTCATGAAAAGTTAGTATTATAATGATGATGGAGTGTTGGACAGCCCAGAGATGTAGGAATTATGTGATAGGAACTGTGGAGTGAGAACCACGGCATACTAGGCAGAATGACACCATGGTGATTTATTCTCTTTCCCTAGATGAAATTGTGATCTTAGTTTTGAATCATCTTAAGCTGCATTAGTTCATACTGATGATTGATATCATTCTCTAAGAAGTGGGACATTTTATCTTAAATTCATGGGTGAATAGCAACCCTATTACATGGGCTGTACCACCGAGCAGTAATTAATTATGTACATGAGAGCCAAGATAATTACCTATGGAAAAAATCTGAATCACTCTTGTTATAACTAATCAGAGATTGACTAACGCACTATATACTTCACTTACCAATTATTTTGGTAGTATGCGTTTCGCAGCAACATGTAGGTGACCATGCAGGCAAAGGACCTGCGAAACGCGTACTACCAAAATAATTGGTAAGTGAAGTATATAGTGTGTTAGTCAATCTCTGATTAGTTATATGATTTCACTTCACTGTGTGAGTTTCACCAGCAATAGTTTGCATTTGTTACACTCTTGTTATGTTTCATTGCACATGTTTTGCTGTCGTATGCAGTACAGTAATGACCATTAAAACACTCTTGTTATTGCAGTCAACATAATGTCATCCTCATGATCTACTGGGCAACTGTGCAAGAAGCGCTGAGTAGATGCTTAGCTGCTGTGACTGGAGCAACCTTATTTCTTATTGGTAATTGTAAGTTGGTTGTCTATATAAGTTTTGTTTTATAAAAACTTGTACCATCTTTACCATAATTTTTTTTTTATATATATTTTTTTTTATATTGGAAATGCAATGGCTACTTCAATTTAATTATTCTCTTTTACAAAATGATGTAGGGTTTCATGGTTGATGTCCATATGTTTAGGATTTTCCAGGCTATTTAGCCATGCTCTATTGGATGAGGGTCTATATGTTTTGCGGACATATATGGCCAGCATCACCTCGGCAAGGTCTCCAGTGAAGTTGACTGGTAGAAGTCTTGGTGGCAACTGAAGTAGCAGCAGTGGTTCAGCAAGAATTTATAGTCGGCTGGCTATGCACACACACACGCACACACTCACACACACTCACACACACCGTAGCTCTCTCTCTCTGAGCCAGCTGAAAAAAGACTGATCTACCACCCAGCCAATCAGCTGCAAGCTTCGGTGTGAGTCTGTGCAGCCAGCTGGCTATAAATTTGTGCCAATCACTGCTGCTACATCAGTCACCACCGAGACATCTACCAGTCAACTTCACCAGAGACCTCGCCACTGATGATGCTGGCCATAGATGTGGGTGATAAAGAGACCTCGCCATTGATGATGTGGTGGATCAGACCCAATCCGATGGATCATGGCTACATAGCCCGGAAAATCTTAAACATAGGCTGTATTCTGTTTTACCCTTGTTTTTCATCAAAAGAGTATGGGAGCCATAACACAAAATGTAGTTACTTAGCAAAGTCACAATAAAACATTTGATCACACTTTCATTATTGGTACATCACCATAGATTTAATTTTTTTTTTTCACTTGAGAGAAAAGATAACCTGAAGAGAAAGAGCTCACATTAAGTATGGCATGTAAGTTAAATCATTTTTTTATTCTTAAAAGAAAATTGTACAGAAATCCCGCATCATTTTGGCAAAAGGATAATACTCCTCAGGGTCTAAATAAATAAATAATTTATAATTGTAATTAGTATTTGTTTGTTTGTATTTAGTTGTTCCTGTATTTATCGCATTTACTAACATAATGGACAAACCCACATAATGGATGCAGCCAAACCTCAAGGAAGTGTTCTGTTTCTCTTTGCAGCCACTTATAGCGTTACAACGCTTTGACCTCCAGATTCAAATTCACCATGTAAAATGATGGGTGCTAATGTGTTAAGCTGCAAGATATTTCGCCAGACTTAACCTAGGGGAAAAAGTGTGGCTTACATTCAGGTAAATATGCTATATATACAATATGAATAGAAATAAGGCAAACTTTTTTATGCAGAAGCTACAGAATAAATTAATTACTTACAGAATAAACTATGTTTCCAAGCAGTAGGTAACCACCATCTCTGCCATTACTCCACATGACATCTTTTTCAGCAGCAAAAAGAGGAAGCCAATACAAGAGCACTGAGTGGCCCAGTGCATTCACAATCCACACCCAAAACACTCTGACATTGAAGAGATCTGCGTTTTGTGATGGTTTATATAATGCAGGGTACTTTAACATTGTTTCTGCAGAGCAAACTTTGTCAAATAAACCCATAGCTAATGGAGGAGCAGCTGTGAACAACTGAAAAGAGAGAAAAAAATGTGTTTTGGTGAAACTTTTACAATGTATACTTAATAAATAATTTGAATTTGGATTATTAAGAATGAAATATATGAAAGAATGAAATATGATTAGAGAATGGGCCAGGACTATGTGCTAAAGATTTTTCATACAATTTTTAAACTTGTTCATTTTGGGGTGTGTCAAATCATTTTATATGGAGAATACAAGTGTGAATTTCTTCTCATGCATTACTTCCTATTCCATACCAATTATCTGGAAGAAATAGAGATTATAAAAGAATGTAGAGAAAGAAACCAGCCTCTCGCTCTCAGCTAAATTGAACATTCCGCTGGTAACAATTTAGTTTATTATAGGAAATATTGATTTTAATTTTGTTGTAAGTTCATAATGAATGATGTCTGCAAGGATTTTGGAAATAAACATTACTTGAAAATTGAATTGTTGTTGTTATGGATTTTCTTAATAGACACCTTGATGAATTAATAAGAATTCATTTGAATCTATATTCTTTCAACTTAAAAAAAAAAAAGGCATTGGCAAATAACTTAGAACTTATTGAGCTGACTATGATAGTGCCAGAGTGTACTTGGTATATTGATCCTAAATTTCTTTTCCTTTGGCTTTCTCAACGAGTTGTTCCTTTTGTGGTGAAAAATTGATCTACCTCTCCATGAGAAAATATTCTTCTATGCCATCATGGCCGTTGTACAGTGCACGCCGCTTATTGTGATCACTTCGGGACACAGCTAATCTGATAATATTAACCGACTGATAACAGTAGCCGAAGGAATTAAATGAAGGTTATTTATCCACTCATAGGCTAATACAGTAATAGACTGCAAGTAATTATTGTTTTTTAAACCAGTAACAAAGTTTTTACTTGTTTTTACTTTCCTTTAGGAGTCCATTAACCAACACTCCATACTCAATTACGAGTTTTTTTGGAAGTCTATACTGATCTGTGGTGAACACCATGAAGCAAAACATCTAACGCCTGTCTGTTCAAGTCTTTTCATTTTACACTAGCCATCACTGCACGTCAACATTGTTTTTTCATAAATCAAAAGCTGCAGCTTAACTGAGGGGTGAAACATGTTTTATTGCTTAAAAGAGAAAGTTACGCAATGCCACCCCCTTCGAACTGGTCATCCTGTGAGCTGGGAACAGAACTGCTACCTCCACTACAACACAATACAGTTGAAACAAGATCCTTAAAAATGAAATTTTGAATGACTTACAGCACTTGAAATAAAGCCGCAAAAAGGAAAATGTGATAGCATAAACTGAATCTTTGATCACAATAAACAGCATTTTTTCAGTGTATCAGTATTAATCCGTACAGCACTTCATAAAAGTGATAACATTACCTGATTGATAACATTATCCGCGATTACATTAAGTAGCGTTCACTGTATTCATTTCCTGTTACCATCACAAGGAAATTATGGAAATTACAAAAATATTGTTTAAAAATGGATTACTTCATCCAAATAAAACAATATTGTTGCCAAAATTTGTCTAAAAACTGGAATTATGATTAATTTTTGTGTTATTATACAAAATTAGCATTATTATGTGAAATTCACGGTATCATGTGAAATTTGAATTATTTCGTGATTCGGAAGTGTTGCTTTTGGAGTGAAAGACGGCAGTAAAATGAAATTCTGGTTATATTTGTCCAATTGAGACTATTTGTGATATTGTGACTTGCGAATTTCACGGATCTCTAGCCATGAATCCTGGCACAGTCTCTACCAAGAAAAGAAGTACTTACCACATTATATAAACCAATAGTCCACCTTTCAAAAAGAATTTGTCCAGACCAGCCGGAGTATATGGCAAACCACAGTTCAATGACATATAAACAAATATTTTTATAAAAGCTATACAATATCAGTTTGCACATTCGATTATAGTTCCAAGCTCCATGAACGAAGAGAAGCTTCAGAAGAAACCGAAACTGAAAAATAAATAAAAAACAGTGTCAGAAAATTATGTAATTAATTGTTACAACAAATATCACGTTCTACTTTTTCATTAAATTTGCATATTAAAATCATTCCTTCTAAACTACCAAAGGTGAATGTTACTGAAAATAGCTGACTATAAAACACATGTCACCTAGAATAGATTTAAGCAAAAACATGAATATGAATGCTATGTAGTATTACATTCAATCTAGTAAGGTGGCCTATGGAAATTTTAAAATCACATCTTCAATTCCACATTCTACAACTGTACACTTACTCCAAGGACATTCTTTGCTTGTTTTCTCATGTTAAGCTTTTTTCAAATTTAATGAAATCTCTAAAATCTCTAAGAGATGAGTAAATGAAAAAACTTGCATGGAACACTCGCACAGCTTTCTGTCGTAAGCACTGACCATGAAATCCTCTTGCTTCACATTCCACCATAGCTTAATTGCACACCATTATGGAGTCTTGATTTTTCACAAAGGTAATAAAATGAAAAATCTCTTAGCAACAGCTTAGGTAAATAAATTAAGGCATTATTAATTATTTTTAATAAAGGGTGATTTGTTCGTAATGATTTGGTAATGGTAATGGAATGCAAATTATCTCAAAAGTATTATTCTTTCACATTTTCATTTATCAAAGCTAAATTACATGTTTCTAATATGATTTCAATCTGCAACAAAATATTAAATTGGTGCATGAATGCAAAATGCACGTCAAAATGTTATTTAGAATCATATCAGTGACTAACTCCGGTATCTATTAAAAATTCATGTCCCAGAAAACAAAATTTATTATGGTACAAGATTTGCCAGGAAAGCAGAACATTTTCCAAAAAAGCTTTTGCACAAAAAAGGCAGATGACACTGATTTTTAAAATATCTAAATTGTTAAACCTGGTATGTAACACATACACATACATACATGAAAGTTCACCACATGAATCTGCATCTGGTAGGCTAACAGAAGTTATGAAAATAGGCTAATTAATTATTGAAAGCTGCTTCCGTATCTTGGGATTGAAGCACCACCTACTAGATCACTTATAGCAGTAGAATCAAGGTTATCAAAGGATGTTCTTTGATCATACAGAGTCATGACTTATATGTGGATTCAAAATCTATTTAGGATCATCCGGTAATGATCACTTACAAGTTACATTGTATGTTACGTTTCACATTAAAATTTGATTAACATGTCGAGTAGTATTAAAAAGCATAACAATGACTGATTTTCTACAATGCCTGGCCATCCATGGGACAAAGCCTATTGGTTTTGGATGAAATCGGTTGACTGGTACCGGAGTAAAGCCCAATTTAGTGCCTATTTTATGGTAATACGAGGGGTATTCCGAAAGTAAGTTTCGTCAATGTATGGCAGGAGCGGCATGTTCACCAGGGGAACCAAACAAACGCCAGACGAATCCCCACCCGTGGCTGGTTCCACGACGGAAGTGGCGTCAGCGGAGGAGGCATGACGCAGGCGCACTGCGCCGTAGAAGAGCGAGTCGCAGCAGACTGGCGTGCCCGCGGGTATTAGTGTACCGCTCACGATGGCACGAGAGATTTGGCGCCACTGCCATGTACCGCTATCTCCCCTCTTTCAAACGAGCCATTGCTGCAGCCGCTGAACCTTTTATTGTTCGAGATAGAGCTGTTTGAAATTGATCTCCCGATTTCCGTCCCCGCAAAGTGCGGCCTCCACGAACCCATCTCGCACAAACCTTATGGAACATCAATTTGTCACTCAAAATGGGCTGTATGGAACCTTTAGTAATGTCAGGAAGCTGAGGTGGAGCAGGCTGTGCACCAATTCCTTGCATCGCAGAGCACCGAGTTTTACCACAGTGGGTTCTTCAAACTGATCGCACGCTACGACAAATGTCTCAATGTCGCTGGCGACTATGTCGAAAAATAGTGCACGGTGTATAGGTCATGCTGCCATGCTGTATTTGCTTTTGGGTCAATAAAGTGTCCGTGTGACAAACTGACGAAACTTACTTTCGGAATACCCCTCGTATATTAGACAGAATTTATCAAGTACAAATCAGTTCTCACGACAACATATTGTTTTACAGTGTTCATATATGGCTTTGGAAGTTGCAATACAGTTTAGCGTTGACAAATAACATTACCCACATATTCCTTCACATGTGCTTATCGAACTTTAGAAATTTGTTCTTCCATAAGCACTGCTTAATGAATCGAATTGGAGCTTAACTTGGAAATTGATTAAAAGAATAACTTATTTTCAGCGTATCTTAATATTGCAATTATCACTGATTAAACAAAAGCATTGTTATATAAGTTTACCTGATTTTATTTATTATAAGATAAAATTTGACCCACCTGTGCTATTGAATAATCTGATGCACATGCAGCTTGAAGACCTTCTACACCTGAGATTCCAATACCAACATGAGCTTTTTGTATCATTGCCACATCATTGGCTCCATCACCTATTGCCAATGTTATGCTTTTTGTATGTGACGTGATAAGCTCAACAACCTAATGGAACAAACAGAAGGTAGTCAAGATGAGAACTAAAATCATCAGTACAAACACATGTGGAGTAGAGGTAACATAGATATAAGGCAAAGTCTTGCACTCTATCAAAAGTGACCATGTCATCATGAGGTAGTGAAAATATAAAATTCAAATAAGTTATAACTAGTATGAGAAACTATACTTAAGAAATGGAGCTGTAAACAGATATTTCATTTTGCTATTATACATCTGTTTAGTGTCGGACAGGTTCTTCAATTATTGTTCCTGAACATTTAGTTCCCTAAGGGTGTACACAAGTCACAGCCTAGCTAGTCTCTAGATGTGTGGTCGGTTCCCCCCCCCCCTCCACATGAAAAATGGCCAAATATGTTTTATTGCTCTTCAAAACTGTAGAATCATATATATGCACTTTTTAAATGAAGGATGATTCTAAATGTAAGTAAAATCACAAAGAAGTTTATGCAAAACTAACCTGAAATACCATGCTGTTAAATGATACATACTCACAAAATTTGTCTGCCGACCACTGTTGTGCTACAGGAGGGGAGCGAGGGGGAACAGGTCAAGAGGCAAAGAAACTTGATGACAATAGCACTTATTACAAGTGGTCAGTCATTAACACTGTTCTTTGCAATACCACTGGCATAAAGCAGTTGCTATCGGCCCTGTAACCCCTTCATGTGTATCTTTGTTGGGGGCCAACCCCCAACAGGGCCCATGCCCTGGACATTTGGACTTCTACGAGACCCCCTTCACCAGGAGCTTCATAAACAGTAACGGAGAAACATAACCACATAACTTGTTAGAGAGCATGTGTATATAAAACTATTGGCAGCACTGGATGGGGGTGTTGGTGGCCAACCTATGCACCGCATAAGGAGCAGATCTTATGGAAACCAAAATATGAGCTATAGTAAACCTCATGTGGCTAATGAATTAAATGCCCACGGAGATTTTAATAATGAGTATTATTCCATGAATACTGGTAGTTCTGTTATGATATTTTATACTCCACAAATAAAACAAGAAAACACGATACCTTACAAAAATTGAAAAGTAATAAAGCAAAGTAAAATTTACTATGTAACTTCTAATAATAATCAAATGGCAAATTGGAGGAATGCCTCCCACCATATCTTTTTCTCTAAAGTAATTTAATTTAATTTATTTATTTCATTTTTTTTTAATACCGTATGTTCAAATCATGTCTCCAAATTATTTAGAATGGCTTTACTTTTTGTTTGATAGCTTATCTATAGTAAGAGATTCCAAACCATAAATGATTATGGAATCTTCTACATTAGATGTATGAGGAAAGTAAAAAGTAAAGTTTCCTATAGAAGCCACGGAGGCCCTTAGGGCCCAGGAGATAAGAGGTTTGAAACCTTTTTAGACATAAGATAATATGTGAAGGTGGTAAGGTTGTCAGCGTTATGCACCAGCTGCCTCTCCTGGTACTCATTTCTATTAGAGGCTGAGTCAACACCAGGACCAAAGTGCCAGCATAAGGTTCAGGCCAGTTGAAAAATCCCAAGGACCTCATGGAGGATCAAACCCATGACCTTCCAGCATGAAGGACAACCAACTGCACCATGCAGCACCCCATATTAAATGCGATTCTTAATTTTTTTCTTTTTCTTTTCAATTAAAGCATCATGCAAATCCTACAGCAAATAATGAGCTGGATTTCTATCAATTATCAAAATATAACTAACTAATGTTAAGAGTTCAATTTAGAGATTTACCAAACCAAATTAATTATTATTACCGGTAATGTGAAAATGACGATTGGTTGATACAAACTCTGGAGAAGTGAGGGCAAGGAAAAGAACCAATCATACAGTCTTGAGGTCAAAGCAAGGTTAACAAAAGTAATTAATTACGTACAATAAAGTAAAACCTGCCCGCTCAGGATGGATGGCTTCTCGTAAGCCCTTATTTCATGTTTATTTAACAGGTGAACTGAATCATAGTATGCTAACAAACAACAAAAAGTTCTTCCTTACCTCAGCTTTTTGTATAGGAGACACACGACAGCATATCACAACATTACAACTAATACATAGATCCAGAAAATCTCTGCGTATATCACAACTTAAAGCATACTTAAGCGTTTTTCCATCTATAACAAGAGCAACTTCATTTTGCTTTTTTAGTTGATCACCAAAATCTGTGCTATGTCTTGCTATAACTTCTCGTGTATTCTGTAAAGGAAAGAAAAAATAAATATATTTACTACCCCATTATATTAAATCTATGTTAATTTATTTCATTATTAAAAACTACATTCTTTAATGGCTTGTACACTGGGGTCTAGATCATTTAGTCTAGAGGCAAATGGTCTAATAATGTAAAATGTTTATAGAGGAGAAATACTCACTATATATAACGTCCAAACATTAATCTGATCTAAGAATAAAAAGTCCATCTCCAAAATGTAAAGTTACAATGCTTTTGAAACCATGGATTTGAACATCTACTATTAAAGATATATCCTTGGTAATAAGTTCAGCTGCATTAACTTAAAATCCGCTGTATGGATAACACAATATAATCTAAATATCATTAGAATATAATGTATAATAATGTAATAATAATACAATTTTAATATAATAAAGTATAATATAAAGATCAACAATAAATTGAAGGGAAATGACAAGCTTAACCTCTAGTTAATCTCACAAACACATCAAGAATTTAGTCATGAAATTCTTTAGACAACAGAAGAAACTAGACATTTCATCTTAAGACTTTTGGCAATAAAGTCATTAGACATGGTACATAAACTACACTAAACTTTGTGGCACTACATCCCTAGAGACTAGGCCTACCATCCAACCGCTGTGTCATCTACGGCAGGATTGGGGTGCATGTGTTCTCAATCAAGTAGCTCCTCAGTTTGTATCACAAGGCTGAATATTCCCCATTCCATACCTCTCTATACCTCAGAAAAATCCGAGGAAGTACCAGGAATCGAGCCCAGGCCTGTGGATCTGTAGCCAGCAATGCTGCTATGAGACCACACAGGGGTTTAGAAATAGTACATATAAGACATTATTGGGATAAAAACTTTGGCCTAGATGAAATGTCAACAGACATTATAAATGAGCCTTTTTTCAAATTATGCATTTAATCTGTGACCATTTTGATTGCGGATTGTGCACCTGTGATGATGATGTAGAGACTTAACCTACAAGGAAGTGATTCTATCTGCTGCCATGTCATGAATTCTATATAATCTATTTGGTAAACTGAAGTTCCCTAGTCACATCATGGCAACACTCATCAGACGAATTTTTCTACCAACCATTCTCTAAACTAATACACTGCATGCTGGTAACTTTCTCCTATTACTGAAGCTTTGAAAAGACAATATTAAAAAAATAGTAATTCCTTTATTGCAACCAAATGGTCATATTGTGATGAACTGAGCAATAGTGGAATGATATATGGCAAGGGAAACAGGTGCACCCCGAGAAAACCTCCTCAACCCCATTCTATAAACCACAAATTCCACATGGACCTCCACTGAAATTCGATTCCATGTTCCAGTGGAAGGCAAGGAGTCTAAACACTCAGCCATAGGGACGACCTAGAATTAATAAATAATATACAGTGAGTCCCACGCAAGAGTTGGCCAAGATGCGGGTTTCTGCGTCACGGCGGGCACAGCTCCAACTCCCGAGTGATCGGGTGAAATATCTATGCAAATAAAGCCGCGATCGGTGTAATGATTTAGGTTCTCACATTTACAGTTACAATTACAATGAAAATAACCATGTACCTCATCACAAGAGATGTTGGAAATGTTCTCCTCTTGCATCCACACAATACTAACACCTTTTTAGGAAATTTTCTTTCACGCGCATAAGTTCAGCTTTCGAGGCAGAGTTAATTTCTCTTGTGATAGGCCTATTGACTTTAAGTTCTTATAACAATATGTGAATATTATTTATGGGGAAACTTGAAAAATAAAGTGTATAGGTCAATTTCCCATACATTAGAAGAACTTAAAGACAATATGACAAGAGAAATTAACTCTATCTCAGAAGCTGAACTTATGCGCGTGAAAGAAAATTTCCTAAAAAGGTGCCAGTATTGTGTGGATACAAGATGAGAACATTTCCAACATCTCTTGTGATGAGGTACGTGGTTATTTTCATTGTAATTTTAATTGTAAATGTGAGAACCTGAATCATTACACCGATCGCAGCTTTATTTGCGTAGATATTTCACCCGATCGCTTGGGAGTTGAAGCTGTGCTCGCACGATGCAGAAACCCGCGTGATTGGCCAACTCGTGCGTGGGACTAACTGTAGCTGATAGCAGGGCCATAGTCAGAATATTTTTGCAGGAGGGGGGTTTACCCATTTCTATCCTCTACAGCCTGTAAGTATACTATAAGTAACTATGCACTATAAATTATAGAATTAAGAGATATTTTGTGTTTTGAAGCAACAAGTTAAGAGTTCCAGGTGCTTTTATGATAATATTTAAAAACAGTAGCCTACATTTTACCACAATCAGTTTATATCAGATCAAATCTCCCTCAGTTTATGGAGATGAATGTATGTAACAGTTTGTGATAAATATTTAGATCTTGAAATACAACACAGAGAACCAAAAGAAAAAGAAAACCCACCCCAATGGCAGATAGTTATATGTTTATTATCATAATCCCTCGTAATATATCTGCAGAGTTATACTCACATCTAAACTGTCTTCATTGATAATTAACAATGGCATTCCTTGGACTATTAACTTGCAGGAATAGCCAATGTTGATAGCAGTCTCTTGCTTGTCACCCGTTAATACCCACACATGGATATCAGCTTTGATTAGAGCAGCTATAGTTTCTGGCACCTGTAATAACAACAAACACATTATTCACATTACTTTTCAATCTAACTTCACCTTTCCATTACTCACATTACTTTTTCTACGCGTACCTTTCATATTCTGGCCGAATTGCAAGTATGTGCATTAGTTGTCTAAACCTCGTAAGCCATTATCATTCCCAAGATAAGACATATCCCTTTGCGAGCAGAAAATAACAGAGGGTGAGATTTCGAATTCCCTGCACTAGTTCATTATTACTTTCTCTGTGTACCTTCCTATACCTTGTCCAACTAAAGAATGAAGTGGATGTAAGCAAAATTAAATGTATCACTCCGACAACCATGTCAAATTGAACACGGAAAATGCAGACAAAATAGAAAACAGTTGAAACGTGTTTTGATATCAGGTCAAAAGATGTTAAAATAATATTACACATGGACTATTACTTCGGTTGAAAGTCTCTAACAGTACAGTTCTGTATTCATATACTTACTATTTTTATATAAACTATATTACTGTATATTGGTTTTGTCCACTTTATCTTAGAACGCTTCATTTTTGCTCTGGAAATCTGGTAACTCTAATTTAACTAAATTAAATTAACAAACCTGATCTTGAAGTTTGTCTTCAATGGCAGTAGCTCCTAAGAGAATTAGATTGTTTTCTATTAAATTTGCAGCATCTTCCACCTTTCTTTCTCGATACTGTAGTGATGTAGTGGCTTTGTAATATGTTTCTTTCCATTCCTAGGACAACAGTAAAGTGCAATGTTAAATCTGTCAAAAATTACGCCAACTTTATTATGAACTGTGGAGCTGATAATTACTTTAAATTAAACTGAAGTTCATAAAATCCCAGACAGAAACCTGACAAGTATTACATTTCATGTAGGCCTGAATTATAATTTATAATCATACTCTCGTGGGAGACAGCTACAAAGATTTCTTCACAACCAATGGGGCAATTATTCAGTCCTTCAGATTTTAAACATGAGAAAAAAAATACATTGTTACATGTGGGCAGTAGAGAGGGGGGACAAAACAGTTGTAACTTTTGAATTTCAGCTCTTCAATATGTTCCCTAGGTGCCTTATTTTAATTTCATATGCACAACGAATATCGTTTGCAACCAGCTCTACTAAATTAGAGTACGAGACTCAATAAGGGGTAAGTCAGATAAGTTTTAAATATTGTATTTGTTTATAACCATGAAGTAACTGGGAAGTTCTCAAGCCATGGCATTAATTCTAGCATGATACGGAAAAAGTGAATGTCAGAAAACCAAAGTTTCAAGAGAGACAAAAAACAACTTATTTCCACAGCATTGTTACAATATAAAGGCCAGATGGTTGTACAACACTAGGAGGTGCCCGTGGCTTCGCCACGATAATTCTTTTAAAAATTAAAAATTAAGAGTATAATAATTATTAAAGCATTATATTTATTAACACTTGCACGCGAATCATTCATAAACTAAGCCATTAATAATTAATGAAACAGCTAAAATTCCTGCTTTAGAGTACATTCCACGACATGAAAGCGCCCCCTGGGAAAACTATATCAGAATCGATTATGCAGTTCCAAAGAACCTGTGAACACATAATACGTATTGTTTCTCAGCTGTTTATTGACATGAATATGATGTGAATTTTATTTTATCAATTCAGTGTAATTTTCAGAAATTATATAATGTTTCAAGGGAAGGAATGGTTTGTTTGGATTATTATTATCAGCGATATTTCAAGAGATAAAACCATCAATATTTTACAGCTGTTGCCCCCGGCTTCGCCCGCCATTATTCATTAACTCCAGGATTTTTAAGAAAATTACACTGGTAGATTATTAAAAATGTTTGTGGTTCAGAGCTATGAAAATTGTAAGTAAAAATAAAATTAGAATATTTGTTCATTGTGTTCATTTCACTTAGGCCTTATATAATAAAGAAACGGTTTTCCTTCCTAAATTTGTAGTCGTCATGAAAGTTAGACTGCGAGAGACGAACATCGCCGAGTAAACCCGATGTCTCACGAAGCGGGCGAGCAAGCACGCTATTTAGGGCCGTTGAATTGTATAAGAGTAGATACTATCTTACACTAAGTAAAAATATCTGGGTGGGCTGAACTAAATATTGTCACAATGCTGTGGAATTAAATTTTTTATCTTTGTTGAAAATTTGGTTTTCTGACTTATTCGCTTTTTCCCTATCATGCTAGAATTCATTTTTACATTAATTAATAATATTTTACTATATCACATAATTGCTTTAGTTAATATCTGAATCAATTGCACTTTCTAAACTTTCTCCTTGAACTTCAGTAGCATACCTTAAAGAACAGAAGGGATTTTAAATGATTATTGTCTACTGCTACTCAATGAAACAATAGTGCACTTACGTCATATGTTGCATTAGAAATATCTGCAACAGCACAACAGAGTGTTCTTAGACCTTCTGTTGCAAAACTTTCAAGTTGTCTTAGTGTTTCTGCGCCAAACTGTTGTCCATCAGGTGAGAGCCTAATACACCAAAAATTAATATTATATATTAAGAAATATGACATTATTTCTGTAAACTTTACAGCACCCGTAACCATAGTATTAAAAACTTAACAATCTTAAGGTAGAATTCAGATTATAAAAAAGTCTTACCTTTCATATATTACTGTATCAGCTCCTTTACAATAAAGTTTTATATTTCCAGCTGGATCTCGTACAATGACTGACATTCTCTTGCGAGTACTTGTGAATTCCAATACATGCAGTATTTCATATCGCTCCCTAACTCCAAGTGCATCTATTTCCACATAACTTGGTGTTCTTGTGTCAAATACATAACCATATAGACAGGCACCTTTCACTAATGCTTGTTCATCTGTTAAAAATAAAAACAATAAGACAATAAATTAATAACAGAATGAATCTAGTTCATGCATAAGCAAATAAGGGCATTGCTACATGAAAACTATAAAATAGAAGAATCATTTTAATAAATTGTACTTAAAAAAGAATACCAGGATTGATAATTTTAGGAAACAATTTCTTTATGGTATTCTCCCCTGGCTTGACAATCTGTGACCCCATTTCTAGTGCTGGGATACCTATTAGACATAGCTATATTATTCCCATGAGATGAGGAAGTAATTTTTGTCAAGGGTTCATTAAACCAAAATCTTTACATTCTAAACAGACCATAGTAAACCAGAATCTAGCTATGGGAGATAAAGTTCTCCTTGTCTGAACTGGTTGGTCAAAGGAAACTACGAGTAAAATTATTTTTTTCTTGGAGTGTAAAGTACTGAACTGGTTGGTCAAAGGAAACTACGAGTAAAATGATTTTTTTCTTGGAGTGTAAAGTAACATCACACCTACAATGGCGTTTATTGTTAACCCCTTAACCTACCATTACAGCTCTGAGCCGTGAGCATAATACATAACCATTCGTACCATCAAGGCTCCCAAATGGGATTGAGCCGCCATTTCCTTTTCTTTTAGTTCAAGCTTTCTATAAGTAGATGGTATGACATGCCTTAAAGCTAAGAAATTATTGATCGAAAGATTGTGTTATAATGATTTTTAAGTTACATATTGATATGAAAATCTTGAATCAAGTGATAATAACGAAACAGTACCACCAGCAGCACAAATAATAAATAAGAGAAAGAAATAGGGTTGCAAATTGATTGAAACTGGTGATAGACCATCAAATTTGATTTTACATAAAATACAGCCATAAATTGTAATCTTCCACCTGAATCAAACAATGTAGAAGTTTTTCAAAATTGCAGTCCATGACTCATTCTGGGATCAAATAGCCAGAAAAATAAACACGTTTGTACTAAATTATTATAATAAGAATCCTAATTCCCCTACAGTAGCTCAATGATTCTCTACAACATATTTAATTTAATTTATTGTGCCAACTACAGGAATAAATCCCAATTACAGTTGGCGTAGTTTCGCCAATACATGTTTTACACTATAAAAAGATACAATACAATAAATGAACGAATGTGCGAGGATAAAGAAAAAAATACATAAATGATTTACAATAACTACAATTAATTTAAAAAGACAATCTAAAAATTAAGCCAAATCATATGGAACATATAACAGTTTATGAAGAATTCCTACGTACTGATTCAATGACAAGTCAAAATCCAGAAGAGCATTTTGAAGTGATAGAGAATTATATCGTTTACACATTTGGATGAAAGATGAACATTCTAATATTTTTGATTTAATGACAGGAATATATAACAATTCCCTATTCCTTAAATTTAATTGCACTACATTAAATTTAATACGTTTTAAAAGTTCATTACTATCAATTTTACCATTGATAATTTTATATAAGAATAACTGTTGCGCTACCAACCTTCTACCAATTAAAGTAACAAATTTAAATTCATTTAATAAAGTATTATAAGAAATTCTATCAATTAAAGCAGATCTATCATATTTTTTAAAATACATATATCGAAGAAAACTCTTCTGAATTTTTTCTATGTCATTAATATGAGTTTTATACAATGGTGACCATATAACTGATGCATATTCTAACTTACTCTATATTATTCATCCTCAATGACCAAGTGAAAAACCAAAATTACATAAGAAATTCCTATTTTTGCCTGAAAATATTAGTAACTATGGGTGCAGCATTTGTAAAAAAAAAGATATATATATATATATATCATTGACGTGCAAATGTTTTACACAGTGCGATGGACAGATGATATCTGCCCTAGAAACGGCTCTGAAGTAAACAAGTATGTCTGTCTCACTCTAGCGTACTGATTATACCTACTTACTGAAGCTGTAATAAGATATTACAATAGCCTATAAGCTTATTTTAATTAGGAAATTAGTATTTTAATATCAAAATTTTGATTAGTGAATCAGAAAAGCTTAATTTCGGGATTTTATCATGTTGCAATCAAGGTGATGCTGTACTTATGCCTGTTATGTTCTAAGGTCTAGCTAGTAACGCTTGTGAGAAATAAATCGCAGTCAACTTTATCAGTTTGTATTATTTAAAATCGACCACACGATTTCCCTGGAGAGTCTCACTTATTATAGCCGTGGAACTTCTAGAATTCAGCGAGGTCCATACTACCTCAAATTTGGACACCCAACTGGGAAGTACCACATCAAATTTGGCTCCCATACGTGTGGCACAATAATAATCGGCGACCGTCCTTCCTCATTACGATAGAGACAGAGATACTTGCTTACTTAGGGCCAGTTCTAGACTGGACAACACCTCCCATCCCACTGTCTAAAATGTCTGTGTGCCAACTAAAGTATGCTGATGGGTACAAGACTTTTATTTTAAAAATCAGTCAATCCTACTTGACCTGTGAATTAAGTTACACTCACTTTCTATATCAAAGTTGTGCTATCACCATGTAGTCACTAAGAAATTCTTATATTTTTTCGATTTCATACAAACACCAAAGGGAACATTATTTTTAAGTAAAAAACTCAAGAATAAATGAAAGAATTAATTGATAGAAATAAAGGTCGCAGTGTTGAGAAGCCTGCAAAGGCTTATACTACCCCCTTAGTAATCTAATCTAATTGATAGAACAGATAATATACAACATTTAAACAGTGGAGAGTTTAATAGAAAAACAAAACAATTAACATCTTAACATAAAAACAAACAGAAGCAAGCAGATGTAAACTAATTTGAATAATAGTACATTATGCAACAAGCCAATAATGGCATTTATTAAAATACGAGTAATTTTCATACGAGCTTTTTAAATACCATTGTAGGCAAGTTGCATACGATTGTTTTTGTTCGACCATAATTAGTCTGAATATTTAAACTTAAGATTTTAGATTCAACCAAACATGACCTTTGCATCAAGATGGTTGATGTAGTTGTTTTCTATGAGAGATGGCAGCTCAAATAGAGGCTTCCTTTTGGTAATCTTCTTTAAATCAATGGATTTTGACAACAGGAAATGAATTCATTTTAGTACAATATTAAAATTAATACAAACAGAATTGATTTTATTTTAAATCCAGGATATTTATTACACAGTTTTCATTTGCTGCTCTCAAGGTCTCAAGACTGTTCCGTGTTCAATAATAATAATTGATACCACACTGATGTCATAATGAAGATCAGTTTCAAAATGAGTACCATTATGATACCGTTACATCACACATAATAAGCATATTAAAGTATGGTCGAACAAAAAAGAAATGTCTAGAATAAGTTATTTGTTATTCACCTGGAGATGCTGCATGATAGTGGATCTGATTGTCTAAACCTTTCTCAGGTATTACTGTATGACACACAGACATGAGGATGAGAAATTCTCTAATGTAAGGAGCTGTAGGATGCCCTGATTGAAGATTCTGCAAGAGAATTACAAGCATATCTTTAATCATGATGATGTTGCCAAAAGAAAAAAATACCATACTGGAGGAAAAACTGTATTCAGAGCAATAGTATATATGCTAAAAGATACACCAATAAGCACCCATTAGTGCAGTAAATTTGAACTTACATTTATCAAGTGGGTTCAATCTAGGGCTTTAAATTGATTAAATTAGATGTCAGCTGATTCTAGGATTCAAAATTGGTTGACTGTCTTTACTTTATGACATGAATAACTGTTTATAAAAAAAATTTCCAATGTGTGTTTTTGTTTTTGTTTATTTTTTAAATATAAACTAAAAGCAAATGTTTTTAGTCAATGCAGTGTCAACCCACCCCATCAACATGCACGCTTGCCACACACCGCTTATTTTACGAGGACCCTCCCCACCCTATGCCACAGGCACATTAGACTGTAATGACCGAACATTCAAAACTGCTATGTTCTGGTTATCGCTCACTCTGGCTAGAAGTGACTGATGCCTTAGACCATGCAGCCAAACCTCAAGAACATGTTCTGTCTCTCTTTGCAGTCACTTGTAGGATTATGACTATAAATGTTCTTTTCTTCTTTTTCATGCTTAAACATGACATATCATTACACTATTTCCATGTTATTAAGGTTACTTTTACACAAGTCTCTCAATGCTTATAACTTCTTTCCACTTCTATCTATCTCTTGTTATTCTAGACCACATGTATCCTAGTTAACACTTGAAAACTCACACCACCATCTCTTTTGTATCATCACACTCCTATTGCCTAATCTGGGTTCACACACAGTCTTTCTGTTCTAAGCACATATTCTTCCAAACTCCATATTGAATACACTGTCGTGTTTGCTGCATCTTTCAATGTATGGCACTCAGTTATTTTCATTTGAATAAAATTTGTCTGTAAAGTATGACAGTGCCATTTGAATTTGGAGATTATCTTTCACACAATAATTTAATCCATGTATTTTTTTTCTGATTTTCCGGCCTATTTCATCCATGATGTATTTTACTTTAATATTTTCAAATTTTGGTAGTTAGGTTACTTTATTATGAGGTTATTTTCTTTTTTCCTGTAAATGCATTATATTTTTGGGTAAATATGGCATATAGAGAGATTGTGTGTTATAAAGGCTCTTCAGAAATTTAATAGGTTCCCACATTACAATTACAGCAAAATATCTAAGTTTTTTTTTTTTAATAAAAAAAAGCTTAACTCCTAAAGACATAACCAGTGAACTGTGGTATTGTATTCTCACACCGCACATCAATCCAGATATTAATAACCTTGTATTTCACTTTCACAGTACATAGGCCTATGAAGATACTATTCTGCTCTTTATTCACCTCTTCAGGTTGTCCCTAGAGAGATTCGAATCAGTCAGATGGATATTTCCATGTTGTTTGATGTTGATTCTTTAAAGGCATGTCCAAGGGCTTCAATCTCACTCAGAGGACCTCTGCAGTGGTTGCCTTGGGATCTATAAGGAATCGATTGTGCTGCACTGACCTCAGCCGCTCTCTATTCTGCATTTGTTATTCCCTTGGGTTTGGTATCCAATTCTTTTGCAGGAGTGAATTCACTGTAGAGGAGTAATTCCCTTCTGAGATAAAGCATACCGCACTTCACATTCAAATTGAAGCAATTAATTTCTTACAGTACTTCACTGTTCGCTATAACTTATCTTTAATTTAAAATTAGCAAGATAAAAATTTAGTAAACTGGAACAGTGGCGTACCAAGGCTACTTGGCGCCCGGGGCTAATTAGATGGTAGTCGCCCCCTAACACTAAAAGGTTCAAGGTTCAATGAGTTTAATTTAAACACAGTTTAATGTTCACAATTATTTATTTTTAATAAGTAGCATGTTACTTTAACACATTATAAAGAGAAAAATATGAAGGAAATGAAACTGTAAGTATTATAAAGTTAGTTTGTTTGAAAAAAATAAAGAGAAAAGTTTCAGTCATAACAATTTTTTTTTAAATGTGCCTTCCTAGCCTTGATGGATGCAAACTTATTTATAATAGAGTTGAAGTCTATAGTATCACCCACATCACGTTCAATTGATAAAATTGCTAAATTACACCGTAAACATTTCCTTTGTGCTCGACGCCCACGACCTATTTCGCATTGTCTTTAAAAAGTTTAAAACAAAATGTTTATTTCATTTCTAAATAATATTACTGCAGTATTTAACAAAGTAATAAAGAAAATTCGACCAATAAAACCTTATATTTTGCCTCAAAAATTATTTTTTCTTAAACTAAAAAAATCCTTTTTCAATTTTGGCACCCCCTTCTTTACGGCGCCCGGTGCGGCCGCCCCGTTCGCACCCCCCTTGGTACGCCACTGAACTGGAAACATTATGAGCTATTAATTACTTGCCAAGGATTTTATATTTAGTGAAATATAGATAAGCTGAATTAACTGGAATCAAGGCTGGGATGAAATGTACTTTAAAAATTTTTTGGTGGTGGTAATATAGAATATTTTCCTGGGCTTCCAACCAGGTAGTTAGTTGAAGAAATTCCGACATTTCAGGAACGATATGAGGTTTCATTGTCAAGGAGTATGACAACGGAGCCTCACATTGGCATTGAAACATCAGACTTTCTCCAACTAACTACCTGGTTAGAAGCCCAGAAAAATATTCTATAAGGCTGGTTTGGAATTTCAGTTTGTTGGACTCTGAATATATTCCCATCACAAAATGAGTTACTAATACACTTTACTGATAATAATAACTTATTTTAATAATTGAAGCCACACCATTGACAACTACATTATACATGTTCTATTGTATTTGGTTCTTCTAAATTGAGAGCAAATAAAATTAAATGTAAGAATATCTGAATTACCTTAACCAATTGACTGTCATAAGGTGATTCTTCTATAGTATAAATATTTTCTGCTACTGTACATTTTTTGAAGTCCATTACATTTCTTGTCAAGGTTCCTGTTTTATCTGAAAATATGTATTTAACCTGCAACAGAAGTGTGCAGATTAGTAAAACATTTGTACAAAATAACTGCTAAATTTAACCTTATTTGGGGGAGCTGAAGTTACAAACTGATTTATATACTTGAAATGGGAACATTCAGTCTTGAAAACCAGCATGCAGTCATCCAAGTTCTCCTCATCCAAAGATTGAAATATGTTTAAATTCATGTGTATTTCACTAATAAATGTGAAAAAAGTGCAATCATGAATTTTCTCTAGGTGAATCCCGCAAATGATAATCAATGAACCAAGACAGATACATTCCACACCTTTCTGTCTTCATGGCAAATAGTGTACAGAGATGCCAGGAAATGCATATTATGGAAAAGGTCAACCAATGGTTCGCCGTATTACTTGTTCTAATCGCACAATCACGATAATGACTAGGGCCTGCATTTTTAGTTTTTATAAACCTTGAACTAGTTTCTTTAAACACATTAAAAAAATTTATTTTAGTTGGAGTTTTCACCACCATATTCGAACCAGTTTAAGTTTCACTTTAATAAATTCAATAAACACATCGAAACAAATATATTAATTATTAAGTGCTAGAATGGTACTTTCTAAGACTGTACGGTGGACGGGAAAAATGTCTGTCCATCCGTATGTCTATACTGACGGTAAGTGGAATACACTTAATCAGATTTTCATGAAAGTTAGTATAAGCACTAATAACATCCATAGGACATACGCTATTGATTTTGGACCAAATTTTAGACCAAATCGGTTGATTGATACAGGAGTAATGATCAATTAGTGGTTTAAAAATAGCAAATCATCACTATACTATAAAGCCGTGTGGCTAACTTTCAGATGAGCCAGAAACTTGAAATTTCGCATATTTATAGCTTATAGCTTGTAACCAACGAAAATATTCCAATATTTAGACCTACTTTGGAGGCTTTTAGTAGCTAAACAGTAAATTGTATTAAAAAAACCGATTGGATCAGCAGTAACGAATTTTGAGAGAACTACAAGTTTGGTCCGATGATTCCTTTGTCATATTTCTATCTGTTATACCTTAGATTGAGTTGGATTTTTTATTTTAAGTAAATTTTGTACATTTTCTCACATTAAGTAATTTTTGACACACTTACAGGACAGACAGAAACATAACATTTGATAGGAATATTGGCACATACAGCATCCATAATCATGCAAAATTTGGTGTTTCTAGCCATGACCGCCGGCGTGGTATTGTGGTTAGCGTTGCTGACTACGGATCCGTCGGCCCGGGTTCAATCCCCAGTACCTCCTCGGATTTTTCTGTGGTAGGGAGGTCTGGTAGGGGTGCACTCAGCCTCGTGATTCAAATTGAGGAGCTACTTGATAGAGAAGTAGCGGCTCTGGTCATGAAAACCACCATTAACGGCCGTGGGTGTCAGCATGCTGACCACATGCCCCTTTTTTTTTTTTTTTTAATTTTATTTGGTACAATCAGCATGCCCCATTACATTGTAATATTACATGCATTACCACCCTTAATCTTCAGTATTAGTTAAATATTATCTAGTTGTATTTACAGAGGTTTATCCTAGATATCTTGATTACTATAAGGTTGCTATACTTGCCAAAAATAAAATATATTTACAGTTATCCATTCCATGCATATATTAATGCTACTTAGATTATTCCCTACATACTATATTAATTATTACTAGTTGTATTTACAAAGTTCTATCCTGGATATCCTAGTTACAAGTTGTAGTCTACTATAAGTCTATTCTTTACAGTATATCAAAGTTAATATTCCTAACAAAATTACTAAAAGCTCTGAGATATTTTTGTGCAAGTACCTCGTTTGTCACTGGCCAAAAGTCACCTTTCTTTCTTATTTCTTCAATTAGTTTTGATCTTTGGGACTGGACAATGGGACATTCATATATAAGGTGCCTGATAGTTTGTGGTGCTCTTGTACACTTGCAAGTAGGTTCTGGGATAATTTTGAAGCGATGCAGATAATCTTTAGTGAAGCCATGACCTGTTACCATTGCTGTGAATTTGGGTTCTATTGGTAGTTGCGTCTTTAATCTTGTCTTTACTGATGGGAAGAATGATCTGCTTAATAATCCTTTTGAAGAAGTTGTCCATTGTTGCTGCCATTTATTTAAGGTTTTGTCCCTTTCCTCTGTTTTTATTGTCTCCTTTGGTGTTTTATTGTAAGCTATTTCTGCTGCGTCCTCTTTAGCTGCTCTCTTAGCAAGTTTGTCTGCCATTTCATTACCTTGTAGCCCGACATGAGCCTTCACCCATCGAAAGAAGATTGTCCATTGCATTCTCGTCAAATTCCTTATTTCTTCTCTAATCTGTTCAATTAGCGGGTAATGTTTGTTTTGGTTCTGCAGGGTGTCTAAGGTGACTTTGCTGTCAGTGTTTATTACTGCTGTCTTTTCCTCTGTATCTTCTAAATCTTTGAGCTTCTCTAGGGCTTTCAAAATGGCTACCTGCTCGGCCTGATTGTTTGAGCATTTATGGTGTAATCTGTACTTGGCTTGGAAGATGACTGCGCAGTTCTTAATTATGACAACAGCAGCTCCCACCTTTCCTTCAATTTTGCTCCCGTCTGTGTAAATGTCCAATGCCCTTCTGGTCGTGTCCGGTGGTTCACTGATGCTCGGTTCCTCCGCTGGGTGGGGCCATTGAGGCGTTGCTACTGGTGCGTCATACTCGATACTATGTAAGGCATTGTATATCCGTACCTTCTCTTCAATTGCCAGTCCAATTGGCGTAGTTCCAGCAAGTATGCAGGATGCCTCGTATGATATTGTACGGAAAGCTTTGACTATCTTGATATTCATATATCTTTGGACCCGTTGGAGTTTTTTCAAGTTATATTGCTTAGTCAAAGCCTCCTCCCAAACTGGTGCCCCATATGTTAAGATAGGTTCGATTGCTCCCTTATAGATGGTTCCTAATGCTTGGTGTTCTAGACCCCAGGTGAGTTTTGCTGATCTTGCCAAGATGTTTATGACTGCGGTACACTTTTGAGATATGTACTCTATATGCTTGTTGAAATTGAATTTGCTATCGAGGAAGATACCCAGATATTTTAATTCATTAACTTGTTCCAGTCTTTTGTTGTTTAGATAGATTTGCGGTATTTTGTCTTCAGATCTTCTTCTTGATATCAACATTATCCTGGACTTTGTTTCATTAAACTGCATTCTGTTCTCCCTTGCCCAAATTTCGATTTTTTTAACGTCTTCGTTGGCATAGTTTTCTGCTTCAACTACAGTCTTCCCTTCCGTCATCACCATTAAATCATCCGCAAATGCAATTACTTTGGTATGATGACTTAAATTCAAATTTAGCAAAGAGTTGTATAGGATGATCCAGAAGCCTGGGCCGCTACATGAGCCTTGTGGGCACCCCATGGTAACTGCTCTCTCTATTTTGAAGGTGTTTGTGCCTAACTCTGCTGTTCTGTTGCTGAAATAGCTTTCCGCCAGTCTAAATAGGTTTTTCGGGCAGTTAAAGTCCCTCAGGTTTTTTAGAATGCCCGGCCACCATGCTGCGTTGAATGCTCCTCGTACATCCAGACTTACTAGGAGTGTGACTTTCTTTTTGTCTATATTTTCTTCAATATTAGTCTTCAGTGCCATAACTGCGTCTACGGTTCCTCTTTGGGGTACAAAGCCATACTGATTGGTATTTAGGCCTCCTTTAGATTGTACATGATACAGTATTCTGTTAATCATTAGTTTTTCCAGAGTTTTGCCTGCTACATTCAGTAAGCTGATTGGCCGGTATTTCGAAGCGTCTTTAACATCTTCTTTTCCGGGTTTGATGATTGGTACTATGATCGATTTCTTCCATTGTTGAGGGAAGCATCCATCTTGTAGGCACAAATTATACATTTCAGTAAGGAATAATGGGAATTTTTCAAAGACTTGTAAGAGAATCTCACTTGTCAGCCCATCTTCCCCTGGTGCTTTCTTGGGATCAAACTGCCTGAGGGCTGTTTTAATTTCATTCTGCGTAAATGGTTGGTCATCCTCTGTGTTGATATTCTCTCTAACTTTTTGCCTAATGCTTTGATGAATTGTATTATCATTTGTGTCATTATCAGCAGGATGAAATTCTTCCAACATATATTCTAACGTGCTCTCTGTATCCTCAGTGAAAGTACCATCTGGTTTTAAGAGGGTTGTTAGTCTTGATGTAGTTCTTGCTTTCCCCGCCGCAATTTTGTAAACGGAATTCCAGGGGTTGGTCCCTTCAGTTGCTGTGCAGTATTTTTGCCATGATTTGAGCTTTTCTTCTTCAATCTTAGTTTGGTACGTTCGGTTGACTTCTATATATTGATTTTTCCTTTCATTTCGTAAGGCTTCATTGTTCCTCGTTCGCTGATATCGTCGCCTTAAAGCGTTAACCTTCTTCCTTAAGATTGTTAGTTCCGTTGTCCACCATGGAACAGTCTTCCCTTTAAATTTTTTCCCCCTTGAGATTCGGAATGATGTGTTGGATGCTGCTGTTATGCAGGATAAGCAGTTGCGTACAAGTTCTTCTGCATTGTACTCTTTGGCTTTGCTTTTCAATTCTGGGTCGGGTTTCCCAGGTTCAATTCTGTTGTCACCAAAAAATACTGAGGCAAACTCCTGGGCCAATTTATTGTGAAAGCCCTCGAAGTCTTCAGGTTTGGTTATATAGCGCACTCCCAGGTAAGTTATCTCTGAGATGTTAGTCTGTGGGCATATTATTCGAAACTGAAGAATGTTATGGTCAGAGCAGCTTTCTTCTGCTCCACAGGTCCAGTCGACTAAGTATCTGACTAATTGGTTATTTGTTATTGTTAAGTCGATATGACTGCTTCCTCTATTGGACTGAAATGTTGGTGCTTCAGTATCGCGGTTCATGATATATAGATTTTTGGAGAGTATGAATTCTTCCATATCACGACCTCTTTGGTTCGTTACCGTGTCATACCACATTCTGCTTCTGGCATTGCTATCCACGGATATGATTATTCCCCTGCCCTGGAAGTGATCTATTATATCTTCAAGTGTGCGAATGTCTTCCTCTATATTTCTCCGTATGTCGAAGTACATACTGGCAATGAAGAAGTTAATTTTTCCTGTACGCACTTCCAGGATGACCTGATCCTCGTTAGATAGTTGCGTGATTAATGTAGCATCGATTTGGTTATGAGTTACTATAGCGGATCTCTTGGCCCCATTCCCAGCTGTGAATACTTTGAATGATTTTGGTATACCAGCTACATTATTGTTGATGATATATGGTTCCTGTATGAGAGCTATATCGGCTTTTTGTTCGGTAAAGATCTGCACCAGATTACTAGTTGCTGTTCTTTTATGCTGTAAGTTAATTTGAACACATTTTATTCCTGTACTGTACATTTAGTATCTAATAGTTTGTTCGTACCTAATTATGGCGGCTTTATGGCACGGGCAGTTGGTATCCAGTGCTGAGTGGTTTTCGTTGAGTTTGTCATCTTTGTTATATTTGTTGTAAGTGGCACAGTTTATACATTTGTATTCCTCTTTGTTGGCCTGGCAGTCCCGTTTATTGTGTTCATCGGTACAGTTTGGGCATGTGAGTTTACCTCTACAATCCTGCGCTCTATGGTTGTATTTGGAGCACTTGTAGCATCGGTTAATTCTTATATAGTCGTTCCAAGAACACATATTCCATTCAATTTTGATTTTGCGACCTAGGAGTAGTTTACTTGCTTCGGGGCTCACTTCCATAATTAGGTTTTTGTTTTTACGTCTATCTTCAAATGTAAACTTGGGCTTAATGTCTTTTTCATATATCTTCATATCCGGGTTCTGTGTTGTGAGGGCTTCTACAATATTGTCTGAAGTGCCCCTAATCCTGCCATCTGCCTATAGGTAGATGACGCAGCAGTCGGGCGGTAGGCCTTGTCCCTTCGGGGATGTCGCACCACAGAGTTTAGTTTAGTTTAGTTTAGTTAGAGTTAGCTGCCCCATAAGTATGGAAAAACTGGCTGGATAGCCACGATGTCATTCACATGTATGAAAGTCTAATCATCCACTTATTAACACTGATGTTTACTCACTTCCAAATGAGCTAGAAACTTTAAATTTGGCGAACTTACAGCTTTTAGCCTATAACTGATGGGAAAATTCCAAAAAGTTCAAATTATTAATTTTTCCTCTCCACAATAAATTTTAAAATCTGGTTAATGTGTATTTCTACTTGACAAAAATACAGGAATAGGCCTATTGTTGACGTCAAGAACATGTAAATTTATTCTGTTAATATTCTAGTTATCCCACTTATTCATTCCTTCACATTTTCTTACCAAAATTTCTCACGAAACCGAGGTACAAAACTCAATAGTTTCTAACATAAGGCTTCTTAACTCCATCTGGCACTCTGTTATATCAGTTTACCACATTTTATTTATATTTTTATTTACAATTTCCATAGCTCTGAACCACAAAACTATAGCAACACTTTTTTCTTATTTTCAACAGTTTAAATTTTATATTATACAATTTTAAAATTACCCCTATCATTTCCAACTCCACCACATAAATTAACAAGAATGCTTTTAACTTAATCAATCAACATTTAGAATACTTTACTTTCAGTGTCTTGCTGGAGCAAACACTGTGAATAAACTTCCAAGTAATGCCTTCAATTTGATTCTAAAGAAACCAGGACTACCGGGACAATGAGGTTACAAAATGACAATATAATGCTGTATTTCCTCTTACTGATAATGAGCAAGTTGCAAAATGTAGGCAGATATTTGAAATATAATTCTTAGTATAACAAAGATAATTAGATTAATTACACATTATTAGTTTAAGTATTTTATTTTATTTTAACTCAAAAACAGACTTGGCCATTTTTAGTTTTTAACATCTTATTTAGCCATTTTTAGTTTTTAATGTCTTATTTAGCCATTTTTAGCTTTAGTAAGATTGAACTATATGGCTGCTATGAGCATAAAACAATGTTAAAATATTTCAGTTAGTTAGCAAGAAACAAAATAGTTTAAAACCTAAGAGTCTGGGTCTCTATTAATGACCCATTTGCACAATCGTTCTTTGGACCAGCATGTGCATGGCCAAGGAAGCTTCAGTTCGTTCTGACATATTTTCACATCTATCACACCTTGACCAGCACATTTCACAAAACTGGAAGAACTATCCAAAACTACCCAAGAACTGCAATGGAATTCATTCCTCGGAGGTGCATGTTGTTCTTTCAGTATCTAAACTAGTACACAATTATTCCAGCTTCCATCATAAGAGTTTTGCATTCTAGACAAAACAGTCATATTTCTCTGTTTCCTGTTTTTATCAGTTTCTATACATGAGAAAAAATCAAGAGAACTTAAAAATAGTAAATTCTGCAATGAGCTTATAATGGCATTTATTAAGACCCAATTTTGTTGTTTATGATATGGCGGTCACCTTTTAATAAGTTCTCATCTTTTGTGATAGATGGCAAGTGACATCATGCAGTCCTTCTGTAACACAACAATCTTTTTTTTCCTTTCTTTGAGTCCTTAAGACCCAGACTGATGCAAACCACAGCAGAGGCGATAGTTGATATTAGGTGTTTTAATGTATAAATTCCAGATTTCTAAATACTCTGTGCTCACTCCTACTTTACTTATAAATTATGATTTTTTCCTTCCATAATGACCACTGGCGTGGTCTTATGGTTAGCGTCGCTGACTACAGATCCATCAGCCCAGGATCAATCCCCAGTACCACCTTGGAATTTTCTGAGGTAGGGAGGTCTGGTAGCGGTGCACTCAGCCTCGTGATTCAAATTGAGGAGCTACTTGATAGAGAAGTAGTGGCTCTGGTCTTGGAAACCACCATTAACGGCCATGGGTGTCGGCATGCAGACCACATGCCCCCCAATCCTGCCGTCTGCCTATGGTAGTAGATGATGCAGCGGTCAGGTGGTAGGCCTTGTCCCTTCAGGGATGTTGCGCCACGGAGTTTAGTTTAGTTTTAGGGAGGTCTGGTAGCGGTGCACTCAGCCTCGTGATTCAAATTGAGGAGCTACTTGATAGAAAAGTAGTGGCTCCGGTCATGGAAACCACCATTAACGGCCATGGGTGTCGGCATGCTGACAACATGCCCCCCAATCCTGCCGTCTGCCTACGGTAGATGATACAGCGGTCAGGTGGTAGTCCTTGTCCCTACCCTTAGCGCCACGGAGTTAGTTAGTTAACAAAATTAATTCCATGGCTTGACCCTCAACTTAAAAGAATGAAGCTTTCAGCATTTTTTTAAAGGTGAATGACAGCCAAATCTCCCTTAGCAGAGTTATGCAATAATTCTTGGATAGGCCTATATGGTATGTTCTATTATTTCAACTGATCGCTGAATGTGAAAGGATATAAATGATTATCTAATGTTAGCAAGTTCCCCAAGTTTCACAGAAATCTAATCAACAGAAATGGAAAAACCTGCCTATATCAAGGCAAGCAGGGGTAAAACTAAATTATCCCGAACATGTTAAAAAATTATTTCCTACCAAACAGTGAGATATAGAACAATCATTCTTGACTTATTTTAAACTGCAGAGTGCACATGCAAAGCATAAAAAAATAATAATAATAATAAATAAAAAAAAATAATTAATTAATTAAAAATTTAAAAAAAACCTGATTCATTGCTTCTTGAACATACTCCACATTCCCTGTATTTTTGTTAGTGTTAAGTACCAACTCCCCTTAAACTCTGATAATGTAAGTGAATTAAATACAACTGTTCTTTTGACCAAACAGGCTAGTATAAACATGGAAATGTAGTAAACCCATGGAAGAATGACAAAGGTTTAACGTTAGCATGCAGAAATAATATGAAGAAAAATAATTTATAGAATTTATGTCACCTGTCCTAATTCTTCATTCAAATTTGACGTTCTTGCCATGGCTGGAGTATCACTTTCTTCATGATACATATCTATGTCCATATTAATAAAAATAGCCTGAAAAATAAATAGAACATGCAATGAATTTCTCTTACAGCTTAGATTTCCCACAGAATAAATGGTAAGTAGCCAACGAGGTTAAGAATTTTACCAATTTTATTTGTTATGTTACAAACCATAATATATATGTTATGACTTCACTGTATTCTTCCCAATACCAGTATCTATGTATATATCTAGAATTTGCTGAGGGAATAGTTTGAATGTTATAGGTCATTTTTTCTTCACTTCAAACTCTAGATACCTATACATGGACTTAAAAATCGAAAGTCCTTCATAAGTTAATTTTAAATTACAAACCTTCAAAACCTGGGCAATGCAGGGCCTTTTAAGCTAGTAAATATATAAAATTGAAAGTGTGTAAGTGTGTTCCCTATATAAATCTACATGCTTTGACCAATTTGCACAACATTTTGCACACAAACACACTTCAAACCAGGAAAAAACGCGGTCAACATTAAAATTGAAACAAACCATCCTTTCCCTCGAAAAATTATATAACCTCTTAAAACAGAATTCATGAAATGCAATTCACATTGCATGAACAGTTCTCATGACAGCAGCATCATTTGCAGTGTTCACAGGTGGCTTTGGAAGTACATGATACTGGGCCTCAACAAATTCTGGGGCTATTGATATAATAGTAAAGTAAAGTAAAGTGATCCCTATACAGGCCATGGAGGCCCAGAGGGTTCCAGAAGGTTGAGGCTCCCAGATTTTGGACATTCGGCACATGAAGGTGGTAAGATTGTCAACCTTACGCACCTGCCGCCTTTACCCCCAGGATTGCTCCTGGTACTCATTTCTGTTAGAGGCTGAGTCGACCCCAGGGCCATAATGCCACCAGAAGGATTAGGCCAATTGAAAAATCTCAATGACCTCATCGGGAATCGAACCCGCGACCTTCCGATTTGTAGCACAGCGCCTCAACCACTACGCTACGGCATACCCCATTGATATAATACATTGGTGTAAATAAATAATGAAGAATGAAAGCCATGAAAATAATACACAATGTGATGCAGTCGCATAACTTTCTCTACCTTTGTCATGGACAATATCATTTTCTTACTTCACATTTTAATGTAGAATAAGAAGTCGCATCGGAGGGACAGTGTAATCCAGTTGTCACAGCCTGAGTTTGTGCCAACGAGTATGCTATATCAGAAGTTGGAAAAAAAAAAATCCTATCCACTGATATGTTAAACATAGCTAAAGGCTTTGTATTAGTTGAGAAATATGGATGATTACTGGTATCATAGGCCCTAAGCATGAAAAAAGGAAACAAAACAGGACAGTACATTTTTAATCCTATGCATGCAGTAAATTATTATGTCCCAGGTTTTTGAGGAGGAAAGTATAAAAACGATATTGAATTTCGTTTTGAATTCAGCCCCAAAATGGTTGTATGGTAACATGAGAGTGAGGAATAAAATATTACGTAAAGAAAGTACAATTTTATGTTACTGAATTTACGTTTCTCCATATTTCAACCCCTATCAGGCATGCTAAGTAGAAGCAATGGGATGCAAAATTCTACATCCTCTATGAGCCATAAAAAACTACATCAAGCATTTCTGAGGGAATATGTTGAGTGCCATAAGTCATTCTTCCTCATTTCAAATTCTACATACCTATAAAAGGACGCAGAGTTTTAAAATTGGAAGTCCTTCATAATTTAATTTCTAATTACAAAATACAAAACTCGAGCAATATTGGTATTTTATGTTAGTGTCAAATAAAATCGAAATGGTAAGACAATTATATTCTATTACTAATTTGCAATGTAGGTCTATATACAGTCAGGTACCACCTCACATAACATTCTTGAACATTACCCTAGAAGAATCTAACACTTAACAAAAAGTTTATTTGTAATTAGTTATTTTTTAAATTTAAATGATACTCACTTTACAACTAAAATGTCTAATGCTGGTGGATCATCTAATTATAAACATTTGTTAGTCAACATGTTTCATATTGAATAATTTAAACATGAAAGTATTTCTAATTTCATACCTTCTAACAGCCATATTGGGATAGGGAGTTGAAACTGTAAATATGACTTCAGGACTGAGCATAGAAATGGGGGTGAATCGACCTGTGAAAAAATTAAGTTTCAAATGCCAGCTGTTGCCTTCACAATATTTTTGTCTTTTTTATTAAAAAAATTTAAAAAATCTCATCCAAATTATATAGTGATCAATATACAATGATATAGTGACTGATCATCTCAGCAAAAATATTTCCTGTCCTAGCACATATTTTGATTTTAAGGAAGAAAATTAAACGAAACTGTTAAATCTAATGAATTCTACAATGAAAATTGTAACATTAATACTGTATCATATATAAAGTCGTTTAAGAATGTGGTTTTAATATGCACTATCGATTTGGTCAATGAAGTCATGATTTTTCACTATTCAATTGTGGCAACTTTAGCTGGATCAACATATATTATGTATTATGCAAGCAGCAAGTAATACTGTTTGACTTCATCAATCTACACATAGAAATGTAATTCAAACACTGCATCTACTTTTTCTTCCCACTCACCAATTATTTGTACTATGTACAATCTTATACAGAAATATAGACTTCTGAAACTTACTTGAATAAATCTTACAACTTCTAATGAGACTTGTAGTGATATAGGGATTAAGTTGTTGTACAGGATGATAAATGTTAATAAATTGTATCCAAAATTTACATTTATGAGATCTGAAAATAAAAGAACAAATTAGAACAAATGCAAACAGAAACAAACAAAATACTCAATACTAAATATTACAACTTTAAACTTCATGAGAAACAGCACAAAAGTAAACTGATGTTGTATTTATTTTTACCAAAGCAGAGTAAAAACAATGAACAGCAATATAGTGACCTAAGGGTAGGCTGACCATAATACAATTTTGAACAGGAAAGTACCATTATTTTCATATTTTTTGACAGTCCCATCATTTTAATGAAAATGTAAACTCTGTATCGTTTTTAATAAAAACTGTTATTACACTTTAAAACTGGTCAAGTGTAATTTATTACTCGTAACCTACGATCAAATATCAATGAAATTTTACCAGTAAACTGAATGACCATGGAGATGCATTGCTCGATACCAAGTGTTCACATCTGCAGAGAAAATATCACCTCATATCGTGTAGTGAACAGCATACATTGATAGCAAAATTCTGTTCTGATGACATCATATAATAAACTTCTGCTCATTGTGTGCTTTTTTAACTAATATCATTATTTATTCAGACAAAATAAAGAATGAATGCATTCTGGCAACACTTGCATTATCTTCAGTCTTTTACTCAGTGTTTATGCAAACTGGTGGCTTAGTTATTGAACAACAATAAATTAAAGCTTTAAGTATATGCTTGCAATGTCAAAAAGGCAAAAGTGGAGTTTTTGTATGGGTTCTTTTCTCACTGAAGAATAATGGTTGATTTAATATGTTGATGTAGTGAAACATTTACAAGAATACTGAATATCGCATAACCCCACCCCATTTTTACTATCTCAATGTCCTGTTTTCGACTCAAGGTAATATGGTCAGCCTATTTAAGGGTAAGGTTTGTCATGCTATTTATATATACAGCACTGAATAAGCTAGATTGGTAATAATTCTCTGTAATTAATTCCTAAAAGAAATCCTTGAATCACATGATGTTTTAAAAAAAGTTAAATACCCAACGGCAAATAATTTGGTACAGTATTTAAAAATAAAGTAGATTCAGATGACTACAATCAATGCAATGAAAACAACATTCATTTTACTACATTCTTTTTGTTATTCAATGGAAACAATAAATAGTTACAATTATTATTGCTTTCTTACGTAATATAGTATAGAGGAAGTATAGTCTGGTTATTCTTAAAAAAAAAACTGAATTTGCATGAATGTTCATGATGCCTAGAAGACAAAAATGTATTTTTGGACGGTGTCTGGCAACCTATCTGTTGTATTTAGTCATAACTTTAGATTATGAACTTGGTTTAGCTCTTTCTTGCACCCCTAGAATTTGATTAAACTACCAAAATATTAAAAGGATAGGTTCCAAGAGAATTTTTTTAGAAATCTAAAAATTCAAAACATAGGCAAACTTAATCCTAATGATTCTGATAGAAGTTTAAGTTTAGAAACTTCTTACACATGTGTAACAAATACAGTTATATCATATAGACATATATTCACGAAACCACGGAATATTCTGTTGAACACTACACGAGAATATTTCATGAGAAAAATTTTCTTATACAGAGAGTGGAACCCATCACCTGCAGCTTTCCGTGTCAATATTTAATGTCTACCAACAGAACTAGTCACAGCTCATATTAGCTTTTCTATAAAAGTGACTTGGGAGTAGTGTTCATTTTCAATTTGCCTCAGCAAGTAGAAGTTATATGGAAATTTTCTGTAGTCAAGTTGTAGACAGTTAAAATATACACATAATTTTTACAGTTATTGGGATAGAATTAATACTTATCTTCAATGCATAATTTCTCAGTAAACATCTTATAATCGAATCTATATAATCTAATCTATAACAGATTAGAATTTATTATGCAAACAGGAAGAAAGATATCCTTCTGTCTGTGTACTCATAGCAACAAGAATGCTACAATTTAAACATTGTTCTGAATTTTAATAATGGTACAGTAAATCCATGTAGTACTGCACTTAACAAACTTAAAAGAATTAGTAAGGCAAAATACAGATTATTGCAAAGAAATGAAAAGCATTCCGATTCAATACTATGAACATAAAAAAAATTCCCATTCAAAAAATTGCAAATAAATTAGATCTATGGCATATTGGTTTTCTTATGATTTTTTAATGGCTTCAGAAGTCTGAAAAGAGTTGCTGACCAATTATTTCCTCAGTGATGTACGATGCTGATTGGAGAATTAATAGTGAATTAGGTTGAAAATATGTTAAAAATCATTATAGATGTAATTAAGATTCCAAATTTAAATAAACCCAAAAATTTGATAACTATTTCAGAAAAAAAAGAACATAGGCCTATCTTTCTTCTATTTAAAAGCTTAAAAATATAACACATATAAGTGAGAAATTTTGTGTGTTACTTCATTTTGAAATAGAACTTACCATTCATTCCAATATACCAATCCTTTGGATGGCTTTTAATCCATAACTCACTAAAAATAGCTGAGACAAGACACAGTACAACAAGAATAAAAAACAGAAGTAGTATCTGTGTGTTGGTCATTTTATCTACTGTTGACCTTTTTAATGGTGCGGAAGTTGAATTGTTCATTAACTTAGTTTCATGACCAGTATACACTACAATACCAAACACCCAACTGGTGTTCCGGAGCATGGCTCCCCGAAGCAGAATCTGATCTGGACCTAATGGAATAGCCCTGGAAAAAGAGAAAACAATATTAGCTGTAATTATTGAGGACCTGACCTATCACCTAAATAATTCACTCATTTTTTTTTAACTTTGTTGTGAACTACTGTACTATGTGAGATTTTGTGTGTGTTAATTCCATCGGTTAAAATAGTTTACTGTTGTTGTGAACAAGTGAAAGGGGAAAAGTAAAAAATGCTACTCTACTATGTGAGATTTTGTGTGTGTTAATTCCGTCAGTTAAAATAGTTTACTGTTGTTGTGAACAAGTGAAAGGGGAAAAGTAAAAAATGCTACTCTACCATGTGAGATTTTCTGTGTGTTAATTCCGTCAGTTAAAATAGTTTACTGTTGTTGTGAACAAGTGAAAGGGGAAAAGTAAAAAATGCTACTCTACTATGTGAGATTTTGTGTGTGTTAATTCCGTCAGTTAAAATAGTTTACTGTTGTTGTGCACAAGTGAAAGGGGAAAAGTAAAAAATGCTACTCTACCATGTGAGATTTTGTGTGTGTTAATTCCGTCAGTTAAAATAGTTTACTGTTGTTGTGCACAAGTGAAAAGGGGAAAGTAAAAAATGCACACTTGCATCAATTCCCTTGTAACATAAATACAAGACTGAAATGAAAAATAGTTATCTCCCCTATGTAAATATAATTATTATTTAATATTATATGTAAGAAAGGGGGGGCAGAGTGTGTATGCGTGAGTGAGAGAGATAGAGACTACACTGCTAGGAAATGAATCAGGGATTGGATTCTCAAAGAAGAAAAGCATTTGCTAGCTTATGAGATTCATCCCAAAAGTAAGTTCTGATCGCCAATAAGAAAACAAATATTTATTGCAATATTTATAGAGATTCATTAGCTATTTCTCTACATAGTCACCACTGTTATTGAGGCATCTATCATAGTGGTGTACCAACAATTGTATATCCATGTAATAGGACTCTGCCACCAACGTCTGGAGCCAAGAAATCTGCCGTCTGTACCTCAGTGTCACTGTGGAAACATTTTCCTGCCAGAAAGTGCTTCATGAGACAAAAGAGACAGAAGTCACTGAGCTGTAGGCTAGATGGTCAAAGATCTCCCATCCAAACTGAAGCAACTGATTCCATGTATGGGGCCATGCATTGTCATATGAAAGCGTAATGCCTCTTGTTAGCAGTTGGCAGGAGACATTATTAGTGGAGGCATTTTCTCCTAGTGCTGTTCAACAGCTACTGGTGTCACAAGACTGAAAATGCACTGCAGCATTCCTACATGCCCCCTCTCTACAGCTATGCATGTGTGTGAGCATCTGACTAGTCATCTCTAGATGTAATCGGAACTTACCATCTGGATGAACCTCATACTTCAGGAAATAATGCAGTCAGTTTCATATTTGAAATCTATGACAATTTTTATTCAAGTATTAATGAAATTTTTTCTCCACTGATTAGTCAAAATGATGAAGATGATGTGTATTACTTTAATTACAAAGAAAATAATGACTAACTAATAATTACTAGAAGACTGACTCACTAAATGTTGTATATCTGAATGACAGTCTGTGGGACTAATATTTCTAATGATATATATCTCGATAGAACTTCGAGTTAAGGGTTAATACATCTAAACTAAAAACTAAACTCTGAAGAGCTACATCCATAAAGGGACTAGGCCTACCACCTGACCACTGTTTCATCTACCACATGCAGATGGCAGGACCAAGGGGGCATGTGGTCAGCATGTCGACACCCATGGGCGTTAATGGCGATTTTCGTGATCAGAGCCGCTATTTCTCTATCAAGCAGCTCCCCAGTTTGTATTGTGAGGCTGAGTGCACCCTGTTCCAGATAGCCCCTCCCCCCTAAGAAAAATCGGAGGTACTGGGAATCATACCCAGGCCTAAGGATCCGTAGTCAGCGACGCTAACCACAAGACCATGCTGGTTGTTAATATATCTCTGTACTCAAAGATTGTTTTAAAGAATAAAAGAAAGCTGTATTTGACACTGAAAATTTAACTATTTGGTCTTCCTTTTCTAAATGAAGTCAAGCTCTTCCCCTAAACGTTTGTAGGTGTTTCATGCTCTGATATGAATGCATAAGATTATCAGCCCTATTTGATGTCACTCTCCTTTTTGTGAGAAATCAAAGTATGAGTCAATCCCTTAAATACTTTAATGCTGAACCATGACAACTAAGAATAGAAAAAAAGAATGAAGTGAAGAAGATATTTCTATACAATGATACATACTGTTTGTTTGTTTCTTTCAGGATTCCATTAAATTCATATAGATGTCTATTTGGAAGCTCACACTCTATGGTTCCAGTAAATTGTGTTAGGTCTTTTATCTCCAATAACTTTGCAGTTTCAGGTACAGCTTGACGTATTTTTAGGTTTGTTTCTCCATCTAAATTGGCTGTTTCAATATAACAGATTGCTTGAGGTTCACTGTGAATGAAGAAGCAAAATCATTTCAATCATGTTTATTTCAAGTATGTTAATGTAAACAAAAAATGAAGTAGTCTAGAAGGTAACTGAAAAGGAAAGTTTCCCTTAACAAAGTATATTGTAAGTATTTTAGGTTAGAGAACAATGTTAAATGTGGCCAACTTGATCTTTTTGTGATTAAATCTCCTAGTAAGTTTTCAATGAAAGGAAATTTATTCAATATATTTTCTAAATGAACTGTTACAGTATCTAAACGGTAATCAACCCTTTCTGTGCCAGCCTTTGTACTGGTTCTAGTTGCTCAAGATTGCCACAGCATTCTACACAAAAATGCAGAATTATTGAAAATAGGCATAAAAGACTGACTTTTGGCCCCTGGGGGATAATTTTTCTAATTATACGAGGGTTGTTCAGAAATGATTCACAACAGTAGTTTTTTGTACCTTATTTACTAATGAACATGAATCAATGTACGTGGGATCTCTCAATATACTCTCCACCATCAATACACCGCTGCCACCTTACTGGCAACTTCATTATTGTGTCACAGAACCATTGTTTAGGAGTACTATGCACCCACTCGTGGACAGCTGCCTGCAATTCCTCATTGTTGCCAAACCTTTTCCCTCGCTGCGTGTCCTTCATGCTGTCGAATAGAGCATAATCAGATGAAGCAAGATCAGGTGAATATGGTGGGTGTGGAACAACAATGAACCCCAGTGATGTTAAATCTGCAGTCGTCGCATTGCTGGTGTGCGGCCGCGCTTTGTCATGCTGGAGGAGCACTCCTTTTGACCACTTTCCCTTTCGCCGTAGCTGAATCCTACGTCTAAGTCATGTAAGGGTGTCACAGTACGCCAAGCTGTTGACAGTTGTTCCTTGTGGAAGTCAGTCCATTAGCAGTATGCCACAAGTGTCCCAAAAGATGGAGATCATCTGCTTACCTGCAGATGTTTCCATTGCATGGATTGGACTGTCTTCTCAGGTGTATGGTAGTGACACCATGATTCGTCACCAGTCACCACTTCCTCCAAAAAATCTGGATCATCATTGTTCATTTCCAATAGGCGACGACAGACTTCAACTCTGTTCTCCTTCTGGACTTGTGTCAATTTTCGTGGAACCCAATGTGCACACACCTTTTTCATATTCAAATCATCATGGATAATGGTGTGCAGGGTTGCACGGCTGAGCCCTGTCTGCGATTCCAATTCATCAAAGGTTATACGCCTATCAGCCAAAATGAATTCAGATACAACCTCAATGTTTCTTGGAGATCACAATGTTGACAGGCGACCAGCACTCACATTCCTCCTTGCAGATTCCCTTCCACTGGTGAACCCAGCGATCCAGTTGTAAACTGTCTTCTGTGCAGGAGCTTCTTGGCCACTAACTGCTGTTTGACTCCTTCCTTCCATAAAAACCATGATAGTCGCCTTCCATCTTGTTCATGGCTTTCTCTACTTGACAACAAACAAGCGCTGTTCTTTCACTATACACTGTGTTCACAACTGCCATCTAGCGTCTGCATGGTGTACTATTATCAGGTTATTGTCCTACGAGAGGACATGCTCATTGATTGAGCGGTGTTTTTAAAACAACGCAATTGTAAATCACTTCCGAATGCCCCTCATAATAACAGAGATATCCATAATGTAGGTATGATAATAATATAATAATAATTAGAGATAAAACTTTATGATCTTTTATAAATATAGAAGTTACTCTTATAGAAAGGTGAAGTCACACTGAAAAATTTAATGCCATAGCCATCTTGGCCTACACACGACCAGTGTGAAAGAATTATTCCACTGTGACCTACTAGTGGTTTCCTATGAAGCCCGAGTCTTAAAGCACTTACGAGTTTGTAAGTCACCACTTGGGTTGGTATCTCATATTGAGAACACCTGGTGGTTTACTGGGATTGTGAGTCAGTTGGAGAATTTAATGTTGTACCGGCATGATGCCATGGTAGCTCAGTTGGTAAGAGCAGCGGCATGGAGAGCCGAAGATCCCGGTTCGAATCCCAGCTATGGCATTCAACTTTTCAGTCTGACTTCACCTTTCCATCTTGGCCTACACACAGCCAGTGTGAAAGAATTATCATTCCAAGTTACTCTTATGTTTATATAGCAGAGTAGTAAAATCTGAACTGGGACTATACTGAATTTTCTACTAAAACGCTTCAAATCTGTTGGAACACTTTACCTGGAGGAGAGGATGGCTAAATCTGCAGGGAAGAAGGTGTTGTTGTGGACCTTAACAATATCTCCAACTGCTACGTTGTTCCACAGAACCCACAGCCAATGACCATCTCTTAATACTTCTACTTTACGGTGGTTGATTTCATCATCGGCTCGGTGCCTTTTCTGCAAACAAGTTTCAATGATCAGTTTTATCAGGACTAAATACAACTAAGGGAATACAAGAAACAATGGCTCACAGAATTTGTAACATGTCAATCTAACTCAGACAATTCTTACTTAATATTGGTAACACATTATTATGAATGTGGGAATGTGGGAATGAATCAATTGTTGGGAGACAAAACAATATTCATTGCTTTGATTCATCTTATAACTTGGCTATGAGTTAGTAAATTTAAGGTAGAGTTATATAAGTCAAATGTTTAAGTATGGTATTCTAAACAAAAGTAATAATTTTAAACATTCTGGTGCATAAGAAATGGACCAATTAGAATCAACTAAAACTTTCGTGAAACTTTCACAGAAAAGACAAAGTAATCTTAAAAGTCTACAAATCCTTTAGGCCTCGGACAAGCTGGCATTAAATCTGGTAGCTAAGTGCAGTATGTAAAATATTCTTCAAGGAGCAGTCAACCCTGAATTTAAACATGTCTTAATTTAATCAGTTATGTAACCCAATACAAATGATTTTACTGAATTTGCACCCAATGCTTAGTTCTCGAGTAATTGGATAAAATCTAGTTTGATGATATCACAAGCACAGCATGTGAACACCGCTGACCAAAACTAATACTGAACTCTTTTTTCCACATATATATATATAAAGAATTTAGTTGTGAACAGTGAATCATTGTATACTGGTGACCCTTTTGTGATTGGTTTGTTATTATTGATTAATGATTATGCTGTGATGTTGTGTGTATGGAAGACTCTGTGAATATGGCAAAAGATGCATCGTTCTACCATTTTCCCGCAGACAAGTATTTTCCAAAGTATTTAAAATTTGATCTAATCTCTGCATCATCTACCCCAGATAGATGGCAAGATATTAACATATTTTATTCCAACAAGAATAGGTTTTAGACAATAAAGAAGCTGATTTTGAGAAATGAAATGATCTTTAGTGAACAATTAAACAACCAAGTTAAATTTAAGGGCAGATCCTTCAGAAAATACTTTTCATTATGTCTCAGCATTCTGTTACAAAAGGGAAAGAAATATTTGAAGTAAATAAAGATTAGTAATTCTGCTGTATTACCAGTAACTTTGGACGAGGAAAGGACAGATTAAATAAAACTTTGTACTGTGATTAAGAGATAAAATACTAAGAAAAATATGTAACAGACTTGTGATTCAGAAAATGATACACTTAATCACATTTAGATATCTTAAGTTTCTAGTATTGATAAATTTCATTCTTTTTTCGTTTGTAATAAATCTTAAGTTTCTGTCAGTATTAGTTTTTTTTTTTTTTTCCAATTCAGTGAATTATACCATGCTCCCTACGACCCAAGTGATTATAGTATACCCCTGAGAAGTATGTTAAATATAAATATGCTTAAAATTCTTCAGATGAACAGCAATACAACCTCCACATTTCAATATTCTAAAGCAAATAAACTAAGAATAGAAGAAAAAATTGCTATACTTGATCCAAGATGTGTACAGAGCAAAAGTAAACAACTGAATGTGAAAGTACAAAGCACAGTTCACAAGAGTTCGTTTTTCAGACTGTTTACTTGATTACATACAGTTAAGTCAACTGAACCTTTTTTTTTTATATTAAGCACCAAGGGTCCCGGGTTCGATTCTCAATTCTGCCAAGTGATTCTTTTTTGTCTTCGATTTTGATTTAATTTTGACCGGTGACTTGACACCTCCTGTAGATCTGTATTGTTCTAGGACTTTGAAAACCGTACTTGAAACCACTCCCACGGATGATGCCACTTTCACTCCTACATCTTGCACAGATACTTCAGGATTTTCTTTTAATGTTTTGTATACATTTACAATCTGTATCTTCTTGCCGCTTGACACACCTTTTCCTTTCACATTTCTTTATTGGTGACTTAAATTCTGAAGGCTCTGGCTCATAATTTTATCCAATAATACAAATTATTAGAGGCTATGCCTATTACTTTTACTTACAATAAGTAGTGTACTTCATCACACATTATGTAAGTGAAAAATACAATGAATTAATTAATTATGATATAAAATTTGTCTTTTATTTAGTAACTTATGTTACTTGTTTTTCTTCAGAATTAACAAATTTGCTAAGCCAACGATAAAAACAAAAGAAATCTTGTTTGCTAGATATATGTTGTAAAACATGTATGACATACATACGAAAGCAAGCAACTCACTTAACAGAACTTATGTTTTCACAATTACATAAGATATAAATAATTGTACGATGAGTCCGGGATGGAAGTAAACATCTGATTGAGCTTGTTGCACTATCATGAAGTATGCGCTGGTACAATTAACCAATGAAACGACAGGACACAGTTAGTGAAGGCAAGTTTGTTGTTTACTTTTGCTCCGTACACATCTTGGATCAAGTATAACAGAAATCAAACCCATGGAGAAAAGTTGTACACTAAAACATTTTATATGTTTCCTCTGTCATAAACTGCCACAAAATGAAAATTCACATCTCATTCAGTTGTCTGCAAACATACTATACCTAGGTAGCACTACTGCATCAACCCACATCCTAAGAATTTACTGAGAGGCACATTTTCATTAATTATTTATCTTGTTTAGAGTTTAGTTTTCCTTGTTTCCATATTTCCTTATTACACACAAACACCCATGCCCGGGGTGGGACTCAAACCCACAGCCTCCTTCACCATGGCTCCAAGGATACCACGGGTAAGGAGACTGTCAATTTTAAATTGGCTTTGATAAGCAGAAATTGAACCATGATGTCCATGATGTTATCATCTCGGCCACCTCTCTCGGTTCTGTTTTCAACAGATACAAGATGTATGCAATCTGTGACACTCAGCAAGAGCTACAAAGTACATCATCTTAGAACAATAAGTTTGCAGTTGAAACCATGAGAGCATGGATTTTAAATGCCAAAGTTTTAAAATCTGAAATAGGAAGGAAATTCAAGTCCTTAAATAGTGATTCCCGAACATCTGAGATCCTGTGATAAAGAATAAGCTTTGCCATTCAACGAGGTTATGCCATAACTTTCCCAGAGTCTACAGCTTTGATGAAGAATTTTATTCTGTGTGAGAGAGTTGAAATAATTTTTAATATTAATTTTACCGGTAAAATAAATATGGCCGGCATTTTGGATAAGCAAAAGAATTAAAATAAACAGAAGAAGTTCTTATCCTTGCAATAAAACATATTGTTATACATTATAGCTTACAAAAGATTTATATCTGGACAAATTTGTAGACAGCAATTTGACAGTATGAACTCCAAACACTGACTATATATAAGCAGAACAATTCATTCTTGAGCCACCGAGATCAGTGCCTTCATCTCTGTCACTTTTGCAGGCCTTCCTCACCATTCTCCTCCCAGCACAGCATCAAGTCTCGTTTTCCATAGCCAAATCTCATGAGCTAACCAGCATTTTACAGCTATGCCTTATTTTAAAATCACTGAATTAAAAATACTATACTTTAGGTTAGGTAAGTATTCACTTGTTCACAGTTTTACTTACAAAACCATATCTCTATCAGCAAGAAGTGTTACGAGTACTGGATACATATCTCTAGCAACAAAAAGTGCTAAGAAAACTGAGTACATATCAGTATCGGAATATAATATGTCCATCAAAGTAAAGCTTGAGAAAAAGAAGGAAGAACCTACAAATATTGAGACTCATATTTAATGTGACATAAAACAATATAATATTTTAGTATTTAGAAGTGGAAAATTGGTTTTGCAGTATATGCATATGATGTGTAGCTAAACTAAGAGTTCAAAATGTATATTATCTATCTAATTTTCAAAACAAGTGAGGTTAGTATACTCCAATACTCTACTGACTACATACTTGTAACATTAGTCAAGAACAATGAAATGCTAGTACAGGAACATAAACTTACTATGTCTTCTACTATCTCTTTGATGGCGGAGACGCTGAGGATAAATATAAGAGGAACCAATGTTGTGTAGCGCCCCGTTGGAGAGACATCTGGGATTTGCTGAAACAGACGAAATAGTAAATTATGTATTTATTTACTAGTTTTATGCCTGGCTGCATAAAAAGTAAGATCATAAAGGAAGTATATATTTGGAATAAGTTAAAAGTTATAATCTAAATTACTGCATAGATCCTCTTTAAACCAATATTATTTGTTTTCTTGTTGTGACTTCTGAATTAAGAACTTAAAAAAAATTAATATTACACTAACCTGTAATAATGCTAAGTTATAATCTAAATTACTGCATAGATCCCCTTTAAACCAATATTATTTGTTTTCTTGTTATATGACTTCTGAATTAAGAACTTAAAAAAAATTAATATTACACTAACCTGTAATAATGCTATGAACAGAAAAAAACAATTTGAATATCTTCGAAACTGTTCGAAGAGGAAGCTTGGCACAAAGGAGAGGGCACTGTACTTGGCAGTGGAGATGTGGTTATTACAGAACCGGGATGGTTGTGGGCGATTAATAAAGATTATACGATGCTCGGTTGCAGCTTCGTCCACAACTTCAGTAACCACTGAATTTGTTTCCACATCTTCATCTGTGAACAAAGAGAAAAACGAACTGAATAAATCTGTATAACAGTTTACATAAGTGAAGTGAGTATTTTCACATTTAAATGGAAAACAGAGTAAAAGAGAAATTTATGGAAAACTTAAGGGTCAAGGGATTATTATTATCATTATCATTGTTATTATTATCATTGTTAATATTATTGTTGTTATTATTATTATTATTGTTATTGTTATTATTATTCTTATTGTTATTATTGTTGTTGTTATTATCATTATTATCATCATTATAGTCAACCATCAGCTGAGGATGAGGGAGCTCCTTCCATGGAAACCGGTTCTGGATAAATAATGTAAGTGGAGCAAGAAGTGTTTTTATTGTTTGACTAATCTTAATTTTAATTATTAACTTATCCTTGTTATTATTGATATTATTGCTGTGATTGCTATCATTATTACTGCTATAATTGCTATCATTGTTATTACTGCTATTATTATTATTATTATTATTATTATTATTATTGTGTCGTCGTTACTATCATCATTATCATCGCTATTGTTATTATTATATTACTATTATTATTTTATATTAGTTTACTATTTTTACAATTATTTTAGATTAGTTTATTATAATAATAATTATTATTATCATCATTGTTGTCATTGTGATCGTTGTCATTGTCATCATCATCAACATCGTATTCATACAGCGGTACTTCCTCGGATTTGTCTAAGGTAGAAAGGTCTGAAACAGGGTGTTCTCAGCCTTATGACACCAACTGCAGAACTACTTGATAAAGAAGTAGCGGCTCCGGTCATTAATGCTACCAATTACGGCTATGGGAGTTGGTATGCTGGCCACATGTCCCTCAATCCTTTCATCCTCAACGGTCAGACGCAACGCTCAGATTGTCGGCAAATTCTCACAAGGGATGAGCGCCATGGAGAAAAAAATAATAGATATGTTTATAACATTATGTGAAATATTATTATTAAAATATATGCATGAAAGAACGGATCGTTACTCCACTATTTATTATCCGCAAACGAATATTTATGCATCAATAAAATTGCTTCGGAACAGTATTCGTAATTCGGATAGACGACCCAGCTCTAGTTCAAATCCCTTTGTCGGCCAATCTGATTGAAATATTTTGAGGTAGGCCTACAGTAGAGCCGCGGTTATCCGAGCCCCGACTAACTGACTAACTAACTAACTAACCTAGTTCCGGGTTAAGTGAAGTTAAAAAAAAAAAAAAAAAAAAAAAGTTCGGTTTGCGGTAGATGCGTTAAAGTAACCGCGCAAAGTGAAATCCGCATATAGCGGCAAATCGATCATAATACTGTACTGTACTTATATTAGTCACATACGGTTTGCGTAAATAAAACGCACAGTTCCGTTAAACAGAAAACACTTATGGACTTCTTCAAGAAATATATATATTTACTGGAACATCTACTGTAGCCTATGTATGTCTTTTTATTTTTTTGTATTTGTATTTTATTTTTACGCCAGTTTTTCCATTTGATAATGAAGTAGATGCCTCTTTTTTGTATGTAGAATACTGTATGTCTTTTTATAATTTTGTATTCGTAATTTATTTTTATTTGTACGTTATTTTTTCATTTGATAATACAGTAGATGCCTTTTATCACATCTTTGGCCACGTTTTCATTCATTTCACCAGTTTACCATACGCTTCCCTCTCGATTTTTGACAGAGTCCGTCTTACCCGAGTATTCGCTAATCCGAGGTACCCTCGGTCCATATTACTTCGGATAATCGAGGCTCTACTGTATTTGCCATTTGCTGGAGTGAATGTTGATTTAGAATTTACTTTAGAAGAGGCATTAATGAATGCAAATGGGTAAGAACAACATATTGCTGAAGGGATGCCTCTAAATATTCATAAAAGAATATACTGTTATCATTACTTATTATTATAACTGTACTATTATTATTATTATTATTATTATTATTATTATTATTATTATTATTATTATTATTATTATTATTATTATTATTATTATTGATGTTGATTTCTTTAAGGGTCGATCTCCATAATTTTAATGAGAACTACAGCATTCAAACATGAATCAAAGCTATTTACTACATAAATATGCCATAGCCACGATTCCACAGCGGGCGTAATGACATCGGTCTATTTACTTGTTTCTATTATCTGCACACCTTTAATAATTTAATTTGTCAGTCATGGACACAGTCGTTAGAGTTACATTCAAAACAGAGCATGCCAATTTAAAACGAAATTAGAAGCCTGGAACAGTTATTACCAGCACTTGGACAGGCGTGTAGAATTCTTAGAAATTTATACAACTCCAATACTAGCATGCAGGCATCCCACGAGTATCTCGTTAATTATTTCCAAAGATTGATTTCTCAGATAGAGGTACAAGAGATAACAAACTTAACTTATTATTATTTATGTTGAAGGTACTGTACTCATATTGGCGAGGCAAAAATGTAATAGAGGTAGTCCGTGACCAAAAATAAGTTATCTAAATAATTAATACTAGGCTTACAGCTGCCATCCAGCGCACGTGAGGTGCTTCGTTTGTTTATTGACTTGGTCATGACAGCCAAAATTGTAATGATGAGGGTATTGATGTCTTTTCAGTTTAGATAATGACGGATATGGTCACAGGCAGAAAAGCATGATGTGAAATACTTACATGACACATATACACTCACATACATAGACAAACATACACACTTTATGTTTCCGAAAACTGAATTTGAACTCATTTTGAGGCCTGAAAACATGTATTAATGCTAAAAACTTGACACAGAGTTTAAGGGCCAACATAATACTTTCTCTATAGTCCAGTTATTCTTTGCATACCAAGGCGGCTTCTTTTTGTTAGTAGAAGAAGTCTGCCGACAGCTCAACCCATGCTCTTTATTTCTACCGCACCAATCAGCTAGTTATCTCAGCCAATCCAAATCTAAGAATATCCTGTGACGGCTGTGACAGCTACTCGTCAACTCTGCGTGGAGTGAAACGCAGGGTTCCAAGATCTAGTTACAGTAAACAATAACGTGTGAGTTGATTAAAACGAGGGAAAAACTGACGTCAATGATAACAATAAGAGAATATTGCAAAACGGGTATGTAATGAAAAACTCTACTAGGCTATACCTATAGCAATGTCCGAATTAATGGGGGAAGGGGGGATTACTTGGCTCGTAAAACTATTTCACTGGCAGATGACAGCAATATTTTTTTCCCTGCCAGGGAAAATTATTTTACCCCGTAACTGTAAATGATATTAGTGATGATTGGCTATTGCAGGATCTGTAAGTCGCATCGTTGAACCACCGATAATCATAGCTGCACTTAACGATCTTTGCCTTTATTTGTGTAACAAGGAAATACTATTTACGTCTGAAATTTCGGTGCGCGAAGGATAACAATGCAGGAAACATCCCCACCTCATGATAAAGCTTGATTCGCACCCTGACCTATAGTACTGTACCTATAGTGAGGATAGAGAAAGTAAAATTGCTTTATTTTCTAGAGATTCTAGAGATATAGAAAATCTTATACAATACAACAGAGAAACTTTAAGATGAAAAAAAATCCCTCAACAGGGACCTCATGAACCTATAATTATTATTCACTTGTACAGAGGTAGGCTATTATCCAGGTTCATATAAATCCACCTTAGTCGGCCTGGATGGCATAGTGGCTCAGTCAGTATGGTATTCAACTTTTGTGTCCAAGGTCAAAAGTTCAATCCTGGCCCAAGTCGATGGCAATAATTATAAATGTGATAGTCCCATGTCTGTAGATTTAGAGGTGTGTAAAAGAACTTCTGCTGAACAAAATTACCGCACATCAGCGACGGTTATAAACCTAAATATCATTACAACACCATCGTTAAACCATAAAAACAACCTCCTCTAGTGCCACTGTGTCCTTAATACATCCCTATAGATATCATGACAAGCACATTTGACGCTGATTTGTTTACGTTTCATCAGAACTCTAAAGAACATAATTAACACCTTGCTTAGCCAACATTCCCGGGCTGGAGTCCATGCTCAAGAAAATTCTTCGCTTAAAACGTCTAATGCAAATCATTTCAGCTATATAAAACTGAAATTTGACTGACTTGAGGTTTTCCTGACGTTTGGTCTGAGCAACCCGAGAACATTATACTCGAAACTGAAATTTGTTTGTATAGACTACTGGAATTATGTTGGTACACCTACTGTACTATACTATTTTTCAGTGGCGTGCACATCCTTGGGCGATTTTATGTTATAACAAGAAGAATTGAATCCATAGACCAAAAATCGCTTAATAAAAGTTACTTGTCTATGGCCCCTCTATACACAGGTAAAATATTTCAGTGTTATTCATTAACACCCTGTATGTTATCATTCGCAGAAAATATGCTCACTATTTTACAAGACTCTTTTTTATCAATAAAATAGGCAAGTGATGTTAATAGCGTATTCTGTATTGTAATACTTCGTTTAGTTTATGATGAGAAGTTACAACATTAAAAAAAGCTGGGATGTGATTTTTTTCGTTCAAATCACTCAGTACTGATCGAAAAATTATTACAGAGAAGTTGTTGTTCGACTGAGTTTGTTGCGCGTTGCCTAACTACGGACTTAAATTCTGATTTATTTTAATGGAATTTAGTGGCGTGAATTTAAGGACTGCACCCAACTAATCCGTGTGCTTGGAGTGTGTTTTAAGAATATGCAGTTAGGATAATTTGATACGTGGTACAGCTCTTTTATTATGGTCTGCATGGCAAGGACATGTATACTGTATATGGGTCCCCGGAAGACACTAAAGCAAGAACTCATGACAGGATACAATACACTATGCGTCATCTACATAGTAAGTAGCAAATTAACTAAGAAATACGTCTACTTAAAATGAAATGTGAAGGTAAGCGCGGGTAATATTTATTCTGTTCAATGGTCATTCTTACTGCAATCCCAATGGTCCGAGGAACAGTGAGATAGTATCATGAGTCGTGACCGTCTACAAGGAATCCGGCTTCATTGATCGCGTATAAATTAACCTTCATTATTACGTCTAAAAATATCCCCTTTTTTCATGCAACATCTGGTGAAGTGTTATAGCATTTGAGCTAAATGGTGAAGATGTGTGATCAGAATAATATTGTAAGATAAATATATGTGAAGCACTTGCATGACTTCCTCTATCCTTCACATTCCAACAGAGTAAACGGCTGCATTGCAATAGTGCGCATTCTGCTATCCAAGCCTCATTCAAAGTAGCATTATTCGCGAGACAAGACTTAAAACCTGAGTTTGTGGATGGGACGAGTGGCGTTTAACTAAGTTTCAAAAATTTATTGAAAAAATGTTTCAGATAAATATTTTAGCTCTTAGTACAGGCATAGAATATGTGTAGAAAATTAAGTACAATCGAACCATTTTTTTTAATCGTGAAAAATTAAATTATCTTTCTGTAAAGCAGTAAAAAGTAAGAGAAAATCATTGCTATGCTTCGTGTCGCATCCCCGAAGGACACAATTACAGTCTGATATAATACACTCCGCATAACTTTATCTACTTTAAGCATGGGCAGTACAATTATCTCTCTTCGAAGTCTGATACAGAATAAGAAGCTGAGTTACAGAGATTACGAATTCAGTTTTTTGTTTCAGCATCATGCAAAGTATAGACTATTGTTAGACATGCAAGACTTGAGAGTAACATTCAGATAATGTAAGCACCTCGTGTACAAATTTTAAGTAAAATCATTAGAACTATTTCGAGGAAATTGCGAAAAATAACAATCTTCGTGTCACAACCCAGAAGATATTTAACCCAAATATAAAATGTTGGTTTACACAATTTTTCGTTCTCGAACCACGCTGTTCACATACACGCAGAGATTCACATACACACAAACAAGTATGTTTCTCAAAATTCTATTTTTGGAATCAGGAGATCTCAAAGTATGAATTTATGCCGAAAACGCGATAGACTATCGAATTACAGGGTCTAATCCCAATACATCCTATATCTAAAGTACCTGTAGTACCAATGGAAATCATTTCTATGGATACAGGGAGAATAATATTGTAAAACGTTGCTCACCCTTAACCAGAGAATCATAGGAGACCTATTCTTGTTAATTTTAAATTAAACTGCTGTCATTCCACTAAATAGAAATCGTGTTGCAAAGAATTGTTAGTAGCTATATCTCGAGGATCATGGGTTAATTGCCCTCATCCTGAACCCAATGAGCTGTAAACATGCGAAAATCAATGCAGAGACGTGATTTCTGCTGCCTCAATAATTCATTAGTCTCTGCCAACGCGTAGTTACTGAGTTCCTTATTCAAAAGGCAAATCGCTGAAAATCTTGTTACAAGAAAGTCTTTGTTGGTTTTACTTTTTCTGTTGAACCCATGGAAGGCGGATGCGCTATGCTTGGGCACTGTTCCACAGTTTTCTTTTCAGTCAGGTCTACAATCCGGGGTGCGCAGCAAAGAGAGTTAAGTCCACTTTCTTGTTACTGAGAATTAGAGTGACTTAACACACTAGCCTATACCAGCCCAACATAGCTTTAGAGATGGATAAACCCATGAGGCACACATCCATAACTACCGTACAATTCTGATTATGACTTACTGGACTTAACACAAATGTAGAGAACATTTTTATCTATAACTCTAAGGACATCTCAATTTTTTAGGATGGTGGACTTAACTCTCTTTGCCCGCGCACCCCGGAATTTATCAAAGAAAAGTAGCAGAGAAAATCAAAAGCATATCTATTCATAATAATAATTACATTTAACAAAATGCTGCAAGGTATTTAAATGAAACGTTTTGACAGCGATTGGTTTTAAGAGAACCAAGCCAAACACAAATCGTCATGTTCCCAAGAATTTTAATGTAATCCCAAATATTTCTCTTCACAGCAATTATCCTTCCACAAAACTATGTGTGATTCTTTCTTATAAAATGTAGGTGAGGACACGGACGTACGACTTAGTGCACTGAGAAGCCCTTATATGATAAAGGGCCTATGTATATACGTATCATACGAAAATATTAAAACTAACTACATCCCTTCCACACTCTCTACTAGTTTTTATTTCGGATTTGTAAGCATACCAAATAGACCCGAAGTATTATTTTTTAGCCTGTTTGATTCAATATTGTTTGAAAATCATAATCCTCTAAGCAAGTCTTTAATCAAGCTGTAAATCTTTTATTCCGTTTGCAGCAAACATTTCTGTAATAAAAATAGACATTTTATCCCAAAGAGTACTATAGTATTTTAAACTACTAGCATTAAATGCTACGAACGCATTTTAATACAGTATTATCATTCTCAGCTAACACATGGTTATATGGAAACGTGTAATGTTTTTTATGTCTATCTTTCCTTCACCTCAGCGAGTCTATGTGGACATATTTGGGGCAGGATTAAAATTCCTCTATTTTGGAAACCACGCACCGTCCAGAATGCTTCCCACAAACCCGTTTTCATACATTATAATTTACAGTTTTATTCTTAACTGTTGGCATAACTGGATTTAGACTTCTGTTTAAAGGAAACTATCTGCTACTGGCAGATTTACGCAGGCGTGGAATGTTAATCCGGAAGAAATGGAATTAATCAACAGTTTGATCAGTAAAGTTAAATTTTTTCAATACTTTTGAACTTTTTATTCGGGTGTTAATATTGAAATATACTAAGCTGTGGGTGGGGTTCGAGAAGGAAGCTATTCTTTCACATTCCTTACATCCACGGCTTTCCAAGTTTAGCTCACTTAGGATATACCGTTTATGGTGACTTAGCTCATATAGACAGCAGTATTTTATTTATTTCTTTTCTTCAGATTGATCCTTCCTTCCGGAAAAGGTGAATATTGTATCCATTAAAGTCTTGCAAATTGCAAAAAAATGTTCTCTATACCGTAGGAACTTAGGTGCCGTATTATGCTAATCTAACTAAAATTATTTTTAAAACTTCTCGGCAACACAATATGGAATATTGGCAACATGGCAACACAATATCTTCCTTTGTAAACAGTGAACGAAGTCCGACAATAATATTGACAAACCTATTGACTGGATCTGGCTGACAGTCTTCGCTTTGAGACTGGTCTACTTCAATAAAGCAGTAAACCTAACTTTGCTAACTGCTGGAGCTACTAACACAGTTACTCTGAATACGATGCACCAATTTACAAGAGAGGTTTATAAATGACAATGAAACAGAACTCTAGGGACACTTGTGATAGCTTCTTTATACCGTACTAATCTTCATTTCAGCTGAACTTAATCAAAGGGTTTGCTCCAGTTTCACAACATAAAACATAATGGGACGGTGATAATAGAGTAAGCTCATAGTAAAGTAATATCGTAAGGTCCAGGGGTTGAAACTAAGTTCTAGGGAAGAGAAAATGGTAAAACAATGCATTAAATGCAATGTAAATCAGTCAAAACCAAATTTCTAATAGTGGGTAAGTGCTTTGCTTATCTTTGTAATGTTCATTTTCGTTCTGCATGTGGTATAAATCATATTGTTCACAATAAGAAAAACAATGTCGTATGTGATTGAAGTCATAAAACCATATCAGATCTATCACACAACTCTTTCAAACCTGTCGACAGCCTTTCATACATGCAGATGAAAGCTAGAAACTAATTTAGTGGCATGAAAAATCAGTCGTATAGGCACAAACCTCATGAAATTATTTTCAACGGGCTATACAATTTTTACTTCCTCTGCCCGTACCACAGGTACTATAGGTAGAGGAAGTATTGTGTTCGATCCCCAAATTCGAAGTCGAGTTTTAACATAATTACACATTTTGAGGTCCCCTGAATTCAAGAATAGTATTTTCAGAAACAGGTAGCCTAAGTGTGTGCCTGTGAACAGGCTAGCTTCAAAACGGAAAATCGTATGAAAACAAAATTTTGTATTTGGATTAGGATTAGGTATCACCTGGGAATATGACACGAAGATTGGCAACAATTTTCTTTTATTTTTAAGGGGGCTTTATATGCATAAGAGGCAAACTTTTATTTGGGCAGAGGGTGTTATGTGAGTTACACATCAGATTTTTTTAAAAGTTACATTCAGTCTCCAGTACTAAAACTTCACCAGTTTAAACGGAATCTCCACAGTTAAAAATTTAACTAAGTGTCGAAAACATATATATATATATATATATATATATATATACACACACACATTGATCGGCACCGTATTCCATAATGACTTGATGAAATAATATAACATAGATTATGAAAAATATTAACAGGCCCCAATACTGTAGACCAGTTACAGAAGTCTATAAATTGCGTTAATTTTGGTGATTCTCGACACTAAGAAATGGGACACTTTACATACAGTCCTAAACATCGGGTTAAGGCATGGCTGTTTGTTTCGAATACTACGCACTTTACTGCAGAATTTAGATTGAAATGGGAATACAATAATGAAACAAAAATGTAATTTTTAATTCGTATTTTAGTTTCAAAATAAGCCTGAGATGAGGCCACGGTTGATAAAAGCTATAGCCTAGATATGGTCGTGAGAGCCCTACATGTTGAACATGAGGATTGTGAACAAAATTAAAGTTGACGTCCCGCAATATCGACAAAGCGCTAAACATTTTTGTGAAACGGTATTGTATGCTCCAAACGATAGCAGTATGAAAAGGTTCGGCCGAATCTGCTTAACACAGGAGGGCTTTCTGTCACAATAACCTTGAAATAATACTTTTATCATACGATAAGCTCCCGGACATTTTACTCAATCCATTTTTGCTGACATAATTTTCCTAATGATAATTTTTTCTTAGGCTATATCAATTTCCCAAGACGATATTTCCTAATATAATTATTTTCCTAATATTATTGCTTCCTAACAATGTTCTGTTTCATTTTATATAACTATGGTAACAGAATGCATATTTGAAAAAAAAATTCAGTGTGTACATTTGAAAGACTGAAATAAAAAGCGAATATTTGAGAGATTAACATTCAGTGAATTTATTTCAACGATTAAAATTAACAGTTTAATGTTTATGGAACAGCCAAAAATTTTAATAAAAAGTTATAGCGGTTTCATTTATAATCGAGAAAAACCACCCACCGGAGTCAAATTTTGCTGAGAGTTTGAAAGTTGCAAAAGGCAGAACATAAACGGAGAATAGTTACTGTTCACGTAAGTCTAGATGCCTCAAATACAAACAAATTCTGAAACCCGCACCCACCCATTCGTGAGGAAACTGCAGAAGAACTAGATAAGCTTAACTTGAAGCGAAGAGCAGAACAACATTCCTAGGAGACACCTGAACAAATACAATGCTTCGAACAGAATTAACTGTGGAGTCGTCTGGAATATTAAGTCAACTACTCGAAAGACAGAATTGTGATAGAGCACTGGGACATCGACGACGAAATTTGCCACGAAATCGTCAAATTACCAATGGATGATTTGGAAGATAATCTGAGAATACAGAAAAATTATTCTTGCATGTGATATTTAACTGCTTTATGACTTCGTGTGAATGATACACTCAACTAGAACGAATTTGGAGCTACCAGCCAAGAGGGAAGAAGCTTTTGGATGGCACAAAGGTATTTCTAAAGTATTCGCTCAGGCTTTTTTTATCCCCCCCCCCCCACAACAGAAGTTGAAGCCATACATTTACCTCTAGTGCATGCGTTATTATTGTGGAAAAAAAAGTATGCAACATCAAATCGTATTACGGTCTGCCAGTTCGGAATTAGCCCATGAATTCTAAATGTAAAATAGATAAATTTAGTTCAATTTGTTTTGTGCAATTATACTTTAATACAAAAATTAGGAAAAAGGTATGTGGATTACGAAAAATAACTTCAGGAATTCTAAAGTTAGGAAATATGTCCGTGAATCTATAGGCCTACAATATGGCAGAAAAGGAGGTGGGGTCTTAAGACTCTACAAGGACCAATACAGTGCCCTAAAACTTTGAATTGGAATAACTATTTGCAGAGATTCAACGAAAGGGAGTTATAAGGTAAACTGAAGTTTTTAAGTACTGTGTCGCTAATAACTAGACCTGGGATTTTAGGCTCTAAAAAAATTAGTTTTAGGCACCTAAAATAGGCTTTTCAAACAAGTAAATAGGCTTTTAAAAGAGAAAATAGGCACTTAAAATATGCTTTAAAAATGTGTAAATGGATAGAAAATAAAATAAAGAAATATACACTTAAACTGTAACATGGTCTTTTTTTTACTGCAAGAAACGTGGTATAGGCCTACCTATTCTTAACAGAATTAACTGCAAAATTAGGCATCACGAACTATATTCACTTAAACAGATGTTCTTTCACTGGTGACTTGAAACAGTAGTCCCCCTCCCACATCAGTCAGCATTCCTTTAACGACAATTGTTTGGAATATTCAAGTTTGTGAAAAACCCAACTCTGCTTTTCTGCTTTTCATTGAGGGATGTCCATTATAAAATTGTAAAAATTACAGAAGTTGAATTTTATTTTAAATGTACAAAATAGGCATTTTAGGCACTAAAATAGTAAAATAGGCTCTAAAGGTCCAAATAGGCATTTTAGGGCACTATAAAACCCTATAAATGCAAGTGATTTATCATGAAACATCCACATATTTAAAAATTTTCATGTTATTTCATAAGGAACAAAATAGGCATTTGCCTTAAAATCCCAGGTCTCCTCCTCCTTTCTCAGTTCTATGTGCACTCAGTAGGCCTAAATGCTCCCAGTCATTAAGAATGCTTCAATTTGCTATTACGCCTGAGAAAGTAATATGTCGTTTCAATGAGTCCAATTAATATACTCTACTTTGAAAATACAAAAATGCTTACTTAAATTTAGAATAAGGATGGGTACACCTGGTTAAAACATTATTCTTACAGTTATATTTAGAGGAATTTCTAAGGATAAAAGTATTCAGGAGCAAGGCTAAACCGCTGTGAAATACTCTACTGAAATACTCGCTTCATGTATTAAACCCGAGCCCGAGCATTCTGCTCTTTCGGGTGTTTATCACTTGTATAATATTTTATTTGTATATTTGTATTTATGTATTTGTATTTGTATGTCCTTTGCTTGTTCTAAGTCCGAATCTAAACCAATTTATGCTGGAACCTGTTGCGAATGCCGATCGAAAAGTTAATTTTTTACTTTTAAGCACAAAAAAATACTGTCTAAGGAAATGTCTTCAGAAATGTTATGTTTACACCTAAAGTCGATTAGTGCAAAGAAAAGTCAAATTTAAAACCTTCTTTATCACAAAACGAAAAGTGTTAATAAGCTAGTTCTTTAAACTGAGACGATTATTTTTAAAAAGTTCATTACTGGCATATAATCGCTTTTTTTCAATCGTAATATATAGTAAAGTTGCTGTTATGTAAAACAGCTGTTGCCCCACGCAGGGCTATATCTTATCTAGTTATTATTCTGAAACAACAATTCTCTACCCATGTTGCAGCACATACAACTCCGCATTTACACTTTCTCGCTTTAAATATTTCTAGTAGTCTGAACTGAAAGGCAAAATAGTTATACAAGTCACTGTAGTTTATTTTAATTAAATAAAGGGATGTACAAACTTTTACACATTTCCAGCATTCTAAAATTAATTTATTCATAGTACTGGAGTGTAGATTGTAACCAGGGTTGCAGTCGGAACTGGCGGCGTAGGGGTGGGAATATAACCAGCTGGCATGTTTCCATCTCTAGCTTAGCAACGGCAAAATAATGTTCTTGAGAGAAAAGGGGGAGAAACCGTGCATCAGAATGCTGGGCATAAAAAAGAATCTTCTAGACTACTAAAAGTACTGGCCGAGAAGAATATCTTTCACGAACAGGATTACTAGGTCCAAAACAGAAAATAAATCAATAAATACACAAATATTTTATAAATTTTATATTATATATATATATATATATATGTGTGTGTGTGTGTGTGTGTGTGTGTGTGTGTGTGTATATTTAACATTTCAGCTTTATCAGTTGAGTATAGTTTTTGCGTGAAAGGGCGTCAGAGAGACTCATAGAAACTAGGCCTATGTGTATAATTATAACATATATATATATGTATAATTATAACTTATATATAAGTTATAATTATACACACAGGCCTACACACACAAATGTAGTGATTTCTATGAGTCTCTCTGACGGCCTTTCACGCAAAAACTATACTCAACTGAAAAAGCTGAAATGTTAAGTGAACACAGTTCTTATACCCGGAGAGAACATAGGACTAGAACCGTTTTGGTATGTTTTACCGTTTCAAGATAATGACCGTTTTAATGGTTTTAGGTAATAACCGGGATCATGTTTGCCGATATTAAGCGTTATGCTAATAAACTACGACAAAACTCCAGTCAAATTGTGCTCTTTGTTTTCCTGCATGCAAAACAAAATACCCAGGAATACAAAGTTTACAAAAATCAGAGCAATGTCGTCTGTACGAGAAAATGAGTCGAATCAAGCCAGGCAACAGAGACTAAAAGTAGATGCTGCAAGGCATGTTGCCCGCGATCTGCCAAGACACTGTAAATATATACATATACATTCCGGAAAGAGAAACTGTAAATATAGTACACAAATCCTTTTGTGTTTCTCACAAACGTTCTATACAAACACCAAAATAATAATAATAATACTAATAATAATAATAATAAAAATAAAAAAGTTCACTTCCTAGTGGCGATTCTCGGAGAATGCTGAGAACCGTGGAAAATGCTATTTTTCTATGCTTACGAAGGAGGCAGTTTAGTTTTATGGTTATTTAACGATGGGGATGCATTGCAACTTAGATTAGTGACCGTCGCCGGTGTCCTGCAGGAGTTCTTTCACATGCCTGTAAATCTACAGATATGAGCCTGTCACATTTATGCACACATAAATGCCATCGACCTGGGCCGTGATAGAACCAACAATTTGGGCACAGTCAGTCAGCTTACGAAGGATGGGTAACCATCTGGTAAAGCGTATAAATATAAACTGTAAAAAACTTGTCACTAGAAGAAAAGCATTACCGTTATTTCAGAACATAACTAAGTGAAAAGGAGGAAGTGAAGGTGGCGGTGCATGACATGCTTGCTGCTCGGTCAAAGAGTTTATTTCTGCGGGCATTCAGAAAATACCTAAATAAAACTACAGTTAATCACACCCACAAAAAGCAATAACAGAAAGGAAATTTATAAACGAAACATGAAAAATAAATATTTATAGGCCTATAATAAACTTAATTATTTTCTTAAATTCTTAATTGCTCGAATTGTTCATTGAAAGATAATCTAAAAGATAACACGTAATTTTAACATATACAGTGAAAAAACGTTAAAGAGTAACAGCAGTGGGAGAGAGAAAGAGGTTTATGCCTAGAGTGAGGCAAAAAATGGATAACTAACTCAAATGGGGAAGAGTGTTGGAAAATTACCTCTATTCTCAACACTGATAGCAACAAATCGAACAATGATTTCTTTCAGAGGAGCTCTAATTTCCTCTACAAGGATTCCCTAAAAAAAAAAAAAAATCAAATTTACAACTCCTAACCCTGCTAATAAAACAAAAACATCAGAAGTTGGCTAAGATGTATTTTTATCAACCTTACCATTTTTAACACACAAATACGTCTACTAATTCTTGATGTAGCTAGAAAATTGACAGAATAAGACTATCTGAAATTTATCCAAAATATTTCACGCGACCTTTTGTAAACTGTCGTTTTGACAGAAGAATCGTATTATTGTGCATGCACAGAAATCCCGCACGTACAGAAGGAAAGCCGAAATACATTTAAATGTCAGCACTGAATAATAATGGCGAACTGTTCGCTCACTGTAAAGACCGTCTCCGCAATAAATTCTACACTGCGTCGGCTGGTTTTGTCTGATGAAAGCACAGTGGAAAGATCACAAAACAAAGTAAGTCCTGTAAGATGCACTGTCAATACAATATCAATTAACACTAATTGAACAACGATAATTAAGAAGTAGCGACTAATGTGAAGCAAAGAATAGCTAAAAGTTTTCGCATTTTCACACGAAATGTATTAACGTCTTTCTGAAAAAAACAAAAAAGTCCAGAAGAATGTGTACGTGTACACATACATATATTCTTTCTTTCTTTCTTTATCGTATACTTTTACCTCTCCCTTTAAGGATTTAAGCGACCCAAGCCGCCCGGACCATACAGGGCCGCGACCTCTCGGGAGAGGGATTATCTTTGGACCACATACATCCTTTTTTGACCCAGACAAGGACATGGAGGGGCTCCCCGGATGAGTGATCAGCCCAATGCCGGGGCCACCTCCGAGACAACACGAACACATAGGACGAGACACACCATTTGCACATACACACTCACTTAGAACAAGGCAAGGATGGGGATGAAGATGATAATGACGGCCAGATGATATCCGGGGACCACAAAGGCCTAAAGTTACCTAACATTTGTCTCACTGGTGAGGGAAAACCCCGGATAAAACCTCACCTTGGTAACTTGTCCCAACCAGGAATCTAACCCGGGCCCGCTGCGGTGGACTCACATACATATATTATGTATTATTATATATTAGACATATCATATACATTATAATATATTATTGATATTATATAATATCATATATATTTATATAAATTATACAAAATTACATATATTATATTAAGAGCAAGATAATATTTTTAGGTGCAGTTTCCATATGTGAAAAGGAAGGAAGAGGGGCTTAAAATAGGGGAAAATAGGAGGGGAAGGTGCTACTAAACTTATGTAACAAACTTCAGAATTGCCCAGCTCCCTTGCAATTGATCACTTTGTTTAATTTTAATGTTAATGTTGGCGACTAGAAATGGAAGGTCGCGGTCGGCTCCACCTGCCGATTGAATTAAAGATTTGAATGTCAGCCCCAAAATTCAAGAAGTCGCAAGTGCTATTGAGAGAAGTCTCGAATGTCAAACAGATTGGAGTTTGAAGTAGACTCTAAAGTATTCAGGTCTCTCTTTCCATCATTAACACAAATGCATGGTATTTTTCCAGCGTTTAACCTGAGGTTTATTTCAATGACATGCCATCCAAACACACCTCTGATTTCTGATAACGATGGGAATCTACAGATGTACAGACACTTGTCCTCAGGAGCCAGCCAGCACAGTTAAACGATGACATAATGGGAAATTCACGTTGTGCTTTTCCTTTAATGGAAAACCAAGGGAAATTTTCAAAAGAAAGAGTAACTCGTTTTGAGATACTCAAATTATTACAAAAAGAATGCATTGCAAAGGGTGTATTCAGTGCTGCCCCGATATAAAATACTTAATATTTAATAATTATAATAATTATTAAATTATTAAATAATTATTGCAATCATTGGTATTCATTCCAATCCAAGATAATATTACGTAGACTTTTCTTTTTTGGAGCGGTACAGCTGTAACTTTTGACTAAAATAACTGTACAATCGGTATTGTGATCGTTACGTAAAATATTCACGAACGTCCAAATAGTCTGAGAAAGACAGTTTTAGAAACGGGTAGGCTATACGTAAAGCTTATTACATAATTTACTCATTGCAAACACTGCATAAGTCATACTCAGTATGTCTTTTCTTGGCCTTATGGAGAAAAAGGATGGAGAAAGAATTCAGTTCACTGAGAACTTGCATGCAACAGTGTGTGGGTGTCTCTCCATTTCACGCTGAGAATGCTTAGCCTATATATTATATATTAATATATGTAATAATATATAATATATATTACATATATATTATTAATACATATATAAATGCTCGATTATGTTCCCGGCAAATTAGGAAATCCAGAATTGCAGGAATTGTAGGCAGTGTCAACAATGCCTAAAACAATTGGGTAAAGCAAGAATTATAATAGGGAATATCACGAATGGCTTGAAAATTGCCGATAAATTCACGGGAGACGTATGCACAAGTCACTACCTGATTAGAATATAAAATAAAGAGGTGTCTTTATCACATTTGTGGGAGGCGACAAAGCAAAATTCTATAAAGGCTGAGTGAATCAGGACTGTGATTGGCTGATTTCAGACTCATTTTTATACGCAATTGGCACAAATCGCAGGGAAGACGTATGAGCTACATAGTCATATCCTTATTACAATAACTGTCTTTAACAAAAAAGCAAAGTAGCCTAAATAACTGCCGTATTATCTTGTCCTTTTGTACATGGAAACAGAATGAAATTTGCGGGGATTCTATAGCAGGTACTGCGGTTTATTTATTTTTTCACCATCAAAAATTGGCAAATATAATACGTTATATCGTCTTTGAAAACCTGTAGAATCCATAAATATGCAATTATTATTATTATTATTTCTTATTTATTTTTTATTTTTATTATTATTTTAAGTTGAAGGATAAGTAATGTCACAAGAAGGACCAAAAATGACGACATGAAGTGGTGCGTAAGCATACGAAGCCACAATTGCAAACCAGCCACAAAATTACCAGCTATAGTTAGCACACCCAAATTTGCTCATAACACTGTCAACCCTTATTCCCGGCAAAATAACAACATAATGACAACAGCCTACTATATAGTTCAATGATTTCAGCTAAGTTACTTATTAAATACCCTAATCTTCGATTTCTTACCTTCATATCCTTCAGTTTCCTTCAGTTTCACATATTTCCCAATAAAAACGTTTTCATATGCACTGAGTGTTCATTTCCAATCGGTAACGTAGCAATGTATTAACAAAGCACCCACTACGTCACGATAAACTTTCACTTCCTCATAATGACGGATTATTATTATTATTATTATTATTATTATTATTATTATTATTATTATTATACAGTGCATTAAAATGTAAAATAATTTCCACAATTGCTAGCAGTATGGTTCATCACATGGTTTAACATACTATTATTTTTCCTCTTGAGAAATTAAATCACTCGTGATCAAGCGGCTCGAATAAATATAAACATCTTATTCACAAATAACATCCTATTTAAGTGCGTGATGCTGCCGAGTCAATTAATTTTTCGGTTTAAAAATAAAAATAAATAAACAAAAACACGGTTGATTAGAACATTTCCAAGCTTCATTAGTACTAAAAAGTAAAACTGAACTCCACGGCGCTACATCTCCGTCGGGATAAGGCTTATTCCCTGGGGGGGGGGGGGGGGGAAGGAAGGAAGGAAGGAAGAAAGAAAGAAAGAAAGAAAATAAAAAAACTGCAAGTATAAAAATGGGATAAAAGTTCGAAAGTCAGTCACATATAGCCAGTCAGACTACGTTTATGATTACCATTCAGTTAGGCCTATTTCACTGTAGATTCCAAAAGTGAGAAGTGACACCACAGTAAAAAAAATAGCTAAAAGGCATCAACGACTGTTCTATAAAAATGCAGCAAGGAACTGTGAGGAAATATCGTCACAAGTTGACTCCGAGGCTGCAAGTTAATCGAGGAACCAAAGTTTCTTTGCCAATATTATGTTACTTAAATATTCCAGTGTGAAAAACGATTGATTTACAACTAAAAGCATCGAATGTTTTTTATTCATTAATCTGAATATTCCATTTTATCAATAGAGGTTAATATCCCAATTCCGTACTTTTCAGCTAAGTAAAACAGAACTATGGGTAGCCTATATATTTTTGTAACTTAAAAATCACTCTACTAAAAAATATTTGACAATTTTTCATTCACAAATATAATAGCCAATATCCGTCTCGCATCTAAGCTCTGAATATACCATTTTACTCTAACTACTACATATACAAACATTGTACAGCAACCCACATTCTGCAATTTAATACGAGATGGCAGATTGGAAGCTTCCATAAGATTCCAATCTAGTATATACCGATGTCACAGGAAATTGTAGAGCATGCCGGAAATCATAATTAGGCTGTGCTTGTTAGATTCATTTCTTTCATAGTTCCCTGGCATTTCCACACGCTCAGGGTGTGGCCGTGTTTGTGAAACATTGACATTTATTGAAAGACAACGATGAAGAATCATAAGCTAACGCACGTCAGTTCTGAAGAACAGTCCATGCATATACGTCCTAAATGATTGTATGATAAGCCATTCGGGTTTATTTCCAATTATCACACAGAGTGGTGCAAAAGTAACTACGCACTTAGAACATTTAAGTTGGCGCAAAAGTAACCACACCTTTAGGGAATTTAAATTAAATTTAAAGAATGAAACTTTCTTAACCTTTCAGAGCCGATCAGCTGAATGTATACACTGGTAATGAGGCAGTCATCAAGTGAAGGATCAGCGGCTTTTTAAGTTTGAAATCGATGAGGGAAATTTCAATGGAATATCCTCACGTTTCACTTAAAACATAACTGCACTCAAAGGAGTTATTATATAATTCTTGAAGCGACGAAATTATACTTCAAGTAGCAGTGGAAAGGTTAAGCGATCAATCTTATTTTGCTCATTGCTATGTAAAGAACATAGGAAAGAAGATGGTTATCAAATAAAGAATAAACTCTACAATGAAGCAATGCAGATTGCCTGCATTACAGCTGATGTTAAGAAGTCGTCGCAAGAGCTGTGCAAATTATGGGCATGATTCATGTATTTATTGGTTTCAGTATCAAAAGGAGTTTGCTCATTACTTGCTGGCTGTGCTCTAAATCAATATAATCCTAATACAAAAGAGTAGCAATAGAAACTAATGTAAAAATTACAGGAAAGTTCGCCAATTAAGTGCTGGCTATCCAGTTTTACATTATTGTTATTACAAAAATAAAATATACAGCTATTATGAGACATGTTGGGAGAAAAAAAAACAAATTTAGGAAAGAAAATCTATTGCGATGAGTATTTTGTAACGAAAATCTGTTTAGAAAAGCACAGAGAACTTAATATTGAAACGCACATCGTGTTTGTGGATTTTAAGAAAGCTTTCGATAAAGTAAACGTAAAAATGTGTTTAACTCGTACAAGGAAATTTGTAGGCCTATAGGTCACAATTTGAAACACCATACCAAAATGGAATTGCAACTAAAATTCAGGTACAAGATATGTTTTTTCAGTGTTTATCTAGATGAAATTATACGAGAGCTCAAGAATGCAAGACCATGGTTATATTCCATAAATCAAAGCCGCCGTAAAGATACACTATATTTTGCAGATGATTTAGTACTGTTGGCTTCTTCAGAGGGTGATTTGCAGAGATCAATTGGGAGAGTATTATATGGAAATATCTATTCAAAACAAAAAAGAGTTAACACTTGAACCAAGTAAAATGTATACCAATGGCCAAATTTTAAAAACAGCTAAGCTGAAAGTTTTTTTATATGACCTAGGCCTATCAGAGTGACTGAAAAATAAATGGCCTATATGGGTATCATAAATAAAATAGAAGCAATCTGTTGTCCAAAGAAATACCAGTACCCGTAGGCCCATTTAGAAAATCTTATCAAGATTTATCCTGGGTTATGGGAGGCAAATCTGCCTTCAAAGATGATGAGACAGTGGGATGAAGTTCCTGCGCCGAACAGCAGGGCCTAAAATGAGATATCTTACAACAGCTTAATAAAACATCAATATTAGATTAGATACATTAGTATCAATGAAACCGACAACAAGATATAAACCGAATGTCCGAAAAAGCAATCCCCAAAACAGCCTTCAACTACAAAAAAAACTAGGACATCCTATGAAAAGATAATTTCAGTACACCGTAACAGTTTTTGAGGAATACAACTTGTGGGGAAGTTGATGATGATGGTTTATCATAAAATATGGAGACAGGTAAGGTAAACGCTAAAGCAAAAGTGACACAAACGAAACGAATTATTAATTTATGGAAATCTATTTCAGTTCTATCGATTGTACATTTAAGGGTGAGTCTCTGTCGAAAGTAACGATATTAAGAGTTGCTGCCAAACAAGGCTTATCCCGCTGCCATGCAAGATTGATCTATGAAGACGCCGAGAAGCAAACACAATAATTCTACACTAGTATGTCATTGTACTGCACACAAGCCTATATTATGTGAATACGCTGAGTTCACATGTGTTGTTTAGGCTTTTAAGCAGTGGGCATACAAAAAGCGAACTAATAATATTTTTTGTTAGAATACAGTGAACGGTTATCAACGGAATTAGATCAACTAGATTCTAGAGAAAACCTGAATTCAGCAATTTACGTTATTCTATTTTATTTTCTTAGTGTGAGAGATTGCCACTGAAATAATAATAAGCAAATTACAAGTCTCTGTACATAATTAATTTTGAGGTTGTTACATAAAGTAAATAACCTGTATTTATAGTTATAGGTAGCCTATGAATATTTCGTGACACGGGTCTTCATGCGAGGAACACGTTACTGGAAATAATTCAGCTGGCAAGCAGCGGGTTTCAGGTTAAATATGAAACTCCTATGTTTTAAATAATATTATAAACAAAATATACCGGGTATATTATAAAATGTTATTTCAATATCAAATTAAAACTAAATAATAATAATAATAATAATAATAATAATAATAATAATAATATTATTATTATTATTATTATTATTATTATTATTAATAATAATAATAATATTATTATTATTATTATTATTATTAGAAGGTAACAACAGTATTAATAGCAATAACAATAAGTTAATAATAATAATAATAACTTAATAAAACAGCACAGCTCAAATGAAACAAAATAGTTTTAATATTTACAGCTTCTCCTGCCAGCAAATAAGTAAAAACATCAATAAGTAAAAGGGCTTATGTTCTTTTTTTCTCTTTTAGACATTTTAGCATAATGCCACTGGTTCGGCATTTATTGCAGGTGGAGAATATTATAAAAATGCATCATTGTGATACATCTACATCCATAGACGATATGGTATGCCAACAATAGTGTTTCAATTCATATGCCGAACACCCTATTTTTCAGGCAATCGTTTAAGGGCTGAGAGCCTATAATATCATAAGAATTAACTTGCGTTAAATCACGTTTCATCAAAACGTTGAAAGGTCGCGTGATCGAATTATTGATCATCAGTTCGCTTGTTTATTACATGCGGAGGTAGCGCAGTTGCTGTCATAATATCGCGATTTACTGTATTATGCACACTATACTTAGTACTGTTGTTTTAAGGGGGGACATACAGCTTTCGATGAAATTCATTGGTGAGAAATATGTGAATTTCATTATTTTTTTCTCAGCAATGAATTACTCTACAGTCTTGCAATCTGACATACTCTTTATTGATCATTTCTACAATTGCATACTATTTTCTAAATTAATCAAACTGTTACAGTTACGGGTAATTATCGTTTCAAAATGGCTGCCACGTTTCATGCACTGAACAGCCGTTTCACTGATAACTTCCACAAATTTAGATATTTCGGAGTGATTATTTTTCTGTGTGTTTGTTAATATCATGTGAACAACATAATCTAGGATCTTTGAAATATCTTCAGTATAAGTATTTTTTAATTTTTTTTTAAATTTTTTTTTGTTATATTATATATGTATATAAATATGTATGTATATATATATATACATATATATATATATGCAGGATTATAAATTAAATAAATGGCAAACTTACAGTTAAGCAATTCTGTAAAACTGTCACCGCTAATACCAGCCAGACCCATATGCTTATCGTCAAGTACACTACCAACTAGTCTACTATGTCAACTGCAAGGACAGCGATTACTTTACGGCATGCAGCGACAGAGGTTGTAAAGGAAACATACAATAATTTTACGCTTTACTGACTCCAGTCGTCATAATCGTTGTACTGTACCTGTAATCAGCCAGCAATAAATTACTGTGGGGAACCCTATATCTACTCTTATACAATTCAACGGCCCTAAATAGCGTGCTTGCTCGCTCGCCACTTCGTGAGACATCGGGTATACTCGGCGATGTTCGTCTCTCGCAGTGTAAACTTTCATGACGACTACAAAATTAGGAAAACCGTTTCTTTGTTATACGAGGCCTAACTGAAATGAACACAATGAACAAAATATATTCTAATTTTATGTTTACTTACAATTTTCATAGCTCTGAACCACAAACATTTTTAATAATCTACCAGTGTAAATTTCTTAAAAATCCTGGAGTCAATGAATAATGGCGGGCGATGCCGGGGGCACCAGCAGTAAAATATTGATGGTTTAACTCTTGAAATATCGCTGATAATAATAATCCAAACAAAAAATTCCTTCCCTTGAAACATTTATAATTTCTGAAAATTACACTGAATTGATCAAATAAAATTCACATCATATTCATGTCAATAAACAGTTGAGAAACAATACGAATTATATGTTCAAAAGTTCCTTTGGAACTGCATAATCGATTCTGATATAGTTTTCCCAGGGGACACTTTCTAATCGTTGAATGTACTCTGAAGCCGGAATTTTAGCTGTTTCATTAATATTATTAATGGCTTAGTTTATGAATGATTCGCGTGCAAGTCTTAATAAATATAATGCTTTAATAATTATTATACTCTTAATTTTTAATTTTTAAATGAATTATCGTGGGCGAAGCCACGGGCACCTCCTAGTATTTCTACAAACGCGGACATGTGTCTATGCAACGATACGTAACTTCTTGAAAATCATGCAGCTGAAGGAAATCGAAGAAAATTCATCTGACAAATTAAGATGCACTTGATCTGATCAGTTTGTGTCACGGCCGGAGAAAGTGCATAGTGCATCCAACTTTCTCCACATATGATGTTCACTAAAAAATTACTAAAATTCCAGCAGAACCAAAGAGCTAAAACCTGTTAAAATAGCATTTTCTCGTAAACGCCAGGTTTATAAAAACCATGGCAATACAACTATGAAATAACTTGACAGTTACTGTAAAGCATTGTTTTAACCTTTGCTAAGGAATTGAGAAGTACACATAAATTCATCATCCATTTAAATGGTAGCCGGTATCTTCATATTCCCGGTCATCTGGGTATATGCACTATGTAACAGCATACCGATACTCTACGCTTGAAATAAAAAGTATCCACAGGTAAACCTTCCTGTACCAGAAGAAATACAATGAAGACAAGAGTGCTGTTATGCATTTCTCGATAAAACTGTAAGTAGCAAATTGTAACCATTTTATTCCAAACGTCCCTTTAGCAGGGGAGAGCAGGTTATCCTTTTCTGACGTATTAACGCCTGTAATATCGGTCTTATGGAGGAAGGTCACTTGCTAAAACAGCATGTAATGGAAACAGAGTAGATATAGGCCTAATGGAAACACATCTAGTAAGGACAAATGAATGTAGAAACCACGGCTTGCTTTAGATGTATAAATACAGGGTGTTAATGAATAACACCGAAATATTTTACCTGGATATAGAGGGGACAGAGACAAGCAACTTTTATCAGGAGATTTTTGCTCTATGACGTAAAATGTATGTGCTATAGGGCATTGAAGTCATTATAATTTGGTGCTCATAAGTCAATAATTATGCGAAATAGGGTTAACATTTTCATTAAATTGACTTCATGCCTTCCTATGATCCATAAAAACCTGATTCCCAATCATTCATCTACAGCTATTACAAAATTTAGAGTTTTCATAATCTGCAAAATTTACAGACTAATTACATGACTGGCCGTCACTTCATAACTACTGACCAAAGTGTTAACAACGAAGTTCCTTTGTTTTGCATTTTTTCCCTAATGTTAGAAGTCAGCGGCGGCCATGCCCTGGGAGATTTTATGCTGTAACAGGAAAAATTGAATCCAAAGAGCATAAATCTCCTGATAAAAGTTGCTTATCTATGTTCCCTCTATACACTAACATATTTCGGTGTTATTCATTAACACCCTGTATTATGCACATGTGCGATTTCAATTTTAGATTATCAGTTTTCTCATGCAATAAACTACAACTGATACTCAAAATAATATTACTTTTTATACATGCTTTGAAATGAAGTAATAGTAACAACGGGACCGCCAGCGTCGAGTTAGAGTTTCTGACTATGGATCCCCAAGTTTGGGTTCGCACCTGAGGTAGGTAGGTCTGGAAAGGGGTGCACTTAGGCTGTACACACATATGGGGAGCTATCTGATAAAGAAGTACCGGCTCTGTCTCGAAAACCACTATTAACGGCCATAGGAGTCGGCATGCTGACCACACATCCTTAGCCTGTCATCTACCTATGGTAAATGACGCAGCAGTCGGCTGGTCGGCCCGGAATGTATAGGATAGAAACAACAGAAAAGTAAGTGGATATTACACTTTAAAATGCCCGTAACAAAAAAAGATTTAGAGTATTAACATGGAAGCAAAAGGCTCAGTTTCAAGTCAACCTCTGGCGAAAACTAGCAAAATAGAATAATCACACTTTCATACATTAATTCGTCTTTAAAAAACTCAATTATCATAATCATTATTTTGACATGTTTTGGGTTACAAAGCATTTCCGAGACTATTGGTGCAAGTATTGATGTGGAGCACAGTACTTGACACAGCAAAAACACATCCGAATAGAGAATAGAGAAGCAAGCATCTCCCACAGTAAGAACTGTTGTAATTGCTGTGTATACATTGCTCAGTCTATGAATAAAGCTCGCAGTACACCCAATATATTAATCATATTGCCATGCAAATGTCACACTTCATTTACATAACCCAGGGATTTTGTACTTGAAGAAACCTTTTATTATATGCAACTAAGTATGGGATATGCATACACATTAAATGTGTACTACGATAATATACTCCAACTACATCTGAAATAAGGTATTTTGTTCGACCATACTATAGTACGCTTATTACTTGTAGGGCCTAACGTAACGATATCATAATGATACTCATTTCGAAACGGATCTTCATTATGGCATTGGTGTAGTATCGATTATTATCGAACACGAAACGATATTGAGAGCTTGAGCGTACCAGCTGAAAAATGCGTAATAAATAACTCGTATTTAAAATAAAATCAATTCTGTTTGTGTTAATTTTAATAGCATGCTAAAATGAATTTATTTCATGTTGTCAAATCCGTTGGTTAAAAAAAAAATTACCAAAAATTAGTTTCGATTTGACCGACGCTATGAGCTGCCATCTATTGTAGAAGCCAAGACCTACAACAAACCATCTGATGCGAAGGTCATGGCGGGCCCATTGTTTGTGTGAATCTAAAATCTCACAATTTAAACATTTAGACTTATTATAGTCGAACAAAAATAGTCGTGTGCAACTTATCTATAATGATAATTAAGATACTCGTATGAAAATGCCCGTATCTTAATAAATGTCATTATAGCCTTGTTCCATAATGTATAGATCCCGCACGAAATCTGTGCCGATTGCCTAAGTCATTGCATTACGTTTTCGTGGGGACTGCAGCGTCGATTGGCCTGCTACCTATCTCTCTCGCACAACAGTACCTCCCTTTCTATTTGTAAAGGCCAAGCTATCTCTCTCTCTCGCACAATAGCATGTCTCTCTCTAGAGAGTAACGGTCTCATCGGCACAGATTTCGTGCGAGATCTTTACTATTGTGATGAAAATTTGCATTTAAATAAGCTGATCTCATATATTGTTGTTTACTTCACGTGCAATATGGCCTACTCAATATTATTAGTAGGCCTAAAGAGCAAACCGGAGCATACAACTAAATATACAGCGTTATAAAAGCTTAAGAGATGACTGAAATTACTATACTGTCTGGTGTGTTTGTTTATAAAGATGTTTTCATAACGTCTTTAATGATGTAGTTTTGGTGAGTTAATTAGTTAATTCGGGTTATATAAATTATTACGGCATTAAATCGCTTAAAATGCTAGAAATGTTGTCTTGCTCTGGGCCTTCTGGAGCATATCTCCCTGCTAACGAGACAATTAGCACTAACTCCCGGGGCAATATTATTTCCTCTAAAGTGCAGACTCTTGTTCGCGTACGTTTCTAATAAGGTTTACCTAAATTGCAAAGGAATAATAATAAAACGTTCCGTCCTTGGCGAATCACTTGGTTGCGCGCTAACCTTTGTGCCTAGTTTGCGCTAACAGGTTTGTTGTTTGAAACCCAGCCTAGGAACAGAATTTACAGAATGAGAAAAAAACTTCATTGCCTCCGGGAGAGGTTTTAAACAATGAATCTGGAGCCTGAGATTTTAGACTAGTTGAAGAATCTAAGCATTGACTAGGGCCTAAGACCAAAACTATCAGTGTTTATTGCGGGAGGAAATAAGTGCAAATAAATTCACAAAACTATGACAAGGCCTTGTCGATACATGGACAGATTTTGAAGAAATTCAATATTTGTGGTCACCGACTGTTTTTATGGTCTTGTGAATGCAATTGCTGCTGGCTACTCATCTGGAGGTCCATGTTCTATTCCCTGCACCTCCTCCGATTACTCCGAGATGGGAGGTCAGGGAGGAGTAAGCCTACACTCAGCCTCGTGAGGAGCTGCTTGAATAAAGAAGTTTCGACTTTGGTTTATGAGCTATTACAACCAATAGTGAGATTTACATTTAAAAGACATCCCAATCCTGCCCATTACCAGTGAATAAAGACAAAAGTAGACAGCAGAACGAAGAGTCGCTGGACCTCAGTTATTTTGGCTTAAAACATTTAAGAAAATGGTAAATTACCTGTTCAAACTTAAAAACCCCTCAGAAAAGTTTTAAGTTTACTAACAAAGATGTAAAAACCTATGCTCTTTATAGTTTTTGTTAAGGGTTACTTAACGATATGTCGAGTTGAGATTTTGCCCCGTAGAGTTCGTTTACATGCCTGAAAATTCACTTGCAGGAACAGTCGCATTTAAGCATATAGACTATAGGCTAAATTTTAACAACCTGGACCGGGAAGGAACCCACGAACAGAAAGCCAGTGCCTTGTCAATTGTTTTAAAGGTCTATAAGATAGAAATACAGGTTGCACCGTATAATATACAAAGTCCAGCGAAAGTTATATTTATTTGTGTATAAATCGTTCACCTCATTTTCAATTCCCACCGATCCATTTACATAAACATTTGCATTTACCCGAAAATATATTTGCATGTTGATAATCTGTACAGCCTCAGAATTGCAAACGCGATCTTGAGTGAGAGTTTGAGATCGGGATGATTTGACAGCGTCAGTCTGTCAGAATATCAGCATTGGAGACGGCTGCTGAATTAATAACAAGGGTTATGGCGGCGTCGGAAGGATTCATGGAAACCAATGATCGCTTCTCTCAATGGACATCGTTTAGAAAACCACCTTAAGAAATGGCTCTTACTTAGATCAACTAGGTCTATACTTTACATCACAAAGACTACTGGGGTCACGGAATTCGACTTTATAGTTCGTTTATTTTTATTTTTATGTGAGGTTAGGGTCAAACACCAAGACTCCGACAAGCAAAATCCCTGATGTCCAGGAACAATAAAATAAAGCAATTTCGTGTATCTTCCAAAAATAGTAAGAAATAAAGGAGTATCTTGATTTCATTTATAAAAGCAATATTAATTTCACATTAATCGGCCGAACATTCTACAAGATTTAAAATTATAATAACAATACAATGTTGTGTTTCCTTTTACAAAATTGTAATTTTAAATCTTAAAAGGCATTTTTCATGATATTTAATTTTTTATCTCATCCCCTTTCCCCATCCAATTGTCTTCATGGTAGGCCTATTATTTTGATTATTTTAATTGCAGCACATCTAGGCTAAATGAAACAAAAACTGCGTGGAAATGAATGGTTAATTTAGCTGTAATTTTGAGTAATGATTAGTAAATAGCTATAATTTAATCTTTCCAGTGCAATTGTATTATCATAGATATTTTGCATACACGACTTTTTTTTAGCAATATAATTTCTTTGCTGTTTTTATTGCCATATTGTTCCCATTTTGGTGCCTATATAGGCGCCTAAAATACTATTTTTAGTGCCTTAACTTCTGATGCATAGTGATCATATTTCTACACAGAAACAATAATCTGAGAGACGAAGGTACTACTAAAGTATCGATGTACATAAATCAGATAGATTATAATGGGCTTACAATGAATAAAAGTGAAAAAAAATATCGCAGCCAAATGATATAATATACAGTGAATTTAAATGGAGAAAACAATTCTATTTCACAAACATTTTCTGAATCTACAGAAATGTTTTCCAACTTTAAAATATTAACTTGAGTCGATGGTGACCATATTTTAAGTGTCTGGAGAATATACCTCCAGTTCAACCGCACTCGCTTGATCATCGTTAGGGAATCCTATAAAGTTTCGCTTTATTGTCTATTTGAAAAAAAAAATCTATAGCCTATATATTGTAGAGTAGAGCTGAACACGAAACAATCTTAGGTGGGATACTTACAAGAATTTCAAATCTTCTCACTTCACATTCCGGCTTTGATAGGCTATTCGGTATGAATAAATTGTTTCACTCTTAAACATTAATGATAGGGTAGCATATAACTACTCTTCAATCATGTTTCAAAGTAAAAGTTGGGAATCTTAATCTGAAGACTAACAGAATCTTTACAGTATTTTTTTAAATGATAAATTTAAATAAAGAAGTGATAAAGACATCAGAAAATCACAAAGATGTCTAGCATCGCATCCTCGGAAGACATATTCTGTAATTCAAATATAATATTTCGTTTCACAGCTGTTTTTCACAGCCAAAGATAGCCTACTTTACCTTCCTGAAATTTGATTTTTGGATTAAAGGACTTAGTAGGCCTACATGTAATTCTGACGAGAACTCGATAACGAATCCCAGAGGCGAACACAGCATCTCCTCTACCTGTATCACCTATGGTACCAGTAGAGAGGTAAAACAGACCGGCAATTCCGTATGAATTATTTGCAAGAAATGTTAATTATTTTTAATCGCTACGGACAAGAAGTTTCTATTCCCGATGAGGTCGCTGAGATTTTTCGATTGATCTAATCCTGGTGGCACCATGGCCGTGGGTCGTCTCAGCCTCTAATATAAATGAGAATGGTATTAGGGGCGACGAACACGGACTTCCATGAATCCTTCCGACGCAGCAGCCGTCTCCAATACTGATATTCTCTCAGACACGATGTCAAATCATCTCTATCTCCAACGCAATTTTAAGGCTGTACGGATTATCAGAATGCAAATGTATTTTCGGACAAATGCAAATGTTTATGCATACGCATAGGTGGAAACTTAAATTGAAGTGAACGATTTATACACTAATTTAATGGAATGATTTATACACTAACAATGAAATTTTCGCTGGGTTTGTTGTATTAGACCGTGCAAAATGTAACTTCTAAAGATATTCTAGACTATAATGAAATAGATTTTAGTAGGCCTAACAGTAACATCTTGCAGACAACCTTACCACCTTCAAGTGCAAAATACCTAAAAATTAAGGAGCCTCAACCTCCTGGAACCGTAAGGACATTCACGGCCGTTAAAGTAATCACTTACTTTAGTTTACGACCGCGAAGTGACTAAGTAACAGCTATTACAATCAAATTGCAGTCAAAATACCCGAACCAAATTATTTGAGAATTTCATCCACGGTCGTTCTTTCAACAAATACTTGAAGCTCTAGAGACGGACAATCTCGCCGTCATTTAATCCTCAAAAGATCTATAACTTCGCGAGAGGTGATGGAAGCATACTACTAATATTGCTCCCAAGATACGCCACACATGGATGTAAACGGTGTAGTAATCAACCTATGGTAATCATGGCATGATGATTGCTCATAATGACCATAGAATAGAACAAGATAACCTTCATGGAAGTAACATAATTGCCATACTCGCTTACTTAATTTGCCTATGTGAAAATAAGCCCTGTGATATTGTTCTGCGTTGTTATACGGTAAAAAGTTACGAATGTGTATGAGAAACATCTCGAGAGAGAAAACAAAAGAATGAGTTGGAAAGGATTGAAGTGTCTGACACTAGAGACATCAGAGAAGTACTTAATGGACCCGACGCCTGAAAACACCTAGAAAACATAAAGAAACTGAGGAGACTAGTTTTACAACAAAAGTGGCAAGAAAACATGTAAGACGAACTCTGCGACAAAAAATAAATTATGCCTATATTATTATCGCCTGACAAATCTGATGTGATACATTACAACGACTTCTCTATCTGAAGCATGGTCATCGAGATTTCACAGCCTCCCTTTTGTATACAGTAAGTGGTTGCATTTCGAGAGTGCGCGCTCAATTGTCTCATGCCGGTTGTCGACCAAGAGCTAAGCTAACTTAGCTTAGCTTAGCAAGCATACAGTGAGGGATTTAATATATAGTTGTGCCGGATTTCATATGTAGTTTTGTCGACAGAACTACATATGAAATCCCGCACTGTATGTGAGCTAAGCTAAACTAACTTAGCTTAGATCTTGGTCGACAACCGGCATTAACCTTGTACAAATAGGCAAAGCAGGCATGCAAGTTAAGTTTGTGGAATATATTGTTAGCTCATAACCATTCAGTACACATTTCCCAAGAAAAAAGTTTCATACAAAAGTTTTACGTATTAACAAAAATAGTCAGTTATAGTCAGTGTACGAAATTAAAGCTACCGAAAAATCGTAAGTCATTTTCGAGAATTAAAAAAAAAATCATCAAGTATCGGATAGAGTAAGAGGAATTAGTCAAAATACGCCACAGACCTAATCAAATGCTCGCAGATACCTAAATCAAAGATAATTTTTTGTTTTTATAATATTTATATTACTAAAACATACAGACTTTTTATTGTTTATAAATTATACTTGGATTTCGGTGGGCCTCAAATCACGCGTTAACACGTTAAGGTGGAGAGACAGCAAAAATTAATCAGAAACGCTAATTTCGGCTTGCAAATTTTTACGTGCGTGAAATATCAGAATCGTGTTTTCGCTCCAAAAATCTGTTGTCCTCGGTCGGGTTTAACACCCCTTTCCTAGGGTTCAGGGATCATGCAATTAGCTCATCCTCCAAAGGAGGCTTACTTACGAACAGTGCTTAAAAATATCTACATGTTATTCCTATATTTCTATACCCCTATAAGTGCTAATACATTGCAAATGTAAGCTTGTTTGTTTTCGCACAGCACTGCCTGAATTATGTTGGCACATTATTTGTCCTTCTAAGGTAAGAATGCAGAGCAAATATAGGCTTATTACCAAATAGTATACCTTAATAATGTGTTTAACACCAAATAGTATACTTGAATTTAGTATAACATGATTTTCATAAAATACGTATAAAATAACTATAATGGCCTATTATTTGTTCACATTTAATTATATGTTCTGAAAAATGAGTGCAGTATTCACCTAATTTCGTACCCTGCCTTATTTCGGACCGTTTACTTTGTCTACCCGTACCAAAGATAATGCAGATAGAAGGAATATTGAGTTCTAGTCCGAAATTTGATTTCGAATTTTGTATAATTAAGATAAGTTTTAAGATTTCTTAAGTCCAAAAATAGTGATTGCAGAAAAATGTCTGTTAATGTGTCTTGTCTGTCTGTGTGTCTATGAAAATCATAGCTCGAAAACCTCACATGATGCAATGTACAAAATGAGCACTAAATACACGTAGTAAAATCTAACAATTTTTGTGTCTCAAAAACATGGTTTTGCATGAAACAAATTGAATGGGTATTCCCGCAACGCGGGCAGTTGATAAAAAAAGTTGAAAAATAGCATGATCTGATTAGGGTATAGAATTCCGTCAATTCACATTTAACATAGATCTTAATTTTGGCTTATCGTCAGTAGCCTACATATTTAACATAAATCTTAATTTTGGCTCTTCGTCAGTATGTGTCTTTATTTAACAAAACTTAACTTTGGTTCATCGACAGTACATATATTTAACATAAATCTTCATTGTGACTCTTCGTCCTATTTTTAATAAAAATCTTGAAAATTTTGGCTGTCGTCAGAACATAGGCTATTTAACATAAAATATTTTAATTTTGTTTCTTCGTCAGAACTTATTTATTTTTAACAAAAATTATAATTTGGTTAGAGTAGTCAGTAGATATTTACTTTTAACATAAATCTTAATTTAGGTTTACGTAGATCACGATTTTGGGTCTGAACATACTATGCTTCAACTATACACATGCAAACATTAACACATTGTATATATATTTTTTCGAAGATCTCTTTACCAGGATATTTTAGTGAAAATTCCATTGGAATGTTAGGAGTTCAAACCTTCTCTACCTAAAGTACAAGGAAATGAAAGTAAACACGGAAATTATTTATCTTACACTTATTGTCAAAAGAAACTCTCGCCATTGTAGCAACGTAGCAGTTTATTAACCTTACTGTTGAAAATAGAAATGATAAAATAAACATAATTTAGAGCTGAAGTTAAATTTAACTGAAGATACATTAACCTCTCTATGTTCTTCCACACGATCATTCTGATACAGCTGAGTCAAATTACATGAATTAAGAACCTTTAACAAGGTAATGACACTAGATAGATGTATAATTAACTGTAATTAGATTGATACCAATTACCTCCACAATTCCTTTCTCGACGCACGTTTAAAATTCCATTTAAGTACACCTTATATTACTGTATAGGCCTATTTTTAAACTTCTTGATCTCATGATACTGGCAGCGTAAGATTCTCCTTGGAAATATCCTCTATCACAACATACTTGAGGGTATAAGGTGGTGTAATTTCAAAACTAATAAAACTCGTCCACACATAAACGGGGGTACGTAGAATTAACACGTATATATTGCGACCTAAAGGGCTACTAGGTAAAAATATTACGTTATCTTCTGCAAGAAACAGTAAAACAATATTTTCAATAAGATGTTTCATATGAATGCAAAACTGCTTTGACGTCGGCTCATTTTATCCGGAATTGAATACTTCTACAGTATTTTCGTGGAAACTATAATTAATTCAAATGCAACTGATTGTTTTAATATTCATCTGTAATTACGAGAACCGACAGAACCGAGATATTCTTGCATTATGGTTCGGAAATTACAGAGCACCAAGAGGAAACATATTTAATATTTCTCAAGGAAGAAATGAAAGGGTGAAATATAGTGATGTTATTGAATTTCAGTTTGCCTAACCCGCTTATTACGTGCGTTACAGATTAAGTATTTAGCAGATTTATGTTTGTCCTACATTTGCTTTCTCTTATAAATTTAATCTATTCTTTACGTTGTTAGATTATATTCCCGTTGCTGTATCAATGTAACGGCTAATAGTTCGAAGAGCATGTAGGCCTACGTAGAATTTACAATTAAGTATAACACTGCTCTTTTCATTATCAATATGAACTTATCAACATTATACCAAATTTTTGCTAAATATTTGATCTATTTACAAGTTAATGAGAATTAATATGAATTTACCAATGCCACATTTTTATATAGGCCTATTTTCTGAACATTTCCAAGTTAATGATAATTTGGTAGTATGGTGAGCATAAAAACTTGAACGTTTAGATTTCAACGCATAAATCTGAGAGACAAATTGAGTGAAAACAGATTCAAGACTGAAGGAGATACTGGGAGGGGGGGGGGGGAAGAACCCCTACAGGTAGACTTCATTGTGGATTCTGTACAACTGTACAGCTCAGAAGGACGAGGCGCATATCCTTTCAAGAACTAATATCCTTTCAAGTTTGCTAATCATTTAAATCAATACCTACAGTGTAATATCAGCTCGACAACCAGCAACTATAGTAGTTCTTTACATTTCTTTACAATACAGAAACACAGTGGACACTGAGATTAAATGCCCTCATCAATTTGATATTCTTTTTTTCTTTGGGGTGATGATATGACAGATATATTATACTTCAGCTCGGCTTTCGTCTGATAAAAAGAAGAATATCCTCCAAAAACTCAATCAATTCAATTGGCTCCAGAGGTGAGCTTTCCACCTACATTTGCTCTCGCTATCGTTTGTGACATCATGCTCTGTGAGTTTAAATATGTTTAATTCGTAGCAAGATTTTAAAAAAGAATTGGGAATTCTTAAATATCAGACAAATAAAGAAGTCCTCCAAAATGCTTTATTTATAATTAGTTCACGCTTGCATGGTATCAGGCACGTTACTAATGCAAGAAAGCAAGGGATTTTTTCTCCGACTCTGACGTTCTTACATATGAATATTGGGTTCTGAAGAAAGTTAGAAAGCAATTTCTATCAAGAGAAATGTCAAAAAAAGGTTACTACTTCTCACGGTACTCGGCGCCATCCCTTTCTTTGGTTCTACTTTTACATTGATTCTACTTTTTTTAATTCGCCGAAAATAATTATCTATAATTATAATTATGACTTTAGTTGATAAATGATTATATCAAAATGTAAATTCAGCTCTGAAAGGTAGACCAGAAATTAAAGGTAAAAAGTTTGACATTTCATTAATGATTTTAATCTGTAAGTAGTATCAGTAGGCTACGTACAACAAATTCCTGAACAGAATTTAACTCTGGGCAAGAGTTATACTCTGCTGAGAAGTTTTGAGGAATGATCCAGAGAACCTACAAGTAATTATTTCGCACTTATTATTATTATTTTAAATTTCTGGGAGAGGAGCCCCCGGACCCTCCTCTTTTCGTGGATATTCCATACCCCCAGTAATTGCAAACTTTCCTTTATGTCGGCCCCTCCATTAAGTTCTGGATCCGCCCCTGCTATTCCTCAGTACAAAAAAAAAAAACAAACAAACAAACAAACAAAACAAAAACTGTAAGACTAGTATTGTCACCTAAGGCTATGGTCGAGAAAATGGACAATCCCAACGGTAAGTGAAAATCGATTGTCCTCTAGATGTTATACCAGAATGAAGTGCGTATCTGTTAATTCAAACATTTACAACATATTTGGATGAGTGAATGTTTTTTAGTACCTACCGTACTGTATAATAATTGACAGTACATAGCCTAATGTTTTCGGAACTGATTGTATAATATGAATTATCTGGAAGAGGGTAAACATTAATGTCAGTGAGTCAGTCAGATAGCCGCGTGGCTTTATATTACAAGGAAACGACGTAATACTTCATTAGTTTTCAATTTACTCAAATTAGTTGCTTGACCTTGATTTTTTTTAAGTTATATATTTTAAACAGCTTCTAGTAAGGATTACCGAGAACCAAAAGTATAAAAATTACTTTAATGATAGAGCATACTCCATTGGTACCGGAGCACATTTAACAAATTTTAGAGCTCATTTGCATGCATATTTCGTCTTCTGATAGATCACTTAACTTCCGGGCCTAAAATATTATCGAACATTTAGGATTTGTATCTTCGCTCTTTTTCAGTTAAATTTACTGTTTTCATAAATAATTATCAATTCTGTTGCTACCACAGGATGAAAAAAGTTACGCGAAAATTACACACTTATCAATTATTACGAACATATTAGACATACTTGTATACAGCACCAATATACCCTGAAGATCTGTACAGTAATAAAATTCCACCTGTTTAACCGTAAATTTCTAATTAGAATTTCAATAATTATGTTCAACTTGAACCGATTCAACCAATGCTGATAAAGTAAACCACTGCGTTTACCCGTTCAGCAATTTGTATTTTGGGATTCGGAGCAAAGGGTCGCGTTTTCATCTCCAAGAAATAAAAAGCCTCGTTAATATTATTATTATTATTATTATTATTATTAATATTATTATTATTATTATTATATTCGTGTTTCTCATTCTTGCATTGCTGTCACTACCGATAATGGCATGAACAGTCACATGACTGAAATTTCCAAGGTTACGTCAAATTCATACATAACGTTATGACGATCGATGGTAGGTCTATATGCACAACCTTGTTAAGTGGGTACCTGAGAATCTTCTGTACTTGAAAATACAATGGCGGATTTTGTGAATTTTACCATTCATAAACACTTAATACAAATTTAATAAGTATCTGGTTACACAGTAGATTATACGTTATCAACTGATAAAATCATATGGATGGTAGAATGAGCACGCTAATCCAAACGCAATATTAATGACACAGCATGAAACTATATCCACATTTTCACATTTTCAATTTGATCAATCAAGCAGCAACTCTCAAACAATTCCCTAAAATCGATTGACCATTCCTTCCGATTTCAAAATATTTCTACTAGTATTTTTACATCTATCTCTTAAAATTAATTACTATGCCTATCTCCTATTCATTCTACAAACGTAAGATTTATCCATCTTAGCCTGCGCTATTTAATAAGTTGGAATCAGCCGAAACTGCGTAGTATCGTAACTCATTGTCGCCAGTACATCTAGCGCTTGCGCATTCAAATAAAAAACAGTTGCGAAACTCAGTTACGAAACCTAATTTCGTCGTGTAAACTAGCCTAAGTAAATATTTTGGTGAGCGACAGAAAAGTTGAATATTTTCGTTACAGTTTACTCTACTATTGTATAAATTGGCACAGAATATCTTTAACCCTTAGTTCTAGATCTAGAGTATCGCAATACAGTAGTCCGGTTAAGTGTTAATGCGTTTCGCAACTACTGAGCATGAGAGAGCTACTGTTTTAGGCTCTTTTTTCTATTTCAATTCTTAAGATTACGAGAGGTATTTTGGGCATAGCAGGCAGCATATTACTGAATGAAAGGGCAGTAACACGATACTACAAAGGCACTGTAAGTTACGTATAAAGACACCAGAAGAATACTGTTCGTTATTTTTGTGTAAATAAGTTTTAGTATACCAAATTATCATTATTATCAAAATTAAAGTTATTATTATTATTATTATTATTATTATTAATATTATTATTCCTATTGTTAATGTTTTCATAGTGTTAATATGTTGCTATTTTAGTATTGATTTTATTTATACTAATACTACGCTTTTATCATTATTACTATTCCTAATATTATTGTCAACATTAAGGGAAATTATGCTACATACTCCTTGATCGGTAAAACGAAGATACCTTCTTAATGAGTTAGCCTAAATTACTGGGAATTTTAAAACATAGCTTGAAGAAGAAAAATTAAAAAATAACTCACCTCATTCTAATCCATGTTTTATCTTAAATCATAAATATTAAAATCCTTGATACTTAATTTTATGCACAGAACGAAAGCTATTAGCTAAATGGCGTTGCTGAGCGATGGTCCAATAATCCGATTGGTTTTTAATTGTTTGCTTCATTTCGTTGAAAAGTTCCCATAAAATACTCAATTGTCATTTAGACTTAAGAACACAATTCTTTCTGCTATAATAGCGAAGTTAGGACGTTCAAAAATCATCAATATTACAATGGAGATGTCTATAGAACGATGTTCTGTCTGCCGGTTACCAAACTCTCGTCTTGCTAACACAGCGGCCTTTCTCGTAAACGATAAAAAGATATTTCTTCGAATTTACGTTAAATATGCAAATACTACATTTTTGTGTGTCTTCTGATCTATCCATCCGTTTGTACAACTAATCGCCTTCCTACCTGCTTCATCTATTTATCGTTCTAGACTGGTTAAGAAGTATTATAAAAACTTATTCTCAAGCAAACATATGAAACAAACCAATTCGCGTATGAATTATCATCACCACCATCTTCATTATCACTATTATTACCATTACCATTATCATTATGGCGTATATTATTTCTACATTATTTATTATTATTACAGCTCGCTGAATACTTAACCAACATAGATACAGTATTACTGTTCCATTATACCAAGCAATCATTTGTCCATTAATTTAGAAAATCATAATTAAGATAGATTTGTCCCTTATTAGAATGCATACTAACCCATCGCCGAAAAGAATTATAAAAATTAGATGAAGAGCTTTATTGGTGTATCTCTTCTCACCTGATGCTAAAACGAACAAATGATCCTACACAAATAGACAACAGATATTCCTTATCATGCCTGATTGATTAGATACTGTATAAGGATATCAGTACACAAGGATGATTTTTATGATGAAATATTTTTGGGCAATTCTGTTTATTGGAATATGGGCTCAGATGATGATCCTCTTTTATTGGAACAGAAGACCTTGGGAAATGGTTGGTTTTTATTTTTTAACGGCGGGGTGTAATGCAACTTAGGACTGTTACCGTCGCCAGTGTGCCGGAATTTTGTCCCGCAGGAGTTTCCATACATCTAGGCTACATATGGGTCTTTCACATTTATGCACACATAAATACCATCGACCTGGGCCGGAATCGAACCCCCGATCTTGGGCACAGAAAGCAAATCCCTACTGACTGCGCCACTCTGGTCTATTGTGTTGGTTGGTTATACAAAATAAATACGAATACAATTAAATTTACCAAAGGTGTAATTAAAATAACGCTTTCCTTTAAGTTTTCGTTTAAAATTATAGGCATCGTTAGGGTTTTCTTATAACCATATAGGCCTACGCTATATGTATTGAAAACCCAGCTCCATCTTAGGAACCAAGCTTGACGTGTATATAATCGGTAATAGGTCATGGTTTTCGAGTTGATATTCTTCGGTTAAAACACTTCTGTTAACCATTATTATAATATTGGAATAATTGTGGGTGTGTGTGTCTGCTTGAAATAAAAAATATGACGCATGCGTAGTAAAAGATAAAACCAGCGAACCGCACTAGGCCCGTTTAATTGAATTAAATTTTTACCCCATTTATCAGAGCCACATGATTACATAAATGCATACTTCTTCAGCTTTTGATTGATCTGAAAGAACACCCTACAACATCCTTTCAGTTAATGGGGTTATGAACAACAAGAAGCCAGGATTATAATATACCTAACAATTCAATTGTGAAATCAGTAGCCTACTACTGTTTGAATATTAAATTGTCACTATGTTTTTATTATTGCCGATGTTGTTATTTCCTTCATTATATAATCAATTAAACAAACATATAAGTAATGCCTTATATACTTGGTCAATGAGCTACAAAAAACGTCGTACATAGCGGTAAGAATATTGTTTCCAGTACCAGCATCTAATGTACGAAAATGTAAGAAAACAGCGGGGCCCACTTCCTTAAGGCAAGCCAAGGGCGAAAAAGTTTGAAAAGTTGAAAGAAATACATTTTAAAACACGTAGGGAAAAGCAAGCAGATGCAGGGTTCTATTCTCAGGTAATGAATAGTCACAAAATATTACTACACTAGCTCAGACTTTCAGTTTTTAAAGAGCATTTTTTTCTCGGGTTCTACCCAAGAAAAGGCACCACTTGGTGCAATTTTGCACCCATCTCAATAAAATTGTGAAGTCTGGTGTAGAAAATGTAAACAGAGGTACATAGCATTTTAACATTTGCATTTGCATAATAAACTATGAAAAAAGAAGTAAAAAGTACATAGGAATATTTTTTTAACTCCTGAGCAGAAGAGGAAAGATCTCGATAGTGTCATTCCCTATTATTATACTGTGTTGCATAAGGAAAAAATAGCATAATTATATAATCTCCTTTGACATAGGAAGTTTATTTATTAGATGTCAATAAACGATTTAATGTATATTTATTTATTTAAATATAGTATGAGTCAATAGTTCATTATATTAATATTAAGTATTAATTACAATATTAAGAGATAATCATAGTAAATAAATCCTTTAACACGTAAAATAAAACATAAAATAATTAATAACTCAAAAAATTTCCATGAAAATCTACAAATAGTGAAATCCTTAGCAAAGATTTTAGAATTATTGGTTAGTAATTGAGGAATGCGATATTTCAATGCGCCTTAAAATTGCGTAGCAACCTCGCAATTTGTAACTACAAACAACTTGCTTCGATGCATTACGCAGATCAAGCAATTAGCCTGTAATAATGTATCGATTCACATGTTATCCCATTATCAAATGTCACGGGATTATAAGGCATAACACACTTAACATAATTAAAATAGCAGGCATATAGCCTATTACTACATGCGAGTCCGTTTGTATATATTCGTTAAATAGCACTTGAACACAGCTTTCATTCATACACTTATCCTGTCCTACCACAACTTGGCGTTAAAACAGACACTAGCGGACACTGGGGATTTTATATCAGTGTTGCACGACACCATTAAGATGACTATAAAGATTAAAACGGCATATTATTTTAAATGTAGGGAACACTGTCACAAAAACACATGGATTATTGATATTAGTGTATCTTCGTGTTAAAAGAGACTTGATAATGAGGAAAACTGACACGATGGATTTTGTTCTCATTTCTGCATGACCATTACCAGTCAATATTTTATCAATTATTGCTGCGCTACGCAACATCAGTGGCAGGGCAATGATATCAGAAAATACTTAAGATAAACCCCTAGTTTACGAGGAGCGTACCAGCGTAAACATATACTAGTGCTGTCAAGGAGAATTCCGATAACATATGTTATACAACACATAAACAGGATCATGCCTACTTACTGTGTCTTGACATTTTCGCTCGTACGAAGCGTATAAGTGATGCTAATTGTGAACCCATAGTTCCTGGATATGTAAACTAAATATTTCGCGAAGTGAAGGAAAAAAGTTGGCACCACCTAGGTTGTCGAGTAAAACGTCCCCACCACCTTCCAACGACAGCGTTTAGGCCGATGCATGTATGGATTGCTGTAGGAAGGCGTCCATATTGAATACTGGCGACACCACCGAGCAGCGACTGACCAACTTGTTGCCAAACTCAATCTATACGGCGCCGGCGCCCCATGTGGCTCGCAAGCGTCGACTTGTGACGTCATATCCTTTACACCTCTACCGCTGTTTTATGCGCCAATTCTGAAACTACGGCACTGTCATTATCTCGTGCTAATGCAGGGATGCTAGCAGCAGGGCTCCTTTAACGTGACCCAGGAAATCTCGGAGGTAAAAAAGTTTACACCTTCAGAAACTTTCCCTTAAAGCAGATAATGTGGTCATCACCAGATTTTTTAGTATTAAATATGCATCACTTAGCGTCGCTGACTACAGATCCGTCGGCCCGGGTTCGATTCCCGGTACCTCCTCGGATTTTTCTGAGGTAGGTAGGTCTGGTAGGGGTGCACTCAGCCTCGTGATTCCAAACTGAGGAGCTACTTGATAGAGAAGTAGCGGCTCCGGTCCAGAAAACCACCATTAACGGCCGTGGGTGTCGGCATGCTGACCACATGCCCCCCAATCCTGCCATCTGCCTACGGGAGATGATGCAGCGGTCGGGTGGTAGGCCAAGTCCCTCCAGGGATGTAGCGCCACGGAGTTTAGTTTTTAAATATGCATCACGGCAACACCATTAACTTAGTTTTTTGAGATGTTTCATATTCGCATTTAGAAGTCGTCTTTAAAGCTACTATATTGTAGAAAAAATGTCGATGGGTTTTTAATAGACCTAAATGGTGCAAAAATATACGGCATATTTTTTCACATAAGCTTATACGTTTTATAGCGTTTTTCTGTGGCGCAAGATGTTATGTAGACTACCTTATGGCATGGGTATGTTACATAAATTACCAATGATCATAGCTTTCATAGTATGAGTTTATAAAACTGGCATATGTTCTGACATATTGCATTAAAACCATACTTCTTTCATTTCTATGTCGGTACTACAAATGTTAATATTTCTATAGAAATGTTCTGCACAGAAATATATTCATTTTAACTGTCTCTTAGAACTTTACTATGCAAACTTTTCATATAGCCTATCTTCTACCATAGACAAGACAGCCTAGAAAAATTTAAAATTAACATGAGTAAACCGTCCTATATGTAATTGTTATAGAATAACAAATATAGCTGGCTAATTATTCAAAGTTAGAAGTTCAGAAATGTAAGTTTTCATCCAACTTATTTTGGAAAAACAAGTTTTCATCAAACCTAAGTTAATGTTTTAGAAACAGAAACTAAATTCTAGGAGTGGCACAAAGTCCACGATCTAAAGACTAAAACTATAATTAAATATAATGCACCGTTTAGGCCTATATGCAACGGGCTGCACAGACAGATATGCAGTACTGTACACCATTCCGAAAATATTTGACTGGAATAATAATCTACATTGAATATCGCGCATAAGTACTTTGTTACAGTATATTTGACAGTTGTAACATGATCTAGCAGTCATTTTGATGATTTTCGGTCATATTCATCGTATTTTTAGATTTTCAAGCTTTTTCATACACTTTTCATACCAAGTTGATTTTGACCCTTCTTTGAATTTCTTACATTATGTATTTTATTTTTTCTTGGAAACTGTAAAATTTATTTCCTTCCCTTTTACATGGAATGCAAGAAATGGACTTGACCCTTAATATCTGACAAACATATTTGTTTATTGTATCCCAAGAAGCGGAAGGTATGGGTGGGACTAAAAACTAATGACAGGGTTGAAGCCCATTTGAGGATAAACTTTTTTAAGCGTTAAAACTGACATACTCCTTCATTTGGAAGGGAAGTGAATCTAATCGTTTCGTATTACTGTACATGATTTACGGGAGGTTAGTGTGCCTTACACCAAAAAAGAGCAGGCACCTGGACAAAAGATATCAATTTCAAATCCACACAATATTCCCTTTTTCTTTTAACTTCCTTTGTATGTCTTGAGCTGTTCTCCCACCGACATGGTATCAAAATCTAAATTCTTTTTCCCCCTTTGACGCCAGTGTTAAAACATGGTTTCAACTTGACTTATGCCTTAAAATGCTCTCTTAGGAGCAATACTATAAACCTGACCTTTTACCTATAGACTACTTGTCTGTGATCGCATTGACACATTCCGGTTTAAAATAGACTCAAATCCTGGATACTTAAGCTTGGTCGTCTTAACAGAACCCAGGAATAGACTAAGCTTTCTGCACAAAATAATTAATGTACATTTTGAAAAGTGAATGAGAAATGAACAATAATATTGGAATAACAAAGCATGAGGTTTTAATTGCCATGCGGTCGGGTAAAAAGTAAAGTGTTCCATATTACAGATCATGGAGGCCCAGAGGATTCCAGGGGGTTGAGGCTCCCATATTTTTTAGACATTCGGAACATTAAGATGGTAAGGTTGTAAGCCTTACGCACCGGCCGCCTTTACCCCCAGGATTGCTCCGGGTACTCATTTATGTTAGAGGCTGAGTCGACCCCAGGGCCATAGTGCCACCAGAGGGAAAAACTCAAACGACTTCATCGGGAATCGAACCCGCGACCTTTCGGTTTGTAGCGCAGTGACGCTACGGCGTACCCCGTGCGTTCGGGTAGATGCTAATTTATATATAGGAATAAGACGATTTCCTGTTTTTAATTCATTTTACTTTTTGATAACGGAATGGAATATTAATGAAAACATACCTAAGCAATTCATGAAGCATGGGTGCATGCTGTGGGAACTTAATGTAGGCCTAAGCCGTAAATATGTTTGAGTGCCAGCAATTAAGTCAGCAATAAAGATAGCCATAAAACTTCCTAACCAATGGTAAGAAGGACAATGAAATGTCGTACCTAAACAATATTTCTGTACCTCAGAGCCAAAGGAACGTAACTCCAAATTTCATATTTTTTTTGTTTTTTCATATTCTTTACTAACTTCTTGACCTCTATTGAACCAATTAATATTAAATCCATAATTTCATTAGAAACCAAGATATTGAGAGCCAAATAGTAGTAACTCCATTCCCCTTTATTGTTCATAATTCTGTACCTCAGAGCCAAAGGAACGTAACTCCAAATTTCATATTTTTTTGTTTTTTTTTCATATTCTGTACTAACTTATTGATCTCTATAGAACCAATTAATATTAAATCCATAATTTGATTAGAAACCAAGATATTGAGAGCCAAAAAGTAGTAACTCCATTCCATTTTATTGTTCATAATTTTGTTTTTCGCTCCTCCTGTAAAATTTAGTTTTTGGCAGTTACGCTCGTTTGGCTCTGAGGTACAGAATTTTGTTTTTCGCTCCTCCTGTAAAATTTAGTTTTTGGCAGTTAGGCTCGTTTGGCTCTGAGGTACAGATTTTATAAATACGAGTAGCCTATGTCTGCTCATAAGACATAACACATGCACTAGCTCTCGAATCAAGAGGCTCAAGACAAACCGTAACATATCTAATTAATGATAATTCAGTAAGTTAATATCCTGGTTCTTCCTCTTTTTATAGGGCACATATCATGACATATGTTATTTTGCAACGTTATCGAGGCGTTCTATGTGACCTTTCATGATTGCTCGTGGAGGTGGTAGCTAAGCATTTTGTAACTTAATGACTACTGCAATAGTCGACTACAGAAGTCTAATCTTAAACAGTCAACAGTCATCACCAGGGCCCGGATTCTAATGACATGTCATCTTTTTATTGACGCTTCATAGACATTGCCAACTTGTAGATAAATCCTAATCATGGCCTCTAGATTATAGAAATGCATTTTTATTAGGCCATTTTTTGTCATTTTATGCAATTTTATATTTTTAGGGCATTTATTTCAATTTTAGGTCCCTATTTTGTCATTTTCGTGTCATTTGCTTCCTTATTTTGTCATTTTTATGCATTTACTTTAAATAAATTATTAGGTTATTAATTTATTATAATGCAACATTTTTGTAGTATCTACTTTAAAAACAATTTTCTTATTTTTCTTCTTAAATGTTACAATCAAGAACAAAGTTTTTAGACCTACAATATTCTGTCTACATTTACAGTTTTTAGAATCATGTACAAATTAGTCTATATCTTTGTGTGCACAATAATTTTTATAAATAAAATATCAGTTTTTAGGTCATTCTTTGTAATTATTAAGCCATTTTCTTTAAAATTTAGGGTCATTTTATAGGTCATCAGAATCCGGGCCCTGGTCATCACACATAGGGATTGATAATAACTCATTACATGACAACTCCTACTTAATTTCCAAACACAACAAATCTTCAAACATCAATTTCTATACGTAACCTACAGACGGTGATGTCATTGAAACACTAATGTCACTAAATACGTTTGACGTTTCCTTACCCAGCAGCGATGTTTCTTGATTACTTGAACGTTTTCAAACTATTCTCTTGAAATGCACAGGAACAAGGTATTTCACTAAACGAAAGAATAATATTTTTAACTAAATTCCTCCTTAAAAATTACGTTTCTTGGTAACCATACATTTCATTTAAGCAAAAATCCGGAATGTTTAATACCATGACAATACCTACACTTGATTGAATTTTTAAGAATTTTATATGTCTTACTACAAAACTGAGAACACACAGGTAAGTCAGGATCTACATCTACCGTACATATAAGCCTAGTTATTAAATTTGTAAATTTTTACTTCCTCTGCCCGTACCATAGGTACTATAGGTAGAGGAAGTATTGTTTTCGACCCCAAAATTCGAAGTTGAGTTTTTAGCATATATACACGTTTCAAGGCCCCCTGAATCCAAAAATACTATTTTTGGAAACATGTCTGTGTGTCTGTGTGTCTGTGTGGAAAATATCTGTGAACAAGCTAGCTCCAAAACGGAAAATCGTATGAAAACAAAATTTCGTATTTGGGTCATGTACCTTCTAAAGATGTGAGGATAAGATTGGCGACTATTTTCTCTTATTTTTAAGGGGACTTTACATGAAGAAATTTTCGTTTTTCGCGATTTTCTCGAAAACGGCTCTAACGATTTTCTTTAAATTTTGCACATAGGTTGCAGATACTAAGAGCTAAACCTTTTATTTGAAACATTTTTTCGAGAAAATTCTCTGAGGGGAGTTACAAGCCACCCACTGTTCACCCACTGTTTGTAGAAAGTTTGTCTTACGTGATGAACAACTGAATTCGCGCTCTTTCACGGCCTCTTATTTTATATAAGAATGTGATGTGAGAAAGATGTATTGTTGGCCATGCATAGAGTAAAGATGTATCTGAGGGAAATATTCGATAAATGTCGGAAATTATATTTTACGGCAGAAAGTTCAATAAACGTCTGCAGTCATTTGTTTTTTTTTAAGTTTGTTATATAGACTGCGCTTTTAGTCGCATCATTGAAAGAAGAGGTATTTATAGGATAATTAGCGTAAAATTGTGTCTTGCGATTCTGTACAAGGATATGTGAATACTGCTAACTTTTATTTGGGCAGAGGAAGTTATGTGACTTTCACATCAGATTTTTATTAATGTTATGCATTTTGCTGTTTTAGTACAGGGTTATTCCATGCCAAATCATCCAACAGTGGTTGCATGACCATTTTAGAAAAAAATAATTTTTTGTATATGAGTTCATACATGTTTCAAGATATCAAAACAAGTTTTCAAAAAAATCTTGTTTTCTTGGTTTCCCAGGGGTGTCCATTTTTCAATCCTGGTGTAACACATTTTTTGCGAATATAGCTGATTACGAATATTCTCATAACTCAACAACCATAAGAGTTAGAAATTTGAATTATGAACCATTTTGTAACTATTGAAGCGTACTTTCAGAAATACTTTATTGTTTTCTTCAACACAAAATTTTTCATATGAAAATATGAGTTTGAAATTCGGGTAAATTTTCCCCAAAAAATTACTTTTTGGACCAAATTTTATATGAGAAGGAAGTGATTGTAAACGTTCAAATTTGTGTTATATTCAAACCTACATGTGATTTGTCTGTGAGGAAAAAATCATGGTCTAAAAATACATCCCTTATTTCTAAACTGGCCTCGAATATTAGCGTTTTTCAGATTTTGACTACCTTTGGGCTTAAATATCTCTGGTGGGTACCTTTCAAAAAGTCTGAAAAATTGCATAAAAGAAGCCTTTCATGTCCCTAACTCACAGTTAAAATTTCTATTTCTTGATTCAACTCCTTCTATTAATTTTATAGAACTGAAATATCACACTTTTTAGGGTAGCGTATTTGGGAGAAACTACATAATATGTGATAGTGAGATATTTCAACTCTATGAAATTAATAGAAAGAGTTGTTTCTAGACATAGAAATTTTAACTATGAGTTAGGCACATGAAAGGCTTCTATTATGCAATTTTTCAGATCTTTTGAAGGTTATCCATCAGAGATATTTAAGCCCAAAAATAGTCAAAATCTGAAAAACGATAATATTTTAGGTCAGTTTAGAAATAAGGGATGTATTTTTAGACCCTGATTTTTCCCCACATACAAATCACATGCAGGTTTGCACACAAAATGTTTTTGAATGTTTACAATCACTTCCTTCTCATAAAAAATTTCGCCCAAAAAGTTATATTTTTTTTTTGAAAAATTTACCCGAATTTCAAACACATATTTTAATATGAAAATGTTTGTGTTGATGAAAAACTATTTCTGAAAGCAAGCTTCAATAGTGATAAAATTATTCATAATTCAAATTTCTAACTCTTATGGTTGTTGAGTTATATGTAGTTTCTCCCAAATACGCTACCCTAAAAAGTGTGATATTTCAGTTCTATAAAATTAATAGAAGGAGCTGAATCAAGAAATAGAAATTTTAACTGTGAGTTAGGGACATGAAAGGCTTCTTTTATGCAATTTTTCAGATTTTTTGAAGGGTACCCACCAGAGATATTTAAGCCCAAAAGTAGTAAAAATCTGAAAAACGCTAATATTCGAGGCCAGTTTAGAAATAAGGGATGTATTTTTAGACCATGATTTTTTCCTCACAGACAAATCACATGTAGGTTTGAACATAACAAAAATTTGAACGTTTACACTCACTTCCTTCTCATATAAAATTTGGTCCAAAAAGTGATTTTTTGGGGAAAATTTACCCGAATTTCAAACTCATATTTTCATATGAAAAATTTTGTGTTGAAGAAAACAATAAAGTATTTCTAAAAGTACGCTTCAATAGTTACAAAATGGTTCATAATTCAAATTTCTAACTCCTATGGTTGTTGAGTTATGAAAATATTCGTAATCAGCTATATTCGCAAAAAATGTGTTACACCAGGATTGAAAAATGGACACCCCTCGGAAACCAAGAACACAAGATTTTTTTGAAAACTTGTTTTGATATCTTGAAACATGTATGAACTCATATACAAAAAATTATTTTTTTCTAAAATGGTCATGCAACCATTTTTAAAAAATTTGGATGATTTCATATGGAATGACCCTACAGTATCTATAAAATTTTGTTACATGTAGTTGCGACCTTGAGCAAATACGTACAATCGTGGGGGAGGATTTAGGAGTAGCTCTTCTTTAAAATGGCTTAATCGTGTGCTCCTGCACAGACAATAAATTCCTTGAAATATATCAAAGTTATATTGCAATCATTGTTCAAAAGAAATATTACCTCTATTTTCAAATAGCTTCTCTCGATTTTCCAAAAGCATTTTAATGACTACTTGATTAACTCTAACTTCAGAATCTTTTCCCAGTTTCCTAGAATGGCTTTAGAAGCAGCAGAACTAAACTACCAAGTATATTAAAAGGTCACATTATTCAACCCTTTCAGAGCTGAATTTAAACACTGATAATAAGGCAACCATCGAGCGAAATCGTTAGTGGGCTCTAAAAGTTTAAAACGAGGAAAATTTATTTTAGATAGCTGGTTCCTGCGAACAGCAACCATAATATGAGGATAAAAACCCTCATATTTCAACAGAATTCATTAATTAATCTTTTGATTTTGTAACTTTGCTTTCATACAATTCTGAAGCGACGCAGTAATGTTGAAGTGCACAATAGGTATCAGTAAATCGAAATACAAGACCCTAAACTTTCGTTAAATTTTCTGGGGATAATAAATTGAAAGGTTCACATAAAAAATATGCTACACGATCCATTCGACTTAAATCCCGAAACTTTACAACTGTACAGCTGGTACTGACATCAATTAATTGAGAAACAGTTACATCAGAAACATATCATTTGTAAATAGATATTTGTCGTGGTATGTAACATCTTATGAACTATTATCACGACTGGAGTCCCTTCCACAACAAAATTAAATGTTTTAATAAACTAATAGGGAACCATCCTTCCTAGAATAACGGTAGATACGGCATTACAGTTAATGCTGAAGTATAAGTTCCCAACAAATCGTCACCTAGTATTGGAGTGTCAGAGATTGAACAATACATTATTTCGGTAGGTGGAAAATTGGTTTCGCAATATATGCATATGATGCATACTTAAACTAAGTGTTCTAATAGACATCTCATTTTTCGCGAAACGTGGAAAGCTTTATTTTTTATGGGACGAACAGAAAACTCCAGTACTCAGTTGATGAAATGTGAAAATTTCCAAACCATAGAAGCTACTGTAGGATTAAACTTTAAGTAGTTTTTTAAAACACAAGTTGACGTCTGTTTTGAATCACAATTGATTGAAATCTACCTTTATTTGTGTTTAGCAGTTGATGATGAGGTACGAGATTAAAAATAATTGTTTACCGGTACATGTTTTGAGTAATTCTGTATCGATGTTAAAATATCCTACATGTAAAAACACGTTTTGTAGAATAAAATTGACAAAGTTAGTGTATAGTAATCACCAACTTACACACAATTTTATGGTCTGTAATTTGTATGGGTTCAGAGGTGTTTGAATGTAATAGGCTACCTTCACGCTGAGCACATCTATCGTTAACCATACGTTAAAATAAGAAATTTTCTCATCTGAATTATTCCTTCCGCTTGCTCTATGGCCTTGGTTTCGACTCAGCCTCCAACAGAATGAGTACCAACCCTGTGGTAAAGGCTTTCGGTGCTTAAAGCTGACAGCCTTACCACTTTAATTTTCCGACTGTCTGAACATCTGAAAGCTTCAACCACTTTTAGGGACGACAGGGGCCTCCAAGAGCATTATTGCAGATATGAGTAATGAACTACTTTTAGGACGGAACATTCGGCAAATAAAGGGAAAGTGTTATTAGAAGTGAGGTACGGTTATGATTATTAATATATAACACGAATTTGCTATTTTTGAACTTGAACTTTCTTCACAAGTTCAGTATATTCAACACAAGCTAAGTATGCAATTTTTAAACTTACACCACGATTTTAATTTATATTTTACTTTAAATTTACGTAGCCTACAATTCAACGTAAATATAAAGTGAAAATTAGTGTCCGAATTAACATGCTAGTCGAAATTTGCTGTTAACAGCATTCTATGATTTGAAACGGTAATTATTTCGGGAATTACGAACACTGATCACTAAAATCAGTAAGACCTAAATTTCTAGGCTATAACAAAACTGATTTATAATCATCAAAACATTAAAATCATAAATTGTCAAGTACTAAGTGGATGTGCTTCTATGAGAAACTTCTGTTCTAAGCTAGTAACTTGTTACATCAGTTAAACTAATCATTCTATTAATGCCCTTAGGCTCTTAGATAATAATTGTGGTTCTCTGGGCTAAAGACGTCGATCTTAGGCAATTAAGTGCTTACCCGTAAGAAATATCCGATGTATATTTGAATACCGGTACACGTAAAGAATCCATAATTAACAAACTTTCGAAGGTAGGATGAAATACAACAATTATCGCGGACGCTTGAGTAGGCATTTCGTTTTACGAACTGATTTCCTAAGACAGTTCTAGGCTCGTTTTATAAGTTACCAAATGCACATCCTACAGCCAGGGCCGTAGCAAGGTCCTTCTGCGCCCTTGGCGAGTTTGACAAATCTGCGCCCTCCAATAATGGGGTGATCTGAACAATTTTTTTTTTTAATTTCTGTAAAATTGTTTATTGTTTTAATATAAAAACACTGTTATTATCAAAGATAACCTAAACCTCATTTTGAAAATGAACTAAGTGTTGGACTTTCAAGGTACTAAAACCTTATTTTCAGACGAATAAACTATTTAAAAAATAATTAAATCATAAAATCTAGTATCAAAAGTAAATTACATAATACATAACATAGGTAAAGTATTTTTTCGAATAGTTGAACCATTTTCATCTCAATAATAACGTACTTTTTAAATTTTTATTGTCGTTATATCTTTCCATACTGTTCATGATTTATGTTATCATACTCTGTCAATAAGAATCGTGTTAATTAAAGAACGTTGCATGACTTCTTTTTGTTTGTAGACAATCGGCATTATACTACAGATAGTTCACGTGCAGTAATTTTTAATAACCTGAAAGATTTCTTCCATTAACGTGGAATTTTTATTGCTTGATAAATTGCACCAGTCTACAAAATGCAGGATTTTTCATGGTTAATTTTGCGCCCTCTTTGTACCTGCGCCCTTGGCGGGGGCCCACCTCGCCACCGCCCTGCGGCTACAGCCTACAAGTACAGTATTTTCGGTACAGGAACGATCAATTTAAGGACTCCATAAACAGTGACGGATACTTAAGACAACATAATTCCACGCACAATTAATTCAAATCACAGAGGTATTTTTAATAACCAGCAGCATTTAACCACTCACAATGCGCACTTCTACGATTGTATCGTAGCACACGGTTCATTTGCATTTCCTATAAGCACCTGCTTAACTGATCGCGTACACACTTCACAACAGTCAAGGCTACACTGATTATTACCGTCCTCTACATTTCACGGTGAATATAAGGAACGTCACCAAATCGAATTATTACTTGTACCATATACGAGGAAGGAACTGTACAAAGCAGGCATACTAAACCTATGTTTGGATACCTATTGGTATCTTATTTACTGAGAAACCGTGATGTAACATAAAAGTTGCCATTGCATATATGGTTGCTCCACTTCCTTGACGTAGCCTACTCAGATTTCTCTGTTTCCTGACTTGTCAAAGGTGTAATAACTAGAGCTGGAATTACTATATACGAGGGGGATCCAGGAAATAACGACCGTTTTGTTGTAGTAATTAAAAAAATCATATTTATTTGAAAACACAAAGTCTGTTACATAACTGAAGCTTCCTTTACTTCTCTACATAATCACCACCCACATTTAAACATTTGTCGTATCTGTTCACTAGCTTTAGAATTCCCGTGTTATACTCCTCTGCCGCCAGTTCATTAAGCCAGGTGTTCACTGTCTTTTGGGATTGCAAAGGTGTTCTTTTGCTGGATTTCATGCCAAAAGGCACTACGATCAATGCAAATCGTTATTGTGAGTCTTTACGAAAACTACGGCGAGCCATCCAAAACAGGAGGCGAGGATTGCTTTCGAGAGGAGTTGTGCTTCACTCGAGAATTGCTGGATCAATCTTTGATCATCCGCCCTATAGTCCAGACCTTGCTCCTAGCGATTTTCTGAAAGACTTTCTGGGTGGTACGCGTTTTGGAAGTGATGAAGAGTTGAAGAAGACAGTGAACACCTGGCTTAATGAACTGGCGGCAGAGGAGTATAACACGGGAATTCTAAAGCTAGTGAACAGATACGACAAATGTTTAAATGTGGGTGGTGATTATGTAGAGAAGTAAAGGAAGCTTCAGTTATGTAACAGACTTTGTTTTTTCAAATAAATATGATTGTTTTAATTACTACAACAAAACGGTCGTTATTTCCTGGATCCCCCTCGTAATTTCAAGTTTTAGTCTTTGCTTTTAGACTGTGGAAAGTCATAAATGTCCATGGGACACCATGTGGCGACTATTTTAGTGAATTTTCATTTTTCATGTTTTTACACAATTACAGACATTTTAAATAAAGGTGTAATAACTACAGCTGGGATTTCTATATAATTTCAAGTTTTACTCTTTACTATTAGACTGTAGAAAGCCATAAATGCCCATGGGACACCATATGATGACTATTTTAGTGAATTTTCATTTTACATGTTTTTACATAATTGCAGACTTTTTTAAAAAAAAGTGTAATAACTAGAGCTAGGATTACTATATCATTTCAAGTTTTACTCTCTACTTTTAGACTGTGGAAAGCCATAAATGTCCATGGGGCATCATATGACGACTATTTTAGTGAATTTTCATTTTACATGTTTTTATATAATTATTATAGACATTTTTAATAAAGGTGTAATAACTATAGCAGGGATTAGTGTATAATTTCAAGTTTTATTCTTTACTTTTAGACTCTGGAAAGCCATAAATACGGGACACCATGAATTTTCATTTTACATGTTTCTACGAAATTATAGGCATTTTACATATTCTTGATATATTAGACTACAATAAATTACATATTTAACCATTTTTATATTTATATGTGTAAAATGCTTTATTGACATTCAAAATTGAAGCCCTGCCTATGATCACTTGCTGAAATAGGTGGATGACTGACAGTTCTTCAAGATGACGACTACAACATGTAAAGTAACCTCTAAAATGGATACTAGCAAGATTCCAATTAACTTCGACAGAAAATGACAAGCTTCTCCCACACCACTGAAAAAAGGCGGCTGAGGCCCAAGTTCGAGGCAGTTTTTACTAAAAAGGTATGCTGTAAGCCTTTAGTCACCTACAAGTAGCTAAAAAGTGTTGGTTTTCGAAAGAAACCCTAGATATTCAAAATTTCTCAGTGTGTCAAATTCTACATGGAGAATTAATGATCTTCCTAACCGGATTTCCTCTGGAAAGATTGTTTTCATCAAATTTTCCCGTCTTATATAATGTGACAATGAAAGGGCATTTTCCCCCTATAAGAACATTCTTTCTCACGATGTCAATCAATGATCCCAGAGAACGTAGAAAAATATGTAATTGTTCGCTGTGATGAAAAGTCTAGTCTGTCTTAATCTGTATCTGGTTTCCTATACCCCCTATGTTGGGGCGAAGGGCCTCCAAGTGGAGGTATCTGTTACTATGTGAATTTTGTTACACTTTTTTCCGAGAGAGAGCAGAGGGACAGGTGGTAAGCCCATTGACCTCCATCTCAATGGGTAAGCCCATCGCCTCTCAACCCCCCTCAGGAAACTATGGTATTACTTGGACGTGAAAGTGCCCAGAAATTTTGTCCAGAGGCTCTAATTTAGGCTTGGAGTTCTTCTACGTGTCGTAAATATACGGCACGGGTTCCGCAGCTTAAATGACTGTCTTAAAAGTAATAATAAATCAATGGTATTAAGTGTGTGGGATTACATATTTTTATGACTTTAAATATTATTCAATATATTACACTATTTTTCACTACATATTTAAGTATATATTTTCCAAATAAAACTACATAAAAAAATCCTAGTTCTAATTATCCTAACAAGGCTATCGCAAAAAGAAAGATTTAAGCTGACTACTGCTGAGATTTAAAATAATATTATTAGCTTCCACAATTCGTCTCTTTTGGCATATGTCAAGTATTTAGCTAGGCATTTAAATTCACCCTTTAGTCGTATACAGTCAAATTACAAGAAAAGCTTTGAAATGCTGTCCATTTTCGTAGAATGGCATCTAGGTTAAAGCTCTAGGGCGGTCCTAGAGGTTAGAAATAGAGTAGATCTACACCGAAACCACCTTCAAACTAAAAAGAATCCGTCAAGACGCTAACTTCTATCATTTGTTTCAATTGTTGTGAACGGCTTTGGTATTATCAAAATTAGCGGGTGCGCGGGCAAAGATAGTTAAGTCCACCATCCTGAAAAATTGAGATATGTCCATAGAGTTATAGATAAAAATGTTCTCTACATTTGTGTTAAGTCCAGTAAGTCATATTCACAAACGTATGGTAGTTATTGGCGTGTACCTCATGGGTTTATCCGTCTCTAAAGCGATGTTGGGCGGGTAAAGTGTGTTAAGTCACTCTTAATTCTCAGTAACAAGAAAGTGGACTTAACTCACTTTACCCGCGAACCCGCGAATTGATATATCAAAACAAAACAACCCACTTGATTGTGAACGTTAAATTTTTAGGTAGATTTTCGAAGAAAAATCTGCCTATTGCAATGGATACCACTTTATGATTTTCGAAAAATTCTTTCATATCTTTACGTTTCATGCTCCCCTAAGTACGAAACCACCGCCCGTTCAAAAAAAAATGTTGTGATATATATATATATATATATATATATATATATATATATATATATATATATATATATATATATATATTTATATATATATATATATATATATATATATATATATATATATATATATTGTATTTATATCTTTACACGATAGCGGCCGTAATTTTGAAGATATTTGAACCAAATTTTATTATGTTATTTCTAGGCCCAATAGTTCGGACAAGTTCGTTAATGGGCAAAATTGGCCCAAGGGGGTGGTCGGGGGAGGGGGTTGAAATTTTAAAAAATGTATATCTCGGCCCCTATGAAGTATAGAGGGAAACTTTGTTTGAATAAATTAGAGTACTCCCTATGGAGTTTACAGTGACACCAACGATTCGGGGGTTCGAGTGAGGGTGGGGGTGGAGGTGGGGGTGGGGGATGAAAATTCGAAACTTTTGAAACCACGTCTTGTGGGGTATCGTTGAAAAGCTCTTGATGAGTACTCTACAAATCAATAAATAGTTTCTTGATAGCTCTCATATTACGCGAGATTTTAATGTTTGAAAATAATAACACTTAAAAGAATTATTATAATATCATAATTTTGTCTTGTTTAGCGGCTTTGCTAATTTTATTCATTGCTGATCTTGCGCACGGCCTCCCAGAATATTATATCCTATTCTTGTTGTCAAAACAAATGATTGTAGGCTCTTCCTCTTTACCGAATTCAGTTCTTATTACTGCAGGTTTACCAACTCAAGGCTAAAGAAGAAGAGTGCTATGCAGCGACAATAAATTAAACCAAAAGCACTTCAAAATCTACCTCCGCCTGTAGGCCTGCCTAAAGGGATTTTTTTTTTAGTTTGACCTTTGAGAACCATAACAATCTCCGAGCATCCCATACATACGGGACTATTTTTTCATGCACGTACGACGTACGTCATTTGAAACTTTATATCCCACACAGTAATGTCATATGAAACACGTCAAGCTGTCGCGGTTCTTTGTTTCGAACCTCTGACACAGCAACAGCAGCAAGTCTGCTTCTATTAAAACATAGACTAATGCACCTCCATGCATCGAGTAAAAGAATAACCGTCAATAGCGTAATGAGAGATTTTGGTAAAGAGAACAATCAATCAGTGGCGGACGCAGAATTTTCTTTCGGGGAGGGATTTGAGGAGAAAAAAAAGTTCACTTATATTTATGAGTTTATAAAACTGTAATCTTACCTGCAGTTTTGTATAAATGTGAAACGTGGCCACATTGCAGGAGGAACACAAGTTGAAAATATTTGAAAATAAATTTTAAGGAAAATATTTGGATAAAAGGAATACGATGTCTCTTTTCAATTGATGAAAAATAAGCAATTTATATATTTCCGAAAATGGATACAAAAAGATGCGTAAAATTTACCATATTGATTCGCATATATAACCTATTCTTTATAACTTACTTTATTTTTTCAACTTTCGGGGGAGGGATATAACCCCTCGATCCCCCCCTCTGCGTCCGCCAATGAGTCTTAAAATCATGTATATCCTAGGCCATGTGAACAAAAATCGATGTAGATACATAAGAACTATGCATTAACACTTTTTGTAACATAAAATTATTATTATTGTTAATACGATTATTAATAATGCTCTACTTTTGTTATACACTCTAAGCTTTTAAGTGGCTTATTAACAATAGTGTTATTAATTATTACAAATCGAATTCATAAAATAAGTGTAGCCTACGTGAAAATAAACGATCGAACAAAAGAAATCAAATGGTAGGAGTCGTCAATCTTCAAATTATTCCCAGAAGTTTAACACACTTTGCACACTATACATGATTTCGGCTTTAATGTAAAAACACTTATGAAAGACCTGTATAAATCATCTACATTATTTCTATTATGATGTGATAGAAACACGTGGCCGCGGCAGAAGTCATAAGCTCATACTCATCTGTTTTCACAAGCTGTACTTTTGTTTTGTGATATTCAGATCCCATCCCGTCTAAAGCAAGTCACACAGTAATCAAATTGCGCAGCCACATGAAACCATTTTTGTCATGCAATCTCTCGCGTCAGTGCGACACTTGCATAAAACATCCATCTCTTTCAATTCAGACAAATGACCCCCACAGGTAGGCTATGCAACACTTTAGTCGGGTTAGCAAGAATATACTGCCATCCTTACTAACAACTCACAACTTCAAAACACCTCTCTCCAGTTCTCTGAATGTAGTTCGTTAAGTACGCTCATTCAAACTTCTACTTTTACTAGAATTGATAACAAAACTACAGAGTTACTAGATTTACACAATCATTCAATATTGTTCACCCCATATTAAGGGGAAAACCTGCACTTTTCTTTTCGTGACCAAGTACAATAACAATTTTGAAGTATAGGCAACTCTTTTCCTAAAAGGCTCCATAATAATTTTGTTTATCATTTGGTATTAACTGTTCATACTGAACCCGCAGAATCTATCTTAAATAATGTTCTTAAGGGTAGTTATAAGCCGTTTCGACTCAGCACTGAAACATTGCGCAGTAACGCGCACTGAATGCGTAGGCAGCAGCAACGCACCTTAACACTGCTACTCTATGTTGCCTAAGCGAAAGCAGCGGAAAAAGCATCCCATCTAGAAGACTGCTACTCCGAAAAAGAATGGAACAAGCTAATTAGAAAATCCAGCTTAGGGTACAGAAAGTAATATGCCACTCAATAGATTGTAAATTTAAATCGCCATAACCCACGGATTTTGTATGGCCACAAACACAAACACATACACAAATATATATATATATATAGGTTTAATTTCTTTACTTGAAAGATTTTAGTTTGTACCGTGTTGGAAATACATTGACACGAAATAATAACTGAAAGGATATTGCAATCAACGTTTCCCCTTACCATCGTTGCAGAAGAAAAGAAATCCCATAATTTTGAGACATCACTCTTTGGGGGGGGAGGGGACATCGCAGCAAAAACTTGACCGGATAACAAAACTTTCTTAATCGAAACATTAAATTGTCTGCTACCTAAACATGCAAGAGCAGTAATAGTTTGATTGGAAGTTCAAGAAACAGGTTGTCTCGATAGCTATATTAAGTACAGTAATTGAGACAGCTAAACAGTTTAACGGATGGATAAAGACGTTCTTCTCTTTGATCAAATATTTTAATAACGCTTCTTACATCTTAAAACAGAACTCAATATTATGTCACCTTCTATACCCACTACCCGGTACATAGTACTCTACTTGACTGTGAATGATTGAAACTAACCCTAACATACCTTAGCAAACTAGGGTGTTTTTTTTTACGGAGTTTCAATAATATTACGATACTGATTAAAATACATGTCTCTACTGGCATATTAATGTTAAAGCAATGAGCCAAAATTTTCAGAAAGCATAGACAAAATTAAATAATACATTTCGTTGTCTAAGAGTACCTCGTCACAATGTTTGATAAATAACTATGGAAACTAAAGCTATTTTTTTTTTCAGAATATCTGTGGATGACTTTCTTTAACTGAGAAAGAGAGCAAAATGAAATAAAATTTGAGCATCCTGAGCTTATGCTTTATGAATTACAGCACACTTCAATATCTAGAATCATTCATTAGTCCAACCATTATTTTTAACATGATTTTCCTACAACAGAAAAAGTGTAATAAACCAGCATTTAGCATTTACGGTGAGTACCAAGTTCGAAATTTTTTAGAAGTCTTAAGGTAGGCCCACACTAAAATTTCGTAAAAAAAAGTACAAAATTTGACTTTTACAATTTTTTTCCAGACATTCCAGGAAGAAAAAGCAAGCAGAGGCTTCCATGCACTCAGCAAGATAGTTCTGTTAAAGGTAATGATTAAAATGACAAATATTAGCACGTCATCCTTTCGATTACTTCCATGTTCAAGCCTAGTGTAGAAAAAATACAAGAGTTGGCCACGCAAGAGTGGGCCAATGACGCGAGTTTCTGTGTCACAGCGTGCACAGCTCCAACTCCCGAGCGATCGGGTGAAATATCTACGCTAATAAAGCCGCGATCGGTGTAGTGATTCAGGTTCTCACATTTACCGTAAAAATTACAATGAAAATAACCACGTACCTCATCACAAAAGATGTTGGAAATGTCCTCCTCTTGCATACGCACAACACTGGCACCTTTTTAGGGAATTTTCTTTCACGCGTGTAAATTCAGCTTCCGAGATAGAGTTAATTTCTCTTGTGATACTGTTTTAAGTTCTTCTAACAGTAGCCTATGTGACTATTATTTATGGGGAACTTGAAAAATAAAGAGTATAGGTCAATTCCCCACACGATAGAACACTAGAAGAGAAATTAACTCTATCCCGGAAACTGAACTTACGCGCGTGAAAGAAAATTCCCTAAAAAGGTGCCAGTATTGTGCGTATGCAAGAGGAGAACATTTCAAACATCTCGTGATGAGGTAAGTGGTTATTTTCATTGTAATTTTAACGGCAAATGTAAGAACCTGAATCATTACACCGATCGCGGCTTTATGAGCGTAGATATTTCACCCGATCGCTCGGGAGTTAGAGCATGGGCAGCCGCGACGCAGAAACCCGCGTCATTGGCCAACTCTTGCGTGGGACTCACTGTAGAATGGCTGAAGATAGGCCTTTCCTTGTAGGGGCTAGGCTTTATGTGTGTAATAGTTCAACACTAATATATGTTTTATACTGTAAATTAAACACAAATATCCCGAAAAAGATTACAGACACACACACTAAGTCCTGATACGTCAAAATAATGCGCCATAAATTATTAGAATAGCTGGTAAGTCATTCTAACAAGTGGAGAAATTCAAATATCTGGGTGCAATAATTACAGATACAAATAATGTTAAGGCAGAAGTTAGGTGTAGAGTGAACTCATGAAATGCTTGTTTTAAGCAGTTCAGAAACTCTTGTCTTCTCGTCTTCTGTCCAGAAATCTAAAAATTAAATTTATGACAATATTATCCTGCCGGTTATATTATACGGATGTGGGACATGGTCCCTTCCTCTTCGGAAGAACATAATCTGTGTTCAAAAAGAAGGGTGCGTAGGAAAATATCCGAACCCAAGAGAGACGAAAGCGGGAACTGCAGAAAAACTGCATAATGAACTTCATAACCTGTAACATACTCTTACCGAATGTAGTAAGGGTAATTAAATCACGGAGGATGAAATGGGCAAGAGGAAAGATATATAAAAATGTTGACCGGGAGACCCGAAGGGAAAAAAACAATTGGAAGACCTTAGACGAAGGTGGGAGGACGACATTACTGGGTATAATAGATTTAAGGGAAGTAGGATTTGCGAGGAATGGTTGGATGGACTTAGCACAGAATAAGGTTGAATGGAGGGCTCATGTAAGTGCTGCAATGAACCTCCGGATTCCACAAAATACATAATATTCCTTTAGCTTGCTTAGGAATAGTCTACTGACATTGAGTAATTAAGTAAGTAAGAAGTAAGTAAGAACTATTAGTTATTACGTGACAAATCGTTTACAGACGCTTGGGTTAACTTGTTTGATTTCCGTGAAAATAAACAACCAAGAATTTGTACAAGCAACTCTATTTTAGCACGGCTGAACAATTTCACATCTGGTCATAGATCCAAGTCTGTATGTTTGGACATGCTCAACGGAGCATTCCAAAAACATAAACCTAGCAGTTACACAGAGCAAATTACCAAATGCAAACAAAAGCCTTTCGACGCGCTGGCAAATTGCTGATAGTTAATACAATAATACCTGTCTATCCCTTTCCAACTGTTCCATTGCTACTTGGTGGTACTATCGATCAGATGTGTGTACTATGTGACGTTCATTTTGTATGTGAACCGTACGTCATGTTAAATCAAAATATTTTATTTAAGGATAGAAACATAAACAGGACTTCCCATCTACTTTACATTCAAACGTTAATTAAAATTCGAAATGTACTACAGTATTATGAAACCTTAAATTAAGAAATTCTAGCCTATTATCGAAATTAATAAACCTATTCACAAAAATAAGAGTAATTAATAACACTAAAGCTAGGGACGAAGGAGAAGATGAAATAAAAAGGAACAGCTTTTCTAGATTCATTTGAATTTCACTTTTCTTTCTTAAATTTAAGTACGGTTTGCGTTAGTTCGCATGGGTTTCGGGGAATTCGTCACAATTTTTTCGTTACCGGTATCGTTATTGTTAGAATGGTACCTGATGAGATTGTGTAGTGGATGGGAAATGTCTGTCCGTCTGTCTCTACACGCGACAACTGGAATACGTCTTATCAGATTTTCATGAAACTTGGTACACACTTATAACGTCCATGAGATTTAGGTACAAATCGGTTGACCGGTACCGGAGTAACGCCCAATTGGGGGTCTAATTCCTTACAATATTACACTGAATTCATCAAATGCAATTCAATTCTCATGACAATATTGTTTGCAGTGTTCCTATAGGGGGTGGAAGTTGCAATACAATGGGCTTTGACAAATAACCCTACCCAGAATGATTTTCTCCAAAGCAAAACTCAATGGTTTCTTAAAGATGACCTATTAACACCGTCTGGCAATTTGTTATATCAGTTTACCTAATTTTATTATTGGCCACAGTTAATTCGCAATAAGATCGTATTCTTCACTTGTTCATATTAGTCATTGTGAGTGTGTTAGTTAATACAGTACACATATCAGTCACTTGTTCATATTAGTCACTGTGAGTGTGTTAGTTAATACTGCACTCATATTCGTCACTTTTTCACATTAGTCACTGAGTGTATTAGTTAAAACTGTAGGCCTACTCAAATTCGTCACTTGTTAATATTAGTCACTGTGTGTTAGATAATACTGCACACATATTCGTCACTTGTTCGTATTAGTCACTGTGAGTGTGTTAATACTGTGCTCACATTCGTCACTTGTTCATGTTAGTCACTGTGAGTGTGTTAGTTAACACTGTACTCATATTCGTCACTTTTTCATTAGTCACTGTGAGTGTATTAGTTGAACCTGTACTCAAATTCGTCACTTGTTCATATTAGTCACTGTGAGCGTGTTACATAATACTGTACACATATTCGTCACTTGTTCATATTAGTCACTGTGAATGTGTTAGTTAACACTGTACTCATATTCGTCACTTTTTCATTAGTCACTGTGAGTGTATTAGTTAATACTGTACTCAAATTCGTCACTAGTTCATATTAGTCACTGTGAGTGTGTTAGATAATACTGCACACATATTCGTCACTTGCTCGTATTAGTCACTGTGAGTGTGTTAATACTGTGCTCATATTCGTTCATATTAGTCACTGTGAGTGTGTTAATGCTGTACTCTTGTTCGTTACGTCTTCATATTAGTCACTGTAAGTGTGTTAATATTAATACTGTACTCATATTGTCACTGTAAGTATGTTAGTTAATACTTCACTCATATTCGTCACTTGTTTATATTAGTCGATGTGAGTGTGTTAGTTAATACTGTACTCAAATTCGTCACTTGCTCATATTAGTAATTGTGAGTGTGTTAGTTTATACTGTAGGCTACTCAAATTCGTCACTTGTTCAGTTGATCACAAATGACATATAAGTAAATACAATTAATAGCTCTCCGAATTCTGAGTTTGAGTATACCTTTCATCTGTGAGGTTCGGTTTGTTTATACTTTTCTGTTCTGGAAGCATGTGTTTTCTCCAGGTGATGCTCAGTTGCATATTATTTATAAGGTTTCATAGCATCAGAAAAGTTGAAGAATATAGGTGAAACAATAGCAAAGGTGCGTGCGACACGCTTGCATAATTTTACAACATTCTGTCTGATCAACATGCAAGGGCAAAGCTCAACTCATAACACTGTAAGATCTTTATTTTTACACTAAGTCGTGATGTTTAAAACTGAATTCTCACTCCTTTATTACACCTCACCTGCTATCTCTTACAAAACAAACTACAGTAGACCTATTTATACAGCGTTCAAGAGAGCTTCTGTACATACAGGAAGTCGTATATTTGTGAATAAGCCTATTCCAAGAAGAAATTTAATATTTTTTTCTGTATTTTCAAGAACACTGGAACAATTTTAATTGTTTTATACTGGAAATTTTGAAGGTTTTACCCATTTTCAAGGTTCCTTGTACTGTATATATGTATACAAGGCTGATTTGTGTGTGTTTGTATCTTTTTAAAGGTCTGAAAGTGTTATATACAGTTTGTTGAACTTTCTCAAGTTCTCAAATGTAATTTCGTGTTACGTTGTGATAATGATTTATCGTCTTAGGCATGATTAATTTTATGCAAATTTGGCTTATGCTATCTAAAAGCCCAAATTTATCATTTATTGTCTCGTTTATATGGCCTATTTTTTTACTGTGCTTCGTGAATTGCTTTATGTGTTCGAAACGAACAGCCTGTTCCTCTTAGACCTGTCAAACAATCAATAGAAAGGTAATTAGGTGCATTCACTCTTGTTTGCAGTCTAGTACAATGTTTCCAGATATGTACCACAGCACTTACTTCACTTAAGAAGTAGTGAATGACAGTGGCAATACTGGGGAAAGCCACGCGACTACCAGAGCACCTGTTCTTTGTCGGTGTCGAAGTCGGTGCAGATTTTCGGACTAGGGAACAATGCTATTATATTCTTTTGTAGATAAGACGGTTTGGGACGAGGCCTTCTTAAAATGGCACCAACTGTATTATAGAGTTGAATTTGCCCGTTTGTTTATTTCTTTGTTTTGTAAAGTTAAATTTTGCTTGTAGAAAATGGTTGATGTTCAGCAACAAGCTTCATCTATCAATTAAGAATGAATGACTGAAATTAACTATTTTGGCAGGTCAAAATAGTTGTTCTGAGTAGTAGCCTACATTTTATTGAAAAGAATACACATGCCAAAGGGGATCCAGTCACTTTGGCTTATGAGATACAATAAAACTGAAAGTAAGTACGGTATTTGGAGTACTGGCTAAATTAATAATACTGTATCAATCCTTATTTTTTTATTTGTTTACTAAATATTTTGATTCATTCGAGAAATAGTTTTATAGGCAATGAATGTTTTGTTCATAGGCCTAAATTCCATCTTGTGATGTTGCCTATAAAACACTTTAACCTAGAAAAACTATTAATTTTTGTAAGTATTCCCCAAATTGTCTAGTTTAACCATTAAATCTAGCCGGCTGTTTTCTTTGAGAGTGATGAATGATGAATAATGAAATGTTACTTTGGTGGCAAATTGACTTAACTACAAAACCTCAAACTTAGAGGACCAAAATTTCTACTCAGCGACTTCGATCTTTTAAGTAAACTTCAAAAATAATATGATTTCGAAACATTAATAAAGCAGACTAGGACTAAGGTATAGCATTTCAGGCAAATGCACAGAGTTAAAAAATATAACTGAAAATAAAATTTTAGAATACGAGTTTCATCTTTCTAACCACCGGTATCCAGAAAATGTAATTATCTTTAAAGAAGACAAGGATATAGAAGCATTCTAAACTCCCTCGCTGGAGCGATTTCATTCTCACTGTGCTCAGCGACTAGTAACTGCTGGTGCTATGAGGAAGCAGGAATTACAACTAAAGCTGATTTTTCCAAGTTCAAGATGAGGTAAAAGCCTCCTTACAAATGGTAATCCAAGTGAAATGTTTTGTTTTGAATTTCAGGTTGGTAAACTAGACAAGAGAATGAAAGCCAAGTGGACTGACATCATTGTGTTGGCAGATTTTTAAGGAGACACGGAAATAAAATAATTACATAATACCGTAATCTCAATTCCTTTCATTTTGCCAAAGCCTTTCAGTTATATGGAACCATTATCAGGGAATCTAGTTTGTAGATCAGCTCGAAGACTGCAGCTTAGTTCACACAATACAGAAGAACATTCAAGCATAAATAATGCACAATGAAATAAGAGATGCCTAACAGATTGGCTTTCCTCTTTACAAAAAGATTTTCGCTGCTCCTTGTATTTTGCATTCCAACACCCAATTTGGATTGGCATTAACTTTTGTATCTCAGATTCTGCCTGTTAACTTATCCATTAATGTAGAAGTTTGCTCCATCTGAAAAGAGAATTAGTTTGACCAATGTGTCCTGGGTAATTTGTGTTCAGTGCGTCTCATTAAAAATCTGCTAACATAATTATGTCAATCTGCTCTTTCATTAAGGGGTCTAGTTTACCAATTTTAAAGGCAAAACAAAAACATTTCAACATGTATCATCATGCGTTTGGAGACATTTGCCTCAAGGTGTAGATTTTTAATTAAAGAGATAGCAAAACTATGCAAGGTACAACTATTAACAAGCCATTAATAAACACTCAAAAATGATCTAAAAAGAAATATAAAATGAGAGCTTTCCTCTCACTTCTGTACTGGCAGTAAATCTTTCATGATAAGAAAAGAAGAATTCCAGTCATATTAAACCTGCTGAAATAAAGGTTTTAAGATCCAATAAAGTCTGCACAAAAGTTGACAGGAAACCTCATGAAAGAATTAAGATAAGAATTAAGTACTTTCTCAATACCAGGATAAAATAGAACTCTAGCAAAACTGGAGAGAACACCTTCACCAAATGCATGGTAACAGGATTCTAAAAATGGCCTTACAATATAATCCTCAATACAATCCCCCTCTTTATTGGTCTTCCTATTAAGAATATAGCTTGTTTAAAGCATGTTAAGTCAATTTGGCATTATATATATATATATATTTTTTAAGGATACCTTTGGAAGGAACTGAAACAAAATACCTTGTATTGATCTGTTTGCAGTTAAGGGGTTTCAAGGGAGAAAATCAAGTAAAAGGACAAGTAACCTATTTTCCTGACACATGATAACGTACTTAGAGGTATTATAGTGACTATTTACTATGACAACATTTTAAGCTTATTGAATTTGTCACTCACCATAAGAACTCGTAATGCACTGAAGTCTGATAAAGAGTATGTGTACATATAAAAAAACTTTGTTTCCATAGTTTCATGAATGTAGTACACTCAATGTTATTAAAGTCTAATTGTAGTACCTATGATAAGGGTGGAAAGAAAAAGATGCAACAGAAGATTTATATAGTTATTGTCCATCAGCGAGTAAATGAACTAGCCTGACACTATCATTTTGTTCCTCAATGATTTAATGGCAATCACAATGGGGAATAATATTCTCAGAATCAGTACACATTAGATATGGGGTCTCAAAAAACATGGCCCACGGGCTACATCCAGTCTCTGAAGGATTTTAACCAGTCCCATGGCTGTGGCTTAAAAAAATTGATAAAATTAATCCTCAGTAAGAAAAGAGACAAATTTTGCACATAATTTCATGAATTGCTAGCTACTGAAGAGCAAACACTATTTTGTGTTCCCACTCTTGTTTGCAATAAAAATGGTTGGCTATCTAATGAGAAAGTTCTCAATAAAGTTCTCAGACTTAAGATGTACAAACAGAATATCAGGATTTTTCTGCACCCTTCTTCTTGTAAAATTCAAGAAGTTCACCCAGCATTGCAAATGGAACTCACTGATCCGCATGTATGACAAATGAAAAGTTCAAAGAAGTGTTACGTACTGAAGTTAAGGGAACTTATATAAACATTTCAGAAATTCTGTGGTTAAATTTTACTCGTATGTGTAGCATATGTTTGACTATTGGGCGGCAGCATTTAAAAAAATGATGTAGGTAGGATGTAAGTCGCATGATGAAGCCATAGTCATATTACGAAAATTGGGCTAGTCCAGGTTATTTATTTACTTATTTATTTATTTCTTAAAGGTCCCAATGAGCCAAATGGCTTAGGTTGGATAGGGAGTCGTGAATTGGAAGCTAACAGGTTAAGCCACTTTTATTATAGTAGATGAGGGAGTAATTTGGTTTGGATTGAGTAATACTATTCTTATGAATGATAATTCTTTAACACGGGCGTGTGTAGGCTAAAGTGGAAAGGTGAAATCAGACTGAAAAATTCAATGCCACAGCAGGGATTTGAACCAGGATCTTCAGCTCTCTGTGCCGCTGCTCTTACCAATTGAGCTACCATAGCAACATGATAGTACAACATTAAATTCTCAAACTGACGCACATATCCCGTATACCACCAGGCGTTCTCAATATGAGATACCAACCCAGTGGCGATAAGTGAGTCAGATGGAGAATTTAATGTTGTGCAGGCATGTTGCCACGGTAGTTCAATTCATAAGAGCAGCGGCAGTAGTGGTTCAAATCCCAGCTTTGGCATTGAATTTTTCAGTCTGATTTCACCTTTCCACTATTCTTATGACGAGTTTCACTCATAGTTCTTTTTATCTTTCTTCCATTTTTTATATTTACTAGTACTCTTGCTTGGTTATCTTTTATTACTGACATTGGGTGGGATTAATCCCCTTCTGTATTGCTGTTCTATGTTGTTACACCCTGATTGTCAAATTATGTTTTGGCCTCTTAATTCCATTGTACACTGTTGGTATTGTTCAACTTAGAAGTAACTTTCGGCTCTATTAAATAGTGAATTTTAAAGTAACATGGGTTTCCCAGTGACCAAAAGTTTTCAACCTATATGACTGCTATATTTGAATACAGGTGACGAATGCTTGTGCAAGTGAACGAGTGTGTCAGGTCAAATCTGTTCTGGGTAAATTGCATTTGTTATACAAGGTCTCTGGGAATGAATAGTGGGACTTCATAGGGTACCTATGAACTATGCATTATGTGTAATAAACTGAAAATTCTTTTAATTAATTCTGTAAGTCAAACAGTTTGCAGTCATGTATATTTTTTATCTGTCATTGTTGTTGTCACAAAAAGTCATTGTTGTTAATTTATCATTTTGCATTGATGGATGCATGCTTGAGCAATGATACCTAACCTGCAAACCACGTTGAGTGTTATTACAGAAATCACAATCTGCATACAGTCTAAGTAGAAGTGCTCTCTGCTTTTTGTGTTGTCTTATTTGAAATGTTTACCATGCAAGAAAAAGCTGCATGTCTTATGATTGGCAAAACATAAATCTGTGGTTATGGTACAACGGACATCCAGATGTGAATACAACAAAGATTCCACACATACGAATAATATCAGGAGACCGATATTGTGTGAATGGAAAAAACAGGAAATCCCAGAACTTCAGAAGGAGGTCTCGAAAGAATCTAAGAATCCATAGGCAAAACACCACACCAGAAGCAAAACTGATTATACTGAATAACAAGCATTCTAACTATCTTACTACATAAATACTATTCCTATACCTTTATGCATCTGGATTCTGTAACAGAAGTATGAAGGATTGGCTCAGGATTGCAGGATTGGTTTGGAGTTTCAGTAACAGGAGTTCCACTCAGCTTGCTGTGTAGCAGGGATAAGAAGCAATCACACTATCTTCTCTTACTATGTCTTAGCCTTGATATAAGCCATGAAGCTTCAGAGCCTATGAAAGGAGATAGAGACTGTTAATTTCATAAGTCACTCAGCACAGTTTTAACCAAACTAGAAGTGCAACTAAATACAATATAATTAACTGGAATGGTGCTTTGCACAAATGGTCGCTAGAATCTCTATTTTTTTCTGTTAAAACATGAACTGTTCAACAGAGTAGAATCGAATCAAATGGTATCATAATTTAGTGTTATTCACAAACACACCATGAAAACAGTGCAACGAACAGTAGAAAAATACTCAATAGTACAGAAAAGCAGCTCCACAGTGGACAGAGTAAAGTTTATGCACTAGCAACAGCATGAACTTTCTTCAATGGCAGGGTTAAATTAACAGTGGCTTTTTATTGTTCTCTTAGGACTTGCTCGCCTAATGAGTAATTTATGAGCGACATTCCTGCTATTGGCAGGAAGTCATGACTCTTAACCTTTTACCTTTTACCTTTTAGTCATCATTGTGATGGTGGAAAATAACTTTCATATTACTGAAGACAATTTAAATAAAAAAGCTTTGCTTTACAAGAGTTGTTGGTAGCACAACAATAAAGATATACAGTTTTTAAGATAGGTATAATCTTTTTAACAAAATGTGGGACAATAAATTAAGGAAAAAAGTGGTCAAAAATTTCATTCACAAAATTTAGTGAACATTCAAAATTCACCTTTGTCTCGTGCACAGAAATTATCTGCAAAGTCTTAAATAACTTCTTAAATGTCTTATGGAGACTGGTGAAAATAATTTATTCCACAGAAGTAGATGTACTTTTAACTTTTATGTAATTTACCAAGAAGTGCACCATTGGAATGTATTTTGACGATGAGGAAGGCTTTCATTGTTGCAACATTAATTAATGTAGGATAAAATACATTGACTAGAAAAAAATAAATTTAAAAAATAAAAAAGTTTTGGGCATCCCCAATAAAACTTTTGGGACACTGGGATATTTTGTCAAAAAAATGGGACTGTGCCAGGAAAAGCAGGATGGATGGATGGATACCCTACTCTATGTAACACATTTAAGAAAATTTTCTTCACTGTCAATGCCACAGCATTAAAGGTTAATTACAGGATTCCAATACTAAATTTATTTATTTACAAACGGTTGACTGAACAAGACAGAATTATGATTTTTTTGTGAGATAAATCACAAATCAAAGTTTTATCTTACGTTTTAAGCATACAAAACATCCTATAAACAATCTACTAGATTTTTCTTTTAATACAAAGTAAGAACTTTTCCCAAGGATTTTATGCATACCAACCAAGAATTTTGTAATAGGTTCAGTTATTATCACTTCATGCATATGGAAATTCTAGAAACAGTTGACACACAAGAATACAAGACAAACACTGGGTGTGTAGAAAATCGAAGAATAATTTAAAAAATCAGTCAAGAGAATGTTGCAGATGAAGTAGCAGAATGTGTCCAGTCATGGAGTAGGTTGGCAGCGAACCAAGATCAAAAGAGAACTTTCATATGTTCCTAATGGAATGAAGAGTTTAAGCTCACGAAAACAAAATTAGTGATACAGTTTAACAATAAAACAACCAGCAGACTCAGGGTAAGCAGTCAGAATCCAGTTTCTTTCTGCTTATGCACAAGATAATTTCTTTTCGTTATCTTGTGTCAGAGTATAGTTTATTTGAACAGTATACTCCATGAAGATTAGGGAACTGAGACAAGTACACAGGGCTCTCCTGTGGGTGAGACAATTGAGATGGTTGACCCACGCTCTGAGGAGTCCCACATCTACCATTTATTTAAATTCAAAAATGTTAGAAGGCAATTAAATTTAAAAGACTTGTCAGTTAAAAGACCTAACCATTATCTAGATAAGGTGTGTCAACTGGTTGTGAGTTTTGGATATATTTATCCTGTATTTTGGTTTTTAACCATGTATTCTTGTTTATTTGTTTAGCTAATTCTATATGGTGGCAGCTTTTGATTAAAATGTGGCTATAGGTCTGTTCCCTAAGTCAGTTCATGTACTGCCAGGTACCACAACCCATGCTCACTTTTTTTTTGGCCCTCCACCACTCCTGGAGCCCCTGACCTTAGGCTATACTCCTGTCCCAACAACTTTTCGGCAAATGCGTTCTACTGCCCTCTACTTAGCTCTTGCGTTTCCTATCATGTGGGTATGTGAGCTGAGCTGGCTGCTTGATTCAGCATTAATAGAATTGTGTAACTTTGTCTGTACTGTGTCAGCTGTCTAATGGGGTAGTGTCTCTGATCCGGTATTCACCTGTTAGAGCGAGGAAAACCCCAGAAAATCTCACTCGGGCCGGCCGCTGCAGGATGTTCTCGGAGCAACTCGGGCACTTCAGGCAATTGCCTAGAATGTAGTGCTCTGTTTTCCCTGGGAACCTGAGTATGTTTCATTTTCAGTAGGTCTCAAGTTTGGTGTGTCTATTTCTTCTTGTTTCCAAATTCCTATCACTTGTGTGGTATAATATTTAAATATTTCATTTGCTTGTTTTGTTGTCCAGAACGTGAGTTCTGTTGGCCATGTTTCTCCGGTTTGTGTTACTGTTTGTATAAAATTCCGCCGTGCTTCTCTGTATCGCGGGCACGTATAAAACGCCTGGTACATAGTGTCAGCTTCGCAGTCTTCACAGTAGCAGAGGAAGTCCTCTGGTAATACTGCTGCTCTGTGGATGTGATTTCAGTATGCTTTGCATACGTTAGCAGAGAATGTTTGGACTAGCACGAGAGAGGTGAGGGAATGCCTTGGTGTCCATGACAACCAAACCTCATGATATGTTTCGAGTCGGCTAGGTATTTCATTCTAAATAGTGTTGTTTTTCTTTGATAACTTCACTAGTTTGTATCAAGATGCTTGCTTTAAGTGGTTTGCACAGAAAGATGCACTGCCATTTTGAATGCCTTTCGCAGGGTAAAAAATTACAATATTTTGGAATATTTCAGTCGGTTACATGCTAAAAGCTATAAGAATGACAAATTTTGCCACATTCTAAGTTTATGGCTCATCTGAAAATGGGCAAACAATATTACGTCAGTGAGTGAGTTACCCATGCGGCTTTGTAATACAGTGATTGTTTACTATTTACATGTGACCATTAATTGGTCGTTACTCCAGTTATGTCAACCGATGTGGTCCAAAATCAATAGGGCTCTTCCTACGGACTTCATAAGTATGTAACAATTTCCATGAAAACCTGATAAAGCGTATTTCAATTATCATGCATACAGACACACGGATGGACAGACATTTTCCCCATTCTGGCACTTAATAAAAAGGAATCCCTTTCATCATCCCTTGATGCCTACAGTGAAAAAATAATGCTACAATTTTTCTTGGTAGTAGTTTCAACTTGAAATAAGGGATGGAAATATTTTCACTGCCTAGGAGTGAAGGTTAACTAATTCACCCTGGTAATAAGTATATAACTGTTCTAGTTTCTAATGAAGTGCTATAGACTATGAATTTGAAGCTTTCACTTTCTTATATGTGACTAAGCAGAACTTAACAATTGTAATTACATATCGCAGTTCTGTGCTTACATGTGTTTAAGTGTAAATTGCTAGGCAAACTTATGTTTATTACAATGTTATGTTGTAAGTTCCAGCTAAAACTTAAATACCAGATGTTAATTTCTCTGACCTGTGTTAAAGCTTTACAGCTTAACACTACCTATAACAGGTTGACATTGTTTTTACCAGGCTGGTAAATCTTAAATGAAATGAAACAAGATTATTTTTATTGGGTTTTGTAAAAACTGGGATTTTATTCTGTTTTGCAGGATTTTGTTAAATTCCATTTCCATTTTGTTAAATTTCCATTCCACGGAAAGTGAGCCTGAAGTGTCCAGACCATAACAGCCTTTTAATATTAATTTAAACGTACATGTCATCACTGAAAAATTATGAAATTAATTTTCAGAATGAGTTATTCAGTAGACTAGTATTGAAAATTAATAATTACAAATTTTTTCAATGATGACATATACGTTTAAATTAATATTAAAAGGTTGTTACGGTCTGGACACTTTAGGCTCACTTTCCATGGAATGGCTGAATACTGTATACTGTTTAGTTAAGAGTTTGAATTTATTTTGTGTGAGTGTGAGTGTGAGTGTGAGTGTATGATTAAGCACATGCATATGCGTATGTGTTTACACACATGAATGCACGTCACATGGTAGCAGGTGCATGGGTGTGTAAGCATAATTAAAAACAATTTTACCAACGATGTGAAATCCTAAAGTTAAGTAACTGACCAACCGAAGCGAGGTCCTGTTTTAACTTGTAACCGTACTTTGTACTCAACACAGACGACAATCTCATATATAGCCCCTGTACGATTGACAATACGCACCCTACTGTTTATACTTCCACACATAACACCTAACTTCAAACATTCATTCCCCATATAACACCTAACTTCAAACATTAATTACTCCATTAAGGAAAAAGCGACAAGGAAACCAATTACACCCATCAACAGCCAATAACAGCCCCTACAGTTTGATATATTACACATAACTTTTTATTAACCCGTTCCATCATTTTAATATAAAAACCTTAATAACTCTCTTCATTTTTATCACACCCACTACAAATTAATACCATTGGAAGCCCCGTAAAATAGCCCATCAGGATTAAATAACCAGAACTATGATAACTTTCAGTTATCAGAGTTATTGATAAAAACATAAACCTAGTAACGCCTACTTCCTCTTGAGCCGTCCGGCTGGCGCCTAGCCAATTTTGACAGCTCAAGTAATTAATGACCGATGCAACTTGCCTGTTTCAACGACGAAAAACGGAATATATTTCAAATCGGATAGCAGAAGAAACTACCTTACCCCAATCAGAGCAGACTTAGACACGGACACAACCAATTGGAACTACTTACCCCCACTACCCCTTACAAAGATATTAGCAGAAAGCACGGACATCTCGTCATCTTTTGATCACACGACAGCTTAGACGAAAGAACTTCAAGACACACTTCAGACATAAGACTACGTTAAACATTATTAAACTCAAGTAACTTTGCAATATATTGATATTTAAACATTATAATCCGCGCGATATAAATAGAAGTTATTATCAGCGTCGAAGCGCGTAATTTATATTATTTGGTAAAGACATTGATTTTATTATTACGAACCATTAATTGTGAACGTAAGATTGAACATTATTATCCGCGCAATACAAATAGAAACTACGAGAGAGTAAATGTAAAAGTAAATAGACATTTTCAACGGCGCGTACAAGTGAAGTAATTACTATTACAATTTAGCAAGTTACAAAGTGTTACTTACGAACCTTAACGACGTACTAAATACTACTAAATATCAGGACTTACATCATCTAATAGAACTAAATCGATTAATTCAGCATTTCAGCAAATACTAAACTTTGGAAAATATATATTAATTTGAAAAGACGACTCAACTTTTAGTTACCATTATTCCTGACACCGCCCTTTGACTGTTATCTCGATTTTCTCTAGCCACTTCCCTAGATAAGAGTTCTCTAGCTTATAACTACCCCTGAGTACTACGCCCGGCACCCCTTATTTTAATCAGAACTCCAGAACTACTACACATCTAAAAATCCCACCTACAGTGATAAATCTTCATAACCCCAGTACGGTTATAAATGACGTCCAATCTTGTGGCCTAATTAAAGAACTGTTATAAATAGCTGACCAACGTAAGAAACGGTTATAAATAGCTACCCAACTTAGTGGCAAATCTTCAGGAGAGCGACGAACGGTGATAAATGGTCTCCCAACTTGGCGCCTACGAATCTTCTTAACCCCCAACGGTGATAAATGGCGACCATCGTGATTGCTTGAATTTGAAGATCGAGGGACCAGTCAATAAAATTTAATTTTTCAACAATAAAATTCAGGAACATTACACTAAACCACACACCACCAAGTTTTAAATTCTGTGAGAAATTTTACTAGAGTCAGCACACCATTGGATTATTCATCATTTCATCAATACCCCCCCCCTGGATCTTCATCTACAACATTTTCCCTCATCACCTGGGCACCTGGACATCACCTTTGGCCTGCCGCTGGACATCTGGACATCTGGATTACAAAAGGGTATCGTTAATCCAACTTAAGTGTCGAAAACTGAATTTTGCTCCTATTTTTATTTGAAGTCAAAGTAAATTTTTTCAATTTAAATTTCAAATTTTTTTTTGTATTTTAATTAATTTTTATTTTTTTAGTAAATTCAATTGTATTGTATTAGTTTATGAAATTAAGGAATAATAAAGTATTCCAAATCATGGAGCCAAATTCTGATACTCAGATATTATGTTCAGAACAGAATCCTACTTCCGAAAACAATGAAAGTGCCTCTGTTCCTATTTCTGACAACTTAGAAATTACTCAGCATGAAACCGAAAGTGACCTTGCTAGCTTGCCTATTACACAAACCCCTGTTAATATCCCAGCTGTGAGTGCACCCACCCCATCGACTTCTACTCAGAACACCATAAACTTAGACCCTAACCTTCCTTCTTTCAGTTTAGATTTTTTGTCACAAATTCAAACAATGATAGTAGGAATCTCTACACAAGTGAACGAACTTGCAACACAAAACACCACTCTTAAAAACGAGTTAAATTCCACACTAGAAACGCAGAACTCCACACTTGAAAATCAAATTGCTAACATGAATACAACACTGAACTCCACACTAGAAACTCAAAATCAACAAGTAAGAGACGAACTTGCTATTCAAAACCAACAAATTACAACAATGAACTCTACACTGACAACCTTAATCACTGAACACCGCACTCAGGTTACGTCTGAATTACAAAATTTAGACAGTAGAGTCACAGCTCAAATAGCTACTTCAGAACAAGTGTTGACAAATCATATTTCCTCTGTAGAAAATCATGTCACCTCAGTAGAAAGGGTAACTGTTAGCAATTCTACTAAATTGGTATCCCTTCAATCAGAATTAGACCGACTTAGGCAAAGGGTAAGAGACCAAGAAAGCCTAATCGAACAAACCAGGGAAAATGCTTTGATCCCTCATGTTTGCAATACCCCATCAACATCTGCCTCTACTTCTTCCAACCCCCCTGATCCAGTACCTCAAGCCCCTGAAATACCAGAACCACCTGCACCATTACCCAGAACCAACAATGGATTGGATCAACGAGCTGCCAGCACTAATCAAACACCCCAAAATGTTGTAAACAATAGTTTTTCATTGCACAATTCAGATTTTCCATTACCGTATTTTGAAGATACCTTGAAAACAAACCCTGTCAGATATTTAAAGGACCTAAAAACTTATTTTGCTTTACGAGGAGTCCCAGAACATCTAAAAATGATCTTTGTGAATCAATCTTTGAAATCCAACGCAGCTCGCTGGCTCCAAGTCATCGATCCCAACAACCTCCTGTCCATAGGTCAGTTTGAGGAAATGTTTTTATCTGAGTATTGGAGCGAAAGCGAGCAAAGCCGTTTGAGATCGCGAATATTTCAAGGTAAGTACGACCGTAGCCACGGCCAAACCTATCTAGAATATTACATTTCTTTGTGTGAAAGCCGCCAACTGCTTAAACCAGAAATTTTGGAGCAAGATTTTCTAAAGGCACTCCCGTCTCACTTTCCGCCTGTAATAAGAAATTGCCTTGTTGTCGCATCTCCTCAATCCACCACTGAGATGTTAAAATTACTAAAGTCAATGCAGGACCTAACTTACACTTCCACTAAACCATCGCACCCCATTGTGTCAGCTAACCAAACTCACCGGAAAAACATTAATCTGGTACAAACTTCTGACAATCAGGAAAATTTCCAGATTGGGTTGCGGACAGGAGATTCTAATAAGGACCAGCAAAACAATGATTCTAGGGACAACAGACCTTATTGGCCCCAAACAGAGTACGTGCGGAACGCCCGCAATAATTGGCAAACCCGTGGTTTCCGTTTCAGGCCGTATGGCAATTACAATAATAGGCAAGGGAACAGTTACCGTGGTCAGAACAGACGTGGCTATGCAGGAAATAGGCCTAACTGGTTTAACCGAAATCAGTATAACCAAGGTTTCTTTCGCCCCTACTATAGAGGCTGGAATAATTTCAGGTACTCCCGCCGTAACTACAATAATCAATATGAAAGGAACAATTCTTATGAAAGCCCGAGAAATAGACCTAACAACAATTCCCCGAGTAACATGGAAGACAGACAAGGAAATAATGACACATCCCAGAATGAAATAAGGACCCCTAACCCCCACGACCAGATTGATAGATCATAATTTTTCTTATTTTTCCTTCGCTAAATAACTCAAAACGAAACTTCCCAAAACAGCATAGAATGTTAAAATTATTCCAGGAAATGTAAATATCAAAATGAACCAGCATTACCTTATTATAAATAAATTTGAATGTTTGAAATTTTATAAACAACAATAATTAAAAGAGAATAACCATGCCAGTGCCTGCAATGTGGAGTGCACCCCCATTGTTGACAACAATCCAATTATTAGTAGTGTTATTTTTCCTTTTAGATAATAAATAAATTGAAATTTTGTTTGGAATATTAATTAAATATTTGACCACAGTAATAATATTCATGGAAATTGAAATTCTTTTGGACACTTATGACTTAAGAAGTTTATCAAATTAAATTAACATTTTGTTAATAGTGATGACATAACCACACCCCTTAGTTAAGATGTAAATAATGTATATATGTGTAGAATGTCACCCCTATTAATTCAGTGAATATTTCAGAAAATTTCCCCAATTTTATTTTAACCAACATGCTCCTTGGAACCCAGTACAACGTGACAGATATTTTAAGAATTTAGAAAGTTTATTCAAAGAGAACAAAATCCCATTCAACTCAAGTCTCCCCTTAGCAAGTTACAACTCATTGTACGACCGACCCTTGGCCGGAAACACCCCGCTGTGCTGTAAACTGGTAGTAAACATTGAACTTGACATGTATAATACCAGGCAACGACCCCAATACAAACTGTTGAGAAGAAATTCTTGTAACCTACAACAATCACCTGTTAGAACTATATTATGTCATGAACCCCAAACAGAAATGCCTAAGAAAGTTTAAAGCAGAAGGAGAAGTAAAAAGGATTATCGACCAGGACTCAGGAAAACGTTTTATCAGACTGACATTGTAAAATAATTAGAGTGATTCATACTTCTCAAATTAATGTTTTACCTGACGTTATATATAACGAATGTGATACTTACAAGGTAGAGTGTAATTAGCCTCCCCGTGGCTGTTGCAAAGACTATGATGAGATGATTCTTATTCTATAAAATAGAGTGAGACATCACAACAGCCATGCCACTATAGATATAAGTGCAACAAATAAGTTTATTGCCATTGTTAGTGAATCTTTGTATATATGTAATTTTAAGATAGGCCACTCCCTTTATTTATTCAACTGAAGAGTTAAAACATTCATTTGACAAAGGTAATCACACTATTATTTGAAGTAGTAAATAAGTAAACATTGAAATTTCGACATATTTGAATTTTATTGGAGTAGTACACAGAGTAAGAATAACTAAATTTTGTTAATTTTTCAAAAAAGAAAAATTATTTTACATAAACAATATGGACAGGAAATAACCCTCTCCCTACACTAATTAAGTAGAATTGTATAGCAAAAGTGAAGTAAAAGAATGATCAGAGTTAAGTAAGAATTTGAAAGTGAAATAGTTGTTGAGAAATATGTGTGTTAACAAATAAGAATCTTGAAGGTAAAACAATGAGGAATATAACAAAAGGTAAGAAATAAATGTATGATAAACAAGATGAGTGAATAATTAAGATGGTACAATATATGTCTACGAGGAAAATATGAAGTAATGATAGTTATGAAGTGAGAAATATGAGAATAAATGAGGAAATATGATAACTAGTATTAAAAGAAATATGAAAGAAAAGAATGATAATGAGTATTGAGATTAATAAAGAAATTGTGAAGGTAAGACATAAAAGATGATTTATGAGGTTAGAATAATGGAAACAAGGTAAAAGAATATTGAAAGAATGAAAAAGGAACATTAAGAAATGATTATTAATGAGGTAAATAGATAAAAAGGAGTAGGAAGAAAACATGTGTAATCTGAATATAATATCAGTGTATTAAGTAGACCAATGAGGAAGATTAGCGTACTCCAACGTTTGACATCAACAACATATGGATTAGCATCAAAAATCAGCGTTATGCGAGAAGCTATTGAAATTAATATTAATATCAAGAAATTCGAGTGTATTTTATAATTTTATTTGTGTATAAGGTATAATTATGATTTTGTTTTACTAGTTAATCAAATGGACTATGAACTCAGCAAAATGTGTACTACGACCAAGAAGAAAAGTGACCAATTCAAGGTAAAATTATGTTAAAAGTGTATTTTATTGATTATGAATTTATTTGTGTATGTGTAATTACGGCAGAATTAATCAAAAGTATAGATGATGTAAGGATCTAAATTTTTCAAGAACAGATATTGAAAACAAAGACAATTGATCGAAAAGCTAATATCAAAAGAAACCATAATAGAGAAATCCCACGAAATGATTCGAAGTGACGACGGAGGATTATTTTAGGGAATCGAAAAATTAAATTTCCATATTTCATTCAAAACTAAACACCGCCACTCTTCAAATTCCAGATTGGGTATTATAATGATCATAAAATCCCGCTTGTATTGACGTCGACATCTCTACATCGCGTGAGTTTTTTAATCATTATGCGGACATCTTGTAACCGTACTTTGTACTCAACACAGACGACAATCTCATATATAGCCCCTGTACGATTGACAATACGCACCCTACTGTTTATACTTCCACACATAACACCTAACTTCAAACATTCATTCCCCATATAACACCTAACTTCAAACATTAATTACTCCATTAAGGAAAAAGCGACAAGGAAACCAATTACACCCATCAACAGCCAATAACAGCCCCTACAGTTTGATATATTACACATAACTTTTTATTAACCCGTTCCATCATTTTAATATAAAAACCTTAATAACTCTCTTCATTTTTATCACACCCACTACAAATTAATACCATTGGAAGCCCCGTAAAATAGCCCATCAGGATTAAATAACCAGAACTATGATAACTTTCAGTTATCAGAGTTATTGATAAAAACATAAACCTAGTAACGCCTACTTCCTCTTGAGCCGTCCGGCTGGCGCCTAGCCAATTTTGACAGCTCAAGTAATTAATGACCGATGCAACTTGCCTGTTTCAACGACGAAAAACGGAATATATTTCAAATCGGATAGCAGAAGAAACTACCTTACCCCAATCAGAGCAGACTTAGACACGGACACAACCAATTGGAACTACTTACCCCCACTACCCCTTACAAAGATATTAGCAGAAAGCACGGACATCTCGTCATCTTTTGATCACACGACAGCTTAGACGAAAGAACTTCAAGACACACTTCAGACATAAGACTACGTTAAACATTATTAAACTCAAGTAACTTTGCAATATATTGATATTTAAACATTATAATCCGCGCGATATAAATAGAAGTTATTATCAGCGTCGAAGCGCGTAATTTATATTATTTGGTAAAGACATTGATTTTATTATTACGAACCATTAATTGTGAACGTAAGATTGAACATTATTATCCGCGCAATACAAATAGAAACTACGAGAGAGTAAATGTAAAAGTAAATAGACATTTTCAACGGCGCGTACAAGTGAAGTAATTACTATTACAATTTAGCAAGTTACAAAGTGTTACTTACGAACCTTAACGACGTACTAAATACTACTAAATATCAGGACTTACATCATCTAATAGAACTAAATCGATTAATTCAGCATTTCAGCAAATACTAAACTTTGGAAAATATATATTAATTTGAAAAGACGACTCAACTTTTAGTTACCATTATTCCTGACACCGCCCTTTGACTGTTATCTCGATTTTCTCTAGCCACTTCCCTAGATAAGAGTTCTCTAGCTTATAACTACCCCTGAGTACTACGCCCGGCACCCCTTATTTTAATCAGAACTCCAGAACTACTACACATCTAAAAATCCCACCTACAGTGATAAATCTTCATAACCCCAGTACGGTTATAAATGACGTCCAATCTTGTGGCCTAATTAAAGAACTGTTATAAATAGCTGACCAACGTAAGAAACGGTTATAAATAGCTACCCAACTTAGTGGCAAATCTTCAGGAGAGCGACGAACGGTGATAAACTTTACCATCTGAAAATTCATCTGTTTGTAAATTTGCTTGTATCGCAGTTACAACCAAACGCATTGTTGGATTTTCTTCTAATCTGGCAATAATTGTCCTTGAAGTCATTAAAAATGACATATAATTATGTAAGAATATTAATTTTTTTAATAAGATTCAATATACCGTGCACACCGCTTATTGTGATCACTTCGGGATATTGATTCCGTTTCAAGATGAAGAGCAGATCTTACTTTTTTTTTTTTGTTTCGGTGCGAAGTCTACTGTTCACAGAACTACTAGTTTAATATATAATTATACCGATGAGTTAATTCACTACATCCCCATATCAGAATTTACCAGTATACCTCCACTAGAAACTCAAATTTAACTAAATGAAATCAATCATTAAATTAAGTTTGATTCAATCATTATTTCACGGCATTACTACAAATAAAGCTCAGGTAAAAATGGTATGTACAAACAGTACGCCTACAAGTTTAACTACGACTATTGTAATATCCACTGTTGGATTAAAAAAAGTGGATTCTATAACATAAAAGAAAGCTGGAAATATAGACAGAACAAAATATACAATAGTGAAACGAAAATATATTGTACCTACCTTCTCCTGATTTGGGCCTAGCAATTTTAATTGGTACTACCAGTAAGTCAAATCACTGATTTCAAACCAAAGGGAGATGATTTGAATATTAATTAGCCACTAAATGGTAATGTTTTAACTTAATTTTAATAAAAAACTTTCAAACAAAACAATAAAAACATAATATCAGCAACATGGAAGCTGGAAAAGCAGAAGTGAAATATTATATTAAAATAAAATAAAATCAAGCACAGGAAAATTGAAGATTTAAAAATGTGCACTATGAGAAATAGCCAAAAGCTAATGTAAGCAGATGCATAATAAATATAATGTATGCAGTGTGAAGCCACAAATATTAATTTATTATTACAACCAAAACTGATAGAAAATAAAGCTCTGATTTACAAAATAATCACCTAAATTTACTCTGCATTCTTAGCATGAACATTCCAGCTTTTTAGAAATGTGACAGAGTGTTTTATAAACTGGATTTTTCAGTAATTATACTAGCCAACAAAAGAAAAACAGGCAGTAATGATGTCCAGGAAGGAAAAAAGCACTTTTAATGCAACTACTTTGAGTAAAATATGCTATTTTGATTCAAGTTAATAAAATAAGCAAGCAAACCCGTTTTTCTCTCTGAATAAGTTAAATAAGCACTAACAAATAAAGTTAAAATTACTTCTCAGGGAGTGTCTTATGAAATATAACATTTCTGTTTACGTTTAGGAATCTGAAAATAATTAATATGCATTTTCCTTAGAAAGCAGGACTCTAATGATAACACTCACGGACTCTAAACTACCAACTTACTTGGGAAAAATTATTGTAGAATATTCTCTACACAATGGTTCAGATTTTCTTAAGACCTCTACAATAACAGCCTGTATTAAGATTCACAACTTTTATCTGAAAGTTTTTAAACTGTCTGAACGGTAGTTATAAGGTAGCAATTTCATCCACAGTAGTGGAAACATACCATCGGAGTATGTAACACTCTGCCATGTGTGAGGAGGAAAGCAGCAAGCGAACATGTCTGTATTGGTATTTGCTTATATTACGTAGAATGCAACAGCAAAGATTGCAGCCTCCATGTTTAGGGTAGAAAAGGTCATGTGAATGACACATGTCAGATTTTTAAATTTTTTGGAATCACAGAAAAGATAATTATTAGAAGATTGTGATGTAATATGAGATTGTAGGCTTCCGCAGCCCGACAGAGCATTGAATAGTGAGATTTGATTGACTGGCAAGGAAATACACACTGCCCCTTTATATATAGAACACTTTTATACCAAGCTGCAGTAGACTTGATAAAGACCATGCCAAGATGGTCGAAACATCTGTAGACAACTTAAATATGATGCGGCAGATACCCGGAAACCAAGAAGATTAGATTGTGATGTGTCTTAAAATCAGAGTGCTGAATGTAAAAAGTATTTCCATCAGTAGATAATCATAATTACTCTTATTATACAAATATGACAAAGGTGTGAAATGTTTAGTAGCTTTTGCTTTTGATGTTAATTTCTATCAAGTTTTGTTGTAATAATACCACAAATCTATAAAATACCACATAAATTTAAAATAAACACAAGTTATAACAGGAAAGCGATGAAGAAAAAACAAAGGAATTAAACTGTGTGTTATCATTTAGGTGGCTAATAAGTCACTAATAAAGAAGAAACAAGAATTAAATCATGGTCTTCTTTACAAGGCCACAAGGCTAGATATACCCACAGCAACATTTCATTCAATCAGCAATTATGGTTGACTGTTGTCATAGATTCAGCTCATGGAACAGGATGCATTTTTCATAATGAGGAATTTTATATCACCTTGATGTTAGGTAATATAAGAACCAATCTCAATTGATTCTATTTGTAAATAGAATAAATAATTTCTCTTATAGCCTATAAATATATATACTAAAGCTATTGTACCTCCTAGGAAAAAAAAAGCAGGCCTACTAAAATATCTAAGTTGCCGATATGAGCCTCTGCACTTGCCTAACGGGTTCTAGGCATGCGCAGTGGCTCATATCGGCAACTTAGATATTTTAGTAGGTCCGCTTTTTTTTCCCCCTACCTGTACATAAATGTTTGAAGCCAACTCAAATGATATCAATTTATTTTGTTTGCTGTTAGTTTGTTATGGTCATTTATTAAAGGCTGTCTGCTACTACTTAGGCCTGTAAATGAAGTGGATGTGATAGCAGAATTTTGTCTAACAGAAGTTATTTTAAGTTCATGTAAATGTACAGACTTGGGACTGTCACATTAATGCCAATACTTTTTAGTAGGGTCTCAATATACAGTAGATGTTAATGAAAAAGAATAATAATGCACTGAATAAATGCTGAGTTTATGCAGCCAAGTATATTAGCCATTATGCCCTAACAACATGTTTACACATTTCAATCTTCTAGCCTTGTAAAATATAAAGAGGGCCATGATTAAACATAAGCTTATACAGTACCTGAAATTGACAATTCAACCACAAAACTAATATCTTAAAATGTCAAATTATAAGGCATGATTGTTTAATTAATGGATTGAAAACTGTTCTGTCTATCACTATTAATAACTAATAATTCTATTTGTACAAGAATGCTTATTGCAAGGAAGTAGTTTTCATGCAAGATTTTAAAATCAGAAGTGAAAGAAAAAAATCCATTCAAAATCCATTCAAAAGCTTCCCTAAATGTCGCCATCTTATTCTATCAATCACTGACAACTTTTCAGTCTTATCTCAATGAGGTGAATGTATGAAATTCTGTAGAGGGAACTTTGTCCTGGGCGAAATTGAACAATCGTACTAACAAGTTTCAATGGAAATGAATACTAGCGTACACAAAAGAAATTTAGTGAAGTTTAAAGATTATTTTTTATGATCAGGATTAATATACACAGTACATCTTAAATGCCCTTGTTCTTGTTTTGGTTGAACAGAATTACTGTATTAAACAATCAAGCATTTTTTTAATTAGATAATTTTTTGTAATCTGAACTTCAAATGAAAGAAAGCAATTGAAGTACGAAAGACTTTCATAAAACTGGCCCCGATTTTTCGAGTTAAAATTTCATGGCTTTAAAAAAAAGCAAGCTAGACACATGCATTAGAATTTAAAAGCTTACCTGTTGTGGGTTCATTGAAGTAATCTGGTTTGAAGTTGTCCAACTCAATTTGCTCATTTCTTTTGCGCATGTCTTGTAGAAGTCTGCGTAATGGTTACGTCTGCAGTCAGTCACATGAAGACCTGATGAACTTGAAGTGGGAAATCGTTTTCGTGGTGAGGGATCAGGACCAAGCAGGTCGCCTGAACATGGGGTTCAAATCAAGCAATAAGCAACAAGCAAAGAATTCAAACTAATTCAATACAAACAAGCATATAAGCAAAGCAATACACAATTATATAAATGAAAATAATAACAATAATAATAATATAATAGCTTCAAGGATAATAATTTAAGTATTGTTCAAGGCAATAGGTTTCAAATAGCAAGTAACATTTCACAACATATGAAGATATTTAATATTACAAATACTTGCAACCTGTAATTCACATTCTATACAAAATGGTGCACTATAATTTTTCATGCATATTGTATTGTTGACATGCAATCAACATTCAAAGTACTCAAAAAGAAAACCTGCGTTACAGAAACCCATTTCAATGATACTAATATCAATATTATTGTTGTGTGTATTGTGCCAATTTTGTTGCATTCAGAATGACAGAAAAAGAACCAAATGTTTAAGAAACAAACACAGCTGACATGTCATAGAGGCTAAAGACATAATTATACAGTTAACAATCAGGCTCTAATGATAACATATTTTATAGACGGACTATACTTCCTTATGGCTTAAATTAATTTTGGAGCTAAATTTTTTACTTGTTTACGAGTCAAGATCTTAAAATTCTACTTTCAGAATTAGGAGCTTATCATTTTTGCATTATCCCTCAAGTGATTACCAGATATCAGATTTCAAGTAAAAACCTACTTTGTTCCTTACAACATACTTATAAAATACTTATGAAATCATGTACATATGATTCAATTTATAAATTGGTTATAGTCTTATAGTAATTATGAAAATCTATTTTAATGCTGTATCCAATCTAGTGAGTTTAAGATCAGTTTTGAGTGAGTACATAACACAGTACATTTATTTTATATTCTAAGAAATCTCTTTGAAAAATCCTCATTGATTAATTCAAAACTTCACAGAAGCGGACAGAATATGACTTGGGATATTATAAATATAGAAACCTGTTTTTACAGTTTCGGTACTTCATTATATGGGATTATGAAAATTTTCTTCTGTGCTACAACTAGATCTGAACTAACGTACTACTGCTGTATCAGCTAGTGAGAAGTACAACCTAGGTATGCACCGTCATATTTTATAATCAAAATGCCATTAATACCCAAGCTTCTAAAACTATTTTAACCTACTGATTTTCCTAAACAAGATTATTCATTGATGGCTGCACGTTAAAAACCCAGGCAAACAAGAGACTAGCACTAAACATTTAAAATCAAATAACAGGACTTCATGGCCTAAAAGCTACAATCTTCCATAAAACATCATCACTCTCTAGGTACTAGGATTTGTAATACAGGAAAGTTACCAGTAAGTAAAAAAAAAAAGATGTTCAACCAGCAGACTGCAGCATAAATAAAGGGTAGGCATTCTATAGAGACTGATAACTACATTGGCTGACCTGTCTTAAGTGAATAGAAAATCTTAGGTCTCAAACAAATCATTACATCACCAGAAAACTGTTGCCTTTATTAGAAATCCTTGACAATAGAGTCATTTTTCTCATTTACAGCAAAAGAATGCTCTCTAATTTTTAAAAACATTTATATGAGTTTTGTGACTTCAGTAGTATCCTGTGTGACAGGATACTAGTCATAATGACTTTTATAATAGTAGCACAGTAAAACTAGACTCAAAAGTTACCAAACCTGAAAATCCTAAAGGACAAAACTTTGTTGGTAGCAAAATGTTTAGTACCCCTGTTCCTTCAAGATCTGCAAAATTCCCTAAAACCATGTCACCTAGATTCAACCAGAGTGCTGAGTATGTATTTTCATTTGTTTACAACATAGCGGGATTTCTTTGTTTCAATAATGGATCATCAAAGAAATATGTTCACCCATTATGTACTCAGAGGCCTTTTTTTGTTTTTTCTAGGCACTGAAATCTGGCATAACGTGTATCATGTTGTATGAGAGACATAAAATCTTTTCAACATTTTACAAAATGGAAAATTATTAAATATTGTATGTTGAATTGCTGAATGTGGTTGATTATGCCCAAAACAACAGAAATGAAAGACAAAAACCGTATAACTAGTAACAGATGGAACACTGGCAACGGCTGGGTCTAAAAGTCTTGTTAGAAAATTAAGATTTTGTCTATAGGCATGGGTAGTACTGAAAATTGCATAATTTCCTATGCATTATGTACCACTATTCATCAAGCTTTGATGAATGAAAAGAAAAGTACATGGATGTGTATTCGGATAATTTGTATTTTTCTTGGCTCTAGATTGTTTTTGCAATTTTGATCTTTGTTCACATTTTGTCTTGTGGTATCTTTCACAACGTAATCCAACTACTGACCAGGGAACAATAACATCATCAGCAATAGAAGACGAATTAGACCAATGTCAAATTGTTAACATGAAGGACACTGTTCTGGTTACAAATACAAAATAAACAAAACAAAATAAAATCGTAAGCTGAAAACGTGGCAAATTTCACAAGATGATCAGCTCAGTAGCACGAAATGCTTCAATGCTTTTTTAACCTAAGCCATATCGCAAATTTCATGCAAGGTAGGATTTCACATAAGAAGTTAGTAACTAAATTTTATTTTTAATACTTTAAAATCCCAAATAAATATGTTTATTATTTACGAATATTAAAGTATGTTTGCATTTATTTGTCCAACAGATTTACTTTACAGAATGCCTATTCTAGAATTTGAAAATGAAAACTGGATAAATGACTTCAGACTAATTATTAATATCTGTAATATTTTCAATTGCAGACTTGAAAAGGAAATACAAAATGTATGTTATTTTATGTGTCGACAATGATTGTGACTGATTGTGTCAGGGTGTTCACAGAAATTTCAAAATAAATTTCCCTGACTTTCCATGACCAAAAACTTACATTTCTCTGACCACAAGAATCAAGGTTCTTTGTACACAAAACACGGAGAAAATATCCAGCCTCCTCCCTCTCCATAATAAAAATAAGAAATTATTAGCTCAAGTACTGAAAATAAAATTGTTTACATAGTCTAGGTTACAGCAAATTGGAGCAAAACACAGGCTCCTCACATTTCACTTACTGGGGCTGTTATTTTCCCTCTTTCATATTTTTTTTACAAATTTCCCTGACTTTTTCCTTTACCATACAAAATTCCCTGACAAATTTCAATTCCCTTTGACTTTACAGAATGTGGACACCCTGTTGTGTATATTTGTTGCTGGTGTATTTGTTGTTGTGTATAATAAAAAATAAAAATGAAAGTAATAATTATCTTTATTCTTATCTATCCAACTCCTAAGAGCAAGGCAATATTATATCTGTCAGCAACAGTATTATTTGAAAGCGGTGGGGCATGTTAAAAATATTCTAATGTGCAGTTACAGCATCACACTTCCAACACACTTTACAACATTTAGCATAAAGCAATAGTTAGTTCTTCAGCTGTAGTGAACTTTTGTTCAGTTTTTATATTATTAGCTTAAAAGACCGGGCGTCGCCCAGGTTTTGTATTTTATAATTCGAAATTAATTTGCAAAGGACTTTCGATTTTCAAACTCTAGGTCCTTATATAAGTATTTAGAATTTGAAATGAGGAAAGACGACTTATCACACTCAAACTATTCCCTCAGAAAATGAATGATATAGTTTTTTATGGCTCATAGAGGATGTAGAATTTTGCACCCCTTTGCTTCAACACGCCAAGCCTGGTAGGGGTTGAATATTAAGAAACCGAAATTCCGGTAGCATAAAATTGTACTGTCTTTACAGATTATTTTATTTCTCAATCTCATGTTACCATACAACCAATTCGAGGCTGAAATCAAAAAGAAATTTAATATCACTTTCACACTTTCCTCCCCCAAAATCTGGGTCATAATAATATACTGCATGCACAGGACTAAAAATTTTCCATCCTATTTTGCCTCCTTTTACTTGCTTAGGGCCTATGATAAACATCCATTATTCTACAACAAAATGTGAACTGAGAAAATGGTATCCTCTATGTCCAGAGTAGAGAAAGTTATGTGACTGCATCATATTGCGCATTATTTCCGTGGATTTCATTTTTCATTATTTATTTACACCAATGAATTATATTGATAGCTTCTCTAATTTGTCAAAATCCTGTACTACCAAAGCTAACTTTGAACACTGCCAACAATACACTGTTGTCATGAGAACTATACATGCAATGTGATTTGTATTTGATTAATTCTTTTGTAATTTTAGGTATTTTGTCTCCTCTAAAACATATGATTTTTGGCATTTAAAATCAAAATTTTGCAAAATTCTTTCTTAGTGCGCACTTATATTATGAACTGAAGGTATTGTCAAAATTCCAAGTCTCTACCTATTATAGTTTAGGCTCTACATTGATTCTCTGTCAGTCATTCATTCAGTCAGTCAGTCAGGACAAAATCGCTCATATATATAGAGAGTATTGGTGTGAATGACACGACTATAGCTTCCATTTATCTCATGTATGAAAGTTATGTTCCCAAATAGTTATTATTTGATTCTGTTCATTTCCAAAATTGTAAATAATATGAAGTCCTCAATATATAAGTAGACCAAGTCCATTCTCAATAAATGTCAGACCAAGTCCAAGTCTTCAAGTCGTTCCCTTTGATAATACAAATAGACCATGTACAACAGAAGTGTTTTACCGGCTCACCAATAGATTGTGCACAGAGATCAAATGCACATCCACATACAATGTAATAACTTTAACCCTTCATTACTAAGAATATTGATTTTGTGAATATTGTATTTTCAGTGCTTCATAATGTAATAAGTTAATAACAATATTAATCATGGCAATGATAATAACAATAATAATAATAATATTTTATGGTACCATACTCACTCAGATGAAGATATGTTGAGAAAGTTGATGAGTTAAACAGAGGAATAGAATTGTATATAGAATTGTATATTGTAACTATGGAAATGTGATTTCAGTGTTACGTTACAATTAGTCTCTAATATTGATTTCCAAACATTATTTAAAATGTTTTATTTGTGAAACAATGCATGTTTTGTTAAAGGCCAATTTTCATTTATTTCTGACCTTTTAATATAATATTTTCCTTTTAAAAATATGTTTTATTGACCATAAAGAAATGTGTTTGAACTGTAATACAGTTATAAAAAACAAGGATAAACATACATTCAATAAAATCTAACATGTGAATCATTGTGGTGTAGCCACATGAGCATGTGAAGCTGGGAAAAGCTGGGTAAAATAACATATTAAAAGCATGAAATAATAAATTTCAAATTTTATCACAGGTAATCCCATGAAAGATTACGAGTTTATCAATACATTTGTGTGAACGAATATGGATGGAAAGAAATGAATTTCATAAGTATGTCTTAAGCGAAACTAAATATTGTGTTGGCTTACGACTGTGCTCTGTCAGAAACATAACTGCCAGTATCTATGCCACGGACCAGATTTTGATTGCCAAAATAGTTATGTTATTTTGTTTATTGTAAATTATTAATGGTTACAGGATTATAATACTAGTAGGAATAATAGTATTTGTAGTGATTAAAATGAAGGAAATTGATAATTATTAATTTGTACTAAACAGAAGAGAACAACACTGACATCTGGTGATATCCTGTATAATCGCTATAATTTCCTTTTTACCATAATGAAACTTTACACAGAATGAGACAACAATGTTTACAATTCAAATTAACATAAAGTTAATAACAATGACAATTTATTTAATACAGAATCTGACATATATTCAATTTACATAGGGATTCAGATTGAACACAGTATGCATATTGTATTTAGTACACACTGTGTGCTTATGCAAATCTGCATATCACAATGGACTATATCGGAATTTATTCTCCTAACAATTTCATGTTGGTTATACCATTAATATGTAATGTTTTGCAGCTGCAGAAAAACAAAACCTGGCAATGTTAAAATTTCATTTATAAATGGTAGAAAAATACAGGATTACATTTCAGAAATATAAACTGTAATTGCTGTTTTATGTTGGAAATTGTGGATTAAGAAGCGATTAATATACTGTTCACAATACTGCTCTATAATCCAATATAATCTCAATATGATGCACATCAGTATGGTACTAGAAATGATTCGATTCCACTTTCTAGCTGTACTGACCTCAACACTGAACCAAATTCAAATCGTACTGAATCCCATTCTACATGAGTATGTTGAAAATAATCAGCATGTTCAAAATCAATATGACATGTAAACTTAGAAAATTTTAGTTAATGGTAATATAAAAAATGTCTAGTTCTTGCATACAATAAAAAAATTAATGCAATAATGGTAACACATAAATACCTATCTGCATGAAGTTTTAGCATGATAAAAGAGTAAACCCAACCAATAAATTATTTGGCAAAGTTCTAAATAAATATATCCCAATAGTTCACTACACTTTTTAGGAAATGATGCAAATGAAGATCTTTTAATAAAACAATACACGGTAGACATAAACAAAGCAACTCATTGATCTGACATCTTGTTTGAAATCACACGTTACGAAAGAAAATTCTTTTTTGGACAATTTGACAGAAAATTGTTATGTCCTGATATTACTGCACAGGAAGCATTTTGTACTTCAACTGAATATAATGTTCAGTGTAATTCTTCTCATCTGCATTCAACGTTTGTCTCATTGTAATCAAGGTATAAATTTCATCCTTAATGGCACTGTCCTTGGACATAACGAGTATGGGTTGTGTAGCTCTTTGGCTATTTCAAATAATGTTGGAGATTCACATGAACAATAAATGAGTTTTTTTTTATTTACTACTCTTATCACCTGTTATCTATTATCACCTATCTCAATTTTGACCATTTATGGAGTGGGACTTTGCAGTGGTGTCTTGGTTATTCGGAGCAGACGGGATTGAGATTACCTAGGACTATAAGAAAACTTGAACTTACGAAATTACATGATAAAGCCTGTGTAAATAAAAAAATTACTTATGTTAAATATTACTGCATAGTACTTTAGACAACAAAACCATACAGATTGCCTTAAACTAAAAGAAACTGTCAAGTGTATTTTGAAAATAAAAACTACTTAAGTTAAACATTGTAGAGCCTATTTCAGTAGTAACAAAAACAAAAATACGTGAAGACAATGAAAACTGTGTAAAGAACTAAAACCATACTAAACACTATAGCGCAAAAAAAAAATAAAAAATTGAGTAAAGAGTATTTTAAAAGTTTTGATGTTAAACTATGATATATTATTTATACGAGGGGCATACTGAAAGTCGTGAGCAATATTTTTTCACAACCTTAATCTTTATTTGTAAGTGAAACCAAGTATATCATCCTAATCTACAGACCTTTCTTTCACTTTTCCACATAGTCTCCGTTTTTTGCACATATGTTTCCCATCGTTCTGCAAGTTTGACCCTTGTGATAGAATTCCGTTCCGGCTGTCTTCGCTTTCTTCTTTGATGGCAAATTCAAGTGGTGCCATTCCATACTCTGTCATTTTGTTTCAGGTTCATAATGATGGAACCAGCTTTCATCTCCAGTAACAATACTCATCAAAAATTCATCACCTTCATTTCAAAATCTCTGAAGAAGGTTTTGGGCAATGGCTCGACTCTGACGTTTGTGGTCCTCAGTCAATAAACGTGGAACCCAACGGCACAAACCTTCCGATGACCTAAGCTGTGAATCATTTCTTGCACTGCACTATGTCCAACTGCGAGTTTTGCAGCGATTTCAGTGTCTACAGGCAGCTGGAACGGAATTCTATCAAAAGGGTATTTTTCAAACTTGCAGAACGATAGGAAACATATGTGCAAAAAACGGAGACTATGTGGAAAAGTGAAAGAAAGGTCTGTAGATTGAGATGATATACTTGATTTCACTTACAAATAAAGATTAAGGTTGTGAAAAAATATTTCTCATGACTTTCAGTATGCCCCTCGCATTTTAATCTAATGAATAGAACAAAAACATAAATAACATGAACTCTTTCCTCGGATTTCTTCAAGCTATGGTTTTTAAGAAAACCAGTGATAAACAGTGTAGGTGTACCTTTTATTTAATCAAAATATTTCAATATGAGAGAGAGAAATCATTTATTGTAAAAATGAAGCTGCTTGAATATACAATTTGCCCCAAGACACAGCTTACCAATCAAGCCATGAAGGCCAATGGATAACAATTCTAACACAATTTTTGTTTTTGCTTTGTGTTAAATAGACAAGAAGAGATTCAGTGGGTGTTCCCATAAATAATAAACAGTTTTGTCACTTTCATCTCAACATTTCATTGAGATCTCTGGCCCTGATTTAAGAATGATCTTTCACAGTCCACACTTGCCTCAGCCTTGATTTTACATGCTACTCCTCGTGGTCATTAGTATGTCATGCAGGTGTGAGTCATAAACGATAATGTCATAACCACACCACATTTAGAGGAGTGATGAACAGATGGGAGAAACTGTAGCTTATTACTGAACTCTAAATTTCAGTCTTATAAGGGACTGTAAGCAGCTATATACATTCTAGCCAAGTGTATATCAAGCGTTAGGGGTTCACAGATCTTGTGAAATTAACAATATTTTATCTTATAAGCTTCTTTATTAAAAGGTTGTCAAATTACAAAGCATACTACTACAGAATTTTCCAGACATGACTTGAAGACTGATAAAGTAAAATGAGATGGATGGATATTTAAAAAAACAAAAAAAGACCAAATTATTCACATCATCTAATATATAAAGTCGAATGTGTGTTTGTGGATATGTATGTATGTATGTATGTATGTATGTTTGTTCCTTATACAAATCTACATTTCTTTACCAATTTACACGGAATTTTGCACACATACCCAGTTAAGCCCGGAAAGTATAGCGGTCAACATTAAAATTCAAACAAAATACTCCTTCCCTTGAAAATTATATAATTTCTGAGAATTTTATACTGAAAAAATGAATTGCTGTTTAGTTCACATGGCAACAGTGAATTGTTTATTATGATTACATAGGGCCTTGGCAAGTATATAGCCTAATGCTGGACTTTAACGAATTATCATTCCATCGATGTAATATATTGGCGAAAATAATTACTGAAAATGAAATCCACGAAAATAAAGCACAGTGTGATGTAGTCACATAACTTTCTCTACCCTCGACATAAGAAATATTTACTCACTTCACATTTTGATGTAGAATAAGAGGGACAACTTAAGTGTGTGAGTATGCTATATCAAAAGTCTGTAAATAATCCTTTCCGCTGATAAGTTATCCATACCTGTAGGCTTTGTATTAGTTGAGAAATAGGGATGTTTATCATAGGCCCTAAGCATGGGATGGAACATTTTGAGTCCTATGCTCGCAGTATATTATGTCCCGGGTTCTAGGGGAGGAAAGTATGAAAGTGATACTGCATTTCTCTTTTATTTCAGCTCCGAAACGATTGTATAGTAACATGAGAATGAGAAATAAAATTTTCCGTCAAGTCAGTACAATCTTATGTAATTTGTGTTTCTTCTTATTTCAACCCCTCCCAAGCATGATGTGTAGAAGCAACGGAATGCAGCATTCCACATCCTCTATGAGCCATAAAAAGCTATATCCAGCGTTTTCTGATGGAATAGTTTGAGTGTGATAAATCTTTTCCTTCATTTCAAGTTCTACATACATAAAGTCCTTCATAAGTTAATTTCAAATTAAAAAATACAAAGCCCGGGCGACGCCGGGCCTTTTCAGCTAGTCTAATATATAAAATCGAAAGTGTGTATGTATGTATGTTTGTTCCTTATACAAATCTACATTTCTTTACCAATTTACACGACATTTTGCACACATACCCAGTTAAGCCCGGGAAGTATAGCTGTCAACATTAAAATTGAAACAAATCAGTCCTTCCCTTGAAAATTATATAATTTCTGAGAATTTTATACTGAAAAAATGAATTGCTGTTTAGTTCACATGGCAACAGTGAATTGTTTACTATGATTACATAGGGCCTTGGCAAGTATATAGCCTAATGCTGGACTTTAACGAATTATGATTCCATCGATGTAATATATTGGCGAAAATAATTACTGAAAATGAAATCCACGAAAATAAAGCACAGTGTGATGTAGCCACGTAACTTTCACTACCCTCGACATAAGAAATATTTACTCACTTCACATTTTGATGTAGAATAAGAGGGACAACTTAAGTGTGTGAGTATGCTATATCAAAAGTCTGTAAATAATCCTTTCCGCTGATAAGTTATCCATACCTGTAGGCTTTGTATTAGTTGAGAAATAGGGATGTTTATCATAGGCCCTAAGCATGGGATGGAACATTTTGAGTCCTATGCTCGCAGTATATTATGTCCCGGGTTCTAGGGGAGGAAAGTATGAAAGTGATACTGTATTTCTCTTTTATTTCAGCTCCGAAACGATTGTATAGTAACATGAGAATGAGAAATAAAATTTTCCGTCAAGTCAGTACAATCTTATGTAATTTGTGTTTCTTCTTATTTCAACCCCTCCCAAGCATGATGTGTAGAAGCAACGGAATGCAGCATTCCACATCCTCTATGAGCCATAAAAAGCTATATCCAGCGTTTTCTGATGGAATAGTTTGAGTGTGATAATTCTTTTTCTTCATTTCAAGTTCTACATACATAAAGCCCTTCATAAGTTAATTTCAAATTAAAAAATACAAAGCCCGGGCGACGCCGGGCCTTTTCAGCTAGTCTAATATATAAAGTCGAAAGTGTGTATGTATGTTTGTTCCTTATACAAATCTACATTTCTTTACCAATTTACACGGAATTTTGCACACATACCCAGTTAAGCCCGGGAAGTATAGCTGTCAACATTAAAATTCAAACAAAATACTCCTTCCCTTGAAAATTATATAATTTCTGAGAATATTATACTGAAAACAATGAAATGCTGTTCAGTTCACATGACAACAGTGAATTGTTTACTGTGATTACATAGGGCCTTGGCAACTATATAGCCTAATGCTGGACTTTAACGATTTATGATTCCATCGATGTAATATATTGGCGAAAATAATTACTGAAAATGAAATCCACGAAAATAAAGCACAGTGTGATGTAATCACATAACTTTCTCTACCCTCGACATAAGAAATATTTTCTCACTTCACATTTTGATGTAGAGGGACAACTTAAGTGTGTGAGTATGCTATATCAAAAGTATGTAAATAATCCTTTCCGCTGATAAGTTATCCATACCTGTAGGCTTTGTATTAGTTGAGAAATAGGGATGTTTATCATAGGCCCTAAGCATGGGGTTCTAGGGGAGGAAAGTATGAAATTGATACTGCATTTCTCTTTTATTTCAGCTCCGAAACGATTGTATAGTAACATGAGAATGAGAAATAAAATTTTCCGTCAAGTCTGTACAATCTTATGTAATTTGTGTTTCTTCTTATTTCAACCCCTCCCAAGCATGACGTGTAGAAGCAACGGAATGCAGCATTCCACATCCTCTATGAGCCATAAAAAGCTATATCCAGCGTTTTCTGATGGAATAGTTTGAGTGTGATAAATATTTTTCTTCATTTCAAGTTCTACATACATAAAGTCCTTCATAAGTTAATTTCAAATTAAAAAATACAAAGCCCGGGCGACGCCGGGCCTTTTCAGCTAGTAATTTATATAATTTAGCTTACAGCTGCATAATTATGTACTAAGCTATACTAAGGGTGTCCACAGAAATTTTAAAATAAATTTCTATGACTTTCCATGACCAAAAACTTAGATTTCCCTGACCACAAGATTCAATGTTTCAAAGATGTAAACGAAATGAAAAAAAAAATGGGGGAAAAAATCCATCCTCCTCCATCTCCATAATAAAAATAAGAAATGATTAGCTCAAGTACTGAAAAGTTTGCTTAGACAGTCTGGGTTACAGCAGACTGGAGCAAAACACATGCCCCTCACATTTTGCTCACTGGGGCTAGTTATTTTCCCTGACCATTCCATATCTTTCTACAAATTTCCCTGACTTTTTCCTTTCCTTTACAAAATTCCCTGACTTTCCCTGACTTTGCAGCACCCTGTATACCGTTACTATATAAAATGGTGTCGCAAAATTTGAAGGGAACCCTTTAAATTGTTCAAATTGCAATTCTTTTGGAAAGACCTAAATCTAAACATGATTTATCTTTTTGCAAGTATTTTTGTGGTGCACATTTTAGGCTTTAATGTTTACTACTTATGCAAGTTATACCTCACTTGTACTCTTTTATACTTGAAGTACAAGTTCGAGGCAAACTCTTTGCACAGATACAAAAGGTTTGATTAAAATATTCATTCCTCTAACCACACCATAGATCCCATGAGTGACACAATGTTAAATAAAAATCAGGAAAGCTCTCTTTCATAATTGTTTAAATCTGAAAATGCTGCATACTAAAGATAATGCCAACCAAAGAAACAAAAAAATGGCACAATTCAATTCATTATTTTCAGGAAAAAATAGAACACAAGGCAAGTAATAAAGTTTCTTCAGATTATAACAACTACATAGCGAGAGGAGGATTCGATAAGTTTATATTACGTCAAGTGAACACTTTGCTTCTTCTGGACTGAGAACTTAAATCAGTGAGAGATTTCATAGGCTTGTCATATTCTATTACGTTTCATTTCTCTGCATATGAAAGAGTGGTTCCAGAAAACTCACTACAAAAAATCTGTCACAGAAACAACCAGTCACAATAAGTTTGTCACACGGACAATTCATCAAATAAGATGGTCTCCTCTACATGACAATTAGTCACAAGCACAACTCATCTCAGTTATGACATTTGTAACAGTTACAATTTCATCTGAATTGTACAATTAGTCACAAATACATCACTCGAGGATCATTAAAAGCTTGTTCAATGTCCTCTTAGCTGGAATAAATGCTAGGGAAACAAGAGATATGAACTGCTCTAATTTCAGAATTTTCTTTCCAGTCATAATTGTCCATCAAACCTTCCAAAATTTTCTGTATGACTTTTTAAAGTGTTGTATTTCATATGAATGTAAAGTTCACATATTCAGTGATATAAACTGTCAAAATAAAATGTCATACCTAAAACAAAGTAAGAAAAAGGATGAAAAATAAAGACTGACCCAAATGAAACGAGCATCTGGCTTTAAAAAATATACTAATGGAACTTTTATACAGTAAAGCAATATAATGTGTTAATTAAAACAGATGGTGACATTTAAACACATTTTCAACTGCTAGGAGTTGACTAGCAGTTGAAAATGTGGGCAAAGCCCACGAAACGTATGTTCTGCAAAAATGTAAGTAAAAGTGAAGTCTAGAAGCTTTTAAATGTCAATCATCTCATTTAATTAACAAAGTATTTGGCTATTTTGACCATGTCAGTAACAGTAAAAGCATATCTACTGATATGAAACTTGAAATTAATTGACTTTGAAAATATTGTACAGTTTTTCAGATGATATGTTTTTTTGTTCAAAAATTTCATTATTGTAGGGAACCACTGACCATGTAGGTTCACACGTATGGCTTAAAGTTGTAACATGGTTTTCGAAGGTGACTGATACGTGCCATCCACGATCCAGAAACATGATAATAATAGATGATTAAGCTATGCATTAGTCGCAAGAATTGCACCCATCTCTCACCTTGCAAAGTTTTGGTGCACTTTCCCACAATGACGACGGTTCTTGGTTCTGGAGGTAGATGCTTCTTCCTTGCATGTCAAAGAGTTCTGATAATTGATGTGTTCATTTAATATTGGCTTCATCTGGGAGCTGCTGCACCATCATATTCCATTTGCTCCACATTCCTCTTGCTCCACTGTTTCCCAGTCAACAATGAGATTACGATTTTCAGATGAACCTTGAACAACAGTATGTTCTTCTTCAGATACAGTCACTGTTCCAATCACCTCTCAAGTCATAGCAACAAACAATGCTATCACGACTTCTTCAGCGTTTTGTCAACATAAATCCTTCATAAATTAGCTTGTTATGACCACTTTTAGATTTTATGAAGCAGATCTCCTCTGCCATGGTTTCAAATAAGATAGCCATGGAAACATTCAGTTGTAAACATTGTCTCATTAGTTCTTCTTTACGATGAGGCCTGCTAAGCCACGTGCCAATTTTAATTTATCCTTCACTGTTGTTTTCTCTTCTGTTCTTTCCAGTATTCCTTCATAATTTCGCTGTGCTTTCTCCTTCTCTCCTCAAACCACTTTGAACCGGGTTTCTTTTTCATTCTGCCTTGGAATCCATCCATTCTTAAAACCTTATTTTTAAAAACCTCTCTTTCCATTGTTTCCTCTTCTCTTATTTTATTTCTTTACAAATCTTTCTTGACCTCTTGAATCCAACTTGTTGCTGACTTTTTCTTCCAAAAGTACTTGAATGTTTGTTCAGTTACTCTATTGTCATTCATTCTATGGATATGTCCAAAAAATAGCATTCTCCTTTTTCTTATCATTTCTATTATATTTTCTATGTTCTGGTATATTTCTTTATTACTTCTTTGTTTTCATTGTTCTGTTGTTTTCATTGGGCCTAAGATTTTTCTAACGATTCTTATTTCTTATTATAGGCCTAATGCATTTTAAAAAATCCTAGTAGAAATGTCCATATGTAAAGTAAATAAGAAGTCACTGGCCTAGTACATAATGGTACCAAAAATATATTGAGGGTATGGGCAAAAAGCAATGTTTGTACAAGATATGGTATTACATGTTAAACTACAATAAATGTAGAATGGAGATAAGAAAATGAAACTGTTTGTGATCACACATTTAAACTAAACTAAACTAAACTAAAATAAAACAAAAACTAAACTGTGGGACTAGGCCAGTGCCGGGAGATGAGGAACTGAAGTGTGAAATGTTCTACCCATATATTTGCCCCATCCTTTTCCTTCTACCTGCCGTTCGTCTAGTCCCAGAATCAGCAGGTTTAGTTGCCTCTGCCTGCTGTTAAATGAGAGTATTGGGGACGAGAGGGAGGGTAACTTTGCACTTTCAGTGCCTCGTTGGCCAAACCTGGACTAGGCCTACCATCTCACCACTGTGAGATCTACCATAGGCAGATAAAGATGTTAAATTACAACAATATAGAATGGAGTTTAAAAATGAAACTGTCTGTATCTAACATGAAACTAAACTAACATGAAAACTAAACTGTGGCACTACATCCCTTGTGGGAGTAGGCCTACCATCTGATTGATGTGTCAACTAGCATAGGCAGATGCAGGATTGGGGTCAGCATGTCGACTCCCATGGCCATTAGTGATGGCTTTCATGACCACAGTCACTACTTCTTTATCAATTAGCTCCTCACTTGGTGTCACAAGGCTGAATGCACCCTGTACCAGACTTCCCTACTCCAGTAAAATTTGAAGTATTAGGGATCAAACCCAGGCCCGTGGATCCTTAGTCAGCAATGTTAACCGCTAGGTCATACCATCCTGAATAGTTATATAGGGCTATATGATAAAAAATTTCAAAGTGTAATTAAAAACAAGCAAATCAAGTTTAGGTATAAAGTGAATTTTTTGTATGATAGCCTTAAATTTACAATAAATATTTAAATTTACAGTAAATAAATATTGCAAAGAAAAAGGTTATGAGGTAACGACTTTATAGACACCTGAACATGGAATCATCAATTGCTTTATCTGTTGGTGAATAAAATGAATAACGTAGTTTAATTTCTTTAGGCACTTGTGTTTTAAAGGCTCACCTCAAGCACTAATAAATAGTCAAATTGCAAATGTATGCACTAACATAGAAAAATATTTTGTCAGTCTGTAAATATAATTCTCTAGAACCTTACTACTTGTCAATATTCTTTATTTCCGATACAACCAGAAAATCAAATATCATCCCGACTAAACAACAAATACATGAAATGCATCTCCTACATTAAAGTTCAGTAACTCTTTAATGCAAGCTGTAATTTAACAGCCAGATTAATTTGTAGAAGGCAATAAAATACAGTATTATCTTATCACACTGTCAGAATTACAAAGAATGCAAAACCGCATGGGCTGTCAAGTGAGAAATGCAAAATAATATTGAATAGATATCATGAATGGCTATAAGATAAAACAAAACATATGGATGACAAAAACACTGTATCTATTGTGGATGCAATATAATAATAACCAGCATTTCCTGTGCATGACTATGATGATAATCCTGATGTTCGAATGTTGCATAACAATGAACCACTGAATTACATGAATATCAATATTATTAGATCCCAAGTTAAAACAATGATGCAGTATGATAGTTAAATTTTGAAATATTATTTGAATGAATAGTTTACTTAAACTGATATACTAACTGTGATCACAGTGAGTCAACACAGAAGAACCCATGCATGTTATTTGTGCAATACATTTTTCAATCCCTGTTCTGTAGGAAAGACAGTTTCTCTCATATACGGTACAGTATTATTAATAAAATTAAGATTTTTTTAAATTACTTTAAATTAAATTTGTAACAGCAGGAAATATGCCATATTTCATGTCTCCGGCCAAACACTGATTTCGGGTACTTTGCACCCTAAACAAAACTTTATTTTTAGCCTGTCCCCCCCCCCCCCGCCCACTCAACCCCACCCTAAAGTTACTGTTTTATTGTCAAGTTTGAGTACCAAAGTGTGAACCAATAGTAAACCAATCCCTACCTAAACTACACAACAATTTTTATTTTTTTCTAAAATAAATGTAGCTATGTTTTGGTGAAAAATGCATGATTGCTATTGCAATTTCAATAGCAAACAAACTGCCTAAAAACTCTAAAAATATTTGTAATATGCAATGTAGTCAATGTTTGAAATTTTACAAAATATTGAATATACTTGATAACTTTTAAATACTACGCTAAATCACATTTAATTATCTTCATATTATGTTACTATTATAAAAAAAATCCCTCTTAAAAATCTGCCGCCCAAACTATTTTTTTTCTGGGAGACCTAAATGGAAGAGATCACTTGGAAGATCTAGACATAGATGGGAGGACAATAGTAAAATACATTTAAAGGAAGTAGGATTTGCAAGGGTGATTGGATGGAGTAGTTCAGAATATGGTTGAATGGCGTCCTATGTAAGCATGGCAATGAACCTCCAAATTCAATAAAATAGATAATATTTCTTCAGCTTGCTTAGGAACTGTCTATTGAGTCTGTCTATAGGTAAGTAAAATAAAAGGAAGTACTTTTGACGAAAAAATGCTTGATTACTATTGTAATTTCCTTTATAAAAAATGCCCCAAAAATCTAAAAATATTGTAGGCTTAACACATTTCTAATATAGCTCTAAAAATATTTTAATATGTAATGTAGTCAATCTTTGATGTTTAACGAAAATATTTAATACACTTAATAATTCTGAAATACATGTTAAACTGTATTTAATTATGTTACTATTTAAAAAATTCCCTAAAAAATTCCGCCCTTTCTAGGTTTACCGCAAATGCCCAGTCTACCCATTTATAAATTAGGGTTGGTGGGAGTCACCATACTGACCTCATGTTAATAACCCTGCTGCCTACCGAGGAAATCGAAAGATGGAGGCAGATGACGCATTGGTCAAATGGTAGGCTCTGCCCCTGAAAGGGATGTAGCGCCATGGAGTTTGGATTAGAGGTCAACTGGTGTATGTTGTTACTCAGCCAATCAGATTTTTTTAAATTTAAAAAATACTCGTGGAGAAAAATCAAACCTGCAAAACAAAAATCAGGGCAAAAGAAGAATCGCCCGGGATATGCCTAGAATAATCTATTACACACATAATCGCTCACAGAATAAACTTGAATCTTGAAATTGTCAGGGATCAGTTTTTTTGTTTCACCCACCCCAAACTGTTTACTCTTAATATAGGCTTGCCTAGCACATGCAGAAATCATAAAATAATGTCAACACTCGCTAAACTGTATACTTTAAGCGTGAGTCTTGCAATTATTAGGAGTGTGCATTCCACAGCCTTCCCATTCATGCAAGGCTGAGTTAGTATGATGTATTGTAGATAGGCCTACCAACGAACAACTTTTCCAAAATTCAAAACTCTAGGGTTTTTCTTTCTCATTCAGTCACCATTATTGTATGTAATTTGACTGTAATGCTGCTTCCACGTTGAGTCAGACAATATTTTAATGGCGTAAATGCCACCAAACTATTTTATGGGGTCTCCAAAACGAAAGTGGCACTTCAAGGAGGCCATGACACTCGAAAGTTTGAGGATCACAGATTTAGACAACCTCCATGAAATAATGTTTCAAAGAAAAGTTGTGGATCTCAATACAAGCAGTTAATGTAGAAAACTTAAACAAAACCATTAAAAGCCATTTTCGAGGAAGAAAAGAAAAGGGGGGGGGGAAACATGAACAAAAGCATTAATCGAAATCGAAATTCAGGGTCCGAACAAAATTTATAGCTCCTCTAAGGTACGAGAAACTAAGTAAAAGTCTTAAAAGAAGAAAGTAAAAACAGAAATTAGAGAGAATTTTAACATAATCTGTTAGATCTGGTTACTGTCGGAAGAATGACATTTAAATTCAAGGACACGTGTATAATTTAAAAGATGAGTCAGGCATTAACCCCTTCACCATATATCCCGTACGCCGCAAACACGTGTGTTATGTTTACTTAAAACTAAGAAGAATTTTCAAGCTGATTTTAAACATCCTGTGTACAAATCAATTTAACGCGGGGTTACAGTAAATTACGTACGTGAATTAATTCTTCATTAAAGGGGGAAGGCGGCAAAAAATCCAAGTTATCAATCTAGCTTCGATTTCTGACAAAGAACCCCTGGAGTTAAAGTACCGGTAGTCTATTTTATAGTACCGTCTCTTCTATGGTGCCTCCACAAACGAAACTATCCCTGTGTCCCATAAAGTTAATAAACAGGACAGAAAGTAGTTTATGACTTTTTATAATTATAATTATGACTTCTACTAAGTCCATCTCTACAAGAGTAACAGATAAATAACCCAAATTCGACGTCCAATTTTCATTAGAAATACATATTTTGAGATAACTGATTGAATCCAAAATACTTTTTTTTTTTAATTTAAGAGATTTACGTGAATGCCCATCGGTGGACAAAAACAAAATGAATTTCCACGCACGAATTAAGCACCATCCGAAGTAACAAGTAAAAATAGCTACCAGTTTTCCTTTAATCGCAATGTGACTTTACCTGAAAAAAAATAGTTTCTCGCAATTTTCTAGCAAATACCTTTAATAGTATCCTTTGAATTATGCATTCTAATTGTTTGTATTGAGACCTAAAACTTTTACTAGAAATACGTTGTAGCGGGCATTTGTGTGTACGGTAATTAGCAGGGCCCGTATTCTAATGATATGTTATCTTTTTATTGATGCTGCATAAACATTGCCAACTTGTGGATAAATCCTAATCATGGCCTATTGATTATAGAAATGCATTTTTATTAGGTCATTTTTTGTCATTTTATGCAATTTTATATTTTTAGGGCATTTATTTCAATTTTAGGTCATTAATTTGTCATTTTTACGTCATTTGCTTCCTTATTTGTCATTTTCATGTATTTACATTGAGTTTATTAACTTTTTTTCGTCGCTAGCGGTGCTATCTTCGAAGTGTTGTTTGTTTAATGCAAGAAGGAAAAATTCGGCGTTAAAGTGTTGACATATTTCGGTCGGAAGTGAGAATCAAAGAAACGCCAAAATTTTGTATTATATTACTATTGTTATTAGATTGACTTAGCACCACTGTCTGCCACCTGCTTGGATTTGAGAGTGCAAACTACTGTTTACTTACCCTCAATAAACAACAATATAATCCGGCAGACCAGAAGAGGATGTGCCGATTTTTGACTCACCAGTGCCTCAGTGCCAGTATAAAATTCCGTGAGAAAAGAACATTCACAACATTACAGTAATCTACAGTTTTTAAAATTATGAACAAACTAGTCTATAACTTTGTGTGTACAATAATCATTTTTTATAAATAAAATATCAGTTTTTAGGTCATTTTTTATAATTATTAAGTCATTTTCTTTAAAATTTAGGGTCATTTTATAGGTCATTTTTCAAACAATCTTAGGTCATCAGAAACCGGGCCCTGGTAATTAGAGTATAATTCCTTCTTTGCAGATAGCTTGGGCTTTTGAGTGAGTGAGAGTCAGACGAATATGCATCCCTACTAAGCGGCCGCTTCCTACGCTAGTATGTGAAGCGAGAAATCGCAGGATCAATCCCTACGATAACGATGAATTCGTGAGGTTATTACATCAAATTTTCAAAAAGAATTTATTGTATGAAATACTAAGTTTGTATATTATTGTTTCTCGGGCTTCCAACCGGGTTTCAGAAGATAGCGAAGATAGCTGCCGAAAGCTCGGAATCAATCAACCTAATTACCCGGTTGGAAACCAGAAAACATGTATATTTTCAACACCGGGAAAGCCTCAAGTCACACATATTACAAAAAAAAATAAGTCTGGTGTTACAAAAACTGACAGTGTAAGAGAGAAAGATAATTATATGTAAATGTATGAAAAATGCTGTGAGAGAGAATCATACAATTCTTCCAGTGTCACTTATTAAATGCTGATGGCACCGTTTTTCACGTGAAGAGCTCATTGATTTCTCGCGTGCCCAGAATTTTACACAGAACACGATGATTAAATAATTATTCCAGTAGGATTACAGACATAGCATGGAAAATTCATTATTGATCAGTTAAGATAATTCAGTCTGCTTTACCAAGAACGAAGCTTCGACAAATTTGTAACATGCAAAACTAAAAAACATATAGCCCTATAACAAGATCGTAAGAAAATATTCTTGTAATTTCGACCTAATTCAGGTCATTACACAGCTGGAAAAAATCAGGCTGTCTCTCAAAAACAAACAATATTATATCCTTATCTACAACACTAATGGTATCCATTTTTAGGTAGATGCTGCATGTTACAAACTGCATAAAATAGGACGACATATATGTTACACATACCATAATAGCTCTATATTAACTGAACATGTGTGTTTTAATCATATATAAATTACTAACTCCATGGCGCTACGTCCCATGGTGGGATAGCGCATAGAATACATCTGACTATTGCATCATCTACCTCCGTCTTTTAACTTCATTGGCAGGTGCCAGGGTTAGAGAGCATATAGCCAACATGCTGACTTCCACGGCCTTTATTGTTAGTTTTCTTAGATGGGTCAGTTACTTCTTTAACAAGATGTATCTTTTCGGTCATCCTCACTAGGTTGAAATATAAGCTATTAATTAGCAGTGGGTTTGTTAACGCATGAACAACATGGATAGAGATTCCAACATGCATTAAATTTAATTTTAGATTTGATTTCTCTATTTCATTCGCTGAAAAATCACACTCATCGTGCTGTCAGAGATAAGCCACTAGAAGTAATCAAGTTCAGTCCTTTATTTGTATTATACTGTACTGTTTTTGGAAGAAAAAAATTTTCATGTGGTTTAATGACAACTTAAAAACCATTTTATTTCTAATGGTTTTCTATGCTACATTTCCCAATAACTTTCATGAGAGCTTTCAGTTCAGAAATGTTATAAATAAAACACATTACATTTTAAAATCCTATTAACCTATACAACCATTTCAATCTACAATTAATCAAATCTTCGGAAAATTTTAAATGACAGATTAGACATGTTACTAATTAACCTACTGGATCTGTATTTTTTACGAACATCTAGGAGCAACACCAACATTTTTTTGTCCATTAAAAATCAAGTGAAAATTTGACAGTTAATTCTTTCAAGCATCTACAATATTTAAAAAAATGGCAAGTGTTAACTTTTATGCACAGATAGCTAAATTTTAATTGCCTTCTTTTCGCTATACGATTTAAGGTTGTCGACATAGCCCATGTATGTATGTTTTAAATACTCTAAATACGCCTTGGCCAGGTGACCGTACAAAGCACTAAAACATGCCTCATTAATCGGTCTATATAATAACTATGCAAAAAGTAAATAATAATTCAAACTCAAAGAAAAATTTCAGAAACCATTTCCAAATATGGGTAATCCCCTCCCTTCTTGGTAAAAAAAAAAAAAAAAAAAAAAAAAAAAAAAAAAAAAAAAAAAAAAAAAGCTAGAAAAATCGAAATTGGTAAATATTTTGATTCAGGATTCCCTTATTAATTTCTAGGCACTAAAAAGAATCAAGGAAAGGGTGAAATACAGTCCTCACAACGATAACAAAATCCATGGCAAAACGTGTAGGTAACACTATAATAGAATAACCTTCCCCTCGAACAGTGCCAACTACAAGGAAACTAATCATTTAATCAATTTAGTATTAACCTAGATATCACGATACACAGCACAACAAACTTTATTTCGCAAGTTCCTACGAACTGGGGCATGGTCTCGTTCCATTGCACACACTCTATAAACCAACGGTACCGGTACCTACAGACTTTACTCGCTGCTGCTTGTCAATGTCTTTATCACTAAGGTCGTTATTATCAAATTAGAGCAGCCGACGAGACAATAGACTTAACAAATAAATTCGGCAAGGTTATTACCGGTTGTTTCGGAGCGGGTAAACGCCCTGCTGGTTGGCATACCGCAATGCATTATCAAATATTACTGTCTTCTCTCACGTTTATAAGATACACCGTACAATTAAAAGCATGCAGGATGCGCAGTCTAATAGTGCAAACACGTGCATGTGGCAGAACAAAAATATACACCTCTTCCGGAGGAAAAGCTTACTAGTCTAAGAAATAATTAATTACAGTCATGCGTAGATACAAAGTTCGATAAGCAATAGAAAGAAGCAGCACATTTATGATATTATTACCAATGCTAGGTGACAATGTGGCTCCGCGTATCATCAGGTCATAAGTCGAAAATCACCGCCTATAAGACACTTATCTCATCCAACAAAACAACTGCTCACACTATCTCCAAACTTAAGCTAGTTTATATCCACTTGCAAGCGACACATGACAGGTCATATTTCCCATTTCTAAACAGTTAAGAACAACAGGCGTCTGAAGAAAATTCTTCACGAACAACTATGTGACGGTATTAAAACTCAAGTCGACACATGGGGCCAACAAAATGAACAGAATCAATCCATCCACTGGGACCAGGAAAATGTATGTTGCAGCTGCGATCGAGTCTGGATCGCTCTGGATGCAGAGTGGAAAAACATCTGACGTCCGGGCCGCGAATCCTCTTTCGCCTATGCTCAGGGCACCGGCGCGTAGGACCTGCAGAGCGTAATGTAGAACAAGGACAGAAACAACTCTATATTACAAGGGGAGGTAAGGGCTAACAGCCGCACGATGAAATACTGATTGCACATCAACCTTTAATTAATTTTTTAAATCACCATGGTCATTACAATGCCGTAAACTCGCACACAACATGTGAAATTTCCACAGAAGTCCCTCGGGTGTAAAAATAACCACTATTATGTACGTTTACAATAAAATAATTTAATGTATTACCGCAAATGTTCGGTTTAGTTTTTACTCTTTGTAAGATACAATGGACTATACGGTGTGTAAAAATTTGCTGACCAATTCTGCTACCACATAATATGCGGTGGTAATCAAATGAAGCAGTAGGGGGAAGATAGTGATAATCCTCTTTTTGTAAAAGTTGAGACTGTTTCACTATTCATTTTTTTCTTGCTTAATCACCATCTATTCCAATGTTTCTGAGCATATACTAATTATGTCAATAAGTCTTGTTAGTAACATAATATGTACCAAAGAAGACATAAAAAATAAGATTTGCATATCTGAGCAAACTTTAAAAATGTATTACCTTAAAAAGAGGTTAGTGTGGGTTAGCACTATCTTCCCCCGAGCCCTTCAAATATGCTAAATATAATACTTATATTCAACAATTCTGGGATTATGTCACTTTCTGTCTCTTGAAATGCGGCTATAGTCAATAATTTGTATTCTATTAAAAATAAACGCATTAAATCCAAGGCTATCTTAGTTACACCCAAGACAAATCAATCATCTCTCTGTAACCCATAATGAATCTACTAGGTAAGGTCTGAAAGAAATATTACCATATGCTATAAAATGGTATAACACGTTACCGGTTCTTTTAGAAATTTGAAGTTAAAAATATTTTCATTTCTGTAAGGTCTATATTTACTTTCATCGTCAGACTAGATATTAACATATTTCTGTAAATTCACTGAACATTATCTGTACATTTGAACGTGTTTTTTCCTCGTATATAGCTAATGCTGTTACAGTTATTTAGCTTGTTTTTATTTTGTAATATTGCATGGAATCAATGTGCGTATGTCACTCCTTCCATGAGCTTTGCCTTTTGGGGTTGTATATATTATACGAAAATAAATAAATAATCATGCTGAAGAAGGATGTGGGTTTGAGTTACATCGTGATAAATTATGAGTATGTCCAGGAAAACATGTAAACGATTTGAAGCAAACGAAAAACAAAGTGAGCTGCTATTGATAGGCCTACATCAAATTTTAAATAACGGTTCTATTAAGTACTATTTGAAATTAGATAGTGAATTTATAAAGGCACGGATCTTTCACTTTAAAACTCTCAGAAAAAAAGCCATGGCGCAAAAAGTTAATTACAACTTTAACGCGAGAAGGAAATTCAGTAATAATAAGGTCACACGATGAAACTGCGCTAAAATAATCAACTTTTAATGGCTCTAATACTCAGTACAACACAATGAACACGGTATGCGGTAACCGTCAATTCACATGCAAAAATATATTTTCAAGATACCTAAATGTTTTTATTACACAGCTTATACGAAAAAAGGCGTAATGAGTAACAAACAATGCATTCTGTTATGTCTAAATGTATTCAGCCAATAATGAACTGTATTGAAAATGCTCACCTAATAGTTGTAGGCCACAGCACAGTCTCGATCATCCGAGCTAAACTGGACCTCGAGTAGGTCGGATCACTGAAAATGTCAAATAATACAGAAAAAGAAATAACTAATAAATCGCCGAAGTATTACAATATGTCCATAGCTTTAGCCTCCACGTAAATTAGCGCCATTTCCAAGGCGCTAAAATCTGCATTATGTGTCATTAGATTTACTTTTTTTAATCTGCTCTAGTGCTGTTAAAACAGCTCGAAATCGCAGGATAGACCTACTACAGCGAACGATTATAAAAACCACCCAAAATACAGTAAGGAACAAATTTCGTCTATCACGAACAGTGACGGATAATTCGGAATGTCAGATGAACGAAGGTCGGATAATCGAGACTTTACTGTAATTTGCAAAGCACAATAGAGTAAGCATTAAAGGCGTCCACATACTGACGTTTCATCGTTCTATGTTTTCATTATTTTTAGCTGATATTCAGTAATATGTTTACTCACTCCCCTTAACAAAATAAAATAAAAAACAAAAACTCGCAATCAGACTGGTCGTTGACAGGGATCGAATCAAGATTTTTTAAATGTCTACTCGCGTTAGCATCAGTATGTTGCGTTTGCAACAACATGAATATTGTTTTATTTATATTACAATTTCGTAAATGTTCAAATCTACTAGAGGTGTAATGTTTCAAATATCTTACCTTTGAAAATGAAATTTTCTTGTTAGCGAAATACGTAGACTATAATATGACTATTTGCATATTCAAAGCATGTCATATTTTGTCTATACGTAATGAATGAGTGTGAAGATAGGCAGAGTGCCAAACTGATACGAAATAAATGGTTATAATTGCTGCTTGGTCATCAAATTCGAATTATTCTTTATTCGGCGGGTTACGGCTTTAAGGCGCAAGGAATGTTAGGAATGGAGATAATAGGAAGAGGATGAAGAGGGATAAATGAAAAAAATATGAACGTAGACATGAATAGGCCTATTGTTCTCTTAAATGTCCCGAATACCACACGCGTGCAGAAAACCACGAATGTAGCTTAATAAAAAATCATCAATCGACCATTTAAATGTCAGTGCAGTACCGAGAAGAATTAATGAAAGTAACAAAAACATGGGAATATTGGTAATAGCGCAGCTTTACCATGAATGAACCTGTTCGCAAAGAAATTTCGGATCAAGTTACATTACAGCTAGAACTGAAACCATGACTGCAATCACGATAACTATACATCCCTCGCAACTTTGTCGCGATATCTTTTATGTGCATTTACTCGTTAGAAACTCGTTTCTTCCACTCTTTCCCTTCATGCAATAAGAAAGTAGTACAGTAATAAGACAGTAAACCACTAAAGCTCAATTTTGAATATCTTATCTCTAGCATTGCGATGGGTTTAACAACCTACAAAAAGTGTATACTGCCCGCCAGAATTCTGAAAATTCCAGAGGAGAAAGTGGCATTAGCGGGTGGGGAAGGAGGTCAACCGGGTGCGAAATCATCCCTTACTGTTCGTGCAAAAACATACGGTCATTTCAGCAGCCACGAGAAGTGTAGACATGTACGAAGCTAAACCACAATACACTACCGATCATTTTCTTTCTATAATAAATTGATCTGAAATAAATATATCAAAAAGTCCTGTAGCTAATATCCTAATCAGTGTGTAGTATCGTAATACTGTAGTAGGTATAACTATGAGAACACGGATGTTTTTAGTTTTGCCTTAGTTGTATAGAGACCATCTTCTATCTCTTTCTTCCCTCTATCCACCCTCTGTCACTTTTAAATTTCTGTTACGTAGGGTAGGCTCAGAGAAATAAGGCGAGGAATATACACGGTGGTAACGGAAAATTTACTCTCCCTAATTTTTCTCGTTAGAGATGTCACAGATTGATATCGTACCACTCTGAAGTTGTTCATCCACCTCCACAATGCACCAATTCTGAAAAGGTTCAGCGCAACCGCTAACCCGCCATTTGTATAACTTGGGGATGAACATTCATCTTACAATATGCTAGGGTTTGACCATTTACATCTCATATAGCTAGTTTATAGCTAGATTTATTCCAGGTATTAAAATTCCTCTTACCTACAAAGAACCAACAATAATTAGAAAACACACAAGGATATTAATGATTTTATCAAATATGTACCGTCCAAGTGAGGTAGGTAATGAGGTGAATGAAGCTAAACTTTTTGATGTACACATATGTAATTCTATGTAATAATTGGAACGTGTCAATCAAACTAATACAAAACTGTTCCTATTAAATAATGTTTCAACACCACATCTGTTTATTTACTGGCTACTTTAGCAGTAGATCGGTGACCTTTAAACCTAGCCATACGTGTGAAAATATGATTTACACCAGGTATGGGCAACCTTTGGAAAGATGCGGGCTAAACTTTACGATATTTATGAAGTCGCGGGCCGTAGATAATAGGTAGTTGTGAAAAAAGAATCATGATACGGTTTTTTATATTTATAAAGTATAATGTTAAAGATACATGAATGAGAACAATATCGAACTGATTAGGCATTTACTTACAATCAGCAGAAATTAATGAGTAGCTTGAGCTTGAACTTGAGAAACAAGATAATCAATGTTGGCATCAATCCCACTAATATACAAGCGCAGAGTGTTTTCCAAATTTTCATCTGTAAGTCTGGTCCGATACTTTGATTTAGGCTTATTGCAGCATTTTTTTAGCGCTGACCGGAAGGAACACCCTCGTAGTTCAGGCTTTTGTTCCCCCCCTCTCACTCTCTAGTTAGCGAAAACCGAAAATAGGCTATTTACTTTTTCGAGCGCGATTTTAAAATGTTCCGCGGGCCGGATCTAAGATCGGGGCGGGCCACATCCGGCCCGCTGGCCGGGCGTAGCCCATATATGATTAACACATTTATCCTCTGGAAGAAAGATGTTGTCTACGTCGATATTGTTACTAACTCATTAGGTTCTAAATTTGTTTTCATTAAAATACCCTCCTAGGCCGACCATGATAAATTACCTCATCCACATAAGCTGACAGAGAATAGAGATAAAGCAAATGTTACGCAGACTACATGGGTCCACAGGGAGAAATATGCTAGAATAGAAGCTTTTGAAGCACTTTGAAAATTAAGTTCTCTAAACAGGCAGAATAATTAATGAGAGGTTTCCATCGGGAAATCGTCACTGTTGCAAAACAGACAAATGTACATTCTCAAAGAATTCTGCTCCACTTACTTATCACTAACTGAACGAAAAGTTGCTTCTTAGAAATAAGCTTGACAATGGAATGTTAACTTATACACAATCAAATCGAGAGCGGTAAAATAGTTTACGTAATATTATTGCAATAGGTACACGACAAATAATTGAATATGAACTATGAAACTTATGGACGAAGAAAAATATATGCATGTAAGTGTAAGCGAAATAGTTAAATAATTACAAACGCCTGTCTCACTTTAACGCACTAGTAACGACTCTTCTGGTTGTCCCACACTATGAGCGCTATATCTGAACACAGTGCAAAAGAACTTGAAGGATATGAATAGGGCCCTGATTTATTGGTGAAATAAAATGGCTGATTTCGGTGTTAACTTCCTTCTATTTCGGTAGGTATTTCGTGAAATAAATTACTTTATACTACATTGGGAACATTGCGCTATGATAAACTTTGCTTCTTTATTTACATGAACTAACACCCCCCCCCCCCATTTCTATATTCTTCTGCCCTTGTATGAACTGAAGTAACTTTCGATTTGGGCATGATTAGAGTTAGTGTTCAAATATAATGACGAGAAATACTATCGTAATTTCTACTAAACACCATCAGATAGCCATTTGCAAACAGAAGTGCCAACCATACCACTGTGGATAAAAGACGAAATTTGTTGAATACGAGTAACAAACATTCTACACTCTTCTGCTGTAATCGTTCATAGGCACGGAGGAAAGAATACACGGAGACGCCGTGCTTGCGGTGTCGTATGGGAAACAGATGAAGCCAATGACCACGCCCCCTTAGATGACCAAAAAGGAGGCTTGCTATATAGAATAACACACAAATACTCCGAAGTTTAACGGGTTATAACAACGTAACGGTAGGGAAAATATGTAATATCCCAATTTCATATATTAACTACATACTCTGACATCATAATAATTCCGGTAGTAAGCATTAACCTATCTCAGAAGAGCCAAAAATGTAACTTTCAAATGAGCAACTTTACATGTGCGAGTATAAATACTGAGTCAGAAAATGATTAAGTGACCGTGCGACTATGATAATTCAGAACGAGAAAAATATTTTGGACAGTTATATAGCTACACCATGTGGTTATTGACTCTATTAAACGCAATAAATGGCAACTAATATAAATATTGAAAATCTAAAGCAATAAATTACTTAGTATAACTAATAATGCAGATAAATGCACTTTATTTGATTAATTACAAGTAGCCTAAGGCCGTTATAAAGAAAATACATCAATAATTAGCAGCCTAGTGTAAAATAAAAGTAAGTTATGCTTAGCAATTATACCCATATTCAGGGGTCCCCACCCCCCAAACGTCATGACTCATCCCCCCAAACATCATTGCTCACCCCCCTCAAACTTCATTGCTCATCCTCCAAACTTCATTGCTCACCCCCAACCCAATTGGCTGTCGACAAGGGCTCCCATATAATATTTTCATGGGGGGGGGGGATTTTTTTAATTAATTGATTTTTTGTAACTTCTTGGGCCACTTTGTAACATTATATTAATAATATAATAAGTGCAACAATGACGTAGCCATAAAATAATTGCGGGGAGGGTCGGAAGTGCCGGGGGTCCACCCCCGGAAAATTTTTAAGTACTGAACTAATGAAAATCACATTTTACGCTATTTTAGCTCTCAAAAACTAGTTAGGAAATTTGTTTACCATACTCGAAGACATGCCAATGTAAACAAGAAAATGTTACTTAAGTCGGATGTCCACCCCCGGGAAATTTTTAAATATTGAACTAATGAAAATCACATTGTACGCATTTTAGCACTGAAAAACTAGTTATGAAATTTTATTACCATACTCTAAGACATGCTAATGTACATAAGAAATCATTGCCTAAGTGGGGGGGGGGTCCACCCCGGAAAATTTTTAAATATTGAATTAATGAAAATCACATTTTATGCTATTTTAGCACTAAAAAACTAGTTAGGAAATTTGTTTGCCATACTCTAAGACAAGCCAATGTAAAGAAGAAAATGTTACCTAAGTCGGGTGTTCACCCCCGGGAAATTTTTAAATGTTGAACTAATGAAAATCACATTTTACGCTATTTTAGCACTGAAAAACTAGTTAGCAAATTTGTTTACTATACTCTAAGACATGGCAACTTAAACAAGAAATTGTTACCTAAGTTATAATACTTATTACTATTTATAAGAAAAGCTGAATAACACATGGAACAGTGGACATAATTGGCCATTATGTTATGAAAAGAAAATAACTGCTATATCATATTTGACACACCAACAAATCTAGTTTAATTAAATATATATTTTTTTAAATACAAATATAGAATTTTAGGTTTTGACTTTTGGGGGTCCAAACCCCCTGAACCCATCTTTCCTAATCCACTGTGGATTCTGCTTCCATGTTGTCGATTTGGTAAAACTTCTGCAATTCAAATAATTGTCTTAAATGAAAAATACCTGACTATAATAATTATTAATATACATTTTTTCCTTGCGCCCCCCCCGGGTATGGGCGCCCATGACTGTCGAAATTCTTCATCTTTATCTTTATAAAGAATTAGAATAGACCTTTTGAAGTTACAGAACTTGACTGTTTTTATTTTTAACATATAAAACTAATTTTGCAACAATTTTCAACACCCCCAGAAAATTCGTAAATGATAATATTTTGCCCCCCCCCCCAAGAAATTTCAATGACGCAGTCTGCGTCTTAACCCCCCCCCCCTTGGGCACCCCTGCCATATTCATTCATCTCAAAAATTGACTATTTTCAGTACCTAAATTTTACAAAATTATTAATTTTTAAGGTAAGTTCATAGAATAGTGCACAACATGCACTCATTTTCACTTCTGAATTGTTCAAAACAAAGAAACAAAGACGAGTAACCACGCTATCCATGCACACTATAAACATATAAACACAGTGACACGCCCCCTTAAGTGCCAAACGCTCGGACAGTTGGCTTCACGCTTGCGGTCTCAGGGCATCTCCATGTATTCTTTCCTCCGTGTTCATAGGCATCGCTAACATGGCAAAGAGATAGCAGAAAAGGAGTGTACTCAACAGTACAAACGAGGTCACAGACAATCTTTGCGTAAATTCTGCAATGTTTGTAATCGATCACAAATATCGATTTATCGGTAAATCTTCGACAGCCACAGAAACAGCAGAAAAAAAGCATGCTGCTAAGAAATAAAAAATACAGTACACCAAAACACAATATTGTGATTTTAAGGCACATTTTCGTGCTCATTTCTCACTTTACGGACAGAAGGGGCATATTTCGCGCTTATAGACACATTTCGCGGATTCGAGTAAATTTCGCGATATTTCGTGGATTCAATTTGGTTCATATTGCTATTTTAAGCATATAAAACCTAAACATAGCTAAGGGAGGTTGTTTTATAAAATTTCGCGCTTATCGTTGTTACCAAAAAATACGGCCCCTAGATATGAAATTAAATGGTTAAAACTGAACTAGATAGTTAAACATTCTCCGTACAAAATTCTGTTAGGCCTATAAATTGCCGAATTGCGACTTAGAAATATCAAGGCACTGTTAATGGGTTTTCTTGAAACAATTTCTTAACTCAATGCGTGAAGTTCTTGACTGCGAAACCAAGAAAGTGAAATAAGATAAACCGAGTAAATTCTAAGCTGGTCGGTAGGATGGTTATTTAACGACAGATATTTACTGCAACTTAGGCCTGTGACCGTTGCCGGTGGCTTGAAATAAAATTGAATTTGTCCCATTCTTAAAAGTTATATTTTTTATATTTGGTAGACAGGAGTTCGATATTCAATCATGACATGCAAGCAGCAAGAGCAACAGAAATAGAAGAGTATCCTGGCTATTACAGCTCGCGTGAGAGGATACTCGTGAATGAAGTTTACGATTATGGCTCTGAAACAGATACCACAAATGAACGCTTTTCTTCGCTCAATAATTCACTTTCAAGTATCATATTAACCTGCTGCACCACGACTCATTTAAGGTGAAATGTTACTGTTTATGACCGCGAAGTAAGCCTATTGTTATCCCTGAAGTTTCTTTGTCGAGGTAATGCAGACGTAAAGAAAACCTTTTTTCTATATTAATGATAACGAGGCATCAACTCTAACCCATTAGCTTACATACACATACGTTTCAAATATTTAAATTTCATGTTATATTTCTTTAAGCTTTGATGTCATTTGGATTTTTTAAATTGTAATTGTAATGCCTTTTTTCAAAATGTGATTATTTTGGAACAGTAAAAAGTGTGGTATGAGTTTAAAAAACTATTTTGTTTGTAACTGAAAAAAGTGTGCGTGGAACGCCACGCGACAGAAGTGAAACTTGTTTTAATTTTTGGATTTTTTCAATTTCGGATTATTGGATTTTTTCAATTTTGTATTGATGGACTTTTTAATGTAGGGTTTTTGGACTTTAAGTTTGGATTTTTTATTTTTGTTCTTTTAATTTTGATTTTTTTTTTAATTTTAGATCTTTGAATTTTTTTAAATTTTGGATTTATTGATTTTTAAATTTTGGATATTTGGATTTTTTTATTTTAGATTTTTTATTTTGGATTTTTTAATTTTGGATCTTTAAATTTTTAATTTTGGAATTTTTTTTTTAATTTTGGATTATTGTTTTTCAAATTTTGGATTTTTATTTATTTTTTATTTTTTTTTCGATTTTTTAATTTTTGGATTTTTTAAATTTTGAATAAGCCTAATCATTGAGTTGATTGTTTTCTGTGCAGTCCGTTCCGTCACACCTCACTAATTTCGTGACGATTTTGAGCTCCCGATTTACCCCTACCGCGACTAAAGAAGTTTCACTTCAAAAGAAATTAGAATAATTGAAGCCATCATTTTACCAAAATAAAAATCGGGTAGTACCTATCCACAGATCCCCGATGGGCCCCTCCCGAACCCAAATCCTGGCTACGTCCTTGAACACCGAATGAATTAAATATAATTTAAATACATATTAAAACATAAATTTTGAGCAAGCATTGCTCGCCTTGCTTGCCACAGGTAAGTACCACACATACTGACATACATTTATCAGCCCAGTCCGCCTCCATAAAAGAATCAATTACATTGCACTGTACCTTGATTAAAGTATGGCTTCCGCCAACTGTCTTCATTTCAAAGGCGAGGTCTGCTAACATTTACACAGCTGCATTATATAATAATATTATAAGCTTATTGTTCGCCTACTTCCTCTCGCGGTCGAAATCTGCTGGGAACCCATGGCCTTTTATACCTGATAGAAGTAAAATGTCGAACGTTGTTCGGGGACATTAGCTTTTATTACTTCGTCTAAAGGTCAACATCCAATCAATAAGACGCCAAAATGTTTTATTAACTGCAGTCTGTTTTACAGAATAGAGATCCCACATCTAAATTATTATTTTCGAGAAGCATACTTAGAAAGTAAAACTTGTAATTTGAACAAAATTCTAATAATATTCTTACAATTTACTGCATGTTCCGTTTCATAATAGGTCACATTTCTTAATATTCAAATGAAATACTGAAAGGTTCTTGTACTATACAAAGTTTCATGCATACATGTATGTAATTCCCGCATTTGGATTACAATAAGCTCTTCGAACAGAAGAGAATACGTCGCTTCGAAATACAGTAGAACTCCAATTATCCGAATTCCAACTATCCGGATCGTTTAGAGGTTGTATTCAAGTTGTTTTTTTCAGCAGCGAGGATTGGGAAACCTTCTTTCAGGGTCGATTATTTGCGAAAAAACAAAACTTTTAGCCGACAAAACCAAAAGTTTGTCAGCAAACCACCTGACAGACCGATTATGACATCTTTATGTGCAATTTAGTTTTTATTTGAGATATTTGAGTTATATATATATATATATATATATATATATATATATATATATATATATATATATGTGTGTGTTTTTTTTCGGAAATATATATATATAACTCAAATATCTCAAATAAAAACTAAATTGCACATAAAGACGTCATATCTTGAACTTATCGGTCTGTCAGGTGGTTTGCTGACAAACTTTTGGTTTTGTCGGCTAAAAGTTTTGTTTTTTCGCAAATAATCGACCCTGAAAGAAGGTTTCCCAATCCTCGCTGCTGCAAAAAACAACTTGAATACAACCTCTAAACGATCCGGATAGTTGGAATTCGGATAATTGGAGTTCTACTGTGTATATATATACACACTGTACTTTACAGTCAAATATTATTTCTAACAGAGTGAAAACTGTTCTTACATATTAAGAGAAAAAGAAAGAAATAGTATGAAAAGAACGAGAGTTAAAGAAGAGAAATGAACAAAGGACAAATTGAAGAAATGACGAAATAGTGAAGACACGAGAGAAAACGAAATAAATGGTGCAAAAATACGTTGCACAAACTTTCTCGCATATAGGCCTACGTGTTAAAGGCTAGCTCAGAAAAAATTAAATTAAAGAGACAATTAAATTTTACTTATTACATTTTCATAAAACTAACAAGTATCTAGAACGGAAAGCATCAGGGTCGATCATTATGTGCAATGCTTTTACCGTGAAATAAAATAATAATAATAATAATAATCAATTTCAGTAAAACTGCATATTATTAGTACTACTACTACGGGAAAATTCGCACCTTGGGATGAGTCGGTCCCACCCAACCTATCCTCACCGATGAAGTTTCTTTTATACCGCTAGACGAGAGGTGGCAGGCTGACAAACCTTGCGGGAGTTATAATATGCCACATTTTCGAAACCTACGAACAGTGTATCGTACATTATTCGAAAATGCAAGGGCGCTTCGCTACGGCTGCCGCCTCCGCTTCGCGCACTTAACTATGTGGTTAGTGTTATGCATTATTTAGCTATATGCAACAGTAGGCCTATACAAGGACAGTTGGTCACTCTGCTTCGCTCAGAAACAAAATACATCACACAGTCCGTGCAAATGTGAATATCGAATGGGGAAGCTTAAGGGGCGACTATATTTGAATTTCGCCACCACTACTACTACTACTTAGGTTACATTGCACGCTTTAACTGCATGTAGGTCATACCACGTGTTTAGTATATTCGCGTGAAACAGTCCATATCAGCGTTTCTTAACCTTTTTGAACCCGAGGACCTCTAAAATGAGTAAAAAAACTTTACGGGCCCCTAATTTTACATCCCATTTTTAAAAGTAGGCTATATTCTTAATATTTGGGGTATTAAATTATAGGTCGTTATAACGAAATGCATTTTTTTTTAATCCGACGGAAACACAGTTATTGAATTGGAATGAAACTATTGACAGTAAAATTATATTTTGAACAGACTTTAATATGTATTACCAATTTGATAATATAATTAGGAATTATGTTATTACTCACTTTTAATGAGACGGTTGAGCTTGACGCCTCTTGCAGAGTTCCTGGATATTTGGCTCAATATTAGTCAAATTTAGTCGAAGATCAGCAGATACATTAAGTCGGTTTCTATATTATGCTTTTAGTTAAACGAGCGATGAAAATCCCTTCTCACAGAGATAGGTTCTGGAAAGATTCTACCCAAGATGCATACACTATGAATTAAAACATTTAACTTATTTGAAGCTTTTTTGTTGTTGCAAAAATTATCTGAAGAGTAATAAATACAGTCATTGTTTGCTCAAATTATGTTTGATTGGCTATCAATAAGTTTTATTTTTATTTTTTATTTCAGCTGTATTTGAACCTGGGACCTCGAAGCTAAAAGGAGTATAAACACATGAAAAAACCCATATCAAACTGCAAAAGTAAGGAAACTTGCAATATGACCTGTATTTTCGAATATTTTAAAAACTTTGACATCTAGTGTCCATTTTATGTGAAAAATTTCTACTTCTTTACTTCCCACTTGCTTTATGATATTTTTAAATTAATTATGTCTGCGGACCATAGGTTGAGAAACGCTGGTCTATATTAACAACTCATTCGCGTCATGTTTCTATTGTTTAGTGATGTCTTCTTATGGGGTATTCAGTTTAAACGATTATAATATCCAGTGACATAGCGGCGATGAGTTATGGAAAATAAGCAAGTCCTACAAACCCGGCGTTTGCCTTTGCGAACGACGGAACCATGAAAAACCCAAGTCAATTTGGGCGGCCACGAGGTATGATTTGAACTCAGGACCTCTTCCCTGTTAGCCCATAGGCCTACCACCTCGCTGTAATTGGTTTTAGTGTGTTCATTGCGACTGAGCTAAACTGATTGCATTTCACAACAATAAGTACATTAGGCCTATAGTTTTCTTGTTACTAGGGGCAACAAAATGTCATTCATATTTTAATTGACATTAATGTTCTGAAATTCGCATTTAAGCTGTCCTTATTTCGATTTTATCTTGTTATCTATTAAATGTACAAAGAAATGTGTTAAACAAAAAATGTTCATTTTAAATTTTTCTACAACTTTACTGTGATAGGTTTTCATGTATCGCCTACTGTAATGGATATAATCTAGAAAAATTGAAAATGGATACGAGTAAAGTACCCCTTAAGTCATTTTTGCAGAAATACGGATATAGCCATTTTATTAGTCACAGATAAGAGTTTCCAATTTTAATTTTTTATTAAAATCGTTAGAGCCATTTTTTCAAAAAACAAATTTTTTTAAAAAGTTTTCATGAAAAGTCCCCTTAATATTTCAGTTGTAAAACTAAATTTCTGGGCGGTTCGACAAAATTTCGAAAAAGTTCCAAAAAATGAAGTAAATACAATGAACCGTTTATCCGCTGTGCTTGTCCACGGACAGACGGACAGACGTCATTCCAAAAATATTTTTTTCGGTTTCTACGCTTCATGAAACGTGCTCTCCCAGTGTTATCTCGACTTCGATTTTTTGTCACGATCACAATACTTTCTCTATACTACGTATATGCGAGAAAGTAAAAACACATAAAAGAAAAGGAGGGAGGGAGAAAGGAAGAAATTAAAAATAGAAAGAACGAAAGAAAGGAAACAGGAAAGAACAAAATAAGAATAACAAGAAGAGAAATCCGCCGCCATATGTGAGTCGGCAGTGCCTGCTTTTCCATTCCCGGCGGGGGAAGAAATTGACTTAGGCCTAATATGCAAGATAAATTTAAAAATATGCCTTATTGAACATAAAACCTAAAAAGCATGCATTACGCATGAATTTGCACATAAAAAGGTCAAAACATGCAAATATGAACAGGAAAAGTAGCCTATACTTAGCTTATTTGGAATCAGTAAGCCATGAAATGGCTATTTAGCGAGTTTGAGAACTCTAACAAGCTTATATAATTTTAATTGTTACGATCGATTCTAATTTTATTAGAAGTTACTTACTTACTCAATGGCAATAGACAATTCCTCAGCAAGCTAAAGGATTATTATCTATTTAATGGAACCCGAACGTTCATTGACGCGCTTACCTGAGCCCGCCATTCAACCCTATTCTGTGCTAACTCCATCCAATCATCCCTCGCATATCCTACTTCTCTTAAATATATCCTGATGTTGTCCCACCTTCGTCTAGGTCTTCCAGGTGATCTTTTCCCTTCGGGTCACCCAGTCAATACCTTTCTTTTCCTCCCCCATGCGCGCAACATGTCCAGCCCATTGCATCCTCCGCGATTTAATTGCCCTTACTATATCGAGTGAAGAGTACACGTCATGAAGCTTCTCAAGAAGAGGTGTCAAGAATTGCACATGAAAATCGCATTTAAGCCTGAGACCAAAAAAAGGGGGGGTTGCATCCTGGAACCAAAAATCTTATTTGGAGCCAGCTCAGCCCGACCAAGGGACAATGAACGTTGCAAAAGGTGTAATTTATCAGCCAACCATTCCTTATTTTTAAAAAAATCTGGAAAATACTGAGGTAATTGAGCTTTCTGATTACGTGCACGGCACAGAACACTACTTTTTGTCAACTGAAACTGAGAAACCATTAATAAAGCTATAAAAGGGTCAAAAGCGATTTTGAGACGTAATTTATAAGGAATTTAAAATGTTTGTTGATGTTTCATCATTTAAATGTTTAGTGTTAAAAAGTCTTGTTAATATATTTTCTGTTTAGAAATGGTACCCAACACTTCTATTGTAATCATATTCCTATTATTTTGTTCTCTCCATTTTATGAGCTGCTTATTGGAAATTTTATATGTTAAATGTTGTCATTTAGGCAGACTTAAAAATCAAGGAAGCGTTATTTATTTAAATATGCTTATAAAACGGACTGTAAGTTTTCATTTAACAAATAGCCTCGATTAATGAATTTTATTCCAGTTGAAGCCCTTAAGAACAATACAATTACAAAAATCTCTTAACAGAAGTTTTCCCCCGCCCATACGGTAAAAGAAAATAATATTAGACCTAAAACTAAACTTAACTCCGTGGCGCGACATCCCCGAAGGAACAAGGCCTACCACCCGACCGCTGCGTCATCTACCTATAGGCAGATGGCAGGATTGGGGGGCATGTGGTCAGCATGCCAACACCCACGGCCGTTAATGGTGGTTTCCATGACCGGAGCCGCTACTTCTCTATCAAGTAGCTCCTCAATTTGAATCACGAGGCTGAGTGTACCCCTACCAGACCTCCCTCCCTCAGAAAAAACCGAGGAGGTACCGGGGATCGAAATCACACTCTACTTTGTACTGATGCTCATAACGTTCACCTGTTTTAAACGTCTTATTTTTTAAAAAGTTGCCTTCACAGAAAATCACAATTCACTTTTAGGGTACAGAAAGACAAGAATGTCATATATAACTTACTTTTATCGTTCTAATGAACATTATTATTTCTAGCTTTCCGATTCGTAGGGCAAGTTTTGACACCACGCTATACATACACAATAGTCAAAGAGTTTCGACCACTTTTCATTTCGTAGAAACATCATCACCACTTGGATTTCCATTTTTATGATACACAGAACAAGAGCACGTGTGTTGTCTATGTAATCAATACCCTGACCTTATGGTGTGATCCGACTATCTTCTCCACTACTAACACACTTTTTGTTCTGCCAAAAACACAATCTATATATAAATGTTATGATTTGGATCTTTTCCAGACAAAAGTAAGAAAATAAGAAAGAAATGTGCAATTCCCACAGACAAAAATCGTTCAGCAGCTTAGAAACCTCATCTCAACACTATCTACATAGTCAAAATGGAATATTTAAGCTCTATCACAGGTCGAAAGAACACAAAGTGCGAACTCTGTCAGTTATTCCAGCCAATCAACTTAGATATGGAGTATCCCCAGTCCCTGGGTGAAATAACAGGACAGGTTTCGAATTCGAAAAAGATTATTCAATGACGCTTGTTGTCCGCTGATATAGGGTACCCGAAAAAGGGTATAATAAACCCTCGCTATTTCGGGTCAGTAACTTGAAATCTAATATAATATTGGAGCTGGTGTTTAGTGTAGACTGTAATCAAATGTGAAATTGAAGATGGCCTTGTTCGGTTGCCATAGTAAACTGGGTAAGAAGAGCATCGCTAATGTGGCGGGAGGTTAGTAAAAGTGGAAATATGGAGAATCCAAATAAAAGAGCAACGAACTCTCCTGATGAAAATTCATCAAAATGGACGAGAGCAGAACCATTTTGTAATAAAGATATTGTAATGGAAGATGAAAATAAGAAGCGGCATGTGACAAAGCAATCAAGGAGAAAAGGAAATAGACTGAATGAGCCTTAGGTTGCTATTCGGATTAATCTAGGGCAGCGTTTCTCAACCTATGGTCCGCGGACCACTGGTGGTCCGCGAAGATGGTGCAGATGGTCCGCAGACATAATTAAAAAATATGAAGCAAGTGAAAAGTAAAGAAGTACAATTTTTTCACATATTTAGTTATATGACCTATAATTAATACCCCAAATATTAAGAATATAGGCATTCTTTTAAAAATGGGATGTAAAATTAGGGGCCCGTAAAATGACTTAGACATTTTAGATGTCCTCGGGTTCAAAAAGGTTGAGAAACGCTGATGTAGGGCAAACGAACGTGATTCAACAGATGCCTCTGTTTTTCTTCTTCTTCTTTCCATAAATTACATTTAATCTAGAAGCCCAGGATTCTGCGATGGCCACCAAGCTAGTTTACGATGATTAAGACTTTTCAAAGGATAATTAACAAGATATTTCCAATGAATTCGAGGAAATTTAAGAACACGCTAGTTTCGAGTGCTCTGACTATGAAAAATGAAACAGATGAGCACGTAAATGTACAAACAATAAGAAATTCACTTATTATTTTGGATTAGGGGCTATCCTGGACTTAATATACACAGTAAGTTAACTAAAGACAAATTACTCAAATAATCCATTTCATTCAGTTGATTATATCAATTACTTATATAATAGACGTACATATTAAAAATTAAATATAGCCTACCCTGCTTTCCATGTAATCTACACTCAAATCGTATGACATACTGTATTACAACCTAAAGTCTAGTGAAGTTTAACTACGACATTCATAAAAAATAAGGAATGACCAACTTTACAACAAATTCACGACAAAACCTATTAAGATCGATCATTCATTCAGTAACATTAAGCCGTAACCTCATCATCGCATTAGAGGTCATCACAGCCATCTCATAAATAACACTATAACCTGCGTTAATGTTTTGGAACAAATTAAGAACTGAAACTTCAAAACATTCCATAAACATTACTCTCGGACATTTTTATATTAATTCGCCTGTTAGCCTACTTTTCTTTTAACTGACTGCCTTAATTTAAAATATATAGCATGTGTGACCGATTAACTCCAAGGATACGTTGATGTCATTGTCTGTTTAGTGTTTACAAAGCAATGATTTTTTTTTTTTTTTAGTGAATTTGACAAAGTCGGCCAGAAATAAATGTTACTTCAAATACAACACACTGACATCCACATCTTCTTCATCGAAAGAATATTTTAGGAGAAAAATTCCTCTGACACTGGGTTTCGAACCACTGACCTTCGGCTTTCCATGCCGATGCTCTACAACTGAACTAGCCAGAGTTCGATTGACAGCGCCAGACGAAATCACTCTTTTTCTAATTAGGTCAACCCTTAATGGCCTACGTCACTAAAAGACATTTACGTCATATAGAGTATAGTGAGGCAAACCAAATTTAGTGATTTTGTGACCAGGTTTCCATTGTAGGTGTAGAGCATCGGCACGGAAAGCCGAAGGTCATGGGTTTGAATCCCAGTATCGGAGGAATTTTTCTCCTAAAATATCCTCATGTAATGTTCAACAGAAACAATATGGTGATTTCTTGAATGCATATCTACATCTTAAATGTTACTGTTGTTCATTATTGTCATTTTTATCCATAAGAATTCATGTTAAAATCCAGAATTTTGCCCATCCTGCTGCTCTCCGGTGGAGAATTTCTTTTCTAATGCTACTGTTGAATGAAAATTTCTTCTAGACAAGGATGGATTATTCGGCTATTCCTGAACGTATCAAGGTTCCCATTACTAATAATTACTACTTCTTGGGTAGCATTAGTCTTTAGTTTTATCTTCTTTGTGTTTAGTGTGAGATCAACTTGATACTGTATATGCGTATTTCGTTCACTGTTTTTTTCTAATTCTTTGGCTTTTGTCGCTAACACGACAAGATCATCTGCGAAGATTGGGAATTTTTCTCCGCCCGTACTAATGCTAAGTTCACCTCTTTAGATTTTTAATATTTCTTTCAAGAAAACTTACTGACAACTTTGATGATAAGGGATCTCCTTGCCTTAATCCTTTTTTTCTATTTTGAACATCTGTTCCTCCTTGTCTAATCTAATGTTGGCTGTTATGGATTACTTTACAACAGTAAGCAGTAATTGCCCTACTTTTTGCCGAATGGTTAGCGTTGTATTAACCAAACGGTCCCAGATTTTCTACTCAATGCATTTTTTTTTCGATCAAGGATTATTCCATATTATTTATGCAGTGGAAATTTGTTTTGTCCTTTAGCTTAAATTAAATTAAATTCAGCATAAGGGAGTATCACAGCCAACGTTGAAAACAATCTTGAACCGATGGACCTACCTACTGGGACAACTCATCACGTCATCAGTCATCACACGGTGAAAAGAACTGCGTTATGGATTCCAGCATCTGATGTACACAGATAAAATGAACCGGCGGCAGCATGCATGTGTGAAATATATGAAAAGTTATGAGAGCGATACCATATTGAAACATGCCATTAAAGACCACTCTATCGGATAAAGTAAAATATTTGCTAAATATAGAAATAGTTCTATATAAAATTCTCCTTTTGATTCTGACACTAAATTTCCGGCTTACTGTAATATTGACGGATATCAGACGGATGCCTTATTTGTACTATGAAGACAAGTTATATATTAGCTTCCTTTTGCTGTGCAAAAATCACTTAATATTTGATAATGTCGTGATCAAAGCCGAACATCTGTCACTGTCAAAAGAACTTTCCAGGAGTGCTGCAGAAAAACTGAAAACACGAAACAATATAATTATTAATTGCCGAATCAATTAATGGAAAAGTAGGTCCTCTTTGAGATATAACTTATCTAATTATTTCCCATTAATAATAAATGTATGTGAAAGTTATGTAAAAGCTAAAAGTGGACATTTTCAATATCTGATACGAAATTCTTTATCTTGCACCATTTTTCTGAAGGCAAACTATCAGCTAGGATTTTTAATTAGTGCATTAATGCACCAAATATTAATAATATGCTGAATTCGACAATACTTTCATTAATAAATGAGAACCATAGGACACAAAGCAATTTTCATTTTCATCAGAAACGTCATCAAGCTCAATAATCTTAAATCCAGCTGTTGTAGTGTTTCCTCTTTCAAGAGACCCCGAAAGTCACTCTATTACGGATCGTATTTGTATTTCGCGATAGTAAACAAAGCACTGAATAATGTAAACACTCGAATTTTACATAACCAAACGTGCTTGATTTAAAGTTGTTATAAGTTAATCTGATTAATGTGCCCAGACTTTTTCACTCTTTATTTCCGCGGAAACTGGTTATGGATGTAATCACTTATCGATTATATGCAATATTGCGAAACTAATTTCCAGTGTCGTCTCTTTTTTTTTTTTAATTAGCGGAGTCTCAAATAGCAGAGATCCTTGGTTGTTTTCTCATTTGAGACGAAAAACATTAAGACGATGAAAAAGGTCGTTGACTATTCTATTTCTTTGTTTTCTAATACGACAAAAAATCTAGGCTAAATTAACTTTAGCGAAGAATACCCTAAAAAGCTAAACTCCGTGGCGCAACATCCCTGGAGGGACTAGGCATTTCATCCGACCGCTGCGTCATCTACCATAAGCACATGGCACGTTTGGGGGCATGTGGTCAGCATGCCACCACCCACGGCCGTTAATGATGGTTTTCGTGACCGGAGCCGCTACATTTCATTTAGATCCTCAGTTTGCGTCACGAGGCTGAGTGCACCCTGTTTCAGACCTTTCTACCTCAGAAAAATCCGAGGTGGTACCAGGGATCGAATCCGGACCTGCGGATCCGTAGCCAGCGACGCTAACCACGAGACCACGCAGGTGGTCAGAATACCTAATTATAACATTAATATCTTCCCCCACAATCAACAATCCTTGAATAAAGGGTTAAAGTACAGTAAATTGCATTTCGAACAGGAGTCAAGGCTGAGGTGCATTCTATACGTATCATCGCAGAATACCGGTACACGATACGAACATTACCAAATACAAATTACAATGTTTTTTTGGAGAAAAGATAAGAGGCAGTTCAGTTTCCTAGTCTTATCAGTGCTGTGCAATAATAATGATATAATGATCCAACTCCAATCCATTATCGGGGGCACGCCTGCTGGAACGGTTGATAAAATCCCTTCTGCGATGCCTCTAGTTTTTAGTTTCCGTATCATTTATAAAATAGGTCACTACCGCTGTGCATTTGAAAGCATGGAGAAATCAGATTTGGTTGTGCAAGACTCCGGTTTTAATCAAAATGTTCTGTGATTGATGTGTAAGGAATAAGATAATTGTGGATCCCATCACACGAAATCAAATTTATTTTTACTCCCCCCCCCCCCACTGCAGGTGACACAACACGGAAGCCATATTCTATAGCTATGACCACACCCTCCCTGAAATGCTTCCTGTGGAGGAAGTTGTTCGTGCTCTTTCAAGTGTCAACACGACTGAAATATAATTTGCTTTGAGTGAGCATTACTCTGATTTCGAGGAAAACAATTTTGTCGATCGTTCTTTTGCTTTAATTCATCAAGCTAAATCCACTGAAGCTATATAGCCTCGTTCTACTGATAAACTACCTAACATTCTGGACAGTTTCTACTGTTCGTTGGTATATGGTTATTTAACGACGGAGGATGTACCGCAACGTAGGCCTGTGACCGTCGCCGGTGTGCCGGAATTTTGTCCCACAGGAGTTCTTTTACAAGCCAGTAAATCTACTGACATGGGCCTGTCACATTTATGCACACATAAATGCCATCGCCCTGGGCCGGGAACGAACCCGCAACCTTGTTCACAGAAAGTCAGCGCGGTACTAACTGCGCCAGCAAGGCCGACAGTTTCTACTGTTAAAATAGTTATATGTATGCCTGAAATTATGCGAAAGTTCACCCATAATAATTGGAGTTGCAGATTTTCCATTACGAGTATACACCATCTGGGATATTAGGCTACAAGAATGGATAGACTAGAGCATGATTTCCAAAATACGGCCCAGGAAACAATTTTAAACAAACTCGCAGCTTAAGAAAAATTGATATTTACCCATTTATTTATTATTACAAGAAGCATTAAAAGGAGGGTGTGGTTACTTCTACAGAATATGGCTTCCGTGTTGGATATCTTGCAGTTGTAAAACTAAATCCGATTACAAATAATAAGTGTTTTCTTTTTAATTCTCTAAATAGAACTCTCTGATCTGGAAGCCGATGATACCACGGGAGACAAGTCCAAAAAAGGAAGTGCTGTACCGTTTAGTCCCAAAACCTCCAAAAGCAATCTACCCAAGATCAATGACTTTCTTACGCTGCTCCTTATGACACCTATTAAAAAGGTGAACAAACCTTTAATTTTGATACTATTCGCAAAATCAAAATGCATTTGCAACTCGAGGCAATGGCTTCAGTACTTACTAAACATTATCTCATTAAACTCTTGAAGAAATTTTTGTTTTTCGCGATTTTCTCGAAAACGGCTCTAACGATTTTCTTTAAAATTTGCACATGTGTTCCTTTTACTGAGAGCTAAAACTTTTATTTGAAACTTTTTTTCGAAAAAATTCTCTGAGGGTAGTTACAAGCCATCCACTGTTCACCCACTGTTTGTAGAAATTTTGTCTTGCATGATGAACAAAAGTTCAATAAACGTCTGCAGTCACTTGTTCTTTTTTTTCTTTTTTTTTAAGTTTGTTATAAATAGCCTTGCGCTTTTAGTCGCATCATTGAAAGAAGAGGTATTTATAGGATAACTAGCATGTGCCCGCGTCTTCGCCCGCGATAATTATTTCAAGAATTAAAAATTAAGAGCATAATAGTTAAATCATTACATTTATTAACACCTAAATCGCATGGACTACATACCACAATCAGATAGCATCGACTGGTAAAAGCGACCTCAGATACGAGTTTCTTGGCCAAGAAAACCTCTGTATAGTGAGATTCGTCCAAATAAAACAACGTTTGACCATATTTAGGGCTTACAACATTCAAGCGATCGCGAAAGTTTTGTTTTCAAGGTTTGACAAAAATAGCCAACGCCAACTGTAATTGATTTGACATTGAAATGTATGACTGAAAACTTATGTTTTGAAAACGCAAAAAATGCACGTTTTTTTGCCAGTTTTTCACTCATAACTCACGAACGAAAACTAAAATTAATATTCCGGCTTCGAGGTGCATTTTCCGACCCTTCAGCACACCTATGTTTAAAATTTCAGATCTCTGCGTTCAGTAGATTTCGCTGGGCATCGAGGAGAATTCCTTTTATTAATATAGATAATATGAATTATAATGATACCTTCTCTAATTTGTCAAACATCCATTTAATTTAATCCAAGCCCATCTGATACCACTGGTAACAATACGTTCTGTGAATTTGTTTTGATAATTCTATGTAAAAAGGGATTAAGTATTTTCAAAAACATTTAATTTTTGGCATTTAGAATCAGAATTTTTCAAAATCCTTTCTTAGTGAGCACCTACATTATGAAGCGAAGGTACTGTCAAAATTCCAAGTCTCTACCTGTTATAGTTTAGGCTGTACGTTGATTCCTGTCATTCAGTCAGTCATTCATTCAGTCAGGACAAAGCCTTTTATATATATAGAGACTAGCTTAAAAGACCCGGCGTCGCCCGGGTTTTGTATTTTGTAATTGGAAATTAGCTTATGAAGGATTTTAAATTTTAAATTCTAGGTCCTTATATAGGCATTTATAATTTGAAATAGGAAGAACGACTTATTACACTCAAACTATTCCCTCAGAAAACGCTTGATATAGTTTTTTATGGCTCATAGAGGATCTAGAATGTTGCATCCCATCGCTTGTACAGTGCACAGCAAGCCTGGTAGAGGTTTAAATAAGAAGAAACAGAAATTCCTGTAACATAAAATTGTAAAATCGAGGCGGGAAATTTCCCACTCTTATGTTACCATAAAGCATTATCACTTTCATACTTTTCTCTCCAAAAACCTGCGATATAATATAATAATATACACATTACCATACCTCGTTTTGTTTTCTCTATGTCCAGGGTAGAGAAAGTTATGTGATTCCATTATTTTAGTGGATTTCATTCTGTAATATTTATTTATAACATGAATTATTTTGATAACTTCTCTTATTTGTCAAAAGTGCATTTCAATTGTTTCTTCCAAGCCCACCTGATACCATTTGTGCAACAATATATTCTGTGATTTGGAATTGATAATTCTATGTAAAAAGGGATTAAGTATTTTCAAAAACATTTAAACAAATTTCACAAATGCACATTGTGCGAATTACTTAATTTATTATTAAAAACATTTAATTTTTGGCATTTAGAATCAGAATTTTTCAAAATCCTTTCTTAGTGAGCACCTACATTATAAAACGAAGGTACTGTCAAAATTCCAAGTCTCTACCTGTTATAGTTTAGGCTGTACGTTGATTCCTGTCATTCAGTCAGTCATTCATTCAGTCAGTCAGGACAAAGCCTTTTATATATATAGAGATTAGCGTAAAATTGTGTCTTGCGATTCTGTAAAAGGATATGTGAATACTGCTAACTTTTATTTGGGCAGAGGAAGTTATGTGACTTTCACATCAGATTTTTTAAAATTTAATTTAATTTAATCTAAGCCCACTCTGAACTACTGGATCTTCTTAAAAGCAGACAGCATCAATTAGTTGGCCTTCCTCGGTATCTCACGGTTACAGTTGGCACTGCTTAACTGGGCTGAGGCCTCAGAATCTATCCTCAGTGTCTTCTAGGGTTTTCTGAGTTAGGGAATACATGCTCTCAGCCTGTGGAGTTGCGTATATAAATAAGTAGTGACTACGAGTAAGGAAACTGCCATGGGAATTGGCATGCTGACCACACGTACCCAATCTTCCACCTACTATATAGACTGAAACTGGAAGCGGAGACAGATGAAGCAGCGATCGGACATTACCCTGACTCTTCAGGGGATGTAGTACCTTGGGCTTAATTTCCGTGGTGTAGGCTGAATAAATCCGTCAGTAATATTTGACACTGTCTAAATCACCACAGACTTGTACAGGATAAAAATTATTCATCTTCCAGAAGTTCATTCTTTTACAGCTTCTGAGAACTGATACTAAAGTATATTAATAAAAATTGTCCCCAATTCCATCCTCCAGTCAGATTCATTATTATTAAGGCCCGGAATAAGGTAGATGCTCTATCAGAAGACAAAATATGCAAGCAAATGTTCTGTAAAATTTTTAAAATATGCCCGGAGCAAATGAGATATGCTCTATCTCTTCTCTATATACACGTATATATAAAAGGCTTTGTCCTGACTGACAGGAATCGACGTACAGCCTAAACTATAACAGGTAGAGACTTGGAATTTTGACAGTACCTTCGTTTCATAATGTAGGTGCTCACTAAGAAAGGATTTTGAAAAATTCTGATTTTAAATGCCAAAAATCAAATGTTTTTTAGAATACTTAATCCCTTTTTACATAGAATTATCGAATCCGAATCACATTTGACATTAAAACATATTTTTGCCAGTTGCTTTCAGATGGGTTTGGAATTAAATTAAATGGAAGTTTGACAATTACAGTTGGCTTTGGCTATTTTTGTCATCCCTTGGAGATAAAACTTTCGCGATCGCTTGAATGTTGTAAGCCCTAATATGGTCAAACATTGTTTTATTTGGACGAAACTCACTATACAGGGGTTTTCTGGACCAAGGAATCTAAGGTCGCTTTTACCAGGCGACTATCTAATCGTGGTATGTAGTCCACGTGATTTAGGTGTTTATAAATATAATGATTTAACTATTATGCTCTTAATTTTTAATTTTTGAAAAAATTATCGCGGGCGAAGCCGCGGGCACATGCTAGTTACTTTATATTTTAATACTTTACGTTCTCTAGTTAGCTGAATTAGTTTAAAATATAAATAACAAAAATAGAAGTTGTATAAAATAGTTAGATATTTTTTTTAAATAAAAAAGGTCAATGCAACACATTTTAAATTGAAAACTGTGAAACGTTGCTTTAATATTATACATTAGTTCCGAAAACATTAGGCCATGTCCTGAGAATTATTGTATACTGCTAGTCTGTTCTCAAAATATCACTTTGCCTAATCCCTATAATAAAAAGTCACATGGCTATTTGACTGATTGACTTCACTGACAATGTTTGGCCACTTCCACATGAAGTGGCAATGAAATTTGGCACACTAGCTTTTAGCATAAATCCGATGGAAAATTCCAAAAAGTTATTTTTTTGTTATCCCTAAAAGACCTTCAAAATGGCGGAAACAGCTTTAAAGTCTCTGCTCAGTTCTCATGACAACAATATTGTTTGCAGTGTTCACACGGGCATTGGAAGTTGCAATAGGCTTTAAAAAATAATTAGACATGCTAGCAATAGAAATAATTTCCATAAATCAATCATGGAGAGTGAAACCTACGTAAATAAATATCAGGTATGATGCATCACATAACTTTCTCTACCCTGGCCATGGACAATATCATTGTCTCACCTGACTCACTATATTTACCCACTTCCAGATGAGCTATCTTTTAGCTTGTAACTGATGGCAAAATTCCAAAATGTTCAATTTTTCTTTTTTGCCCCCCAAAAAAATCCTGAAATAAGCCAGTCTAAAAACATTAAATACCGGTATATCTCCAATACGGTGTCAGTTCATTATTTATTTATTTTAAAAAAAAGTTACCAAGAACCTCAGAGCGGGTTTGGGGGCAGATCTCCCAACGAGCGAAATGAGTACTTTTATAGAGGTGTAAACCAAAATAAGGATTTACCGGTAACAGCATTATGCGATAGTGGTAAGCATATCATTGGTAAGGTTACCTAGGGAATTTCTGAAAAATATGGAATGTCCTACATTTTGAGGAATGTAAACATTCATTAGTTCCAACAGATTAGCAACTCAGAAAAAACTGGAAAATATTTCTTGTAGTTTGCCTTAAGAATACTGATTATCCCTGTAGTCTTTACTTAGCTTGTAGCTTAGATGTTGCAATAGTACAGTGATAATCCCGAGCATGCTGTGGAGTGGCAACAATAATAGCAAAACTACATTCTTCCAATTACATTGATTTTGTTTTTCATAGTGTGGATTTAATTAAGAATTTTATTAGTAGTCCTTCAGGTGTAACATGTGTCCTAAGATGCCAAAAGGAAAATGTAAATTTACTTTTGATTTAGTAAAGAGGTTCAAAGAAAATACATACACAAAAAAAAATATGCTTACAGGTTTGAGTAGTAATTTAGTTATGGAGTTTAATTTTCCTACATTTAACATTTTCTATTATGTCCTACATTTTGATATTATAGTGTCTTACATCTTTATATATAGTGTCCTATATTTTAGACCACTCTTGTCCTACATTTTATTAATAGAATCTGCATAATCTGGAGAATTAAGAGTTTGAAAGACAAACTGAAGGAGAGTCTTTTTAAAATTCCAAGAATCTTCAAAGCACTTCATGCATGTGTACTGCATACTATTTTTTGTATGATACTGAATAATAAAAATACTACTTACACGAAAACAATTAACCACTATCAGCTGTTCAATTTGATAGGGTTATGTATTACTTGTACAGCAACAAGTTACTAAGTGCAAATCAATTTGGTTTTACTCCAAATCAGTCCACAGAAGGTGCGGTTAATAAAGCAGTCAGCTGGATTAAAGCCACTTTTAATGACAAGATGATTGGAGTGCTTGTGTCTCTGGATGTTTCTGGAGCATTCAACAACGCATGGTGGCCGAAAGTACTTCATATCTTAAAGAAAAAAAAAATGCCCAAAGAATTTATTTTGCCTCATCAAGAGTTATTTTTCGGACAGGTCTGCCACGCTGAATTTGTGCGGTTCGTCTGTCACACGGGAAATTACCAAAGGATGTCCGCAGGGATCAGCGTGCGGTCCGGGACTCTGGAATGTATTATATGATGAACTTTTAACCCAAGACTTGCCTAATGATTGTGATTTAATGGCATATGCAGAAGATGCGCTCCTACTGGCTAGAGCTTCATCCCTTGAAGAACTGACTCGAAAGGTAAACCAAGCACTTGAGATAATTTGCTATTGGGGTGGAGAAAACAAGCTTTCCTTCAACCCTACCAAAACTGTTGCAATGATTGTCACTAAGAAAAGGAGAGTCGCTGACCCCGTTATTGTTATGGATAACCAGGAAATCAAAATGGTGCAGAAACTTTCTTATCTAGGTGTGGTATTAGACAGGAAACTGACTTTTAGAGCTCATTTTGATAATCTTGCTGTGAAAGCGGGTAAATTCTCTCGTGGACTTTCGCTTGCAACAAGGCCTACTTGGGGCCTTAATTCTGCTACTCTTAAAATAATTTACCATGGCGCCTTTGAACCACAAATCTTATATTGTGTGTCTGTGTATAGGGATGTTTTACAGAAACAATGGGTGCAGACGAAAATGAACCAGCTTCAAAGAGGACCCGTTCTAAAAATAGTTCGAGGATACCAAACCATTTCCACAAACGCGGCTCTGATGATTGCGGGCATAACACCTCTTTTCTTGACTGCCAAAGCTAAGGCAAAAATAATTGACATTAAGAAAGGGCGAGAACCAATCGTACTACAGTAGAACCCCGATAATTCGAGCTAATTGGGGCTTAGGCTACCTCGAATTACAAAAACCTCGGATTATACGGAAATATCACTAAGTCAATGGGTAAATCGCAAATAAATGTTTAATGAGCACAATAATGGTTTAAAAAATAAAAATATAAACAATATAGTAAGCCTACATACCTGTGTTACACCTACGGTTTCTGTCAAACTGTAATAGAAATGCATTAACAGTCTGAAGCCAAGGTTCTTTCTGTGTATTATGATCGAAACCCCTAAGTGGGACAGTTTTACCTGCATTTTTATACATGGAAATATTGAAAGAAAGTTCAAAATGTAACAATTCGGAAGTGCGTAAATCTTACATGCGGACACCGTATAAAATCGAGATTTCACTTTAGTTTTATGGAACATTTTAGTTTTCTTAAGACCAGCTCGAATTACACGGAACCTCGAAATACCGGGGCTCGAATTACCGAGGCTCTACTGTACCACCAAATTGCAAAGTCGAGGAAATTGGCAAATACTTAGATTTTGGACACCCTGGCATCTTTCAGAATATTGTACAACTTGACTCGTGCAATAATGATCACCAGTATGATATATTCTCAGATGGATCACGCACAGAAGATCGGCAAATTCAGCATTCTTCAGTTGGTTGTGCTTTTGTTGTATACCAAAGAAACAGTGAAGTTACTAATAAGGTATATAGACTAGCACCTATGTGTACAATCTTCCAGGCTGAGTTGTTCGCTCTGAAGGAGGCAGTTCGGTGGTGCATTGAGAATAGGTGTAGTGGACGAATACACAGTGACTCTCTGGTATCATTGAATGCAATTCAAGACAAGTATAATGGAAATCCAATTGCCATAGAAATCAGGCGTATCATTTCTTCCAATAATTTTCACATATGTCTTACTTGGGTCAAAGGTCACTCTGGAGTGGAAGGAAATGAGAGAGTAGACGAACTCGCGAAGGCTGCAGCTACATCAGACTTGGACTACAGTTACGCTGCCTGTCCTATAACTTTTTTCAAGAAATCTATAAACACAGAAATACTAAATGAGTGGAATTTGTTGTGGATCAACAGTAAGAAAGGAGTCATCACAAGAAATATGTTCTTTCCAACTATTGAAGACAGGAAACAAGCAAAATTCTTTGAAATGAACTACGTTCTTACTCAGTTCGTGTCTGGACATGGGAAATTCGGTAGTTACTTTTCTAGATTTCATATACCATCGCCTTCTGGATACTTGTGCTCCTGCAAAGAAGAACAGCAAACAATAGTTCATCTTCTGTTCAATTGTCCTATTTATCTGCAGAAGCGAATCTACTTCACCTCTCATCTAGATTCGTGTGGACTTCAATACAACACACCACTAAATGGAATTTTTAGACGCAAATGTTGTGCATCTTCCTTTCTCAGTTTCATATTTCACATTTTTAAAACTCTTTGACTGTAATCGTAACATTATGTGTTCTTTTGATGATTATGTATCACAAATCTAACAGGTTAATTATCCATGTATGTATTTAAGCTTATGAAATCAATCTAGATTACAACATACAGCCCTAGCATACCTATACAAGTAAGAATCATAGCATACCTATTGGTGAAATAGGGCTCCTTTGTATTGGAGAATAATAATAATAATAATAATAATAATAATAATAATAATAATAATAATAATAATAATAATATGGTTTTCAAGTTGCAAGGAAGTACCAATCTTAAAAGGTAGTAGTAAAACAGTTGCTCCTTATGATTTAATTGCACATATGTACATTTTCAAGTAACAACCTAACTCAGAGCTTGTTTTTGCACACATAAGGGATGATTTTAGTCTCAGTGATCCTATTTTCCACCCAGCATGAACTTTTCTTTTCCAGAATTTTTAACAAATGTAACAGATATCAGGCACCCAGAAAACAATACTGGTGGCTGCGATGGATAGGCCTACTGATCTGATACCGGCTACCATCCATAGACTAAGCTACTTCTTTGCAGTAACAATTCAACCTCCAAATATCATTATAAAAGAAATTAAAATAGCTTCATCATTAAAGTGAGTTACATTTAACATTATTAAGATAGGAAATTTGCTGAGATCAAACGAAAATACAAATACTAAATACTAAATACTAAATTAAATGCAGGTTTATCGTTATATCAATCTTCATTATACAGAGGTTTGACTGTAATATTTCTACATGTGTAACATTTTGTTTTAAAATATTATTTCAATACAACACAATCCATTATAAGCAAATGGGAAAGCCACAAAGAGGTCACGAGCGTAGCATTCTATGACATCATGTCGGCTGACATCATCAAGATGTACACATCCTATAGCCTACTTTTAGGTCTTTTTCTGGGATTTCATGCTGGGCCTATATTATCTCCCATGGACTACTTGTCAATTTTCATACCCCTTACAACTGGAGTTATCCTACAAAATAAAAGATTAGGGCATATAGCAGTATTTTCGTTCGGTCCCAGCAAATTTCCTATCTTAATAATGTTAAATGCCGTTAGTTTTGGAATTATACAAGACTATTAACCCGGCCTAGCGTATGCAGGGAGCGCAAGCTGTAACTGCATGCAGCTAGGCAATTCTTGACAGGCGCGTTCTCGTCGCGGGGGTGAATGCTAGTTCATTACTAGTAACAAAGTTCTGTCAAGGACCCAATCTCTCGGGGTATAACGAGAGCCCCTGCCCAGGGATACGGGTGAAGACCTTAACGATAGTGAAGGCGGAGAAGAGGATCTTCATAACGGCTACACTAGCGGAAGAGGCAACCCTGCTTTCCAGGGGATAATATGGAAAGACGGGTAGATGTAACTCGTAGCCGTAGAGAAGGCAATACATCTAGGAGAAGGACACTCGGAAGACAAACCCTGGTCCTCCAAGTTTGGGGGTTGTTCGGAAGGCTGGTAACCTACTACGTAAAAAAGTTGATACTCATAAGGCTAATCAAAGCAATAAACGGACGGATTCAACCATCGATGACCCTGGAAATGAAATAAGGACAACTCTTTTGGAAAATCTGACAATTGCCACGTGGAATGTAAGAGGGCTGAGTAAACATTTGCCAGAAATAGTAAAGGAAGTAAAAAGTAGGAAAATTGATATACTGATACTAACGGAAACAATGAAGAAAGGAAAGGGATCTGAGGAATTGGGAGAGTACATATTTCTATATTCTGGAGTAAGTAAAGAAGAGAGAGCAAGATCAGGAGTGGGTATGCTAATTAGATCACAATTCAAATCAAGAATAATAGGATACTCATGGATTAATGAACGAATAATATCACTTAAGTTAAAAACAGGAAGGTCACACTGTAACATTTTAGGAGTATATGCGCCTATAGAAGGTAAACCTAAAGAAACTGAAATATTTTATGAACAGCTTCAAGACCAAATAAATAAAGGAGGTAAAAATGATTACTTAATAATAGGTGGTGACTTGAACGCAAGAGTAGGCAATAGAGCAATACCCAAATTAATAGGAAGACATGGAGAAGTTAAACTAAATTCCAATGGACAACATCTCAGAGATTTCTGTACATATAATCAATTCAGGATAACAAATACCTTCTATCCGCACAAAGAAATCCATAAATACACATGGGCACAACGAGGTCAAAAATCAATCATTGACTACATCATAGCAAACGAAAAGATATGGCCTTATATTACAGATACCAGAAGCTACAGAGGTGCAGTAGCAGACACCGATCACTATTTAGTATGCTCAAAAATAAAGTTGCCTAAGAAATATATAAGGCACAATCCATGTCAATTCAGGCAGGGGCTTACCTTCATAGTCTCAGATGTTAATGAATTTAATATATGTTAAAATTCAGGACAAAGTAAGAAACCCATTTTCTTTGTTTTGCCCAAAAAAATTTCTGGGCCAAGATACAGGCCAAAAAAGATGGCGTTTCAGATGCCATTTCTCGAGTGTGATTTTTGGAAAAACTTTAAAGTGCTCTATTTCTGGAACGGTTCAAGATATTTTGTTGTTTCTTTTTTTATTTGAAAGATAATAATGCCCTGCTTCAAATGATATCCTAAGTTTGGAAATTCATGTACAGGGTGTTTTGTTTTACCCTTTTGAATTTTTTTGTGATAAATCAAAAATATTTTTTTTCTCAAAAATGCCAATCTCAAAAATTCTGATTTTTTTACTGTTGATTAGTACCAAACAGTACTACATTCTCTGAAAAGGAGATCTTCCACTTTTCAGTTTAACAGGTTTTATGAACATTGTTCATTTTTTAACTTCCATTGCTAATTTCTTTATTGCAGTTTTGTTCTTTGGAACCCTCCAGATTATTCCAGAATGTAAGAAAACCTTTTAAAACATTCTGGAACAATTCAGGTAATTCCAGAATGTAATATAACCTTCCAGAGGACCTGCATTGCTGGCAGTAATCGTAGTTTAACATAAACTGCCGTGGGGAGAAAAACGTCTAAATTTATAAAATAATTAAAATATGAAGGAGGTGAGAAAACAACTTGAATTTTTGGTCACATGATTAACATATATGTACAATTGTGTAGACAAATTTTCTTTGCCGTAGGTATATGCCCACACAGTTAATTTATCAGTCAAAGATTGGTCTAAAAGTGCATTTTTTGAGACGGAGCCCTTTCTAGAGCCCTCTTACTTCTAAAGTAAGACTTTGATATAGTCAAGAAGCCTTCTGCAGATAGCCACGTTCTCAAATAAAAGGAATCCAGCGACAATAGCCTGTAGTGAATCATACTAAAATGGCAGCTGCCTCGTGAAAATTGAAATTTCCATTTTTATAAGTAAAAAGATTACTACTTTGGAGGCCAGTAGCTCAGAAACTAGAAGAGATACACCTTTTCTGACTGCAGATTCTGAAAGCCATACAAACAAGCACACAGTCATACACACAAGCCACAAACATCCCTCTTCGTAGTTTGTGAATCTGAATAGTCTCAGGTCATTTCATATGAACTCAACCAGAGGTCCAATGGTGACCAACTCCGATTTGGCTAAAAAAAAAAAAATGTGCTGGTACCTTGACATATATAATGAACAATTGCCAAATTCTAGGATAAAATTCCTAAGGGTTTCCATGCTGTGACCCTTTAAAAAAAAAGGTCTGTTGTCCTTTTTTGACACTCATAAATTGTGCATGCATCCACATTTGGGTGCCAATATCTCTGGAATGGCAAATGATATCTGCCTGAAATTCACTATACTGGGCAATTTGAACCCAGGCTTTCAGAATCTGCCGTCAGAAAAGATGTATCTCTTCTAGTTTCTGCGCTACTGGCCTCCAAAGTAGTAATCTTTTTACTTATATAAATGGAAATTTCAATTTTCACGAGGCAGCTGCCATTCTAGTATGATTCACTACAGGCTATGGTCACTGGATTCCTTTTATTTGAGAACGTGGCTATCTGCAGAAGGCTTCTTGACTATATCAAAGTCTTACTTTAGAAGTAAGAGGGCTCTAGAAAGGGCCCCGGCTCAAAAAATGCACTTTTAGACCAATCTTTGACTGATAAATTAACTGTGTGGGCATATACCTACGGTAAAGAAAACTTGTCTACACAATTGTACATATATGTTAATCATGTGACCAAAAATTCAAGTTGTTTTCTCACCTCCTTCATATTTTAATTATTTTATAAATTTAGACGTTTTTCTCCCCACGGCAGTTTATGTTAAACTACGATTACTGCCAGCAATGCAGGTCCTCTGGAAGGTTATGTTACATTCTGGAATTACCTGAATTGTTCCAGAATGTTTTAAAAGGTTTTCTTACATTCTGGAATAATCTGGAGGGTTCCAAAGAACAAAACTGCAATAAAGAAATTAGCAACGGAAGTTAAAAAATGAACAATGTTCATAAAACCCGTTAAACTGAAAAGTGGAAGATCTCCTTTTCAGAGAATGTAGTACTGTTTGGTACTAATCAACAGTAAAAAAATCAGAATTTTTGGGATTGGCATTTTTGAGAAAAAAAATATTTTTGATTTATCACAAAAAAATTCAAAAGGCTAAAACAAAACACCCTGTACATGAATTTCCAAACTTAGGATATCATTTGAAGCAGGGCATTATTATCTTTCAAATAAAAAAGAAACAACAAAATATCTTGAACAGTTCCAGAAATAGAGCACTTTAAAGTTTTTCCAAAAATCACACTCGAGAAATGGCATCTGAGAGACGCCATCTTTGGTGGCCTGTATCTCGGCCCCGGATTTTTTTTGGGCAAAACAAAGAAAATGGGTTTCTTACTTTGTCCTGATTTTTAACATATATTAAATTCATTAACATCTGAGACTATGAAGGTAAGCCCCTGCCTGAATTGACATGGATTATGCCAAAGCAAAAGAACAGGAAAACAGAAATGTCAGCAAAAAGATTCAAAACACAGTTATTAGAACAACCTAGCATAAGAGAATTTTACAAATCTAGATTAGACAAAAACTTGAAAGGAAGAGTAGGAGATGTAAATATAGATTGGAAAATGATTCAGTCGGCAATAATAAAAACTGCAGAGGAAGTATTAGGATATCAGTATAGAAGAAAACCCAGTAAACTCAAAATATGGAATGAGGAATTAAATAAATGTATACAAGAGAAAAAGCAATCATATTTAAAATGGATTAGAAGTAAGTCGCAAGAAGACTACATTTTGTACAAAAAGAACAGAGCTATGACTAGAAAACTGACTAGACAGGTGCAGAGAGAATCATGGGGAAATTTCATAAAAAGATTAGAATATGATGCTACGGGCTCCCAAAGATTTAGCTTTAAAGTATTCAAGAATTTAAAAAGTGAAATTGAAGATAAGTTGAAAATAGATATAATATCCGAAAAACAATGGCTTGAATACTATGAGGATCTGCTAGTAAATGAAAATGAGAAATATAATGTAGATACGGTGCATGTCAATGAATATAATGCAATCACACAAAAAGAACTAACTGATATCCTAAAAAAAGTCAAAAACAGAAAATCTCCCGGACCAGATGGAATCAGTATGGAACTTATAAAATACGGAAGCGCTAAATTTAAAAAGGTACTGGTTCAACTCTTAAATGATATATGGAGTACAGGATGTATACCAATAGAATGGAAAATGGCTGAAATAGTCAATATACATAAAAAAGGGGACAAACATAAATGTTGTAACTACAGAGGAATTTCACTTCTGAATTCTGGATATAAAATATATGCAAACATAATAAAAAATAAACTCCAACCAATTGTGGAAAATATTTTGCAGGAAGAACAGTGTGGATTCCATAAGGGGAGGTCATGTGTTGATGCTATTTTTACAATAAAACAGATAATGGAGAAACGAATAGAATTTAATTTACCCACCTATCTCCTGTTTCTTGACTATGTGAAGGCTTATGATAGAGTAGACAGATCCAAATTATGGAATATAATGTCAGAGTACCAAATACCATCGCCTCTACTCAATGCAGTTAAATCCTTATACGATCAAACTCAAATTAAAATCAGAATGCAAAATACAAAAACACCTAACTTGAATACAATGGTAAATGTAGGATTGCGGCAAGGTTGTGGACTCTCTCCTCTTTTATTTGACATTTATATAAACAAGATCTTGGAAGAATGGAAAATTACAGAACCAAGAGGTATATATTTAGGAAGAAATAAAGAAATAAAAACTATATTATTTGCAGATGACCAGGTCCTGCTGACTAGTAACGAAGACGACCTCCAATATAATGCATTGAAATTAAATTGTATTTTAAAAGAATACAATATGGAGATATCTTGCAATAAAACAAAGGTATTAGCAATGGAGGGAAAGTTCATGAGGAGAGTTAAAATAGTGATAGAAGGGTCAATCCATTAGAAATGAACCAGGCCAAGTTGCTCGACATTTTTGATTTTCCTAATTTTTTTACCAGTTATTTCCCAACTAAAGGTGAGTTCAAAACTATGGTAAAAAAAATTTGGGGCTCATACTTTTTTTTTTTGGCGGCCATTTTAAGTTTGCCTTTTAACCATATTTCAGTCGAAAACATGTTTTGCACAAATGTATGTAACTCCGTTAATTTTATAGATAACAAGACAAAATAAACACCAAAATTATCAGAATGAAATGCTCTACATTTTTGTTTTAACACAACATTACCTAAGTAGTGAGGAAAGTGAAGAAAAAAATTCAAAACTACAAACTGAAAATTGACTCAAATGGGAGTTTGAGTGCCGCAAAATTATTAGAAGGAAGAAAGACTCGCCCTTAATTTTTTTTTCTGGTGTAGATCTACTATAGGACTACTCGCTGTAGAAGTTTAAAGCTTGAGAACTTTGCGTTTTTTTTAATACAATTTTTCAAAAATGCCCAAAACCGTATTTTGGCAATATTTGAAGTAGAATATCTCAAAAGGGACTGAGTGAAAAATTATGAAATTTATACAGATAACACCTCTTTATGATATAAAGATGTGATAAAAATTTGGTGACTGAGACTCAACTGGTTCCCGAGTTACAGTGCATCGAATTTGGCCAAAAATTGCGTTATAGGCACACGAAATTTAATAGTAAAAATTCACTTTGTAATTTTAAATGCAACATTTTAGTGAACCTAAGTATGTTACACAAAAGAGTTGTACATGTAGGCTACATTTCATCAGTTAACATGACCGATTTATAATTTCCTCAAAGCGTTGAAGAGCGTTGAAATTTCGGTGCATAGTTTGCAATTTTTGGCCAACTTCGATGCACTGTAACTCTGGAACCAGTTCAGTCTCAGTCACCAAATTATTATCACATCTTTATATCGTAAGGAGGTGTTATGCGTATAAATTTCATAATTTTCACTCAGGCCCTTCTGAGATATTCTACTTCAAATAATGCCATTAGAAATTAATCAAATTGAATAAAATTTTTTGCTCAACATTTTTTATTTTCTTAATTTTTTTTCCAGTTACTCCCCAATATTAGGCGAGTTCAAAACTAGAGTAAAACATTTTTTAGGCTCATACTTTTTTCTTGGCATCCATTTTAAGTTTTCTTTGTAACAGTTTTTCGGCCGGAAACTTGTTTTGCACAAATGTATGTAACTCTGTTAATTTTATAGATAACAAGACAAAATTAACACCAAAATTATCAGAATGAAATGCTCTACATTTTTGTTTTAACACATTATTACCTAAGTAGTGAGAAAAGTGAAGAAAAAATATCAAAGCTACAAATTGAAAATTGACTTAAAACGGGAGTTTTGGTGCCGCAAAATTATTAGAAGGAAGAAAGACTCGCCCTTAATTTTTTTTTCTGGTGTAGGTCTACTACAGGACTACTCGCTGTAGAAGTTTAAAGCTTGAGAATTTGCGGTTTTTTTTTTATACAATTTTTCAAAAATGGCCAAAACCGTATTTTGGCAATATTTGAAGTAGAATATCTCAAAAGGGACTGAGTGAAAAATTATGAAATTTATACAGATAACACCTCTTTATAATATAAAGATGTGTTAAACATTTGGTGACTGAGACTCAACTGGTTCCCGAGTTATAGTGCATCGAAGTTGGCCATAACTGCAAACTATGCACCGAAATATCAACACTCTTCAAAGCTTTGAGGAAACCAAATATTTGTCATGCTAACTGATGAAATGTAGCCTACATATACAACTCTATTGTGTAACAAACTTAGGCTCACAAAAATTTTATATTTAAAATTACAAAGTGAATTTTTACTATTAAATTTCGTGTGCCTATAACGCAATTTTTGGCCAAATTCGATGCACTGTAACTCGGGAACCAGTTGAGTCTCAGTCACCAAATTTTTATCACATCTTTATATCATAAAGAGGTGTTATCTGTATAAATTTCATAATTTTTCACTCAGTCCCTTTTGAGATATTCTACTTCAAATATTGCCAAAATACGGTTTTGGGCATTTTTGAAAAATTGTATTAAAAAAAACGCAAAGTTCTCAAGCTTTAAACTTCTACAGCGAGTAGTCCTATAGTAGATCTACACCAGAAAAAAAAATTAAGGGCGAGTCTTTCTTCCTTCTAATAATTTTGCGGCACTAAAACTCCCGTTTTGAGTCAATTTTCAATTTGTAGTTTTGAATTTTTTTCTTCACTTTCCTCACTACTTAGGTAATATTGTGTTAAAACAAAAATGTAGAGCATTTCATTTTAATAATTTTGGTGTTTATTTTGTTTTGTTATCTATAAAATTAACGGAGTTACATACATTTGTGCAAAACATGTTTTCGACTGAAATATGGTTAAAAAGCAAACTTAAAATGGCCGCCAAAAAAAAGTATGAGCCCCAAATTTTTTTTACCATAGTTTTGAACTCACCTTTAGTTGGGAAATAACTGGTAAAAAAATTAGGAAAATCAAAAATGTCGAGCAACAAATTTTATTAAATTTGGTTCATTTCTAATGGATTGACCCAGAAGGGAAAAATATAGAACAGGTGAGAACTTTTAAATACTTGGGGTGTAACATAACTAATTATCAAGTTAATCTGGATTTAGAAGAGAATTTACAGAAGTACAACAGGACAAATGGAATAATAAGAAAACACTTTGGAAGAAATGTGTCAAAGGATGTACAAATTAGATTCCATAATGTCTTATCAAAGCCGGCAATGTTAACTTATATGGCAGTGAGACATGGACCTTAAGAGCCTAGGATCGGAAGCGAATAGAAGCGGCACAAATGAGATTCCTCAGGTCAGTTGAAAAGATAAGTTTAAGAGACAGAAAGAAAAGTAGCGAAATAAGGGAGAAATTGAACATAAGGAACATTACTGATGAAATTAAGCAATATCAGAAAAACTGGCAACAACATGTAGAGAGAATGACCCTAGACAGACTACCACGGCAAGCTTACTTTTATCAACCTGCTGGGAAACGTGACCTAGGTCGACCAAGAAGAAGATGGAAGGATGTCATTAGCCTCGGAACGGGACAGCAATGACCCATCCTTGTAAGGAAGAAGAAGAAGAAGAAGAAGAATGTTAAATGTAATTACATAACTTGTAGAAAAACCCTTAAACAATATTTTTAATGTTTCAAACGTTAATGCAAGACTTTTACAGAATAATCTGAATGCAGCCAATTTAAGTTTTTGATGCAATTTAGAGAATGCCTAATTCTACCTAATAAACAACTTTACCAAATTCCTATATTTTTAATGTGAAAAGGGGTTTTAATACGGCACTGTGCTGGATTTCCACATGAGGTATTCCAAGCGATTACACAGCCCTTAAATTGGCCACCAACATTCTCACTGGCTGTCAACAATCTTGCGTCTCATTGGACGTTCCTGCACAGGCTTATCCAATACTATCAGTAATTTATGTACGCACACTTTCCAACAAGTTATATGATTAGGTTCCCCAGTTACTGTTTATAATAACTGTACTCGAAGCTCCCGGTGAAGAAGGTATGGGAGAAGCTGGAACAGGGTCCAGGGGTGCAGTCACAACAAAGAAAATGGGAAGTGATTAATACGAGGTTACTGTACTTAAAGCTCTTGGTGAAGGTGGTCTGGAAGGGGGTCCTGTGGCCCCAATGGGAATAAAGAAACAAGGAAGGGTATCTAGGGCTGATATCATGTTTTTGTACCCAGCGAAAGCGACAGAGCTATTATTTTTACTGCGAGTTCGAATTTTCTCTAGATGTGAAACAATGCCCACTCTCGGCCCAACAATACACCATCAACCAATGCATGAATATCATGATTCAACAGCAGTTCACATCATAATTTTAGGTTAATTTTGTGTACACTTCAAGATTTTACGTACATTTAGAATCTTCATACAAATATAACGTGCTTCTACTGGGTGAACAATCCTTAGTAGGACCAGTTTCATGGTGTGCGGCCAGCCAGCGAGGCTAGGTGCTGTGTCAGCAGTACTAATAGTCTCAGGAAGTCTACAGTTAATTCAGGGTCAATCCATATGAAGTCAACCAACACTGGTTGCTTGACCATTTAAAAAAAAATTCATTTTTTGTCAGATATCACCCCTATATACCAATAGTACAAAACGACAAATATTTTATTTTTACTCGGTTCCGTTTAGAAATGGCGGCCATCTTTCAATCATGGCGGACAGCTATTTTTGCATTTGTAGGTGTTTATGCAAATGCAAATATTATTATTTTTTAGGTATTGATTTAATATTATATTTTCTTTATATATTTGTAATTTGTATTTTGTAACGTAAATGGCTGAACTGTGCCCGAGCACGAGCGCTTGCTCATTCGGGTGGTCTTGTTTTGTTTTGTATATTTGTATAAATTTGTATAAATAAATAAATAAAATAAAATATCTCTGGACTGGGAAGTGATAGAGCCTTGAGAAAAAAAGCATTATTCTCAGTAGAGTCTGGGCTACATTTCTGGTCAAAAGCATTGGTTAGCTTAATTCACTTTTAAATGGTGAAAAAGGGGGCTAAACCTGAACAAAACTTTTGCAATATTATGACTTTTCAGGGTGTCACTATCTTACCTTGGAAAGAAATCTCGGGTGTCAGTTTTTTGTAGGAGGTACATATGTACCAGTACTTTCCTGGAATAAAATACAAAGCCACACATTTGTTTGCTTCCATTATTTAGGAGTCTCAGAAAATAATGATTTTTCCAAATTTGACCAATTTTAGGCCTAAATATCTCTGGTTGGCAAAATAGGAAAAATCTAATTTTAGGCTCAATTCAAGGTCTATACGACACTAAGCTACTGTGAAAATTTCAAGTTTGAGACTCAAGCCAGAATGAAATTATGCTTGATACAACAAAGTGAAAAAATCGTATAGTAGGCTATATATGTAACACCCTCAATATCAGCCTTAATTAATACTGACATTTTAAATAACGATTTAGATCCTTAACATAACAATTTAGATACCTTTTCACATAATCACATGTGATTACATTTGGTGTTTCACCAATAGATGGGATATCTCCTCAGATAGGTGAGGTTCAATATTGTGGGATCGTCCAGTCGATGTTGTCAGCTCCATTGCGTTAAGTTTTCTCAGAACATTAGTCAGAGGAACCCACGTTGAGTCTTTGTTGTTCTTCTGAAAAGAGGTTCTTCGTCCTGCTGGATGATAGAAAATCACGTGAATGTCCCTATTCTGCACACTGATGTCATCTACCTCACCCAGCCACCACTGACCATCATATACACAGGCAACTGTGTCTTTGATACTGACTGTGAGAGGAATAAATTTGCTCACGTGTACTTCCACATAGTCTGTAGAGCATGAAGTTACGTAGCACCTCATCTTGCTTTCTGAGAGAGGATCAAATCGGTGGTAACTCCTGGTCCCAAGAACTTGTTGGCAACTGTCGAATCTTTCCCTCAGTTCTTCAGCATGACCCTGAACCTCTTGATTTGTAACATAGAAGTAAATAATTCCTTGTATGTGTTGTGAGCAAAAGTTGAACAAGTCATTTGGTGTTAATATTTGGTTATTGGATGCCCTTTGGAGGCTTGCCCTAGTTGCCTCCCTCTTCGTGGTTCCACCCACACCATCACAAGCATTCTTTTCATGTGAGGAAGCAAAGAAGTGCCACTCACAATCAAGACCAAAATCCTTTTTGTGATTGCAGATGTTTGCAAAATTCTTCTTGTTCTTATATTGGCTAGAGGCACCATCTGAATAGTAGATAATCTTCTTGACTTCAGGGATAGTAGCTTTGATGTGTCTGATGAGATGGGTTTGGAATGTGTGTACAGCTGCAGTGTTGTGCTCCATGTGATCACTGATGATGCAAATACTCTGGTGCTTCAGTTGGCCCCCTTCATGACAGTAATACACAAAAGGATGGATTGTGGCTTGACGGTTTACCCAGTGATGAGATTGGATCTCATCCTGAATTACAAAAGAAAAGTTTTCAGCAAAATCAGCTAAAACTAGGCATTCAGAAGAATTGAGGCTTGCCTTTTTGTCTTTTAGAAATTGAGACTGAACTTTAGAAATGTAGTGGTGTTTTTTAACTTGTCAATCTTCTGTGCAAGAGTTTCAAAAAATTCATCTCTAGGTGTCGTCAGAGTCAACATCTCAGCTCTATCAACAGTGACCCATTGCTTGTAGAAAATTCTTTCTGGTATTTCATCAGTTTCTTGGGCTTCAGTAAACATTTCAAGTATAGCTTGCTGTCCTGGACATTGATCACATTCTTCCATCATACATTTGTATCCAGTCATGTCACAAACCAGCATATCCAGCAGTCCTTTATAGCCGACATTCAATTTTGCTCCTTCAATCATAAGTTTGACATTTTGGTGGTACAAGCAGACACAGACAGTGTGAGTTCCCGAAGCTCCGGCAAGAATACACCATTTTGGCTTCATTTCACAAAACTTCGACCTCTGAATGCCACATTCTAGATGTTTGTTTTTGAATTCAACATAGAGCTCATTTAGATTGCACAACATAAGCCTTTTTTGTTTGTAAACTTTTTGACCATCAATTTTCACAGAGACAAAGTCCTTTTTGCCTGGACATAAGCGGCTGTACTCATCATCCTCAAAGAAATCTACCACTTTCTTGGCAGTTACATCTGAAATTCTGACACCTTTCTTTTTTCCCAACACTGGCAATATGCCTTGATCCTTCACCAGTTTCCTTGACAACCTAACAAGATGCACTGAGACATTAAACTCAGTAGCTATTTTGTCTCTGGACCAAGAATTTGGAAGTAGACTAATAATTTGTACTTTTGTTTCTTTGTTTGCTACCAAACACTTCTTTTTTAGCTTTTCGATCAGTTCATCATACTTAAATGATAGAGACTGCTGGTTTGGCTCACTGTCTTCAATATCCTCATCAAAACATATTTCCAACTTTTTTCTAATAGCTTCAGACACCTTCTTATACTTTGCTTTTAAAGCCCCTTTTCTTTTATCAGAACTAAGTTTTTTAATTTTGGCTGCAGGTGACAATTCCAAACTACTACAAGCTGCATCAACCTTCACCATATTTTCTGTTTTGTCTACATATTCATCACTAACGTTATCAACAGTAGCAGTATGAGCAGTAGGCCTAACAAAGATCTTTGTGTAGCATGTAGGGCATAAGGATTTCCCTGGGACAATATTTACAGGGAAGTGTTTTTCCTTAAAAATATAATCCATTTTTATTTCCCTTAGTCCCTTAGACACTGATTTTTTGTGCACTTTTAGAGGGTCACAACAAATGCGTCCAAAGAGGTGGTTGTACTGTGATAAAAACTTGATTTCATGATACTTGCAGATGAGGGAAAGATTTGAAGATATTCGTAATGAAAGCAATGATTTTTCTTCAGAACTATATTCACTGAAATGCCTTAGTCCCTTGGGCACAACACCATAAACATTTCTGTGGCACAGTTCATTGGTCAATGTTCCTATACAGCACTGAGGATCCATCTTGGTCTATTCAGAACACTACCAAGCAAAAAGCACTTCTTCACCCTACAACTGCATCCAACAAACTGAATAACTGGCTGGAAGAGTTCATGTCTCAGCATGAGCAGTTGCATGTTTAGACTTGTCTATACCCTCTCATCTTGCTCCCCACTGTGACTTTCCATAAAAGCAAAGGTTGATTGTTCCCTACTCAGGCATATGAAAATTAACTAAGCACCAAGCAAATTGTGTACAATTAGTTATAACTGGTAATAAGGGAAATCCAAATTCTAAAACTGAACAGACTAAAATAATATACGCCTACATACATACAAACAAAAATTGATTCAGATTTGTTTTTTCAATTGAAAACTTAATAAAACATCCATATCGGTCCCAAATTTCCACTGATACAAATCCAATAAAAAGAAGTGTTTAAATATATATTTCAAGTCAGTGGATAAAAGTTAAAATCACTACACAACGTTTCAACTCTCCCCTGGAGTCTTCCTCAGGTGACTTGAAGATTGAGTTTCGTCATGGTAACCATCAATAAAAACACTGTTTCTCAAACGAAACTCAATCTTCAAGTCACCTGAGGAAGACTCCAGGGGAGAGTTGAAACGTTGTGTAGTGATTTTAACTTTTATCCACTGACTTGAAATATATATTTAAACACTTCTTTTTATTGAATTGAAAACTTGTAGGCCTATCCTCTATAATTTATTTTAGCAGACCATAATGATTTATAATTGGGCTTATAATATGTAAATGAGGCCTTAAAACCATTAAATATTGTGGACTAGGGTGATTATTTATTTATATATGGTTCACACAAAGCCTCATTATTTAAGGAGTTTGTTTGATACATAACTCCATTCTGGCTTGAGTCTCAAACTTGAAATTTTCACAGTAGGTTAGTGTCGTATAGACCTTGAATTGAGCCCAAAATTAGATTTTTCCTATTTTGCCAACCAGAGATATTTAGGCCTAAAATTGGTCAAATTTGGAAAAATCTTCATTTTCTGAGAGTCCTAAATAATAGAAGCAAACAAATGTGTGGCTTTGTATTTTTTTCCAGGAAAGTACTGGTACATATGTACCTCCTACAAAAAACTGACACCAGAGATTTCTTTCCAGGGTAAGATAGTGACACCCTGAAAAGTCATAATTTTGCAAAAGTTTTGTTCAGAATTAGCCCCCTTTTTCACCATTTAAAAGTGAAATAAGCTAACCAATGCATTTGACCAGAAATGTAGCCCAGACTCTGCTGAGAATAATGGTTTTTTCCTCAAGGCTCTATCACTTCCCAGTCCAGAGATATTTGCATTTGCATAAACACCTACAAATGCAAAAATAGCTGTCCGCCATGATTGAAAGATGGCCGCCATTTCTAAACGGAACCGAGTAAAAATAAAATATTTGTGGTTTTGTACTATTGGTATACAGGGGTCATATGTGACAAAAAATGAATTTTTTTAAAAATGGTCAGGCAACCAGAAAATTCATAATTGGCTGACTTCGTATGGATTGACCCATCAGTGCTGTACAGATTGTAGAGTAAGTTACTTCTATCACACAAACACTTACAAGCAAAAAGTAATCAAGTAAAGAGATGAGCCCTGGAACTGTCTCCCTTCGTTGTTCAATCATTCCTGGCACCTACTTAGGAAATTGCCTATTACCATCTGCAATTCCCTCCAAAAAATGGCAGCAATTTTTTGACGAATGTATTTTGAAGTTTATCTAAAGAATGGATTTGTGTTGTAAACTTTCTCAAGAGAATTGAATGAAGACTTCCTGCTACCCGCACCGCCAACACAGTGCATAGCCTCACAGCCGCTTGTTGGGAAACCAGTACCACTAGGGATTGTTCACCCAGTAGCCTATAATATGGAATCTAGAAGCCTAGCCTAAATTCTGAAAAAAACAAAAACAAATACTTGCTGCAACCTACCTTCCCACTCCTACTGGCTAATGGAACCTGCTTAGAGGAGCAATTTGAACTACTAGGAACAACAGGTCGCAACGCCATCTAGTAAGCAAAAGGTGAAACGGAGAAAACTTAAATAATATATTTCTTCTATCTTCTCTTGCTTTTCCTTTCTCCTTCCTCCCTTTCTCTCACTTCCTCTTCACCCTACCTACCTATTTGGGATCTATTCCTATCAGTAAATTTTGGATCGACCAGCAGTATTCGAACCCAGGACCACTAGCATCATAGCTAGCTGCCTTAACCACTAGGCCTACACCACGAGTGATTGCTGAGCAGTGAAGGGAAAATTCATCTAAAGTTTAGAGAGCTTTAATACATAAGAAATATCCATTTTGGTGCAAGGGTCATCTATATTAATAAAAGGAAGTGTCTGTCCTCCGTCTGTCTGTCTTCTGTCTGTCTGTCTTCCGTCTGTCTGTCCGCGATGCCCAGCGAAATCTACTCAACGCAGAGATCTGAAATTTTATACATAGGCGGACTAAAGGGTCGGAATGTGCACCTCGAAGCCGGAATTTTAATTTTCGCTTTAGTTCGTGAGTTATGAGTGAAAAATGAGCAAAAAACGTGTATTTATTCCGTTTTCGAAGCATGAGTTTTCAGTAATACAAATCAATTACACTAGGCTTTGGCTATTTTTGTCATTCCTTCGACTTAAAAGCATCGCGATCTCTTGAATGTTGTAGCTCACGCTGGTCAATTCATTTGTTTTTAATGTCAAAGCACGCAAACATAATATGAAATTTTCAACTACACCGAAGAGGATTATTATTATTATTATTATTATTATTATTATTATAGGGATAATCAATATTAGCCTAAATATGGTCAAACGTTGTTCCATTTGGACGAAACTCACTATACAGGGGTTTTCTGGGCCAAGGAACTCGGATCTGAGGTCGCTTTTACCACGTGACGCTATCTAATCGTGATATGTGGTCCACATGATTTAGGTGTTAATATAATGATTTAACTATTATGCTCTTAATTTTTAATTTTTGAAATAATTATCGTGGGCGAAGCCGCGGGCACCTGCTATCTTAAAATAATAAAAGGACGTGTTTGTCTGTCTGTCCACGATGCCCAGCGAAATCTACTGAACGCAGAGATCTGAAATTTTAAACATAGATGGGCTGAAAGGTGGGCGAATGCGCATCGAAACCGGATTTTTAATTTTAGCTTTCGTTCGCGAGTTGTGAGTGAAAAACTGGCAGAAAACGTGATTTTAGCGCTGTCAAAGCATCAGATTTCAGTAATACATTTCAATGTCAAATCAATTGCAGTTGGCTTTGGCTATTTTTGTCATACCGTGGTAATAAAAGCATCGCGATCGCTAGAATGTTGTAAGCCCACGCTGGTCGATTCATTTGTTTAGAATGTCAAGGCCCGTAGACATATGAAATTTTTCAACCTACACGGAAGAGGGATAATCAACATAGACCTAAATATGGTTAAACATCGTTCGATTTGGACGAAACTCACTATACAGAGATTTTCTGGGCCAAGGAACTCGAATCTGAGATCGCTTTTACCAGGCGACGCTATCTAATCGTGACATGTAGTCCACGTGATGTAGGTGTTAATAAATATAATGATTTAACTATTATGCTCTAACTTTATGCTCTTTTTTATCGCGGGCGAAGCCGCGGGCACATGCTAGTTTATTATAATCGTGAAATAGGCCTATTATGAAATATTATGTTGGCTCTGAAAATAGCCGCTTTGGTGCAAGGATAATTTATTATAATAGTGAAATATTATGTTGGCTCTGAAAATAGCCGATTTGGTGCAGGGGTGATTGTACATATATAATATATATATAATAGTCGTCCTTTATTTCTTTTATCCTGGCATCTTTAATAAAAGCCAGGACTTACTCGCATGGCTTTTATTAATTGCCTTTATACAAATATTTATTTTAGAATTATATATTAAGGACAATTTTTTTCTATGCTTTAACAGTATTCTATTTTTTTTTCTATATGTCCTTTTATTAAGAAAGAAAGGAAAAAAAAAATGAAAAATAAAAAAAATAATAATAATAATAATAATAAAAACTTACTCTACTTGTTCCTTCTACTGGAGACCAGTAGTCGGAACTTAACTACACTATACTACTCTATAAATGAAATAAAAGATAAAATTACTGCTTCTAGAGCTATTTTACTGACACTACAGCTGAAGCTCAGCGGTATTCATTTAAATTTACATTTCAATGTTTGTTCATCGGTGTGCTCCAGCTTCTACTCTAGTTAAACGAAAATTTCTACTCCTACTATAATATAATTTCACATTCTACACTTTCACTTGGAAATATTGTCTATAGTCTTCCTCTTTCCTCTCCCGAAGTCTTCTCGCCGCCTTCACTCTTCTCATCTTGCTGTGGATTCCCAGAGTTCCCTCCTCCTGTTTATGACTTCGGGTTCCGGTTGCTCTTCCACTTGTGGTTGAGCTTCCGGCTCCCTAATCTCCACAGGGTTCTGAGCACTCTGTAGGCGACTGAATCTCCTGGAGGGAGTAAGAGTTTCATTATTTTCATCTTCGTCTTGTCTATGTCTGTTTAGTCTGTCCACTCTGTCAACCCTGAACGTCTCTGCTGCCTCCTTAGAGACAACGTCTGTCAGAGTCTCAAGTAAAGAGTATTTGTCTTTTCGCCTCAACAAGTCTGCAATCTGGAAACCCTGTACAGTTGTTCTAAGTTCTTTCACTTCTTCAGAGGCACCAGTACACTCGAACAAGACGTGCTCTGCTGACTCTGTGACTCCCTCGCAAGTTCCGCATTCATCTGTCTGTCTTCTATATCCTGACGTGTCCTATATCCTTGAGCCCCGCTCAACACAGGATCTACAGGACGAGATATCTACATCTACATCCACATCTTCTCTTAATTTTGTGCAGGTACACTCCATACGGACCATGGCCCGTGATGAAGTGTATCATACCTTTGCTCGGTGTCACATGTTGCAGTCGCAGTCGCTCCTGGATGTTCGGGAAGTATTCTCTAGTCCTAGCTCCCGCTTCTCCCGCGGTCCATTCCTCCTGCCACTCGTGTATAGGGTGTCTCCTAATTCTGGTTTTATCCAAAGTTTGGAGACCCACAATAGGCTACTCTCAATTTTATCCATTCTTTACTTCTTCCTCCAGTACACGGCTCCCGTCCATCTGACAAGGAGGTCGAGAGGCCATATACCAGTGGCCACAAGCATAGGCGTACCGAGGGGGGGTTTCGGGGGTTTGAACCCCCCCCCCCCATTGATTAAAAAAAGGAAAATTGTATAATTTTTTTAAGTCTGCCCATAATGAATAGAGGAGAAAGTGTGATGACTGAGGTGGTTCACTGGTTCCGCCGCTAGGTAGCAGTTACTCTGCTTGAGATTCACGGGAGCAAGATTACTACAGGCGGTATAGGAAAAATTGCAAACATTCTTAAACAAAATAATACATTAATCTATTTCAAAATGACTCACCTTATCTAAATTGAATTCTTAGATACTTTTGACAATTTTCGGGCTGCTTTACACGTCTTGGAAGATCTCATCTCCATAAATAAACATGGCCGTGCGTAACAGTAATTTCTCAGATTGCAAGAAGCTTGACCGTAACATTTCGTTCCACATCTTTCCAAAAATCGAATATGTTCACAAGCATTGAACAATTATATAATATAGGTATGAAACAGCTAAGGGATGTTGATCTAATATTTTATTGCCTAGAAAATAGGGTAGAGGGTATGTTAGTATAATTTGATGAGAATTTGTTAAAGAATGTACATTTGTATAGAAATAACAACGTATAATTAGGGTAGAAAACAGCTAAGGGATATTTTATAAATTAATATTAATATTACATTGTATAAGAATATTACTGAGTATTAATTTGTATTAATATTGTATTAATAGTAATATTATTCATATTAATATTAATTTTCTCCTGGCTGTATGGGGTAAGCTATGTAGATGAAACACGGTCAAAAGTGTAGATCTGTGTACAAATTATGTGAACAGAGATAATATAAACTAAGGGATGGTTTGTGAATTGCAGGACACGGAAAATTTCATAAGCAGCACTACAAACATAGGGCGCGTGATCTTTAAAATTGGCGTCTCAACATCCGATAAAGACGCACATACGGAACAATTGTTTTGCAATGCATTCTACATATATCACACAATATTTCAAAGCATTTTCCCTGATTATTTCATAAAAAAATTAATTCCACTTGCCTTAACTACAGCCCGCTATTTGCTCAAACCCTCGACCATTCGCCGTTCGCTGTAACTGATGTATGTCTTATGTTGTTAAATTATATTATTAAAAAAAGGAACAATATATTAAACTAATAAGACATTTGCTATGATAATTATACATAAAAATTACAAACATAAGTGAACAGAAAATATGATAAATAATCCAATAAAAGCATAAATAAAAGTAGTGCAGATTTACTAAGTTAGAAAAAAGCTTCATTCACTCCTTTTCCCCAGCGGGTCAATCTTGCAGTATGGGTACAAGTAGTCAGTTAATAAAGTTTTATTATTGAGTCCACGAATAAATTATGTAAAAATGTTTACGTTATTGCTAGTATTTTATGGAAAAGATACCTGCTAATATCTTAATACCATTCTGATAGCTTTAGCTTTAGAGTAATTACTATTACTCGATAACCATTCTAGATATATAGGTGGTACTCGATTTATAATAAGATCCAATTATTTCACTAAACCTTACACGCTTGATCTCTTTCTGGACACAAAAATAAAATAATAAATTTCGCATAGTCAAATTTGCTTCACCCTCAACATTTCACGATCGTCCCACATCATTCATTCAGCTGTAGCGCTCGGAATAATTACCACTCAATTACTCGTAAACCATTCAAGATATAAAGGTTGTACTGAATTTAAAATAAAGTTGAAATATTTCACTAAAACTTTCTCGCTTGAAGTTTTTACGGGACACAAAAATGAAAAAAATTGTCGCATAGTCAAATTCCGTTTCACCCTCCATGAATTTTGTGTAATTGGTGATGTTTATATAATGAAATAAAAACATCCATCAGAAGGACTGTGTTGTGCAGATTATTTCTGCACAAATTTCACAGAAATAGGACCAAGGGTTAATTAAAGATTGCGAGTTTAATCATAAGATGCCAAACTATCATGATGCAGCATTGAGAAGTTGAAACGCAAACGAAGGTGCTGCCAGTGTTTCGGTGGACCGCCGCTCTCCCTATACCCACCATTGTATTAGCGGTGGAGACATCACACTTTCTCATTCTATTCATTATGGTCTGCCCATAAATTACTTAATACGAGTATAAAGCGTGGGAAGCTTAAAACTAGTTATTTTGCGTCTTAATTTTTAAAATTTTCCGGGGGAGGACACCGGAAGCTTAAAACTCGTTATTTTGCGTCTTGATTTTTAAAATTTTCCAGGAGAATCCCCGGAAGCTTAAAACACGTTATTTTGTGTCTTGATTATTTAAATTTTCCAGGGGTGGACCCCCGGAAGCTTAAAACTCGTTATTTTGCATCTTAATTTTTAAAATTTTCCAGGGGAGGACCCCCGGACCCCCCTCTCCCTGGATGTTATAACCCACCCCCCCCCCCATATGGTCGGCCTGGTTATGCCTATGGCCACAAGCAGAACGAGAGTTGGAGTTGTTCTAAATGCACCGGTGAACCTTATCAGAATTTTCCTTTGGGATCTACTAAGCATTCTTTTAACATACTCTTCATTGGCTTTATGAGCCCAAACTGCAGCCCCATACCCAACAATGGCGGCTAAGAGAGCACTATGGTACGTCTTAATTGTTTGCAGATTAACTTTGAACTTTCTCATTCCAATATTGGCAAGTTTCATCATTATCTTCTCACCCTTAAGACGCACCATCTCCACATGGGGTTTGAATCTGCAGTTTTCATCCATGTATACTCCGAGGTACTTTGCCGACTTCGATCTTGAGATTACGTTGTCATTCAATCTTATGGTGGGACGCCTCTTCAATTTGCCTTTCAAAACAACGTATGTGGTTTTGTTTGCCGCAATACGCAGTTTTGCCTCACTGCATGCAATTACATAGAATAGCGCAGTATAACACGCAGCACAACATTGAGTTGCATTACTGGTGCTAAGCATCTTGCGAGGCCAGCCGGCCGGCCTTGAGCAGTGTGCTAGGGGAAAGGTAGGAAGGGTAGGGGAAGCGGCCATCCCTATGACAGCGCACAGTGGTGAGTGGATGGGATGCCATGGTGCAGCAAATATTTGGTTTCACCCTAAATTCTAAAGAATAAATCAGCATCAAATTTGGCAGTAAATCCAAAATATCACACCCAGCATAGAGCTAGATCTATGACTGTTCTTGCAAAAGTTTAGGATCAGACACCCTGTCAATTCAAGTGAGTAATATCTCCTAGTCTCTTTCACCACATTAATCAATGGAACTTCATTAATTTTAGAAACAGCACGAAACCTGTAGGGTAAGGTAGGGTAATTGTAAACGGATTTTGTAAGTTTCCACTTTGACTTGATATAATTACTACCCAAGTTAAAATATCCATGTAAATTTTGGACTTTACAGATATAACAACCTTATAATGTAGATCCACCTCTTTGAAACATTAATCTAATGATCTAGAATGACACTAGACTAAATTTACATTTACCCCATATGTTCACATTTACCCCACTAACTCGGGGGTAAATGGAAACAGTGATCTCTGAGTACCAGATAAGCTAAGGACTTGGGATCAGGAGTATTTGCAAACAAACATATTTTAGCAAAATTTGAAGGTCTTCTTGAGTGATTAGGACAATGTTTACAATTACCCCAAACACTAATGCAAACCAGATAGATGTATTGAAAATAAGGTAACCTTTGTATGAAATTTATTCAGAAACGCCCAAGATAAGGCAGTACATTTTTAATGAAGGTAAAAAATGGACAGAGGAAAGATGGTTAACCTTTAGGAACAACAGTTGAATTTTCAAATATATACTTAGTTTGTTCCCCACATTTCTGAATGGTAAGCGCCAGCAAAATTGCCAAAATGTCACACTCCACAACAGTTGAATTTTCATATATAGCCTACTTCATTCGATCCCCACATTTCAGAAGGGTGAGCTCTGGCAAAATTGCCAAAATGTCCCACTCTTCAGCGTCAAAATATCATCTTCCTGTGCTTGAAAAATCTTCTTCAGTCAGTCTGTAGACTCGACTTCCTGTCCCCTTAACTCTTGCACCACGGCTGCATAGATGTAGTTAATAGATTTTCTTCTTCCACAGAGGACCCAGCTAATACATATGCTCCAAGTTTAATAAATGGTGTTGTAGGGGCTGAATATTCAGTCTGGGCCGGGTTATTCTCTTCATTCACACTGAAAGTTTTACGTTTTCAAGTTCATCAAGCGCTGGCAGCTGGTACTCAACTGTCATTGCTCTGTTCTATTTTCCTTTTCTTTTTTATCCTTTTCACTTCCATCAGTTGACACAAAACATCTTCATTGGTTTACACTTCACCATAGCAAAGTTGTTGCAGTCGGCAATTTACTTTTTTCAAAGCAGGAAGGAAAATTTATCTCTTGGCATTTTGCAGTTTTGCAGAAGAGCCCAACAAGACTTCCAGCAATGAATGCTGGCTTGTCATTTGAAGTATGTTTTTGGGGTGATGTATGTAATTTTGTTCTCAAATCCTAGACTGCACATTTTTCAGTGGATGAGATTAGCCCAATACCCCAACATTATATGTGTGTGTGTGTACTAAGTTTGGGACTGGGAAGAACCTTGCCCAATGGTGGTGTACTGTACCTAACATATGCCCTTGGCACTTTCCAATACCTGGAACAATATAAATCATCTGTTACTTATAATTTTACAAGTTTATGTTGGAATGAATTTCTGTTTCCAATTTCCCTGCTTTCCATTATTTCAGGGTAAAATGTAAACACACACTGACACTTTATCTAATTTAAATTTTAGTAATTTCACTTAATACAATCTCATTTGGGAATGATAACAAGCTCAATAAACAATAATAGGAGTCCAACTTACCAAGCAATGAAGGGAGAAGGGAAATTTTCTTTCTTCTGAAATCTTCGCTTTCTGAACTTCCACGCATAGCAATACAAAAAGCTCCACATTCAACAATATACAGCACAGAAAAGTGAGGAAAACTGCTATCTGCTAAATATAAGATGGCTAGATCCAATGACAGCAATCATGAGAACAGAAATATCACCATTTAAGTTTTATATCAACTGTTTACAAATACCCCTTGTTTACAATTACCCTCCCTTACCCTACTGTAGCCCTATAACTTTTGAAACATAACATGGTATCAGTTCTACTGATCATTCTACTGGGTCATTCCACGGTAACTTACGTTACATTTGCAAGAAGAAAGAACTAATTTGTTTTGGATTATATTGCTTTGGAGTGGAAATAAAAAACTGTACGACTTATAGACTGAAGAATAGACTATATTTTTCAAGTTGTGACCCAGACTGCACAGGAGCATAGCATAGTTAAAAAATAAATAATAGTTTTGTTGCTGGTAACTTACGTTACAAGAAAAGGAATGATCAATTACACTACTAAGTGGTTTCAAAGAACTCTGCTCTGTTGATTTGAAAATTGAAATACTTTTTACTGAAAATAAACCATGAAAGTATAAGGAATATTATGGACATATTTTAATGTCCTTATACTGTATAAATTTACATTGTAGATATTTAACATGAACATTGGTAACTTACGTTACACCAGAAATGGTAACTTACGTTACATCAGAAATAGTAACTGAAGATCAATAAAGAAATTAGTTGATAAATACTTTGCTTCAAATTTATCACATATTTCTCTAATTGTCAAACTCCCAGACGTCCTGAGAGCCCTTTTTGAGAGGAGGGTTTACTTTTTGTACAATTTGGTTCTCTAGGTAAATGATTTTGTCATTTTTCTTTGGTCATTTTCTATAGCTTTCCAGTTTCTCCATACTTCTGCATAGCTCTGCATAAAGAGACATCCCTCATCTGTCTTGAAACTCCATTCTATACATGTTACTATCCTTGCTGGTGTACAATGTGAGATCTTTTGTACAGTAGTCTGAAAGTCTTGGTTAGAATCCTGGAAGCAGCACTGCAAGCAGCAGTGCAGTGCAGTGCTGCACATCTTTCCTCTTGAACTCTTACCATACAAACGATTCTGTTTTAGTAACTTAGTAATGGGAGATTTGTATTTTTATAACCACACAAAGGCCTATTATCGCCATATTGCTTCACAATTGAGTTCGTGGGAAAAACCAAACATAAGGTGCATCGTCGCATGAGGCATATCCCGCCCTAATCCTCCCCCAGCGAAGCACTTTCTTTTATACCACGATCTAGCGAATTCTTCGAGGATAAACAGGCTGTCAAACCTTCGGGTACAAGGCAAACCTGTGGATACTCTCGAATTTTTAATATTTGGTACAAGCAAATACAATCTAGACCAATACAGGACACTTTGCGATATATCGGGGGGCAATATTTTGAGCACCATCTAGCGGCCCAACCTGCTACTACTGAATAGAATTGCAGTATCTAGATACATTTATGTTAAACAGTTTTTAATAGAAGAGCCGAAATAGCCAGACTCGGCATGTTATGTATAAGGGGTATCTACCTAATGGCTCAGAATAGCATATTACAGTTTATATATGTTTTGAATATATTAATTTTGCCCCAAGTTTCTAGGTTGTGCCACCAGGAGTGCTGCAAAATCTGTCCCCCATTTCTCTACCAGTAAGTGTCCGGTATTGTCTCTATAGTATTTGGTACAAGGGGCACTCTCGAATTATTAATATTAGGTACAAGGGCCACTCTCGCAGTTTTAATATTTGGTAAATAAGATTAAAATGAAGATCGTAACACAATATCACTGCATAGTGTTAGGAAAAAGCTATGAACATTCAATCAAACTAGGCACTACAAACTAAGGTATCTTATGGAACACCTAACATAAATAGCCTAGGCTATGTTTCCAATAACGGGATTTGATACATGTAAACTCTAATTTTAGATGTATTTGTGTCGTGTTATATGTGAAATATGACATTCTCTTTACGCTCTGTTTTAAACTGTTCGGATTTAATAGTCCCGCTTTCAGTGATTTATAACCCAGTACAGTCTTGTCCCGCCCCTAAAATAAAAACATTAAGAAAACGTTACGTACCTAGTAATCTATTCAGATCTCCATGCTCGTCCGTACTTTCGATGACCATCTCCACTTTGTGGCTAATCACAATCTAATTTAATGTATACTTAATAACAATGCAAAAAAAACTAACGATATATCCTCCAAGATTCTTCGAACATGTGACGCCATATTGTCAACCACAGAACACTAGAGATGGGGAATATTTCTTGTAACTGTTACTTCGTAACTGTTACAAGTATGTAACGGTAACGACCTGTTACAAAAAATCAAAAGTAACAGTTACCAAAGCTCCTTGGATATCTTATTTTCGTCTCAACCAAAAGCGGAACCAGAAAATACTGAAAGGAGGGGCCGACACAAACGAAAGTTTGCTATTATTGGAAGTGTGGTGCATGGAATATTTAAAAAAAAATGGGGTTCTGGGGGTCCTCCCCCGAGATTTTTGTTAAAAAACAAGAGAATTTTTTTTTTTTCCCCCCCACATACTTCAATTTATTGATTAAAGTTTCAAAACACAAGTGTTTTATGCCTTTACATAAAATGTGGATAAAAATAATGAGTTCCTATTTAGGACGTGCAATTCTGCTATCACAACTGCAGATGCACAGGCATTATTGCAGTGGCGACTCCTGGTTTTTTAGTTGTGTAGGATGGTGTGGAGAGATCGAATTAACCCATTCACTGCTATTGACGTACATATGCGTCGCCGTAAAAAAATGCATAAAGGCTGAGATGTGAATTTAATGCAAAAATGCTTTATCATAAAATATGAAAATATTTAACCACGTATGAAAACAGTCGTTTACGGAAATCAGCTATTCCGCTATAATTTTCGCAGTTGATATCAAACTTGATATTACTCCAGGAATACTTATATTGAAATATAAACAGCACTGTAAAGTTTAATAATAGCTAGGCCTATAATATATACCAAGAAATGAAATAAATAAATATTAATACAAATATGATCACTCCCCTCTTAGAAAACAAGCTATCGAACGTGAGGAAGGACTGTGCTGTAAGACGTCCTCAACTTCCTCCATATGAAACTGGCTTCTCACCGCCTTTCTCTTCCCCTCCGACCCCTTCACTTGCCAGAGCTTTAACAACGGCATCACAGATATATAGAGAACGGCATGGATACACTGAGAACATCCTCACAAATACCAACCTGCTCAAAACAGAACCGCTTTAACTTCCTTCCCGAGTGATCTACAATAACGCTGTTTTGTCATTTTATTGTTTTAATTTTGACAATGAATGCTAGTAAACAGTTATGTAGATGAATTATGAAGTGTAGGATGATCCTCACATCCTATATGGAATAATCGCCACTGCATTATTGTAGCCTACGTGTAAGATCACTGTTCTTGATGTAGGGGAAGTGCATGAAACTTATTGTTCATATAATAAATGACTTCGGGGTCTTATGAGTTACAAAATCACATGGGTTATACTGGCCAAGGTTTCTGATAAAAGAATTATCACTTTTGAGGTTACTATCATAAAACTTCTGAACTTGTTTCCGTAAAATTACATGAAGCATTTGCATATTTAAATCATCATGAATCTGGATAGTCCTAGTATACCAATCTGATCCATGTATAATTCGTAAAGCTTTATTTTGCACAGTCTGTAGTGATTTGAATATTGTCTTCGGTAAATAACACCAAGCAGGTGAAGCATATGTCAGAATAGGTATAATAAATCATTTGCACTATTTCATCAAAACATAAGGGGGCTTGAAAATAAAATTGAAGAATTTAACTTAGCCATTCAGGATACAATGAATTCTAATAAACAGGAAATTCAAGTTATTTGTCTAACGGAACACCACTGTGCAGAAACAGATCTTGAACAATTAAAAATTGATAATTTTTCACTATGTTCAAAATTTTGTAGACATTCCATTAAATGTGGAGGTGTGAGTATATTTATCAAAAGAAACTTACATTTCAGTGATATAGACACAAGTTCCTTCTGTAAAGAACAGGATTTTGAATGTTGTTCAGCCAGATTGAATTTTGACAATGATACATTTGTAATACTAGCTATTTACAGGGCACCATCAGGTAATTTCAATTATTTTGTAAATCAGTTAGAAAGGGTTCTTAATTCACTGTATAGTACTAACGTAAATATTATACTGTGTGGGGACTTTAATGTAGATTTCTCAATTGATAGTGAGAAGAAGATCAGACTGATATCATTATTGGGTAGCTATAATCTAGATTTCATAGTAAACTTTCCAACGAGAATTCAGAACGACTCCCAAACAACAATAGATAATATATTCATAGATATAGAAAAACATTTTAATTTTAAAGTACTTCCAATATTAAATGGATTATCAGATCATGATGCACAAATGTTAGTGCTGAACAATATTAAAGTAAATTCGAACAGTAAACATGCTCATAGTAATATGACTAGAGTAATGAATGACGATTCAATTTTAAATTTCAAACAAGATCTTGCGAATGAAAACTGGGAATCTATGTTATCCTATGACAAAGTAGATAGTAAATTAAGTGAATTCCTAAACATAGTGTCATGACATTTTGAGGCAAATTTTCCAAAAAAGAAAACTGCTAATTTACCTAATTCAAGGAATAACACATGGTTAACTGCTGGTATTAAAATATCATGTGCAAACAAAAGAGAGCTCTACCTAAAATATAGAACCAGTAACAACCAAACTCATAAGGAATACTATAAAAAGTATTGCAACATACTGAAGAAAGTAATCAAAGAAGCAAAAAGTAGGCATTTTTCACAAGTAATTAATAAATCAAATAATAAAGTTAAGACTGTATGGAATATAATAAAAAAAGAAACGGGGAGAACAAAGGGAAACAATGATTGTACATCATTAATATACCAAAACATAAAACTAGATAATTTATCAGACATTACATATGCTTTTAATAGTCACTTTATAAATATTGCAGAGAAATGTATTCCTATAAATAATATTAACATTAAGGCAGTAGACCTACTAACAAAATCTACAGTTTGGAACCATAGATTTCAATTGAACCTGACTTCCCACATAGAAATTGAAAATATAATCAAGTCTCTCAAAAGTAAAAGCTCGTCTGGATGGGATGAGATAAGTAATAAGTTATTAAAAAGCTGCTCATCGGAACTCAGTAAACCTCTTAGTCACATATGCAATTGTTCATTAGAAAATGGAATATTTCCAGAAAGACTGAAGCATGCTATTGTTAAGCCCCTCTTTAAAAAAGGTGACAAAAATCTACCATCAAATTACAGACCTATATCACTCTTAACCTCATTTTCAAAAGTTTTTGAAAAAGTCATGTACAACCGCATAATACACTATCTTAATTTGAATGACATTCTTACTTCATCTCAGTTTGGATTTAGAAGTGGCATGTCCACTGAGAATGCTACATTTCAACTTACTACAGAAATATTGGAAGCGTTAGATAAAAAGAAATATGCTCTGGGAATTTTCTGCGACTTAGCTAAAGCATTTGACTGTATAAATCATGAAATATTACTTCAAAAATTGGATCATTATGGGTTCGATAATTTAACACTTAAGTGGTTCAAATCATATCTTTCTGATAGAACTCAAAAGGTAATAATAAATGGAAATGAATCTAACCTAGGGATTGTTAAGAATGGGGTACCTCAGGGATCAATACTGGGACCTTTGCTCTTTTTAATTTTCATTAATGACTTGCCCTATAACTTAAGTGACGAATCAAAGGTATTGCTCTTTGCAGATGATACTAGTGTACTTGTAACAGGAACGTCACAAGAACATTTATCACAAATAGCTACAAAGGTTTTTCACGAGTTAAACACATGGTTTCTAGCTAATAAAATGACACTTAATATTGATAAGACCCATTTTATACAATTTAGGACAAAAAACAGATGTATCTCAAATCTTGAAATTAATTATGGAACACAAATCATACAAGAAATTAGCAATGTAAAATTTTTAGGATTACAAATTGACCAAAATCTTGACTGGAAGACACACATAGAAATGATAAGTCCAAAACTGAGTTCAGCGTGCTTTGCTTTAAGAATTTTGAATAATATATTAAAACAGGATGCATTACTTATGGTATATTTTGCATATTTTCACTCGGTAATGAGGTACGGGATCATTTTCTGGGGCAACTCTACCCATAGGGAGAAAATATTTAGATTACAAAAGCGGGCAATAAGAATAATATGTGGAAAGAAAAAAAGGGAATCTTGTAAACCGCTATTTGAAAAATTAAAAGTCCTCACTCTTACAGGGGAGTATATATACTCTGTTATGTGTTATGTAGTGAATAATATTGATAAATTTCAAACTAATTTTAGTGTACACGGACGTACTACCAGAAACATGAATGATCTACACAGACCAAATAACTCGTTAAAACTCTTTCAGAAGGGTGCGTATTATTCTGCAGTACAGATATATAACAAGCTCCCAAACAACATTAAATTATTATGTATTCAAAGAAAGAGCAAACATTTCAAAACAGCTGTCAAGGAATTTTTAATAACTCACACCTTCTACAATTTGGAGGAATATTTCCAGCTTCGATAAATTTGGCAGCTTGCAGTTTCTGTAGACCTATATTATTGTTATAACATGCATGTATTTTTTGATCTGACGTGTCCTATATCCTTGAGCCCCGCTCAACACAGGATCTACAGGACGAGATATCTACATCTACATCTACGGTAGCAATCTTTCTTTTTAAACTTAAAACAGGAGATTTAAAAAGAGGAAATAGATGACATATTCTTGCTTGACCCTTAGACTTCATGTATTCAACATGTCTATGCCAGAGCAGTTTGCTATCCAAAATAGTTCCAAGATATTTGACAGAATTTGTAAAATGAATTTCTTTATTGTAGATCTGTAGATTTTCATGTGGTCTTTTCTTGCATCTTGTAAACATTATGGCTTGACACTTTTCTGGATTTATTGTGATTCTCCACTTGTTGAACCATTCTTCAAGGTGCTCAATGTGCCTTTGCAGATTAGAAACAGCAGAAGTAGGATCATGATTTATGCTACAGATTGTTATGTCATCAGCATACATTAACGTTTTAGTGAAGTCATTTGTAGGTATGTCAGCAGTATAAATACAGTACAATAAAGGTCCTAAAACTGACCCTTGAGGTACTCCAGCTTCAATTTTACGAGTGTTAGACAAAAATCCATCAACTTTGACTTGAAAAGTTCTATTTTTTAAGTAGCTCTCTAACATAACTGTTAATGCCAGCGGGATAGATAAATAAAGTTTATATATCAGACCTGAATGCCAGACTTTATCGAAAGCCTTGGCAACATCTAAGGAGGACGCTGTGTATAGCTGTCTGTTGAAAGCGATGGAAACATCTTCTACTATTGACAGCAGATTGTGATTTACAGAACATCCTGTTTGAAAGGCAGTTTGCCAAGGTGGAATACTTTCGTTTGTGAAAGGCAGCATTCTTTTAAGAACAATTTTTTCCAGGAGTTTGCCATGGGTGTCAAGTAAGCTAATCGGACGTCTGTTTTCTGGATAATTTGGCGATTTATGTTGCTTAGGTATGGTGATTATATGTGAATGTGTCCAACGTTTGGGAAAGTATTTTAGTCGAAGAGCTGAATTGAAGATCTTTGTAATATGACAAATTGTTTTTCGAGGTAATTTTTTAGAGCTAAGTTTGGCACCTGATCAGGTCCGGGAGATCTAGAAGATTTTAATGATTTAATTTCCTTTCTTACTTCATATGGCGAAGTGAAAGGTATGCTATTAGCATTGGAAATTGTAGATAGTTTTGATACTTCTTCAACAATGTGTAGGTTAGCACCAGAGAAATCTTCATGAGCAGATGGTGCAGTGAAGTTCTGAGTAAGGTAGTCAGCAATAACTTCAGCTTTTTTTAGGACAATACTTCAAGCCTGAGGACGTATAAACAGGATTTGATTGTACACAGCTTCCAGGTTTGGTTAATCTTCTGGAGATCTTTCAAATAGTATTACTAGAAGCAGCATCCTTGACATCAGCTTCAAATTTGTCGACTTTATGTTCCTGAACCATTCGGTGAAGTTTGTTTTTTAAATTGTTATATAGAGTTTTGTCAGTTTCATTTCTTGTGTGCTGCCACTTTTTCCTAGCTCGGCGTTTCAGCTTGCATAATTCTTTTATTTCTGGGTTTAACACAATATTGCTGTTATTTTTATAGAAGGTAGTCGCCTGGAAAAGTGCATGTTTGACAGTTTGAATATAAATGTCTACAGCTGTATCAAGGTCACTCTGTATTAATTTTTACATTTCCTGGAAGAGAACACTGAAGATAATCTCTGTAAATATTCCAGTTTACATCTGCTTTCTTTTTCTTACTTAAAGCAGTAGAGAAAGGGATGTGGTCAATAATTAAGAAAACGGGATTATGGTCTGATGTTAAAGCTGGCACTGATTCAATATATAGAGGTGTTAGAGTTGAATTTATTAATGCAATATCTAAAACATCTGGTCTATGCAGATTATAGGAAGGAAAATGAGTAGCTTCATGAGGAGCAATAATATTGTAGCAGTGAAAATCTGCATGCATTTCAAGCAGGCGTCCTCTTGTAGTGATGAGTTTTGAATTCCACGAGGTATTTTTAGCATTAAAGTCTCCACAGTGGATGTAATTATCAGACATATTATGTAAAAGATCAAGATCTGCTTCCAATAATTGCAAACTTGGTGAACAATATAGGTATAGCACCAAACTGAAGGTGCTTATTGTTAATTGGTATATTAACAAAAGTAGCTTCTAGATTACTGAACACTGGAGTAGCTACATAACTATGGTATATAGTATTTTTAATGGCAATTGCAGTGCCACCGTAAGGGGCTCGAGGGCCATCATTCCGATAAATGGAATAATTTCTAATAGTGATGCGTTTGTTGGCTGTTAGATGTGTCTCATTTATCAGTAATACAACTACATCATACTCTTCGAGAAACTCCGATAGTATATTCTTATCTCTTAAAATTCCATTTGCATTCCAGTAGAATAATTTTAAGTGTTTATTTATTGTACCCATTTTCTTAAGGACAAATCAGTTCTGACATTTCATTTATTATTATTTCAATTTTTGATAAAATGTTATTCTCCTGTTTGATTTTAGTCATGGCGTTTTTAAATTTATCTAAATAATAAGAGACGTCTTTGAACAAAGTAAACAGATCTTTTATGTCTTGCAAGACAAGAGTTTTCAGTTCTTGCTTGGGCATTTGTTGCACTAGCAAATTCTCTATGCGGCAGTTGTGGAAAATTGCGTTCATTTAAGACAACATTCGTTTGTCTTGTTAGTTCCCTCCTATTTTGAATGCCATTTACATTTTTCACATATTTGGGACAATCTTTATAATTAGCAGTGTGCTCCTGTTGACAGTTTGCACATTTAGGTACAGAAGTAATGTTTGCAGCACAATCTTTTGTGATGTGTTCATTTCCACATCTCACACATTTTGGTTTCACATAGCAAGCTATAGCCTTATGGCCAAAGCCCTGGCACTTATAACATTGGAGAGGCCCTTGTTTACTGATGTAATCCTCCATACCTATTTTCAACCCAAATAATCCTGTTAAAGTATGGATATCAGGAACATCAGGAGAGGCATAGGTTGTGACAATCCACAAAGGCATTGATTCAGTAAATGTTTTATTTGTCGTTTCGTCAATCTTCTTTCTTTTCATTTGCTTAACAGAGTCTACAGCAAATTTTCGAGAGATCAGCTCGTTTTCAATGCTCAGAAGATCTGTTTCTAACGGGAGGCCTTTTATTAAGACTTAATGCATTTTTGTTTGATTTATTGGGAAAGTATAAAACTCCAAGGCTTGATTTATTAGGTATTGTTTGATGTTACTGTAGTCTTTTTCATTAGCACAAAAAAGTTTTATCCCTTGTGGACAGTATTGTCCGGCGATGTCTTCGGAAACGATATCTTTGATCTGTTGTCTGAACTGAAAATAGTTTATTTTGGTCATTACAATTATAGGTGGCGGCTTCTTTACCTTTAGTTTAGGTATCGTATTACCTTGCATAGTTGCAGATGTTTTCGTACTTGTGCTGGTGATAGTCGTGTAGGTGCTGTTACTTGATGTAGTTTCAGAGATAGTGTTAGGCAGATCCATGGAAGTCGCAGTTGTCAAGACTTGGAATCTATTTTGTGTTGGTATTGATGCTTTCTGTGACAAACGAGAAGCGGTAAGTTGAGCAGAGTATGTCTTCAATTGTTTTTTAGCAGGCATGAACTCTTCTGTTGTTTTCCTCACTCTCATCTGTTTCGTAACTGGCTCAAATGATAATAGTTGAAGGCCATCACTTTTAGCATTGTTGGGTTCATTTTTGCTTTTAATCATAGATTTTACTTCTTCATTATTTACATTCAAAAAAGATTTTAACTTACTTGAATTTTCAGATGAACAGAATAGTCCCGATGCATTTTCGAAAGTAGGCAACTTTTCAGAAGTTACGAAATTGTTTTGATTGTCTGTGTCCATGTTCGGAAAGAAAAAATTCACAAACACTCGCACAATAAAATTAAAAATGAACTGTTAAACACTTAATTGTGAAACGTGCTTCACGGGCTGAACACCCGAGGCCGTACTAAATGCAAATAATTTTGATAATGGAAGCATATAGTAAATAGGAAAACAGGGGTTTCACAGTGAAAATACATGTAATAACAATGTAATAACAATTTATTGTAAATTTACAGAGATGCAATTAAAGAAGGTGGCTCTTTGAACAGCTTACTTATGGAAATAGAATTTAATATCATACACATCCTGTGAAGCAGGCTTTATCTGAAGTCATAGAATGTTTGGCAGTCTTCCCTTCGCAAAAAATATGAAAGCAACCGAAACAAAACATAAAAAACTGGTGGGTAAAAACAAAACGCGAGCTAAATGAAATAAACTAAAACCCACCAGCAACAAAACAAACTAAAATAACATACCTGCTGAAAATAAACTGAATAGCAGTCAAACCAGATTACATGGTGAAGATAAAGGACTGCGACGGAGACTCCCCAACCCGTAGCCCAAGCATGGCTGCTCCTCGGTGGACAGGAGCCGGGCGGCGGAGGCGGAGATCGGAGACTACTTCATCGGACCAAGATCCAAATCCAAACTTCCTCACAGATCGGAGCCAACAGGACAACTGTTCCACGCTTGGAACACAAAAACCGCACCCCTGGAAACGCCCTCTCAGATAGTACCCGCTACAGCATAAAGAGAGCGCTTCCGGAGGCAAAGGGAACAGAAAACCAAAGCGAAACACAGGCCAGAAGGGCAAACTAGAAAAACGCGCTCAGAAAACAAGTGAAGGGAGAACTGCACAAACCAAAACAAAGCTTTAGCAGAGAAAATAATCTAACGTGAGTAAAACAATATAAATATAGTAGAAAAACACAGTGCCGGCAATAGGCGGCACTTCCTCTCCGGCCCAGGAGAAAAAAAAATTTGCAATTTATTTTTTTTTCAGCAAAAGTCTTTTCTTGCAAAAATTCGTCCATTAGGGATATATATATATATATATATATATATATATATATTTGCCTGCCATAATGAGCAATAATGTCCTCACCACCAAAAATTAATAGGGTCCACCTCTCAAAACTTCAGCATAGATTCACATGAGTAACCAGAGTCTTAATTAGCTTAGCCAAAACAACTGCACAATGACACCATGTAGTCTGTACACAGTGTAGAAATAACGTAGAGACATAGTAATATCCAGATGTTTGTATTTGTTGAATAGATCCAGTTGTTGGTGATGGAGTAATCTTCTGTTGTAGTTGTTGTATAGTGGTAGACTGGTGAGTAGATTGATCAGGGCCGCCACATCTCGAGGTCGGGCCCAGGACCATGTAGGCTACTGGTCGCGGGCACCTCACCGAACGCCGACCATCCTCATTCACACAGTTGTCTCTTCCCTTCTCCGTGGAGCTTCCTTCTCGTTACCCGTGTAACAGAACATTTTATCAAACTTTTCCAGTTTTCCATAAAATTATGTCACTTGACCGGAATCCAGCGGGCCCCTTTGAGGCCCGGGCCCGGGTCCCTTGGGTCCGGCAGCACCCCCCATGTGGCGGCCCTGAGATTGATTGGTAGAGTTGAGCAGCAGATGAGTAGATTTTCAGTAGCAGTATTGATATATGGCTTGGCTATTTCTGGTTTCAGAAGAACAACGCTAGGCGTCCCCAGCGTGCCAACAGAACAGCAGAGTAGAGGGTGGCCCAAGACAGTAGGGTGAGAAGCTCGGCAGAAACATAGGAATTGGGCCATTGAGGAGGGCCACACACCCAAGCACAGAACAATCTGAAAATACAAAACTAATGTGAAAAACAAGGTACGTACACATTCAAACTGACTAAATAGTCCCTGAAGGGGAAAGATCCATTCAAAAATGAAATATAAAATAAATATTGGCGTTCTGAAAAATGATCATTACAATTTTTTTTTATATATATATATTACGGAAAGATCTCTCTTGAAAAGTTTATTATTCCAGCCTGAACACGCCAAAAATCTAACATACAATATATGTATATATATTTTTTTGTTTAGTACAGAATTATGAAGGCATTTTAGAAAGCCTCTTAGAAAATAAAACCCTGAAGGGGTAATTGTAATTGACTTTACAATATGTTACAAGGCAACTAGGCCTGTAAAGAAGACTAAAAAATTTTTTTTATCTACAATATTTCAAACAATGAAATTTGCAATTAAAAATGGTTCATAGTTATAGTCACCTACTAACAATATTTGAATAAAGCCCCAAAAATGTTTTTTTTTTGTTTGTTTTATATTAAGAAGACAATTTAGGGCAAAATACCACAGTGTCACAATACTGAACTTATTCTGTTAAGATTCAAGATGCAGATTCTTCTTGCATCTCGTCTTCTGTATCGAGTTTGCTACTTCCGCTGCACACACGACATTTGCAACACACAATGCAAGGCGCAGCCAAGAGGAGCAATGGAGACGCCACTAGCAGCAAAATTCCAAAGCCTGCAAATATTCCAATAACTTGTGTCCGATGCCACATTACTGATGCTCTGGAGTGTCCAAGTTTATTCTTGCATGGGCCTTTATCATAGTGCCGCAGAAGTAAATCATCCTGAAATCATAACAATTTTACAATCAATATTTTAATTATCAGGGAAAAGTAAGCAATAAGCACAGCAAGTGAAATCATTGCAGTTTTGAAAGCTTATTGGACACTTTTTTGTTAAAAGAACTCTACTATTTTAGTACAAAGTTAATATAATTAAGAAATTTCACACTCTCTAACCTCATAAATACTATACTATTTATTTCATATTTTTCAAGGAAATTTATAGGTTTCGTATAAACTAAAAACAGAGTTTTTCTCATCATAATATGATAGGATCAGATATATCAGACATATTTTTTAAAATATAAAAGAACATAGACAAATTTACTAAGAAATTGCAAAGGGATGAACTAGAATATGAAAAATTCTATGGGAACATTTTTAATGGGTGGCCTCAGTTTGGTATGCATGCCTGATGTCAAAACCACATATTCCCCTGTGAGGTATCTAAACTTATTCCAACATGAGGAAGGAACCGTACTTCATTTTTAGTGTGCCTTACGTTCTTCGGGAGTTTGAGAAGGACAGCTGTCTGCATCTAACTCTATGCAAACCAGTTTATTTGTTATTTGTGCAGTATTATTTTAATATTTGATCTGTGTGGGTATGCTTATATCAAATAGTTGATCAAAGCCCATAGTAATATTGTCTGTATGAGAAAATAAATTGGATCAAGCCCGGCAACTAAATTAGAATTAGATGCTGGAAGGAATATTGCCCAAAGCTCTAACAAGGTATTGGAAGAGTGTTAGCTTTGCATGAAGTTAGATACAGATAGGCATCATTCTCAACCCTGGAAAAATGTCAGGTGCACTAAAAAACAAAGTACAGTTAATTCCTTGTGATGTTTCTTGTGTAAGGCTAAAAACAGTGTAAAATACTTTTCATCAGTATGAAGGACGGATAAACAGCTAGTCAAAAGTAATAAAAACACAATAACTGATAGGGAGGCGCCCAGATTATTTCTTGCATAGGGCACCGATATACCTAGAGCCAGCCCTGAACTCACATAAAATATAAACTTGACTTACCTAAAGACAACAATCCTCCACTTCTAAATCGTGGCAATGACATATCAAGTACAAAATAATGATCTGCATACTCATGACTCTCAAAATCAATTTCTTTTAGGAGTAATTCAATTGTACGCTCATCAAAAGGGTCAATATCAGTCTTTTTCTCTAGTTTCATTCTTGACAATTCTAAGGCCAAGCTATTGCCCACTTCTGCACTTCTGTCATGCATATGGATTTTAGTTCCTTTCTGTTTTGAGGCAATGGGCGGAGTAGCAACTTCTATGTTTTTAGGGAAGTCTTCTTTTTGTTCATTTCCCATGGAACAACTATTGCCACTTTCATGATTTCTACTTTTCAATAGTGGTATCTTACTGACATGCTGGCCTATGGGCACAAAGGAACATTTTTCCTGAGTTACCTCTTTTAAAGTAACAATTTTCTCAATGGAAGTACTGATCTTATGTTCCAGTTCAACCCCTTCAAAATGAAGGGCTTTTTCATACACATTTTCAACAATTAGTTGTCTTTCAGTACATTTCTTCTGTTGAGATCGTAATGAAATTGATTCAACAACACCATGGTTTTCCTCAGGTGTATCTGTAACGTACTTCCCACTTTTTAAAAGCACTTCACTCCTGGCACTAGCTATGCTGCCCACTGATCTGTTATCATGAGAAACTATACCAGTGGTAGCTCCACTACTGCCTGAGCTGTGAGATTTGTAGGATTCTCTTGACTCGGTAATTGTACTTAAATTGTTTTGAAACTGAAGACTTACAGCTCCTGTGCTCCCAAACTTTTTAACGTAATCTGGTTCCTGTGATCTGAAAAAGAGAAGAACAAAAAGTTTCTTATTTACTACTTACTCAATGGCAATAGACAATGCCTAACCAAAATAAAGGAATATTATCTACTTTATGGAACACAGAGGTTCATTGCCATTCAACTCTATTCTGTACTACCTCTTTCCAACCATCCCTAGCAAATCCTACTTTTCTTAAATCTATTCTAATATTATCCTCCCTTCTACATCTAGGTCTTCCAAGTGGTCTTTTCCCTTTGGGTCTCCTAGTTAATATTTTTTAGATGTCTTCCCTCCCCACACATGCAACATGTCCAGCCCATTTCATCCTATATGATTTAATTACCCCTATTTTATTCGATGAAGACGACAGGTTATGAAGCTAGTCATTATGTAGCTTTCATCAGTCCTCGTTTTCATCCCTCTAAGGCCCAAATATTTGTATGGAGAAAAATTAGTGAAGCCGTGAATATCATTGGCATGAGAGATAATTGCTTAAATAACTATGAGGGAGACTTAGGGGAACAGTGGATTAATGTGATTAAGAACTTAAATAGGACATATGAAGTTCCACAAAAGAGTGTGCTAAGAGACTTATCTCAATAGTTTGGACTACTTATGTGTGTGAATCTCTGCACTGAACACTTAAGTACATTAAATCTAAATATCGATCTGAACTAACTGATGAACATTTAAGAGAACTCTTGCGACCTGGGCTTATCAATTATCAGCCTGATTTCAAACAACTAACAGCAAAAATGAACACTCGAAAAAGCAGTAAAAACAATGTGGTTCACTTCGAACAGCTTCATAAATTTGCGGCTCCCAAACTTAAGGTTAGTGGCCACCCCTGTTATAGATGGTACTTCATGTGCCTCTAGCAATTCTTAGACGAAAGCGTGTTTGTCACTGGCCTAGTGCAATGGCAAAATTATTAATATAAACATGATAGTACTTAATACTGTATGTAGGTCGTTTTGCAGATGCTCTTAGTAATAATGACTGTAATAAATATGTGAAGGCTCTAAAAAAGCAAACCATTGGAGGAAAAAAAAACATTAAATGGAGCAAAAAAGTTCTTTCTGAATATTCTGAAGATGAAATGCCCTATCCAATGCATTCAAGGTCTATACATTTCACAACTTGACACCAAACTGTTGTAAAAGTTCTTAGAAAATACCTGTTGGATGACAATGAATGGGCACTTCCCTAGTGTAGCAAAAAAAGCCCATGAGGTTGGCTTTCAGGGGGTGTATTTCAACATATTACTTTATTTATTTTGAAAAAGAGTACGATCATTTAGAAAGTGCAGGTGTATTACAGTGAATGTATGGTCTGCAGGGTTGATCAGCATGCAACAGCTGCTGTAAAAACTCATGTATTCATGGAGGTGCGGTCAATTTGACAGCTAAAAAATAAAACAACTTTTAGCACGGTTCCACAAATACTGATGGGTAAGTGATGCATATGGGGTGGTAAGGGATCTTAAGAAGGGAAGGTAGTGTAAATAACACACCAGTGAAGATGACACCCAAACAAAAACAGCAGTTTATGTTTTTGCTGCGGTCAAATTGACTGCATATCCATGTTTAAGGTTAATATGAAAAATAACACGCTCAATTTTAACCAGCAATTTTGAATAAAACTTTTGAAAACATGGAAAACACCTAGATGTCAAAGCGAAAGCAGTAGCACATGCCATAACACGTTAATTTCGAGCATGTGACACAAAAAACTTAAATTAGGATAATAATTATTGAGAAAACTCAAATAAAGTATATATTTATAGAAACTAGAGAAATCAGACTTTCATATGAGACCAATAATTATTTATAAGAAAATTACATGAAAATTGCTAAATATCTTAAGGGAAGCAAGGGCAATAACTGTTGTGTTTTTACTCTCTAATGAGAAAGAAATTCGCACTCTTGTACAAAATCTTTCTTTTCTGAAACTTATAAACATGCAATTCCCTAAGAATGTTGATTTGCTTGCTTAGCATACATGTTTTCATACTATCTACTAAAGACACCCATAACAGCTAGTAAACTAAACCATTAAAACCACTTACTTTGTAGGTAACTCCTTTTCATGAGCTTCTTGATTTACTCTTGGAAGGATCTGGTTCAAGTGAGATGTGAAAGGTGGATACTTGGAAGCCGCAGTAGTGCATGTAGCATTATTTATGCTAACTTTAGATGGTACACTTGCAGGAACTTGAGTTGCTATTACTTGTTTCGTGTGAGTGATGAAAGGTGTCGAAGAAGGTAGTGCACACTTGAAGGCTGCTGTATTGCAGGTAAAGTCATCAGCATCCTTCTGTACTTCATGCTCTACCTGAAATTTTAAAAAGTAAGCCAAGTGACAGTAAAAATCAATACTATAACTAGGGAATGTTATGGATATTGGAACCCTTAACAAAATATGCATTGATGAGATATTGCATAAAATGAAAATTCATGCATATTGCTTACTTTCGGGCCAATCCATAACAAATAAGTATACATTTTCTGTTTCTATATGTATCTGGCAGTACAAAATGATTTTTTTTTCACATTTATATCTCCAACACTTTGGCTTCTAGTGGCCATTTTGTCGATTTTGATGTTTTCAAGGGTTATCAGTAGGGTTCGGATGTTTATGACATGTCATATTTTTATCCTGACATCCATTCTCGCCACAAACACAAATTTGACATGAATTGCATGCTTGTTATCCTAATCGGACCGTTTTCATTTTGCATATAAAGTCATATTTTGATCATTTTTGTGGTCTTGGTCATATTTCGGCCATATTTATAATTAACGTCATATTTATAAAGTCAGTAAAGGAGTGCAATTATACAGTGTATGTACTACTTAGTAGAGTTAAATTTGAAATTTATTTAATTAATTTAATGTTTATGCTAAATTATTAGGTAACTTACATTTTAAAACTAACACAATTGTTCATATTTTGTAGTCGCACCCAAGGTCTACAAACTATTTTGAGTATTTGGAGCTGATGAAGTGAGCAAACATAAGCAAATTCTTTAAAAATAAAAGTTCATTACAAATAAAAGTTAATTACAAATAAAACTGTAAATCACCAAATTTCTTAAGAAGGTATTATGTGATTGAATTCATGTGTTCCCGCTCCCACGGTAGCTCGCAGGCGAAATAGGGAAGACGGGAAAGCCTCTCCGGTTTGAAGGATGCAACACTAAGTCAGGTTCAAAAATATTTTATTGAGCCCCTTGATGAGAAACAAAGAGCACAATGGACAAAAAATGAGAAATAGACCTTTTTTAAACACAAGATGGAATTTTGATATCTTGCTTTACATGAATGAATTCCTCTTCCGAGCGGTGCCGGAGAAATGCTGAAACATTGATGATATCAAGGGGAGGCGACTTAGCAAGCTCCTTCTGGATAATAAGGCATGCTTGCCTTACAAGACTGGTGAATGACTCGGAGGACCAGAGCAATTATTTATAGTCGAGCTTGCTCAAACGACTAAATAAGAATTTCACTTTACTTGAAATGAATGCGCACTTTCAGCAATTATTTTAAGGTCGGCTTGCTGCAACGACCGAGAAGAAGACGAACTTTGATATGTTGCTTCGTCACTGCAACTAATATTAAGCACTCAATTAATATTAACTTCACAACAGTACTTACAGTAAATCCTTGTTACTTAATGAGTTGCACATTCAAGCCCATTCAGTTTGAACAGGGAAGTGAAAAACTTGGATTCACACGTTTGTAATCGAATCACAAAATAAATGACTTTGATGAAGATATTAATTGCGTCTCTGCAATAACTGGGCTGGGAATACTTCAATTCCCAGCACGACAATAAAACTAGATTCAGTATTCTGAACTGAATGAACCAGCATGGCGAATGCTTCGAATGAGAGTGAATGAAATGTTAAGAAAAGAATGAGAGACGTCACGACATGTGGCATAAAAGCAAGAATCCCATTGGCCAAGAATACAATAATAAATAAATCTTGGAAATAAATCACATAAGTTACATTAAAATACTAGAACATAAATAAGAGAATTAAATTAGCATTACTTTAAAACTGAATTGTTTCCTTAAAAACACAAAATTATGATTAAAATATACTAAAAATAATCAGACTGAAACTTTGGGTTGGAGATTATAGACATGACTATCCAAAAATGAAAGAAGCGACAGTCAATTGTTTTTTCTGATGAGAATTGATGGGAAGATAGAACAAACCAGATAATAAACATATTTAAAATTATATTGAATACACAAAAATAAAAGAAGCGAAGTCAACACGCCTGTTGCCATAGCAACACGGCGAATGACCTCGCGAGAACAGCTGATGCTTCAAATCCGGCCAGACACAGAATGCTAGACGGAACATATTGCCCGCGATAATTTCACTCGTGAAATTATCTAACAGAATGTGACGTCAAGCAAATTCGTGAATGCAGGGATCTAAAGCCATAACAACTATCAAGTTGCAAGAAAGTCAAAATCGGTGGAGTGGGATGCGTCCGGCATCAACACTCTGAATGAAAACAGGTGTCACTGTCCCTCTTCACTGACAGGCAGAGGAGCCAACTTGATGAGGGGCCTCTTATAAGTGCCTGAGACAGTGCGAACAGTGACGACTCTGACAAGGCCGTCTGGGCCTGGGTGTACTTGGTGCACCAGACCAAGCACCCACCTATGAGGAGGTACATTGTCCTCGAGAACCAATACAGGGGTACCCAAAGAAACGTCTGGCAGTACCTTATGCCACCTTGCACGACGCTGTATTATTATAAAGCTTACAAAAATCACATGGTATGAGTGTACTTTATAAGAAATATAAATCAGGCCTATTAGCCATTCTATTTTTCGCTTAAAATATCATTTGGAAAAATTGTAAATAGTTAAAAATTGTAAATATTTAGAAATTATAAGACCTTATAGGCCTAAATAGTACTTTAAATAAATGTTTAGTTATCTATTTTTTTCAGTCTCCGATACTGGAATCCTAGTACTGTACATCGTATGATAAGTTAGGGTTATATTTTTCTATCTACCGAACACTCAGTATTTATACACATATATAACATTAATTAAAGAGTGCCTAAACAACTTATTTTGCTTGGACGTCATCAATTTTAAATTCATCTTCTTCTTCTAATGGTATACTGTTGTATCAAGACAGGTTCCACAAACGGATGAGCATTTAATACTAGCTTTTCTGGATCCATATCTTCCACCACACCGAGTTGCACAGTGACTAAACATGATGTGCAAATATTCTCAGGAGCCACATAGACAAGTAAACGTTTATTTAAAGTAATAGGTAGGCCTGCTATTTTTAGAATCTTTAAATATAATTGTCTAATTCCTTACCATTTTTCAAAATACCTTTAATTTCTTTAACGAAACATAAAAGTCTCAGATTTACAACAATAATAATAATAATAATAATAATAATAATAATAATAATAATAATAATGATAATGATAATGAGTTTTATATGTAACATTAACCATTAGTAAGTATATTTTTCTAAGAACTAGTTTGCTTGCTTGGCATCTTGCTAATTTAATTATCATCTGCCTTCTCTTTTGTTAAAAAATAAAATATATAGGTGTATGTAAAACAGAATTTTCAGACCTGTGTCAACTTCATATCCTTCTATTTCCTGAACTATTAATCCTACAGTAATATCATTCAGATAAATTTTATAAGAACTTTAATGTAGTTTAATTTTGTGCATAAACTGTATTTTGCTAGAACCCATAGTTTTTTGTGTATTTAGGGAAAACTGAGGGAAATTACATTTACCTGTAGAAGTGCCCCCCGCTCACCCACTATCCATGGGGACTTTTACTACGTTGTTTAGGACACTTTCCCCCATATTTCTGCCAAATTTCAGAAATACATGATTTTTTGTCCTTATTTTTCCTTTCTTGCCTGCAATATAATGTATTTTCCATTACATGTACTGTGCTTGTACCGTGATCGGATTTTTAATAATTTCAACTTTAATGGTTGTGTGATGTTTCTCCACTTGTTCCATTATGTAAATACACAATATACAGCTTATGTACAAAGATATAACTCCTAAATCTAGAGAAAGTGTGATGAACGGTTTTCTTTCGAAATCTCGAAATTTGACCGAATCTTAAAATTGTTATAACTTTTGAAAATTTGAAGACAAAGTAACAAATGACTACTCATTTTCAAGATAATTTATTTACCTACAACTTCTTTCATGAGACCATTGCTGTATACCTAAGGGCTGAAACGCTAGAAGGCAAAATGTGTCGAAAAGCGCAAGGCGAAAGAGCTTTTTTAAAAAAATTGTTATTTTCGCTGGCGGATATCTCGAAAACTATTGGGAATGGAAAGAAATATGTAGAGTCAAACTTGTAGGAAATTTTGTCAGCTTGAATTTTGTATACAGCAACTTTTCCTCTACGATGCACCATTGTTTAGATATAAGCGAAAAACCTAAAATAGGGACCTTCCGCGGGCCCCCCTGCCCCCCGCTCACCCCCCACCTTCGGGGACTTTTAGTATGTTGTTCAGGACACTCCCTCCGACAACTCTGCAAAATTTCAAAACTACACGATTTTTTTTTTCTATTTGGTGTTTTTCGACGTTTATTGACTGGACTACTATCATGTTATGTGAAATTGATAAAACATTCAAATAGTTGCTTCTTTATTGCATGTCTATTGAGTTAGACTTGTTTCACCAGCTTCAGAAATTCATTATTACAGAATAAATATTCATGAATTCTAAAATATTTATTTATTCCCTGAAAATGGAATTATTTTTATAGTGTAGTTTTTAAAATGAAATAAGGGTTTTACTGACAAAAACACAAACATACATACATAAACTGAATTCAAGTTTCTGATAGACTAATTAAATATTTAATATAATTTTAATTCGAGTTGGCATAATTACATTTTGCCGCTGCAATATGACAACTGTACTAGATATCAAGAGCGTGACTCACTTGGTGGTTACCCTGCATAAGAGCAGCTTGTCCCAGTCTCTCCCAGCAAGCTTTGTCATCCAATGCACGGGCTGCCTCCAGAGCAACCTCGATGTTGCCACACTCCAAAGCAAGACTGAAACGTGTCTTCTCTTCCTTCACAAAGTGAAGAGCTACCTCTGGATATCCCTTCTGTTGCAAGTATGCAATAATGGACTGTCCTACTAGACGAGCATTGCGTACCATGTGTAACACCTGCAAACAAATTACATTTACATAACCTGGTTCAAATAATATTTAGTATAACAAAATTGAAGCATTCAACAATACGATGCATTTTGTTTCATCTTTGCTCTAATCTGGTCGGATGTTATCCTTTGACAAAATAATAAGCAATCTCTGAGTTAGCTCAGGTCAAGAGGGAGGTCAGCTGAACGAGATTAATGCTTCATGAATGTAATTTGACCACAGTAATAGTTTGACCGGGGTACTCCATGGCGTAATGGTTGAGGCACTACAAACCAGGAAATCGCGGGTTCGATTCTCAAAGAAGATGGTGGAATTTTTCCATTGACTAATCCTTCTGGTGGCACTATGGTCAACTCAGCCTCTAACAGAAATGAGTACCGGAGTATTCCTGGGGTAAAAAGTGGCCACCGTGTAAAGCTGACAACCTTACCACCTTCCTGTGCCGATGTCTCAATCTGGAAGACTCAACCTCCCAGAAACCCTAAGGGTATCCATGGCCCATACAGAGTTCACTTTACCTTTAATAGTTTGACCATGTTTCTAGGACCCTCATTATTGTGCTTTCTGATCAAGAATTGTGTATATGATCATAGGTCTACTTGTAATATAGAGGTTTTTTTTCCAATTAAAACATACACTGCATGCATGAAAAGGTTTTGAATTTTTCACAATTTCTTTTCATCATAACTTGCATTACACGAGTTTCCTAAAGCCACATAACGATCTCTATGCAAAAAAGAAAAAAAAACTTAATTTAAAAAATTAATAAATAAAATTAAGTGTGGTAAATTTAAAATCTTTTCATTTCACTTAAGGATATATCCATATTCCGCCTGCAAAAGATTAAATTATTGTTTACAATAGCAATTACTAAGATCATTATGTTCACTTATCATTTATGAATTATATTAACACGAAAATCTCATACTTACTTCATCATATTTGCGATTGATAAGGGCCAACTTGAATTTGAACTCAGTGGGATCAATGTTCAGAATGCGAGGTTTGCACTCTCGGTCCAAGCAGAAAACCTGATTTCCCTTCACTCTAGTTATGTAAATGGGTAAATCCAATGTTCGGATAATTCCATGATCACTGCAAACAAGATGTTTGAACAAATTAGGCCATCAATTATATTACAACATGAATTGCTTAGAGACTGTGAACTGCGGTAGAGAGCATTCAACAGTATTAAATAGTGCACATTAAGAACTTAAGGCCTCTACAACAAACTATCTGAAATCCTATTTCAAATAGGAAACAACAGATGAGCTAAAGCAGAATAGTTATACCATTAATATAAATAGTAATAGGGAAATAGGCTGACATCTATAGCAAGATTAAATAAAACAGAAATAAACAAACAAGGGCATGAAATCAGAGATGAAATAGAATTACTAAACAAGTTCAAACTCCATTAAAGCACACAGTCAGGGAGAAAATATTAATTCAAACGAACTGCCAAAAATTACTAAACTTTGATATCTCAGTGGGCATACAGAGAACTTTGATCAACAAGTTTATCTACCTGCCACCAGATGGCCAATCAGAATCAGCTGATGATGAAGGGGATTCCACATATTGTGGGTAAGTATACCTAATAGTGAAGTTAGTATGTATATTTTTATATACAATCTTGCTACAATTATCCCATTCTCTGACTTAAAAGAAACAAGTCATAGTTTCAATACAGTTTTACTTACCCATTTGAGATGGCATACTTGATGTGGTTGCTAGTTGTGTAGATGAATACTCCACTATCATCCCAAGCACCAGACTTCACCCTAGTGTTCTCGTGAATAGAGCAGAGCGATTCCAAACGGCGATTGCAAATTATTACATTGTGCTTAGCCAGCAAAGCAACATGGGACATGTCAGACGACCACACAACATAACGACACTTCCCAATTTTCACCTGTGCAAGTGTCCTAAGGAAAAAAATAATTGAAATATCAGTTATAAACACCGGTAACAAACCAATATATTTTAAATGTCATGCTGAGATGTTCAAGGTCCCATAGGTCCAAAGATGTCATTTTCAGAAATCATCTTTATATGTTCTTTGAACAGCCAAGCTCAAGAGTGAAAAATGGTATCAAAACAGAAATTAAAGTTAGACATCTTCTAAGGATGTGACTTGAAACATGTCAATAACTTTTTCTTACCCTTTTCTTCTCCCAGTTCTCTTGTTCTTTCTATTACCATTATTATTTACTATCTGGTACTATTTTAGAATTAATTAGCATTATTTTGTAACATTACAGTAGAGCCTCGATTAACTGACGTTCTGTATTATCCGAGCCTAAACTAAGGGAAAAAATAAAATTAAGGATTTGCTGAAGTTTGTAAATCGTAAACGTATTTTCGTTTAAGTTTTAACTTTTGAAATTTTCAAAAAATATGTTTACTTCATTATTTTTATTTCATGTCAATATATGTTAATACAGTGATACTGCTGCTTTTGTAAATTGATTGTATTTTCTTATTCTATTTTCCTGATCCCCTTTTACTGTAAATCCATGTTAACCAAGAATTTGCTTTTCCGAGGTTGGTGTGGTTCACAATAACTCGGTTAATCGAGACTCTACTGTATTAGTATTATTTAAAGCAATGGTCTTCAACCTTTTTTTTAACTACAGGCCATTTTCTTTCTGGTGAAAGACTAGCGAGCCACATAGATTTTATTTATTGATTATTAATAACATGAAACCTACGTAACAAAAATATATAAATTATATTATAATAACTGTAGGGATTACTTGGCACTACACATGTGTGTTTTATATTTTGTCTTCCAATTTGCAGTTATAATGAATACCAGTAACACAAAGCACAGTAATATTCTTGAACTTAATGTGAGACCTGACGCTGTTTCTTTGTTACTAAATAACTACACTAAAGCTTATAACCAAACTTTAAATAAAAACTCACCGCTTTTGTTGTACATCATACAAGATAACACCTTCGTTGTCTCTCAGTAACAGCATACCAGTTCCAGCGTAGAAAATTTCATCGCAAATTGGAATTTAAACTTTTTTGGTGACTTCATTTTTTAAATTCCTTACATTCAGCTGCAAAATATTTATGAATCAGAATACACATTTTCAAATACATAAATCCAAAACAGAAAGTGCTGAATACAACTGGCAAATTTGTATTCTGCAAGACATATACAATTATAATGTGAACCTCATACTCCTGGTCCAGATTGCTTTAAATATGAAATCAGAGGTGAAGGAAGAAGACTTCTTGGAAAGCTAATCTGAGGATAGGAGCAATGGCTTCCAAAACATGCTTAGAAGTAACTACAGTGTTATGAAAACTGAATGAATGTTTATTATTTAATTCAGTAACATATCACTGAAAGTTGTAAAATTCATGGAACAATACTGTAACAGAGCCAATGGATAAGAATTTATAATGTCTGAGTGTAATGTGCATTAGTGTTTCTTGTCTGATTATACGAGGGTTGGTCAATAAGTAAGGTCCCCAACACTCTAGCCCAAGCTCGCAACGTTTGATGAGGGATTTGGCACCACTGCCATGTCTCGCATCTTCCCTCTTTCAAACGATCCATTGCTGAAGCCGCTGAACCTTTTAGTGTCCGAGGTAGAGCTGTTTGAAATGGATCTCCCGATTTCCGTCCCTGCCAAGTGCGCCTACGTGAAGTCATACGGTTTCTTACTGCAAAAAAAAATGTTCCGCCGATTGAAATTCACAGACAGCTTTGCGAAGTTTATGGAGTGGGATGTGTGGACATAAAAAAATGTGCGTAAATGGGTTCATGATTTTAAACAGGGCCGAAGAACGAAGTGGGAGACCAACAACAGCCGTCACAGATAAGATGGTGGCAAAAGTCAATGAATTGGTGCGACAAGATCGACGCGTCACTACTCGTGAACTTTGTTTATTGCTTCCTGACATTTCTAAGGTTCCATACAGATTATTTTGAGTGACAAACTGATGTTCCATAAGGTTTGTGCGAGGTGGGTCCGCGGAAGCCGCACTTTGCAGGGACGGAAATCGGGAGATCCATTTCAAACAGCTCTACCTCGAACACTAAAAGGTTCAGTGGCTGCAGCAATGGCTCGTTTGAAAGAGGGAGATAACAGGACATGGTAATGATGCCAACTCTCTCGTCCGACATTGTGAGCTTGGGCTAAAGTGTTGGAGACCTTACTTATTACTTGGCGGGGACGGAAAGCGGGAGATCCATTTCAAACAGCTCTATCTTGGACATTAAAAGGTTCAGCGGCTGCAGCAATGGCTCGTTTGAAAGAGGGGAGATAGCGGGACATGGCAGAGGCACCAAATCTCTCGTCTGACGTTGTGAGCTTGGGCTAGAGTGTTGGAGACCTTACTTATTGACCAGCCCTTGTACAACTGCTAACTATCGATCGCCATATGTGCAACACAATCAGTATACAAATTAGTAATGGCCGCTATATCAATATGTATGCTAATGAACATTAGTTGGGACACCTTTTAATACATCTTTATTAAAAATATGTTTTTGTATAAAGGATGCACCCTAGTTTTTTGTTTTAAAAATAAGGGGGGAAAATGTGTCTATTATGCAGGTACATACAGTAATTTGATAAATAGTACACACTTCACAGGCTGGACCACCCATTGAGAGCCACCAATTGGACAGCCTGTACTAATGCATCAACACTTGCTACTGATCTATTCCCAGATTACACATAAAAGTGGAATCTAATTTCCTAAGTAACTCTGAATTTAATGTTAGAAACACTATTATTCTTGTGAAGTTTATAATTCCATTCAACCTGTATCATTGTTTCACTTCCAACCTGTATAGCAAACCATGAACTTTTCTTCAGAACAGATTAAGACAATGTAATATAAGCAAAGAGATAACTTTTTATAATCAGAATAACTTGTCAAATTCAAAACATATTTACTATTTTACTAGATAATAAACACTGAACTTCACGTTTTCAATATCAAAAAAGATGCTGACAAAAAACTCCAAGCAATATAAGACAAATAAATCATGCTGTTCTTTTGCAAAAGTTCATAAATAAATGCAAAAATTTAAATTTGTTATGCTTCCGATACTAGAAACATTTAATTCTAAATATAAAGTGACATTATAAGAAATATTTAATGTAAGACAATGAACCATGGAGAAATACCCATTTCAAATAAAAAATTTCCTGTAAAATATTTGTTGTGTTATTAAAAGACAAAGCATTAAAAATTCTGCGTAATTCACAAAAAGTACAAATAATTTCACTACAAAATACATGCAACTGTAGTTAACAGTACTATCAGGACAATTATTAGAGCACAGGGTATGTTAATCATATGCTGGAGACACAAAAAGACACATGCAAATGTAGAAGAGAAAAAGAGGCACAGAAATTTAACAAACGATCATGCCTATTAATTCAAAAATTATTTGGAAGTTTACACAGTGAAGCTATATCATAAAGAATATAATACTGAGTTGGGTCTAGCACGTATACTTCACTTTTTGACACCTATACAAAAAGTGAAGTATACGTGTGTAATCGTTCTTCGTACTCCATTCAACCGAGAACATCACGCATAGCCCCCTCTCAACTGACAATATGCATCCTACAATTTAGTCTTCCCACATAACACACCTAACTTTAAACATTAATTACTCCATAAGGGAAATAGCCACAACACAACTAATTACACCAATTAATAGCAGACAACATCTACTACAGTTTCATATAAAACACTAAATGTTTTATTAACCCTTTCTATCATTTTAATATAAAAACATTAATAACTCTTTTGATTTACATCACTCAAATTACAGACTGGTACCAATAAAAGCAGAATAAATCACCCCATGCAGATAAAATAACTTGGACTATGATAACCTTCAGTTATCAGAGTTATTGATACAAATACATAAACACGACTCCTGCCCCATCCGGTGTTGTAGACTTTGAGACGACAAGGGATTTTGACACATTTTAGAATTAATGACCCAAGCCCGAGTAGCGTACCCAAGCGCACTAGAACGAACTTTATTTTAAATAGTATAGCAGACCAAAGTCTTTTTCACCAATTAGAAGCAACTCAAACATTAACACAACCAATGACAACTACTTTCCCCCACTACACCCTAAGAACATATTAGCACCACGAGCCCAGAACTCAGGATCATTCGATCATCAGACTCAGGACCGACTCCACGATACTTAGGACTAAAATACACCACGTAACTTTACTATAATATATCAAGTAATTTCGTGAGACAGCATAATTATAGAGATAAAAGTGAAATATATCCGCGCATTAGAAATGGAATTATAGGAAATCAGCGAAGCGCGTAAGTCAATATTATTATATTTATAGAGACATTGATAATAAATCAAGTGAAAGAATAATTAGTGAAGGTTAATCAGAATATTGTTTGAGTAGATTTTCCGCGCAATATAAATAGATCCGACGAATTAGTACAAGTGAAGATAAATAATCGACGAATAGCGCGTATGTATAACCCAGTAATTACTTATATAATATTTGATATAGTTACAAAGTGAAAGACAGACATTAATCGACGAACTTACATCATCTAACTTCAACAACAATATTAATTCTGCAATACAAGGAAAATCTTTTTGGAACAATATATTTAGATCTTGAAATCACCTGTACTGTTTTAATTATCCTAAATCCCTAACATCGGCCCCTCAGTTAACATAACCTCGATATTCTCTAGCCACGACCCAGATAAGAATTCTCGTGCTAACAACTACCCTCTGAGCTAACTAACCGGCATTCCCTTCTTCTACGTGATAATAATAATACAACAGAATTTCGATCATCTTCCCCCAGTAACTTCATCAGGAGCGACCAACGCTTATAAATGGCATCCAACATATTTAGGGCTACTAAAGAACTCCTATAAATAGTCTCCCAACTTGTGGCCTAACTATCCTCCTACTACGAACTCTTATAAACTGGCTCCCAACGTAAAGCAGTAATTAAATGATAGTGATATATAGCTTCTAATATCATTAGTGCCGACGTACGTGATAGACCCAACTCAATATTATATCCTTTAAATGATCATGCATTAAAGAGATTGCATTTAACTTAGTTTCCATTTGTTTGAAATTTGTAGCATAATGTAAAGCAATTGAAAACTTGACAGTATTTTCTCGAATATCCTTTATCATGAATTAGGCCACACATCCCAGTATTAAAGTGAAGTATCAAACTGATTTTTTATTACCAGTATTGTTTGTATATATTACAGATATTAAACTGCTAAAACAGGATAGTTGTGAATATACAATAGGGATAAAGAATGATCATAAATGTGAAATTTGTATACAGTGAACTCTTGATTATTGCAATTGGCAATTACAAAAGATGTATCACCAAAAAAATGGTAAATTTTTGGGTATTCATAGGCTACTATCAACTCAATTTTCCTGTTGTGGTGGTGTTGTGCTGGTTGATTTTTGTTTTAAATTACTTAAAAAATAACTAATTAAATAGTGGTAAAACTAACTTAATTTTGGAGAATTCACAACATTTTTATCTTAATTTTTGGGAAAATGTGCAATGTTATTTGAGAAAATACAGTAACATATGTTAAAAGACAAAATAATACTGGTAAGTTCATTATGAGAATAAGCCAATAGTATAAACAGAATAAAGAAATCAAGTCACCTCAGCATTCACAGACACTAAAGCCCAACGTGCCATTTTTTTAGTTTTCAAGGAGAATTTCATTACCGAATGAGTGCGGTCTAGCACTGCAAAGCGATTTCTTGCAACCCATATAGCTGTGACACCAGATGATCGTTTGCTATCAGGTGATTCAGGATTTTGGCTGTCAGATTCCTTGGGAATTGCATAAAGTCATATGAGCTGTTCTCAATATTGCTCATTCGTGTACACAGCAATACAGAATTTTCTGCAGGATTATAGGACATGCTGTAAAAAATAATACAAAAAAATTAATATAAAAGAAGTGTTCATAACTACATAAATGGAGATGTAGAGATGTTCCATAATTTGATCTATGAACAAAGAATTTTAATAGTGCATTAAAAAGTTAACTGTTTCTACACTGGAATCTCAGTAGACTAACACAGCACGCTTACCATAATGACTTAATCTAATTTTTTGTTTAAACTAATGTCACTCCTATTGGCCATGGTGGTCTAGAGGTAACGGAGTGCCCGCCTCTAGATCCAAAGTTCACAGGATCAAACCTGGCTACAGTCGATGGATTTTTTAGGACGTAAAAATTGTAGATTTACGGCACATAAAAGAACTCCAAGCCTAAATTAGAGCCTCTGGACAAAATTTCTCGGACTTTTCACATCCAAGTAATACCTTAGTTTCGGGAGGGGGTTGCGAGGCGACAGGCTTACCACCTGTCCCTCTACACTCTCTCGGAAAATAAGCATAACTATAATCACTTAGGTAAATGAAACCTCCACTTGGAGGCCCTTTGCCCCAACACAGGGGATATAGGAATACAGATACAGAATGTTACTCCTATCAGGTTGGTGTTTGCCATATTCCCCCCCTGGACTGGTGAAAGTATAACTCCATTTCCTCAATTTCAAAAAATTTCAAAAAATCTTTAAAGAATATAACATATTACAAGTACAGCATCAAAAACCTAATTAAAACCAACCCTATGGATAAAACGCCTAAAAGAAAAAAGGCAGGAATCTATCAGATAAATTGCTCAAAATGTAACTAAACATTTGTAGGAAAAATAAGACATTTTTTGCAAAGCTACATCAATCTAAATTGGAAGGAAGACCTGAAAAAGCCTTGGGAGCAATGACATTTTCTGTAAATTTCAAAAATTTTAATATAGGCTATACTTAGGCCTATAATAAAGCAGGGTTAATAGATATTAAGACTGTATTAAATGTTTATTTCAGTTTGAAGACAATTTTATCTGAGTTTGTGATGTTATTGGTTCCAATTTTCTCTTTAAATATTAGTATGCCTATTTAGGCCAGTTCTTTAGTCATTACAAAATATAATAGGCCTAATTTTTGTGTTTTAGCTCTGTACTGTAAATTAGTTGCATAATCATTACATGTCAACCTTTCTTTTCCACATTAACTTGATTTGTATGCAGTGATCAAATGTGCCCCATACACTGGGCAAAACTACCCCAGCTGGGGCAGTTTTGCTCAACTTGCAACGTGTAGGGAAAATAATTTTAAATTAAAAACAATAAATTATAAAGTAATAATAAAATTATGTTTATATACAAAACATATCAGTGTATAAGTAGCACATAAATACCATCTCCTGAATATAATTAGGTTGAGAAAAAAAAAATCACAAAGTTGAGAGAACACATTTTGGGCAAAACTGCCCCACTCTCCCCTACGCAAAGTGGGACTCTATGAGGATGATCCCATCTGTAGATTATGCAAACAGGATGAAGAGACGTCCTCACACATCATGTCTGACTGCCCAGCCCTGGCAAGAAAGAGGTTCACTCTCTCTATATCCAGGGAAGACCTAGGGAATGAAAAGGACATTGGAACCAAAATACTACACCCTGTTCAAGGAACAGATTTTGGGAAACAATGAGATCTTCTCGCCCAACGGGACGAGGCGCAAAGCATAAGCAAGCAGGAGGAAGGAGTTATCCAATACCCTGCTTGACTGCACTACCCTGGCAAATATTCAGGGAAGACTTTGGGAAAGGAAGCCAACAAGAGCTTCTCTACCAAAAGGGGCAGCACAATAAGCCGGCTAAAGATAAGATTAAGTCGCCCCTTACGCTCCAAACAATGAGTTGCTATTCGCTTGTTATCTCGGCACACCCGATCGTTCCTTCTCTCCAAACTCCCGATCGTACCAAATACAAGCTACCAACACATACACCAAAATGACAACCCTCTAGCTTACTCGGCACTCCCGACCAGACCACAATCACCTCTTCACATAGTCTAAATAATGCATAACACTATCCACATAGTTAAGTGCGCGAGCGGAGGCGGCAGCCAAAGCGAAGCCCCTTGCATTTTCGAATAATGTACGATACACTGTTTGTAGGTTTCGAAAATGTGGCACATTATATCTTCCAGACGTTAGTAAGCCTGTCAACTTTTACGTCAGACTTGAGGCTTTTGTTTACCGGTATGACGTCACACTACCAACGTCCAATCACAAGTTTCTACATAATATGAGGACAGAAGAACTGGTATAAAAGAAAGTGCATCGCGAGGGAGTGGAGGGTGGGAACATTCATCCAAGGTGCGACTTAAATTTATTTTTTCCCAATAAGCCTTTTAGGCTGACGTGCCGGAGGTCTCTAAACTCTCAAGCCCCCCGCTATCTAATCTAATCTAGTGAAATAATGAACATCTTGGGAGACCTACCTTGAATCAGTTTGCTGCTGCTGGTACCACATAGGTCATAGCAGAATACACCCCTCCATATACGGTCCACAGTCTGTTCAGATGAGCCTGTATGACCTTCCTGATTCTCTGTTGTGGATACAGAGGGAAAATATTGTGCTCGGTTTGTAGAGCTCTCACCCTCTCCTGGAGTACTGGTTCGGTACTCGGGCCTTCAAGTCTCAAAATAGTTAAAATCAAATGTGCTATTAAGTCACTCAATTCGCTCCTTGTGGCAGAAGCTCTATGCAACTGCACCTCTACTTGAAAAAGGCTGAGGTGAAAACGTGCGTCTTCTACTACTATTTGTGCATTTGGGTAGAGCAGTGAAATTGGCAGTGAAAATATCACTTTCCTTAGTATCTACCCAGTATTTCAATTAATAAAGTTATTTATGGATGTAAACTTTTGAAGTATGTCGTACAGTATAATGTATGTATTGTGGGAAAATTATACTGATTCTTGCAGTTGGATAGTTGAGAATATTCCAGTTTGGATAGAAGCTGGGGATCTAATATATTACGTTATAAATATAATTTAGGTAGTTGGAGCATTAAAACTCTTGATTACATTTGCGGCTCCCACATTTGCAGGTGATTAAACAGTTTACAACTAGATTTGATTAAAACAATTTTTTTATTTTTATTATAATAACTTTTTTTGTTGCAGAAATGGAAAGTTATGCCGTCTGACACACACATTGATAACCACGTACGCATTATTATACGCCATAATGATGGCATAAGCCAAGAGCAACTAGAAGATGCTCGATAGGGGATATCACAGAAACCATAATGGCATCACTAAACAAAATAGATCCAGAAAAAGCAGTGATAATCGCAGGGGACTTCAACTGTCGTATCGACCCACCAAACAACAGCAGAGGAAAAGCTCTCATAGAAGTATTGCAAGAGGAAGGCTTCAGGCTAACAAACAAACCAGATGATAGGACATACTACGCACCCAATGGCGCCAGCACGATCGACCTGTTATTTTACAGAGGGTCAAAAGTTGGCATGCATATAACGACACGAAACCACAGGCCCAACACGCCAATCAGGAAACACTTACCTGTCACATCGCAGGTCACCATGATACCCAAAACTCATAGTCCTCCAAAAACACCCAGTCTATCAAGACTATGCTATGAATTAGCAAAGGAACCCTTCCTAATGGAAGACCTGCGGCTGAAGTTACTCCTACCACACACGGACAACTGGCACTCAACCCTAGAAGAAAGAATCCAAAAAAGGAAGGAAATATGGCCAGACTTCTACGCCACAGAAGCGATGCTAAACAGAACATGGACAGACACCAACCAAGACCTGCGCCACTTCATAACATCTATCGCGGCACACGGCTATCACCACAAAATCTGCCAAGACAAAACATTCCACACACCCACGGAAGCATGCATATACGAACTACATCAGCAGAGCTGCGGAAGATACCATGTTATCACCTGCAAACAACGAGGAAAGCAAATAATCGAGTTCTGTGAAACCGAAAGGAAGTGAAGTAACATCCAAGCTACCTACGCAAATATCTGCACAACTTGTGCGCATTTCGCTATTATTATATATACGTAACTACGTTGATAGCAGAAGTTATCTCACGCGAAGTCAGCGGTTGTTAGAGATCGTTCGTTTTCAACAGCGTGTGGAAGCACTTGTAGAAAATGCACGGGTAGAGCAGCGAAATTGGCGGTGAAAATATCACTTTCCTTAGTATCCACCCAGTATTTCAATTAATAAAGTTAGTTATGGATGTAAACTTTTGAAGTATGTCGTACAGTATATTATACTGATTCTTGCAGTTGGATAGTTGAGAATATTCCAGTTTGGATAGAAGCTGGGGATCTAATATATTACGTTATAAATATAATTTAGGTAGTTGGAGCATTAAAACTCTTGATTACATTTGCGGCTCCCACATTTGCAGGTTATTAAACAGTTTACGACTAGATTTGATTAAAACAATTTTTTTATTTTTATTATAATAACTTTTTTTGTTGCAGAAATGGAAAGTTATGCCGTCTGACACACACATTGATAACCACGTACGCATTATTATACGCCATAATGATGGCATAAGCCAAGAGCAACTAGAAGATGCTCGATAGGGGATATCACAGAAACCATAATGGCATCACTAAACAAAATAGATCCAGAAAAAGCAGTGATAATCGCAGGGGACTTCAACTGTCGTATCGACCCACCAAACAACAGCAGAGGAAAAGCTCTCATAGAAGTATTGCAAGAGGAAGGCTTCAGGCTAACAAACAAACCAGATGATAGGACATACTACGCACCAGCACGCACCAGCTGCGGAAGATACCATGTTATCACCTGCAAACAACGAGGAAAGCAAATAATCGAGTTCTGTGAAACCGAAAGGAAGTGAAGTAACATCCAAGCTACCTACGCAAATATCTGCACAACTTGTGCGCATTTCGCTATTATTATATATACGCAGTGATGGGAAAATTACAAAAAAATAGTAATTGGGCTGAATTACAATTACTTGAGAAACATTTTACTTAATTACAATTACAAATTACTTTTTGAAAAAGTAATCAGTAAAATTACAATTACAATTACAATTACTTTACAAAATGGCAGTACCTAAAAATACCTTCATTTTGGGGGGCACAAAAAAGTAATCAGTAAAATTACTATTACAATTACTTTACAAAATGGCAGTACCTATTTTCTTTCTTTTTGGGGGCACAAGGCCATAAACTATCGGGCCATTCAGTGGTAAAGCAGCTTGGCACGTTACCAAGTCTCAAATTATTAATGAACAAACAAAACAAAAACACATCAACACCAACATTTCCAGACACATTGAATAACTTTTGTTAATATTACCTCTAATTTGGATATTAGTAAGTTGCAAAACAGTAAAATGAAGAAGATATAGCAAGCGAGAATGAAAAGCAAGTTTCAAAATATACTTAATTAAGAAATGTTCTTACTGAAACATTTAACTGAAAAAAGTTATAAATGGGAAGAAATAGATATTTATTTATTTTCCCACGGCTTACAATATAATGCATAATCTTTAAACATCAAATAATGAAAATATACATAGTTATTCCAATGCCATTTTTAAAATGTCTGATGTTATTGCATACCGAACACCGTTCTGTCTGTGCATGATGCTTTCCGTGCGTTCCTTTTTAAACCAAATCTGTAAATCGCTTCAGCTTCACTGGGGTTAAAAGGAAGGCCATGACAGTTCAAGTAGCAAAACCCATAAAGTGACATTTACAATAGTGAAACCCCGCAACACGCATCGTAATATTGCAGTATCACAATAGATTAGATTTGATTAAAATTAGAAAAAAGACGAATGCCGGGATCCTGAATCCTACTATCAGAATTATATGTGAATATCACCTTGTTGTAAATCACTGGTCCTCATACAGCATACGTGAATTTTCAATGCCAGAAGCAGTATTTTCAGCAGAGCATCTAATGCTCGCAGTCAGAGACGTAACGAGGGGGGTTTTGGGGGGTTTGAACCCCCATTGATTAAAAAAGGAAAATTGTACAATTTTTTTAAGTCTGCTTAAGAATTACTTAATACGAGTATAAAGCGTGGGAAGCTTAAAACTCGTTATTGTGCATCTTAATTTTTAAAATTTTCCGGCGGAGGACCCCCTGGATGTTATAACCCCCCATATGGTCGGCCTGGTTACGCCTATGCTACAGGGATACATCCCTCCCCGAAATTTGAAAAAAGGTTATATATGTACCCTAAGTGGTCAGTTTTGTAAACTAATTGTAGCCTATATGAGAGTTATTTTTTTTAGTATTCTTTATACCTAATCAAATCCCCCCCCCCCCGAAAAAATTCTGCGTCCGCCACTGAATGCTTTGCAATTAACTTTGAAGTTGAGGTTAGTGTGAGTTTAGTTTTATGCTGTGGAACACATAACCTTCTTCTCAAAGAAAGGGATATAAATAAATTTTATAGGCTGAGAACAGCAATTTTCATTTCTTGAATACGTCTTGAAATAAATGGAAACCATACAGAAATCTAATTAAATTTAGTATCGCTCCCCATAAATTTCTCTGGCTGTGGTCGCCATTGAAAAAAAAAAAAAATACATTCGACTTCCGTTCATCTCAGGTGATGTCGCCTTGCCACGTTTTTCCGCAGAAATGCCGGCTTGCCACGTCGAATGTCGCGTCGCTGCTTAAATCGCTACAGTTTTGCTGCAGCAAACTAAAGTGTAAAAAAAGAACGGCTGATAGTCCATGCAGCAAAACCCGTAAAGCAGAACTGACATTGCTTCACCACTGCTGCAGCGACCATACAGCGATGCTGGAACAGCTGTAAAGCGCTTTACGTTCGCTTTAAAAAGAACGCTAAATTCACCGCCGCTGCAATGACTGCCAGCGAGTAGAAGAAAGCAACATTGCCGAATTCGCAATTCGATACTTTTCGATTACTAAAATGTAACGATTACTCAAATGTAACGATTACAATTTTATTTCCAGAAGTAAATTACGAGTATAAATTACATTTTTAAAAAAGTAACGATTACAAGTAAATGGGACAAAAAAAGGAATCGTTACTGTAATCTCATTACTTTTACTCAATTACTTCCCATCACTGTATATACGTAACTACGTTGATAGCAGAAGTTATCTCACGCGAAGTCAGCGGTTGTTAGAGATCGTTCGTTTTCAACAGCGTGTGGAAGCACTTGTAGAAAATGCACGGGTAGAGCAGCGAAATTGGCGGTGAAAATATCACTTTCCTTACTATCTACCCAGTATTTCAATTAATAAAGTTAGTTATGGATGTAAACTTTTGAAGTATGTCGTACAGTATATTATACTGATTCTTGCAGTTGGATAGTTGAGAATATTCCAGTTTGGATAGAAGCTGGGGATCTAATATATTACGTTATAAATATAATTTAGGTAGTTGGAGCATTAAAACTCTTGATTACATTTGCGGCTCCCACATTTGCAGGTAATTAAACAGTTTACAACTAGATTTGATTAAAACAATTTTTTTATTTTTATTATAATAACTTTTTTTGTTGCAGAAATGGAAAGTTATGCCGTCTGACACACCCATTGATAACCACGTACGCATTATTATACGCCATAATGATGGCATAAGCCAAGAGCAACTAGAAGATGCTCGATAGGGGATATCACAGAAACCATAATGGCATCACTAAACAAAATAGATCCAGAAAAAGCAGTGATAATCGCAGGGGACTTCAACTGTCGTATCGACCCACCAAACAACAGCAGAGGAAAAGCTCTCATAGAAGTATTGCAAGAGGAAGGCTTCAGGCTAACAAACAAACCAGATGATAGGACATACTACGCACCCAATGGCGCCAGCACGATCGACCTGTTATTTTACAGAGGGTCAAAAGTCAGCATGCATATAAAGACAAGAAACCACAGGCCCAACACGCCAATCAGGAAACACTTACCTGTCACATCGCAGGTCACCATGATACCCAAAACTCATAGTCCTCCAAAAACACCCAGTCTATCAAGACTATGCTATGAATTAGCAAAGGAACCCTTCCTAATGGAAGACCTGCGGCTGAAGTTACTCCTACCACACACGGACAACTGGCACTCAACCCTAGAAGAAAGAATCCAAAAAAGGAAGGAAATATGGCCAGACTTCTACGCCACAGAAGCGATGCTGAACAGAACATGGACAGACACCAACCAAGACCTGCGCCACTTCATAACATCTATCGCGGCACACGGCTATCACCACAAAATCTGCCAAGACAAAACATTCCACACACCCACGGAAGCATGCATATGCGAACTATATCAGCAGAGCTGCGGAAGATACCAAGTTATCACCTGCAAACAACGAGGAAAGCAAATAATCGAGTTCTGTGAAACCGAAAGGAAGTGAAGTAACATCCAAGCTACCTACGCAAATATCTGCACAACTTGTGCGCATTTCGCTATTATTATATATACGTAACTACGTTGATAGCAGAAGTTATCTCACGCGAAGTCAGCGGTTGTTAGAGATCGTTCGTTTTCAACAGCGTGTGGAAGCACTTGTAGAAAATGCACAGGTAGAGCAGCGAAATTGGCGGTGAAAATATCACTTTCCTTAGTATCTACCCAGTATTTCAATTAATAAAGTTATTTATGGATGTAAACTTTTGAAGTATGTCGTACAGTATATTATACTGATTCTTGCAGTTGGATAGTTGAGAATATTCCAGTTTGGATAGAAGCTGGGGATCTAATATATTACGTTATAAATATAATTTAGGTAGTTGGAGCATTAAAGCTCTTGATTACATTTGCGGCTCCCACATTTGCAGGTTATTAAACAGTTTACAACTAGATTTGATTAAAACAATTTTTTTTATTTTTATTATAATAACTTTTGTTGTTGCAGAAATGGAAAGTTATGCCGTCTGACTCACACATTGATAACCACGTACGCATTATTATACGCCATAATGATGGCATAAGCCAAGAGCAACTAGAAGAGGCTCGATAGGGGATATCACAGAAACCATAATGGCATCACTAAACAAAATAGATCCAGAAAAAGCAGTGATAATCGCAGGGGACTTCAACTGTCGTATCGACCCACCAAACAACAGCAGAGGAAAAGCTCTCATAGAAGTATTGCAAGAGGAAGGCTTCAGGCTAACAAACAAACCAGATGATAGGACATACTACGCACCCAATGGCGCCAGCACGATCGACCTGTTATTTTACAGAGGGTCAAAAGTCAGCATGCATATAACGACACGAAACCACAGGCCCAACACGCCAATCAGGAAACACTTACCTGTCACATCGCAGGTCACCATGATACCCAAAACTCATAGTCCTCCAAAAACACCCAGTCTATCCAGACTATGCTATGAATTAGCAAAGGAACCCTTCCTAATGGAAGACCTGCGGCTGAAGTTACTCCTACCACACACGGACAACTGGCACTCAACCCTAGAAGAAAGAATCCAAAAAAGGAAGGAAATATGGCCAGACTTCTACGCCACAGAAGCGATGCTGAACAGAACATGGACAGACACCAACCAAGACCTGCGCCACTTCATAACATCTATCGCGGCACACGGCTATCACCACAAAATCTGCCAAGACAAAACATTCCCAATTAATAAAGTTATTTATGGATGTAAACTTTTGAAGTATGTCGTACAGTATATTATACTGATTCTTGCAGTTGGATAATTGAGAATATTCCAGTTTGGATAGAAGCTGGGGATCTGATATAATGCATAATCTTTAAACATCAAATAATGAAAATATACATAGTTATTCCAATGCCATTTTTAAAATGTCTGATGTTATTGCATACCGAACACCGTTCTGTCTGTGCATGATGCTTTCCGTGCGTTCCTTTTTAAACCAAATCTGTAAATCTGTAAATATAATTTAGGTAGTTGGAGCATTAAAGCTCTTGATTACATTTGCGGCTCCCACATTTGCAGGTTATTAAACAGTTTACAACTAGATTTGATTAAAACGATTTTTTTTATTTTTATTATAATAACTTTTGTTGTTGCAGAAATGGAAAGTTATGCCGTCTGACTCACACATTGATAACCACGTACGCATTATTATACGCCATAATGATGGCATAAGCCAAGAGCAACTAGAAGAGGCTCGATAGGGGATATCACAGAAACCATAATGGCATCACTAAACAAAATAGATCCAGAAAAAGCAGTGATAATCGCAGGGGACTTCAACTGTCGTATCGACCCACCAAACAACAGCAGAGGAAAAGCTCTCATAGAAGTATTGCAAGAGGAAGGCTTCAGGCTAACAAACAAACCAGATGATAGGACATACTACGCACCCAATGGCGCCAGCACGATCGACCTGTTATTTTACAGAGGGTCAAAAGTCAGCATGCATATAACGACACGAAACCACAGGCCCAACACGCCAATCAGGAAACACTTACCTGTCACATCGCAGGTCACCATGATACCCAAAACTCATAGTCCTCCAAAAACACCCAGTCTATCCAGACTATGCTATGAATTAGCAAAGGAACCCTTCCTAATGGAAGACCTGCGGCTGAAGTTACTCCTACCACACACGGACAACTGGCACTCAACCCTAGAAGAAAGAATCCAAAAAAGGAAGGAAATATGGCCAGACTTCTACGCCACAGAAGCGATGCTGAACAGAACATGGACAGACACCAACCAAGACCTGCGCCACTTCATAACATCTATCGCGGCACACGGCTATCACCACAAAATCTGCCAAGACAAAACGTTCCACACACCCACGGAAGCATGCATATGCGAACTATATCAGCAGAGCTGCGGAAGATACCATGTTATCACCTGCAAACAACGAGGAAAGCAAATAATCGAGTTCTGTGAAACCGAAAGGAAGTGAAGTAACATCCAAGCTACCTACGCAAATATCTGCACAACTTGTGCGCATTTCGCTATTATTATATATACGTAACTACGTTGATAGCAGAAGTTATCTCACGCGAAGTCAGCGGTTGTTAGAGATCGTTCGTTTTCAACAGCGTGTGGAAGCACTTGTAGAAAATGCACAGGTAGAGCAGCGAAATTGGCGGTGAAAATATCACTTTCCTTAGTATCTACCCAGTATTGCAATTAATAACGTTATTTATGGATGTAAACTTTTGAAGTATGTCGTACAGTATATTATACTGATTCTTGCAGTTGGATAGTTGAGAATATTCCAGTTTGGATAGAAGCTGGGGATCTAATATATTACGTTATAAATATAATTTAGGTAGTTGGAGCATTAAAGCTCTTGATTACATTTGCGGCTCCCACATTTGCAGGTTATTAAACAGTTTACAACTAGATTTGATTAAAACGATTTTTTTTATTTTTATTATAATAACTTTTGTTGTTGCAGAAATGGAAAGTTATGCCGTCTGACTCACACATTGATAACCACGTACGCATTATTATACGCCATAATGATGGCATAAGCCAAGAGCAACTAGAAGATGCTCGATAGGGGATATCACAGAAACCATAATGGCATCACTAAACAAAATAGATCCAGAAAAAGCAGTGATAATCGCAGGGGACTTCAACTGTCGTATCGACCCACCAAACAACAGCAGAGGAAAAGCTCTCATAGAAGTATTGCAAGAGGAAGGCTTCAGGCTAACAAACAAACCAGATGATAGGACATACTACGCACCCAATGGCGCCAGCACGATCGACCTGTTATTTTACAGAGGGTCAAAAGTCAGCATGCATATAACGACACGAAACCACAGGTCCAACACGCCAATCAGGAAACACTTACCTGTCACATCGCAGGTCACCATGATACCCAAAACTCATAGTCCTCCAAAAACACCCAGTCTATCCAGACTATGCTATGAATTAGCAAAGGAACCCTTCCTAATGGAAGACCTGCGGCTGAAGTTACTCCTACCACACACGGACAACTGGCACTCAACCCTAGAAGAAAGAATCCAAAAAAGGAAGGAAATATGGCCAGACTTCTACGCCACAGAAGCGATGCTGAACAGAACATGGACAGACACCAACCAAGACCTGCGCCACTTCATAACATCTATCGCGGCACACGGCTATCACCACAAAATCTGCCAAGACAAAACGTTCCACACACCCACGGAAGCATGCATATGCGAACTATATCAGCAGAGCTGCGGAAGATACCATGTTATCACCTGCAAACAACGAGGAAAGCAAATAATCGAGTTCTGTGAAACCGAAAGGAAGTGAAGTAACATCCAAGCTACCTACGCAAATATCTGCACAACTTGTGCGCATTTCGCTATTATTATATATACGTAACTACGTTGATAGCAGAAGTTATCTCACGCGAAGTCAGCGGTTGTTAGAGATCGTTCGTTTTCAACAGCGTGTGGAAGCACTAGTAGAAAATGCACAGGTAGAGCAGCGAAATTGGCGGTGAAAATATCACTTTCCTTAGTATCTACCCAGTATTTCAATTAATAAAGTTATTTATGGATGTAAACTTTTGAAGTATGTCGTACAGTATATTATACTGATTCTTGCAGTTGGATAGTTGAGAATATTCCAGTTTGGATAGAAGCTGGGGATCTAATATATTACGTTATAAATATAATTTAGGTAGTTGGAGCATTAAAGCTCTTGATTACATTTGCGGCTCCCACATTTGCAGGTTATTAAACAGTTTACAACTAGATTTGATTAAAACGATTTTTTTTATTTTTATTATAATAACTTTTGTTGTTGCAGAAATGGAAAGTTATGCCGTCTGACTCACACATTGATAACCACGTACGCATTATTATACGCCATAATGATGGCATAAGCCAAGAGCAACTAGAAGATGCTCGATAGGGGATATCACAGAAACCATAATGGCATCACTAAACAAAATAGATCCAGAAAAAGCAGTGATAATCGCAGGGGACTTCAACTGTCGTATCGACCCACCAAACAACAGCAGAGGAAAAGCTCTCATAGAAGTATTGCAAGAGGAAGGCTTCAGGCTAACAAACAAACCAGATGATAGGACATACTACGCACCCAATGGCGCCAGCACGATCGACCTGTTATTTTACAGAGGGTCAAAAGTCAGCATGCATATAACGACACGAAACCACAGGCCCAACACGCCAATCAGGAAACACTTACCTGTCACATCGCAGGTCACCATGATACCCAAAACTCATAGTCCTCCAAAAACACCCAGTCTATCCAGACTATGCTATGAATTAGCAAAGGAACCCTTCCTAATGGAAGACCTGCGGCTGAAGTTACTCCTACCACACACGGACAACTGGCACTCAACCCTAGAAGAAAGAATCCAAAAAAGGAAGGAAATATGGCCAGACTTCTACGCCACAGAAGCGATGCTGAACAGAACATGGACAGACACCAACCAAGACCTGCGCCACTTCATAACATCTATCGCGGCACACGGCTATCACCACAAAATCTGCCAAGACAAAACATTCCCAATTCATAAAGTTATTTATGGATGTAAACTTTTGAAGTATATCGTACAGTATATTATACTGATTCTTGCAGTTGGATAGTTGAGAATATTCCAGTTTGGATAGAAGCTGGGGATCTAATATATTACGTTATAAATATAATTTAGGTAGTTGGAGCATTAAAGCTCTTGATTACATTTGCGGCTCCCACATTTGCAGGTTATTAAACAGTTTACAACTAGATTTGATTAAAACGATTTTTTTTATTTTTATTATAATAACTTTTGTTGTTGCAGAAATGGAAAGTTATGCCGTCTGACTCACACATTGATAACCACGTACGCATTATTATACGCCATAATGATGGCATAAGCCAAGAGCAACTAGAAGATGCTCGATAGGGGATATCACAGAAACCATAATGGCATCACTAAACAAAATAGATCCAGAAAAAGCAGTGATAATCGCAGGGGACTTCAACTGTCGTATCGACCCACCAAACAACAGCAGAGGAAAAGCTCTCATAGAAGTATTGCAAGAGGAAGGCTTCAGGCTAACAAACAAACCAGATGATAGGACATACTACCCACCCAATGGCGCCAGCACGATCGACCTGTTATTTTACAGAGGGTCAAAAGTCAGCATGCATATAACGACACGAAACCACAGGTCCAACACGCCAATCAGGAAACACTTACCTGTCACATCGCAGGTCACCATGATACCCAAAACTCATAGTCCTCCAAAAACACCCAGTCTATCCAGACTATGCTATGAATTAGCAAAGGAACCCTTCCTAATGGAAGACCTGCGGCTGAAGTTACTCCTACCACACACGGACAACTGGCACTCAACCCTAGAAGAAAGAATCCAAAAAAGGAAGGAAATATGGCCAGACTTCTACGCCACAGAAGCGATGCTGAACAGAACATGGACAGACACCAACCAAGACCTGCGCCACTTCATAACATCTATCGCGGCACACGGCTATCACCACAAAATCTGCCAAGACAAAACATTCCACAAACCCACGGAAGCATGCATATGCGAACTATATCAGCAGAGCTGCGGAAGATACCATGTTATCACCTGCAAACAACGAGGAAAGCAAATAATCGAGTTCTGTGAAACCGAAAGGAAGTGAAGTAACATCCAAGCTACCTACGCAAATATCTGCACAACTTGTGCGCATTTCGCTATTATTATATATACGTAACTACGTTGATAGCAGAAGTTATCTCACGCGAAGTCAGCGGTTGTTAGAGATCGTTCGTTTTCAACAGCGTGTGGAAGCACTTGTAGAAAATGCACAGGTAGAGCAGCGAAATTGGCGGTGAAAATATCACTTTCCTTAGTATCTACCCAGTATTTCAATTAATAAAGTTATTTATGGATGTAAACTTTTGAAGTATGTCGTACAGTATATTATACTGATTCTTGCAGTTGGATAGTTGAGAATATTCCAGTTTGGATAGAAGCTGGGGATCTAATATATTACGTTATAAATATAATTTAGGTAGTTGGAGCATTAAAGCTCTTGATTACATTTGCGGCTCCCACATTTGCAGGTTATTAAACAGTTTACAACTAGATTTGATTAAAACGATTTTTTTTATTTTTATTATAATAACTTTTGTTGTTGCAGAAATGGAAAGTTATGCCGTCTGACTCACACATTGATAACCACGTACGCATTATTATACGCCATAATGATGGCATAAGCCAAGAGCAACTAGAAGATGCTCGATAGGGGATATCACAGAAACCATAATGGCATCACTAAACAAAATAGATCCAGAAAAAGCAGTGATAATCGCAGGGGACTTCAACTGTCGTATCGACCCACCAAACAACAGCAGAGGAAAAGCTCTCATAGAAGTATTGCAAGAGGAAGGCTTCAGGCTAACAAACAAACCAGATGATAGGACATACTACCCACCCAATGGCGCCAGCACGATCGACCTGTTATTTTACAGAGGGTCAAAAGTCAGCATGCATATAAAGACAAGAAACCACAGGCCCAACACGCCAATCAGGAAACACTTACCTGTCACATCGCAGGTCACCATGATACCCAAAACTCATAGTCCTCCGAAAACACCCAGTCTATCCAGACTATGCTATGAATTAGCAAAGGAACCCTTCCTAATGGAAGACCTGCGGCTGAAGTTACTCCTACCACACACAGACAACTGGCACTCAACCCTAGAAGAAAGAATCCAAAAAAGGAAGGAAATATGGCCAGACTTCTACGCCACAGAAGCGATGCTGAACAGAACATGGACAGACACCAACCAAGACCTGCGCCACTTCATAACATCTATCGCGGCACACGGCTATCACCACAAAATCTGCCAAGACAAAACATTCCACAAACCCACGGAAGCATGCATATGCGAACTATATCAGCAGAGCTGCGGAAGATACCATGTTATCACCTGCAAACAACGAGGAAAGCAAATAATCGAGTTCTGTGAAACCGAAAGGAAGTGAAGTAACATCCAAGCTACCTACGCAAATATCTGCACAACTTGTGCGCATTTCGCTATTATTATATATACGTAACTACGTTGATAGCAGAAGTTATCTCACGCGAAGTCAGCGGTTGTTAGAGATCGTTCGTTTTCAACAGCGTGTGGAAGCACTTGTAGAAAATGCACAGGTAGAGCAGCGAAATTGGCGGTGAAAATATCACTTTCCTTAGTATCTACCCAGTATTTCAATTAATAAAGTTATTTATGGATGTAAACTTTTGAAGTATGTCGTACAGTATATTATACTGATTCTTGCAGTTGGATAGTTGAGAATATTCCAGTTTGGATAGAAGCTGGGGATCTAATATATTACGTTATAAATATAATTTAGGTAGTTGGAGCATTAAAGCTCTTGATTACATTTGCGGCTCCCACATTTGCAGGTTATTAAACAGTTTACAACTAGATTTGATTAAAACGATTTTTTTTATTTTTATTATAATAACTTTTGTTGTTGCAGAAATGGAAAGTTATGCCGTCTGACTCACACATTGATAACCACGTACGCATTATTATACGCCATAATGATGGCATAAGCCAAGAGCAACTAGAAGATGCTCGATAGGGGATATCACAGAAACCATAATGGCATCACTAAACAAAATAGATCCAGAAAAAGCAGTGATAATCGCAGGGGACTTCAACTGTCGTATCGACCCACCAAACAACAGCAGAGGAAAAGCTCTCATAGAAGTATTGCAAGAGGAAGGCTTCAGGCTAACAAACAAACCAGATGATAGGACATACTACCCACCCAATGGCGCCAGCACGATCGACCTGTTATTTTACAGAGGGTCAAAAGTCAGCATGCATATAAAGACAAGAAACCACAGGCCCAACACGCCAATCAGGAAACACTTACCTGTCACATCGCAGGTCACCATGATACCCAAAACTCATAGTCCTCCGAAAACACCCAGTCTATCCAGACTATGCTATGAATTAGCAAAGGAACCCTTCCTAATGGAAGACCTGCGGCTGAAGTTACTCCTACCACACACAGACAACTGGCACTCAACCCTAGAAGAAAGAATCCAAAAAAGGAAGGAAATATGGCCAGACTTCTACGCCACAGAAGCGATGCTGAACAGAACATGGACAGACACCAACCAAGACCTGCGCCACTTCATAACATCTATCGCGGCACACGGCTATCACCACAAAATCTGCCAAGACAAAACATTCCACAAACCCACGGAAGCATGCATATGCGAACTATATCAGCAGAGCTGCGGAAGATACCATGTTATCACCTGCAAACAACGAGGAAAGCAAATAATCGAGTTCTGTGAAACCGAAAGGAAGTGAAGTAACATCCAAGCTACCTACGCAAATATCTGCACAACTTGTGCGCATTTCGCTATTATTATATATACGTAACTACGTTGATAGCAGAAGTTATCTCACGCGAAGTCAGCGGTTGTTAGAGATCGTTCGTTTTCAACAGTGTGTGGAAGCACTTGTAGAAAATGCACGGGTAGAGCAGCGAAATTGGCGGTGAAAATATCACTTTCCTTAGTATCTACCCAGTATTTCAATTAATAAAGTTATTTATGGATGTAAACTTTTGAAGTATGTCGTACAGTATATTATACTGATTCTTGCAGTTGGATAGTTGAGAATATTCCAGTTTGGATAGAAGCTGGGGATCTAATATATTACGTTATAAATATAATTTAGGTAGTTGGAGCATTAAAACTCTTGATTACATTTGCGGCTCCCACATTTGCAGGTGATTAAACAGTTTACAACTAGATTTGATTGAAACCAATTTTTTTATTTTTATTATAATAACTTTTTTTGTTGCAGAAATGGAAAGTTATGCCGTCTGACACACACATTGATAACCACGTACGCATTATTATACGCCATAATGATGGCATAAGCCAAGAGCAACTAGAAGAAGCTCGATAGGGGATATCACAGAAACCATAATGGCATCACTAAACAAAATAGATCCAGAAAAAGCAGTGATAATCGCCGGGGACTTCAACTGTCGTATCGACCCACCAAACACCAGCAGAGGAAAAGCTCTCATAGAAGTATTGCAAGAGGAAGGCTTCAGGCTAACAAACAAACCAGATGATAGGACATACTATGCACCCAATGGCGCCAGCACGATCGGCCTGTTATTTTACAGAGGGTCAAAAGTCGGCATGCATATAACGGCACGAAACCACAGGCCCAACACGCCAATCAGGAAACACTTACCTGTCACATCGCAGGTCACCATGATACCCAAAACTCATAGTCCTCCAAAAACACCCAGTCTATCCAGAAAAATCAACGTAGAAGCTCTTAGGAAGGACACGGAGCAGTTCCAAAAAATTGACTGCCACGTAAAGAACAAAGACATAGAGGCAGCCTTCGAAGCTCTTCAAACCGCCATCACATCTGCGGTCATACCCCGATCGCAGCGAAAAGCACAAGAATGGTTCGATCACGAATGCTACGAAAGGAGACAAGAAGTCCTAGATGCGCTACACCGAGTAAGAGATTCAAATGACAAAGAGGATAATAAAAACTACTGTGCTCTCAGGAAGAAATATAAGGACTTGCTGAAACAGAAAAGAAATCTGCACATAGAATCAGGGGCGACCAAACTGATAGAGGCAGCCAAAAAAGACCCCTACCTCGCACTAAAACTAAGAAAGGCGACAATGGGGGGGAAAATAGACATGGACACATGGGAACATCACTTCGCACACATCCTAAATGAAGAAAACAGAACCACAGCCTTCGAGCAAATACAACCAGCCTCAAACTACGAAGACTTCCCTCCCCTCTCAACAAAAGAAGTCTGCAAAACAGTGAACCTGCTAAAAAAACAGCAAATCCGCGGGACCGGACGGGATCTATAATGAACACATTAGAGCCGCCGCCAGTACCCTCATCACACCTCTCACAGATATCCTAAATATGTGTCTACAAACAAGCAGCATACCAAAGGCCTGGAGAAACTCCACCATAAAAGTCATGTACAAAGGAAAACAAGACCCCACCGATCCAAATTCATACAGAGGCATCGCCCTGGAAAACAACTTTATGAAATTATATACTAAACTCATCACCTCCAGACTAGCAGGACTAACCGACAACAAAATACCGGACGAGCAATTCGGCTTCAGGGCCGGACGAAGCACTCTACAGGCAATCAATAACCTGATCCAAGATGTCGACGAAGCACTAAGGCACCCTCGAGGCAAATTCTTTACGGTCTTTGTCGATTACACGAAGGCTTTCGACAAACTGGACAGGAGAACGACCATCGATAAGCTAAAAGCACTCATAGGAAACGACAACCCAATGGTCACCACAATACACAACATACTAACATATAATACAGTGCGCATTAGCGACAACGTCGGGACATCAGAGGAAGTAACACAAACAAATGGAGTTCTACAAGGGGACCCACTAAGTCCCCTCTTGTTCAATATAGCAACGTATGATGTGGTCGACTGCATACGACGGCAAGCAGAAGAAGTCTCAGTCTACATATACGCCGATGATATGGTGATAGGTTCGCCCAAGAAAGAAGAAGTACAAAAAGCAATCAAGGCTCTTGAAAAGTGGGCAGACACCAACAAATTAGAAATCAACGCAAAGAAAACCAACCAGATGATCTTCCGGAAAGGAGGAAGAGAAGCTGCGGAAGACCACATTATCTACAAGCACGAAGCACTGAAAACAGTCAACTCTTACAAATATTTAGGCCTCACCCTACAGACGACCATGAAATCTTTCCGACTACACATAAACGACAGAACAACAGCAGCAACAAAAGCCATATATGATATAAGAACACTATCAAAACTATCCCTAAATACAGCAACGGCCCTGTTCGACGCAAAAATATTGCCAATACTGACATTCGGCATCGAACTAATATGGGACAGACTTAAAGGCCATGGAAAAAGTGAAGGCCCGGTTCCTCAAAACCACCCTTGGTCTCTCCAAATACACACCTTCGAGACTATGCTATGAATTAGCAAAGGAACCCTTCCTAATGGAAGACCTGCGGCTGAAGTTACTCCTACCACTCACGGACAACTGGCACTCAACCCTAGAAGAAAGAATCCAAAAAAGGAAGGAAATATGGCCAGACTTCTACGCCACAGAAGCGATGCTGAACAGAACATGGACAGACACCAACCAAGACCTGCGGCACTTCATAACATCTATCGCAGCACACGGCTATCACCACAAAATCTGCCAAGACAAAACATTCCACACACCCACGGAAGCATGCATATGCGAACTATATCAGCAGAGCTGCGGAAGATACCATGTTATCACCTGCAAACAACGAGGAAAGCAAATAATCGAGTTCTGTGAAACCGAAAGGAAGTGAAGTAACATCTAAGCTACCTACGCAAATATCTGCACAACTTGTGCGCATTTCGCTATTAGAGAGTTTTTGCCATAGCGTGTTGTCGGATACGGTACACACTAATGTCACATGATCGAATACGGTAAATGGAATAACGTCTTGTGCTACGAGGGAGTTTTTGCCAGCGTAAATTGACACGGTACGGTATAAGACAACAGAGAAAATGGAGGAACTGCTTCAGACTGCCACACTTGAAGATTTTAACAATGAGTTATTGGAGAATATGATACCAAATTGTTCTCCGAATGTGATAGGCCTATGAATAAATTTAATTTTCCATTGTTTCTGTTATAAGCCTACAGATATATGAATTCCATAGCAGCTCATAACAGCATATAAACATTAACATAACCTCAAAACGGGATTTTAATAAGAAAAATATGTTTAACTTGTGAAAATTTATCAACACTGCTACGTAAGTTTATTGAAATGTTTTTGAGTTTGTTAAAGGCATTAAACTATCTGCAGTGGTTTATTATAATAGAAATAATTGAGCCTATAAATACCGGTACTCATCATTGAAAATTTGCTGTAACTTTCAGAATAAAAATCATATAAGATTATAGCTATATGCCACAAGTAGCCTAGCCAGAGAAATAGTTTGTATATTATCAGTAAATATTATTCAAGAAGTAATTTTATATTGGCATCTTTTTAGTTAAACTCTCAAATTGAAAAAAAAAGTAAATAGGCCTATACATTATTGTAAGAGTTTCTTTTAGTTCCGTCTGTTATAGATTGCTATTAGTTTTTTGCTTTTGGTATAAAAACGCTGAATTAGTTTTTTTTAGTATAGATTCCCTGCGTCTTCTTTTGCTCATTTGAGTTAGATGTAAAAATCTAAAGTTGGGACCTTGGGCAATCAGCTGACCATTGGAAGTAGGGTGAGTTTCTAGTTCTTTATTGAAGGTTAAACAACTGCTGTGTGGTGGGATGTCATCCACAATCACGTCATTGTTTATACTGTATACTGATTATTTATATCAGCTATAACACCAATACTGCACAGTGCCTCTCCCCTGTCTTCTAGTCCTCTCCTTCTTGAAGCTGATTCACCAGACTCCATTTTAACTTTAAATGCGTTAGCCATATCTGAAATTATTGCCATCTCCTTCCAAAAACTCGGGAACATCACAAGGATTTGAACCAATAACCTCACGCAAGAGAATCAAGTCGTTATTTATGTTAATGCGAAGTCTTTCCTGTGTTTCGGGATTCATGTCTATTACCGTAAAGCTTCACGCTAATCATTCCGAAATAACGTGTCACGTTATCAGATATAAGGTTTGTTCGCAAAGCAAATTCGTGACTGCTTGAGAATTGGTTGTACTGCGCATGTCCAGTCTGTAACTTACCTGTGATTTGCACTTTGCGAACGGTTAGAAGAATTTGGAATCGATAGTTTCTGCGTTTAATCGATATGATATGCGAATAAAATATATATTTCCCTTTAACATGTTATACATGCAATATACATCGGCAATATAAACTATATTTTGGGAAACTTTTTATTACCTTCCATTATTCATACATAAAAGTAGCCTATGCTTATAAATCTGGAGCAAGGATTTGGAGGGAGGAGTCAGGCGCGTGAAAATAGGTTACTGCGCATGTCTCTGATAACAATTCATGGCAGAGCCTGCAAATTTTTCTTATAGTACAGAAACTGTCCGTGAGAGCTTTGCGAACAGAAGACTGAAATCAGAATCACGGATTCTCGCTTTGCGAACGCGTGTGGAGAAAGAGCGCATGCGCGAACGATTTGTTCCTGGTTTCTGACTGCTTTGCGAACAAACCTATAGCGTCACGGCAAACCGGCGCATGCGCACAACATCAATCACGTGACTCGTAGAAAATGCACTTTTTATTTTCTTACTTCAATTTTCTTTAAATCGTTGGAAAGAGCTTGTAAAAACACCAAAACAAAGGTTGATTTGCCTTGCATAGTTGCCACTTCCTTCCGTCATTGCCAATCACGGATAGTCTGAATAAATCTCCTTTTTGGGTTGCAGTCATTTCATTATGATTTTACCATTTGCCTCTGTAAAGTACTAAAATAAAGATGTATATCATTTAATTTATTCCCCCCATGCAATAGGTACCTGGTTACCTCAACCCTAGCTTTTTTCCCTTGGGTTCAAAACCTGTTGTTGTTGTATTTTAGATAGCAATTAATGCTAATAATAAAAACATCATTATTCAATAAAAATCAGTCTTCTCGTATGAACATTAATACTCTTGTTGGATTGCACTCTTAAGTTTCTTTCTAAATGTATATGTTGAAGAAGATGATTTGATATGAGTCTTAATTTTATTATATTTAGATACACTTTCCATGAATTGAGATTTCCTGTTTCTCACATAATCCAAAAAGTAGTTTTTTCCTGTTCGTGTGCTGTATGAATGAACTTCTTCATTCTTCTTTAACCACTCCTTAAAAGTGTTTGGTAATAAATTGTTTTCAATTTTGAAGATAAAAGTCATCATGTCAATATACACTTGATCTTTGAAGTATACCATATCAAGCTCCAGAAGCATATCTTTAATCGAAATCCAAGAATAAGTAGGATTTAAAATAGATCTTAGGCCTGAATTAATAATTACTTGTATTCTTGATATAACTTCAACATTTGCGTTTGCAAAAACAAAATTACAGTACTGAATATGTGGCTTAACAATAGCATTAAAGATATTAAGTTTAACTCTTCTAGGCACAATATATCTTATTCTTCGTAATATAGAAACTTTTTGCTTTAACTTGTGTATAGTATTTTCATAATGTTCTTTAAAATTCAACTTTTCATCAATTTGAACACCAAGATATTTGATTGATTTCACAATTTCCAGTTTGTCACTATTAATCTTTATATCATCAATTTGATCTTCAGGTTTCTTTCCAAATATTATGACTTTAGTCTTTTTTACATTTAAACAGAGTTTATTTTCTTCCAGCCAATTTGAAAAAGTCACCAAATCTTCATTAATTAACTGAGTTCCACTTTTCAGACATTTACTTTTAAGATAGATTAAGGTGTCATCGGCAAACATGTGTACTGATGAATATTTGAGAATTTTAGATAGATCATTAATAAAGAGAATAAAAAGTAGGGGACCTAGTTTGCTCCCTTGAGGCACACCAATATCTATTGGAACACTATTTGATATCGAGTTTCTAATCTTCACACACTGTTGACGGTCCTCTAAATAGTTCTTGATCCATTTTAGTGCATCACCTCTAAAACCCATTTTAGAAAGTTTGTTGCATAATAAATTTCTATTTATTGTTTCAAATGCACGTTTAAGGTCCACAAAGATAGCAATAACTGTACCTTTCATATGTATTTCTTGAGTCCAGTCTTCAAGTAAGAGATTAATGGCACTCTCGGTTGAATGTTTCTCTCGGAAACCACTTTGACATTCACTTAAAATACAATTTCTTTTAATAAAAGCTAACAATTGTTCATGAATTGAACATTCTAGAATCTTTTCAATAGCCGGAAGGACATTAATAGGTCTTAAATCTTCCATCTTTTTTGATCCCTTTACTTTGGGTACCGGTGTTATATTTGCAATTTTCAGTTTTTTTGGCACTTTACTCTCTTTTATAGATCTTTCAATTATTTTAAAAACTTTGTCACCTAATATTTCCCAACATTCCTGAAGCACACGTACATTAGGGAAAATCTGATCCTTTCCCTTCAATTTAAAAACTATATCCTTAATCTTTTTTTTTGTCAGGAGCTTCAAAGTTTAAAAAAGTTTCGCCACAAAATTCAGAATGATTATTGAAATCTCTGTCAGGAATACTATCAGCTAGGGTTGCTATACTGTTTATAAAATAATCATTAAGTAATCCTGAAACTTTGTTATCTTCATTTACTAACTTCCCATTTACTTCAATCTCTTTGACATTTGACCTCGTTTTAGTATTCAGAATTTCTCTTATCACATCCCACATCTTCTTACTGTCTTTACCACATTCTTCCACTTTTTTAATAAAATATTCCCTTTTACTCCTTCGAAACACACTAACAAACCAATTTCTTTTTGCTTTGTATATATTCCATGCTTCTATAACCTCTAATTTGTCAATCTCTCCATTAAATGCTTGTGTTTCCTTAAATTTAAATATGTTGGGAACATCCACATTTCCGCGGGCAATTTATTATAAATCACTGCGTATGCCGTGGGGATTGTGGCTCTCATCTCTCTCAGGATTCGGCCTATTACGACCTTTTTTTAAAAAAAAAAATTAAAAATGGAAAAGTCAAGTTGTACTGGTACCATAATGAATAGAGGAGAATGCTGGTACTATAGTTTACAGGAGCAATTCAGTGGCGTGCAGCCAAACTGCTCAAGATCTATGCAACATTACCAACCCCAACCCCTGAAGCTGAATTATTCCACCCTTTTCGATTTATTATAAACAATAGTTAATTCATATTTATTCAAATCATTCAAATTATTATTATTATTATTTCGGTATCAAAATTCTCGTTTAGATTATTATTATTATTTCCTAATTCCAAATTTGAAATCTTAACTGTAAAAGAAACGTATATTTCGAAAATACAACGTACTAAATTCATAGTTTTGGCCCGCGAATTGTTTTAACCAATAGAACTGTTTTACGTAATGAAAAATACAGCCAATGAGAGAGAAGCATCCATTAGCCGCGAACATAGCGTGGTCTAGAGTTCACTTCCACCAGACTCGTCGAAAGGAGCAGACCTGCGCTGCTCTTGTGTGGAAAGTCGCGCCAAAATCTATACCTAGCTAATTTGCGATTCTCACAAACGCCACTATAAGAAACACACAACTGATACTATGAAGGAACGAGTGAGTATAATTATTTTTGTGAAATAAGAAGATATAAATATCCACGTAAGTACTTGAAAATAAATTGAAGTGGTGAATCTACGCAGACAGTGATACATTATACAGTTCTTTAAAATAAATTCCATTAAAAAGCAGTTATAGTGTAGTTATCATTTCTTTAGCATAACTAGCTATAACTAGATACCCTCAGATGATTCGTGTGTACTGACTGAGCTACAAAAGCCGTGGAAAAGATATAGGTGCAGAACTGACGGAGCCCAACAGAGAGTCGAAGTAAGTACATTTCCACAACGAATCCAGCTCCAAACCCTTTACCATATCAATTTGGCTCCCAATCCCCGGCCTACCTATATCAATTTGGTGCACCAACGTGTGGCTTTTTAAGAACAATCGAACTGTGTAAAGACTCTGTGAACAAATATTCTAATTCGGACATTAGCAAGCAGATTGTGATACACAGAATTGAGTGAGAATCGTTAGCTAGGTACGGTAACGCGCAACAATCACCACGCCATCACGAGGTCAGCCCAGGTGTTCGACTTCATGCAGTAGGCAGCAGCTGTGACCATTCAACATCAACCGCCAACAATCAAGTTCCAGAATGAAAGTAATTGTAAGAAGCCTGTGAAGCCTGCGAAGCCTACAAATAAAGTAAGGTGTTGTTTTTATGATTATAAATGAAACTCAGAGGCCGCGAAATAATGTCGCCACAGAAGGAAAGTTCAGATGTGTTAGAAAATGGACAGGACTTGCTAACTAGTACCGAGATGGAAGGTATTGTAGACAACATAAGTGCTAATAGTAGTTTACAGTTAGTAGATGAGATTGTTACTGATATGGAAGTTCAGGTCGAAACAGATGTTTCCGTTTCAAATGTAAACGTGACTAGGCGCGAAGATAGTGAATCTTCAGATGACCAGCTAGAGAACTCAATTAAAAGTTTTATGCAGCAAATGTTCAACAAGCTTAGTAACAAAATTGAAGATGTTAAAAATGAGGTTAAGACAGATATTAACAATGTTAAAACAGATGTAAATTCACAAAATGAAAATATTAGTTCAAAGTTAGTACATATGGATGAAAACTTGACAAAATTGAAAGATGATCTAAAACAAGAAGTTGTAAACGAGATACAGGAAAGGTTAGGTGATTTCAAAGAGCAGGTTAATAATGACGTCACCGTTGCTCTAGAGAATATTCAAACCATTGTCAATAATGATATAGCTGAAGTAAAAGAGGTTATTTCAAATGTTAGCACTAACTTGCAAACAATGCAAACAGATGTTTCTAATACTAGTGAGGAAATGAAAGTTATTGTAGCTAATGTGTCCGAACTAGATAATAGCGTGTCACTTATGAAAATGCAGATGAATGCTTTTGATGAAACGTTATTAGGTTTTGCTAAGATAAATGATGAGGCTAGAAATGACCTAGAGAAGAAGAATCAGCTGTTAAAAGTCAAACAGAAAGACATTGAAATACAGATCGTAGAAGCGCAAGAAGAGTTGACAGTGTTGAGTAGGAGAGTTCATAAAGATGAAGAGTTACTGACAAGTAGAATTTGTGTATTGGAAAATAGATTAAATGTTCCTGTAACTTCACCTGTAATTAATGATGTGAATGTACCTCAACTGGGAAACAATATGAGTAGGAATGTTGTTGAAGAAACTTACTCACAGTTACCATGTAGATCTCCTAGATGTCAGGAAAGGATAAACAGTCATAATGGTTCCCAGGTGCAGGATATTAATGTACCTTTGTCCACAGGAGTTAGTCAGTTAGGCACAAATTTTCCTAGCTACCTGATGAACGAAATTAAGTTACCTGTTTTTGATGAGAATAATAATACCAATCCACAAAATTTCTTAACTGAACTTCACGATTATTTTAGGTTAAGAGCCATTCCGCCTAACATGTATATGATCATAGTAAGAAAGGCATTACAAGGTAGATCTTTGAATTGGTTCAATTTGACTACAAATGAGACTACGACGTTTGAAGAATTCAAAAGAAATTTTATCAGTAGATATTGGAGTTTATCCAAGAGAAACAATATCAGGATGCAGTTAGCTAATGGTGTGTATGAGCCAGAGTCAGGTCAGACGATGATTGACTATTTTTTGGAAATGGCCGAATTAGGTAGACAAGTAGATCCTCCACTAAATGAATTTGAGTTACTGGAGACTGTTGTAAATCACTTCCCAGAAAATGTGAGACTAAATCTGATAGTAGCAAAACCCAGAACTTTCTCTGATATGTTAGAATTGCTTGCTGCTTTTGAGCAAAGGAATATTTTCAGAAGTAGGCAGAGCTATATGAATTCAAATGATAGAATGTACCCTCCCACTAACAGGTTTACAAATTCTGGGGTAGGGGCAGAAGGCAATGCAAATAATTGTGACAGAAGTTATGATGCTAGGAATACCTACAGAGGCCCTATGCCTAATCAAAACAGGAATAATCCTAGGTATTTCCAGAATAGATCAGAGAATAGGCCATATAACAGAAACAATAATGGAAGAAATCAGATAAACCATGTCACTTTCAATAGGCAAAATGTTGGAAATGGTAATCATCCAAATTCTTGGCGAAAAATGCCATGGATGAAGAATCAAGGCTATCGTAGGAGGTACCAGAACCGTACTTATAATAATAATAATAGAGGTAATAACAATAGCAACGATAGTCAAGTTAGGCCAGGACAAGTAATTAACAATGGTAAATGGCGAGTCAAAAGTGTTGAGACTCAGCAAAACAGGCTAAATCCTAGAGCCAGGCCATTCAACAGTAATACACGTAGTGAAGATGTACCTGATGACGTTGTAGAAATCCACGATCAGGAAGATAGTGGTAATGTACAACAGTTAAACTAACAAGCCAATATCTCGAGGGTTCGGATGGTGTTGGCGCAAGTTTAGTCAATTCAGGCAAACGTATAGAACCCATAAATAGCATTCAGACACAAAGAAGCTTTTCAGATAATAGGCCTAGTGAAGAAAAGAATAATGCAAGTAGAAGTGAGGTTATTATGGATCCTCCTAGAATAAAAGTAGTGATAGGAAATTATGAGACAACTGCATTAATAGATACAGGTTGTTCAAATAGTGTAATAAGCGAATCCTTATACAATAAGCTTATCCAAAACAAAGTGAAGTTAATTTCTATTCCTATTTGCGGATTATCTTGCACAGTAGCGATCAAAAGAGCAAAACAATCGGTAAAATTTCAATGCATGTTGGATGTCAAAATTGGTAATTCAAAATTCGAAATATTTTTCTTAGTAGTCCCGAAATTAGTTACAGATATTATTATTGGAGTTGATGTTTTTACGGAATATAGTAGTATCATAAGTTTTGAGGATAACAACTTAATATTGAATTTACAAGGAGACAAGATGAGCATTCCCTTCGACAATGAGCTGAGTAGAAGAGACGCGTCTAGTGAGTTAGGTGACAACGATATTCCGTATGAGACGTTTATTGTAGAAAATATTCAGATAAATGATATGATGATTCATAAAGTAGGCCCTTGCTGCGATGATATAAATAATGAGGTAGAAGTATGTAGATGTATGCCATTGAATTGTGATGACTGCGCTGATAGGTATGAAAATAGTGTTGACGGAGATGTCAACATAGGGCAAGTGGAAATAGGTTATGTCTGTACGAGGAATGTAAAAGAAGCCGACCCTAGCGCGAACTCTGCGACGATGAATATTTTGAAGGAGAAAGTTGATATGGCTCACAACTTAAATAAAAGTCAACGTGATAGGTTGTTATCGATATTAATAAAGAATAAAGAAGTATTTTCCGAAAACGTGGGACTTTGTAACATCTACGAGCATAAATTTGACATCGAACCAGTTGATGAATTCACTTATAAGTGTAGGCCAATTCCGATTGCATTGAAGAAGGAAGCCGATATGACAATTCAGAAAATGTTAGACTCAGGAGTAATCGAAATTTCGACCTCAAAATACATCAACCCTTTGTGTTGGACGTTCAAAAAGGATAAATCTCTTCGCCTTACCGTTGATGCGAGGCATATGAACAATTATATCGCTACAGATAACTACCGTCCGGAAAGTATTGAACAATTGCTCAGTAGATTAGAAAAGGGAAAATGTTTTTCGAGCATAGATTTGACTCATTCGTTTTGGCAAATTTCACTACGTAAAGAGGATAGGAAGTATACAGCTTTCAATCATAATGGACGTACGTACGAATTTACTAGATGCCCATTTGGTTACAAGACAAGTGGAAGTGCCTTACTACGAGCACTTAGTGTGATTTTTCCAGAAACCGAAACTAAAGGAATCATTTCCTATTTAGATGATTTTCTTCTTAGTAATGATGATTTTGAAACCCATTTAGCAAACATTGACTATGTTTTAACGAAATTTCGTGAACATGGCATGACAGTCAAACCTTCTAAAACATGTTTCTTTCAGAAAGAAGTAGAATTTGTAGGTTATGTAGTAACTTCCGAAGGTATCAAACCTAATCCGAACCGTATTGCTTCAATTCAAAACATTCCAGTACCACGCACTGTTAAGCAGTTACGTCGTCTTTTAGGCATATGGCAGTTCCAAAGCAGATTTCTAATTAACTACGCTAAGGAAGTAGCACCCCTTAGAGAACTGTTAAAAAAGGGAATTCGTTGGAAATGGACAGACGAACATGATCGTGCTTTTAATAAAGTTAAAGAGTTATTTTCAAAAGCTATCTTGTTAGAGAGACCAAACGATGATAGGCCGTACATAATTCACACAGACTCTTCATGTAAAGCTATAGGTTGTATCCTTAGTCAGACTGATGAATCCGGTGATACCCATGTAATAGCTACAGCTTCGAGAAGTTTAAGTAGTACAGAACAAAGAGCTTGCATTTCGGAATTAGAAGTAAGTGCCATATACTATGCACTAACAAAATTCGGACATTATGTATTCAATAAGCAAGTTACGGTATATACTGATCACATTTCCCTAGCTTTCATGCAAAAATGTAGATTAACAAATTCTAAGATTTCAAGATATATACATGAAATCATGTCATATGACATTGTAATTAAGCACATTCCCGGAAGAGATAATATATTTGCAGATCTGTTAAGCCGTTTAGACCAGCACTCAAACATCCCAGATACTATTGCTTCACCAAAACAAGAAGTGTGCATTTTAACTTTGCCATGTGTAGGATCCAAAGGATTAATAAAAGGGTTCAAAGACATAAAGAAATTGCAATCTGAAGATGAGACTATTGCTGAATTGCTAACTTGTGCTAAAACTATCCAAGAACTTTCTGAGACTGATACGTCATCAGAAAATCAATTAGTGATCAATTCATCAGACATAAATGGTACTGATATGGATGCTGATAACAGTAGTATAGATAATGTAAATAGTAGTGTAGGAGATATACAAGATTGTAGTTTCAAACCAGGTAATACTGTAGGATTGTTTGATGGAATTTTGTATAAGTTATGTGGTTCAGATGAGTTAAAATGGAAAATCTATGTTCCAAGATGTCTAGAACAAGATTTAATTAAATGTTACCACCAAGCTTTATGTCATTCAGGTTCAGAAAAAGTATTGATAAATTTGAGTAAAGATTTTTATTTCAAACATATGGCGAGGAAAATCAGGCAAATTCTTAAAGTTTGTACCACTTGCCAAGCAGCTAAACCGTTGAACGTAAAATATGACACAGAACCAAAGAATATCATTAGAGAAACTAAAAATAGTTTAGTAGCATTAGATTTCCATGGTGAATTACCTCAAGGCAGATTCGGTTGTAGATATATCTTTGTAATGTATGATTGTTTTACCAAGTTTGTAAAAATTTATCCAGTGCGACGAGCAACTTCTAAAGCATGTGTGAGCAAAATTATTAATGACTATATCCCGAAATTTGGAGATATTGAAGCCGTACTTTGTGACAACGCCACATCATTCACTAGTAGTCATTTTCAAAATTCGCTAAGAGCAAAGAACATCAAAATTTTCCATAGTTCAAGTTACTTTCCCCAAGCCAATTTCGCGGAAAGAATCATGAGAGATATTACTTTATATTTGAGGATATTGTGTCATAAATCACACACAAATTGGGTTAGCCAGTGTAATGTTATAGAAAGAGTAATCAATCATTCAGTAAATGCAACTACATTAGCTTCTCCATATACTTTAATGACAGGTAAAGATGCAGACCCAGTTATTGCGAATCTTCCCCAAGCTAAATTCTATAAGGGCAAGAAGATGTCGAATGAGGAATTATGTAAGAGAGCTCTGGATAGAATAAGGAGTAGGGCAGAAAAGAGGAAGGCAAAAGTCAAGAGATATAAGGCAAAATGGAATCCAGAAGTAGGCACTAAAGTATTGTTGAGAAATAAGAGTTTGTCCAGTGCACTCCATAGAAGGTATAGACGTATGAATATGGTTTATAGAGGACCATTTGTAATTTCTAAGAATTTCAGTAACCATACATATGAGCTAAGTACTCTAAATGGTAAAATAATAGGACGTTATCACAAATCTTTACTGAAACCATATTATGAGGAGCACCAAGTCTGATGGATTGAACATTAATGTTGATGTAAATAAAATGTTTATTATTTAAGAGGGTTATGTTTGTACATAAATTGTTTATTATTCAAGGGTAATGTTGTGATGTAATGCAACATAGTGTGATACTGTATATGTTTGTTTGTTTGTCAAAAGTGTGTTGTATTTGTATGATGTATGCACACATAGTATAACAGTGATTCAAAAGAAAGAGAATTCGTGCAAAATAATATGATAGTGATATTTTACAGACGATGAGTGCCTCGATGTAAATAAATTTTCAAATATGGACGATGAGTCAATCTCGACATATATATATATTTTCAAAATGTTTAAGAATTCTCAATATATAACTAACAAGAAGTGCTGTCATATACAAAACATGTTTGTTTTTCAAGAAATAATTTTCAGAGTTAAAAATGTTTAAATAGTATTTTGATTTATTGTTCGAATGTTTGTCATTTTTTTAAAATATTATGTTAAAAGAATGTCAGGGTAATGCAAACCTGATTTGATTTGAGTTATGTATATCCAAATAATTTTGGTCAAATTCATTTAATTCAAGTTGTAATGTTTAACACATACACCTATGTTACACTAACATTTATCATCATTCACCATTTCAATGATTAATTTTGAATTTTTACTAATCCAAGCGTAATTTTAATTTATTAAGAATAAATATTCTGGGGTATGATGTGTTAATTTAATTATTTACCTTTTCGGACATAATTAAATTAACACAGGGGCATTTTGAAGCTGAATTATTCCACCCTTTTCGATTTATTATAAACAATAGTTAATTCATATTTATTCAAATCATTCAAATTATTATTATTATTATTTCGGTATCAAAATTCTCGTTTAGATTATTATTATTATTTCCTAATTCCAAATTTGAAATCTTAACTGTAAAAGAAACGTATATTTCGAAAATACAACGTACTAAATTCATAGTTTTGGCCCGCGAATTGTTTTAACCAATAGAACTGTTTTACGTAATGAAAAATACAGCCAATGAGAGAGAAGCATCCATTAGCCGCGAACATAGCGTGGTCTAGAGTTCACTTCCACCAGACTCGTCGAAAGGAGCAGACCTGCGCTGCTCTTGTGTGGAAAGTCGCGCCAAAATCTATACCTAGCTAATTTGCGATTCTCACAAACGCCACTATAAGAAACACACAACTGATACTATGAAGGAACGAGTGAGTATAATTATTTTTGTGAAATAAGAAGATATAAATATCCACGTAAGTACTTGAAAATAAATTGAAGTGGTGAATCTACGCAGACAGTGATACATTATACAGTTCTTTAAAATAAATTCCATTAAAAAGCAGTTATAGTGTAGTTATCATTTCTTTAGCATAACTAGCTATAACTAGATACCCTCAGATGATTCGTGTGTACTGACTGAGCTACAAAAGCCGTGGAAAAGATATAGGTGCAGAACTGACGGAGCCCAACAGAGAGTCGAAGTAAGTACATTTCCACAACGAATCCAGCTCCAAACCCTTTACCATATCAATTTGGCTCCCAATCCCCGGCCTACCAATATCACCCCTCAGGCCTATTTGCAAACAAATGCAGTATTATATTATATAATATTGTCATAAAATGCAATTAGTGCCATGTTTTTCCACTGCCCAACATCTGACTCTTCCATCCCAAGATGCAAGGCTTTTGATTGATATCACTAGGATTCGGATGTTTATGTCCTAAAAAAAAAAGTGGAAAATATGACTGCAAACATGCCCTTAAAAATCCGAAATATGACTAAAAAAAAAATATGTATTTTCAACAAATGACCATTGTTCCAATTTAAAATGTTTAATGACATTAAAGTCTTACATCACATGAATTCCATCAGATCAGGGCCGTAGCGAAGTGGGCCCCCGCCAAGGGCGCAGGTACAAAGAGGGCGCAAAATTAACCATGAAAAATCCCGCCTTTTTTTAGACTGGTGCAATTTATCAAGCAATAAAAATTCCACGTTAATGGAAGAAATCTTTCAGGTTATTAAAACTTACTGCACGTGAACCATCTGTAGTATTCAGTGCTTTAGTTGGGCCGGTACGCACCGGTACGCTATTTTCCTTCTACCATACCGGGAAAAATATGTGCTCCGGTACGTCGTACTGGCAGTACAGGAACGATATTGTCCAATTCACGAGAGTGTATTTGTTAATAATGACTAACACTATTAAATTCGCAATAGATATGCGTTCTATGGAAGGTGAGTACCCCCATAAAATATGTTCCAGATTTATGCCGATTGTCTACAAACAAAAAGCTGTCTGCAACATTCTTTAATTAACACGTCTCTTATTGACAGAGAATAACATAAATCATGAACAGTGTTGAAAGATATGACAAAAATTAGAATGTATAGGCTATATTAATGTGTTCAACATTTTAGTAGGGCTCAGGCCTATTATGTACTTTACTTCTGATACTAGATTTTATGATTTATTTAATTTTTTAGTAGTTCAATCGTCTGAAAATAAGGTTTTAGTACCTTGAAAGTCCAACACTTATAGTTCATTTTCAAATTGAGGTTTAGGTTTTCTTTGATAATAATTAATATTAAAATAATTAACAATTTTACAGATATTTAAAAAAATTGTTCAGACCCCCCAGTATTGGAGGGCACAAATTTGTCAAACTCGCCAAGGGCGCAGAAGGACCTTGCTTCGGCCCTGCATCAGATATCAGTTTTTAACCATTTTGATTTACAGTTTTACTTCCAATGAACTTCTTCTTTTAAAGAATTTTCTCCTGTTTGCTCGCTTCATCAGTTCCAAATACTCGTAATATTTTACAGAACTTGCGTATCCCTATGAAAATATGAACAACTGCATTCGTTTTAAAATTCAAGTTACTGATAGTTTTGGATAAACATTAAATTAATGAAATAAATTTCATATTTAACTCGACCATGTAGTACACACACTGTACAATTGTGCTCCTTTACCGAATTTATAACTGAAATATGACGTTAAATTACAAATATGGCCAAAATATGACCAAGGTCACAAAAAAGCCCAAAATATGACTTTATATCCAAACTAATAACAGTCCGATTAGGATAACAAGCGTGCAATTCGTGATTAATTTGTGTTTGCAGTAAGAATGGAGATCAGGATAAAAATATGACATGTCATAAACATCCAAACCCATAGGCGTAACCAGGCTGACCATATGAGGGGGGTTATAACATCTGGGGGGTATTCCCCAAAAAATGTTAAAAATTAAGATGCACAGTAATGAGTTTTAAGCTTCCCACGCTTTATACTCGTATTAAGTAATTTATAAGCAGTCTTTAAAAAATTGTACAATTTTCCTTTTTTAATCAATGGGGGGGGGGGTTCAAACCCCCAACCCCCCCTTCGTTACGCCTCTGTCCAAACCATAGATATCACCAACATTGTTGGCAACCTGTGATAGCTATCTTCCCATTCACACTGGCAGTGGCAGAACTTGTTCCTCCCTGAAAATAATAGTTCATATTTTGTATGTTACTATCCACTGTATCTTACTTTATTTAAATATAACACTACCACCAAAATCCTGTCAGAATTCTAAGAAGCTAAACTTGCGCCTGTGACATCCTGCGATGTTGAAAGAACATTTTCACTGACAGATACAGGAGCTTCACACAAGCAAATGTTCTATCTTATGTAGTTTTAATATCTGTGAATAAGATAACATTTCTACAAACCTAATTTGATTTTCATGTACTGTAATTAGTTTTTCCTTATTTTGGTGCTAATATGCTCACATTTTTTGTATTTGCTTGCTTATTTTTCTGTTTTGTTTTGCTTACAAATCCAAGATCTAGTAATTGGCAATTTTAATATTATACACACAATTTCAACTGCTAATTAAAATAAAATATCAATTTCCCTGTTAACATGGAGAAAAATGCTAGACCGGTTTCATCTCAAGTAATGTTGAAAAATTTTCTCAAAGCTATATAGGTTAGTGTTTTGACAATCCCAAGACATCTGGGCACCCTGAAATATTTTCTTGGACATGGCTTACAAAAGTATTGTAACAAATTGGTATAGTATAGAAAAAATTGGCTCAAAGAGTCAAAAAACTAACAGGCTTGCAGGGGCACACAGGATTTAGATGTCTTACAGAAAATATTAAGATGTAGGCCTATTATTTTAATTGTATATTGTGACATATTCATAATTTGTGATTAGGTACTTCAAAACATGTGTTCTATTGTTAGAATAATTAATTATCACTAAATTAAGTCCCGATTTGGCTGGGGAGGTTCCGGTTTTCAGATTCAAGTCCCCTTGTCCCCCATCGGATTTTTCCAAGACACCTAAATGTTCCAGTTTTTCAGAAATGAAATCAAATTCCCTGTCATTTGAGGTTTCAAGATAACGGTATAATTTTTATTTTCTAGCAATTTAAATTCAGTAGTCAAGCGATGAGTAACGATCATGTAAGAAAACTCAAGTGAAAGCAACACTGATGTTCTAGTTAATTTGAAATACAGCTCTTCAAGATTTTATGACTTCTTAAAAGAACAGAAACATCTCCTGGATCAATTTCATTAGTCACAGAAGGGGGGGGGGGACAATAAGGACCGACGTGAGTTAAAAACTATGTGTAGTTACGTAAGTACTGTGACATGTGTAGAAATAGTGTTTTATTGTTGTTTGGTGTCTATTATTCAGTTTGTGAGAAGTTTTGCAATTGGTCCCAGCTTAAGACTCCCAGATATATGGTAACCTTAACTAAATCTGTAGTTCCATTTAATATTTATAGTAGTTCAGTTGGTAATGAATATGTCATCATCTCTTGAATCTGCATTAACTTTTTTCCCCTCCTTTCCATAAATGGAAGAGAAGTATTAAAGAGTTACACCGTTAATGAGGTCAATGGCCTGTATAAGAAACACTTTACTTTTATATTATTATTCCCTCCCGAAATGGGAGATAAGGCAAATACACATAGGCGTATAGCTGACGCGGGATTCGGGAACACTGCGACAGCCTATACCAAACGCATGCTAGGTAGGGAAGGCCGGTACCCCTTCACGCCGACTGCTGTAAGAGGTTACTCAATATTTCAAACTTACAAGATTCACAATTAATTTTCACCCACTAAAAGTTTGTATGAGCAGCTAATTTTTGACATGTGTCTAGGCAAAATTTGAAGATAGGTTTCAGCATGACAACCCTTATGGTTCTCTTGTAAGATCAGAATTGAAAGACAAAAATCAGGCATTTACACACATAGAAATGATAAGTCCAAAACTGAGTTCAGCATGCTTTGCTTTAAGAATTTTGAATAATATATTAAAACAGGATGCATTACTTATGGTATATTTTGCATATTTTCACTCGGTAATGAGGTACGGTATCATATTCTGGGGCAACTCTTCCCATAGGGAGAAAATATTTAGATTACAAAAGCGGGAAATAAGAATAATATGTGGAAAGAAAAAAAGGGAATCTTGTAAACCGCTATTTGAAAAATTAAAAGTCCTCACTCTTACAGGGGAGTATATATACTCTGTTATGTGTTATGTGATGATGATGATGAGTGTTCTGCCCGAAGGCAGGTCCAGACCCGGGACGAAGCCGTGGGGTGATGACCACGACTCGTCCAAGGTGATTCAGGCAAGGGTGATACCGCGGAGATTTGCCATTGCCTCTCGCGGGATGGGAATGAAAGGACACAACAGAACACCCAGTCCTGAACCCAGGAAGGAAATTTTTCACTGCTGAAAAATCCCCGACCCGGCCGGGAATCGAAAATAATATTGATAAATTTCAAACTAATTTTAGTGTACACGGACGTACTACCAGAAACATGAATGATCTACACAGACCAAATAACTCGTTAAAACTCTTTCAAAAGGGTGCTTATTATTCTGCAGTACAGATATATAACAAGCTTCCAAACAACATTAAATTATTATGCATTCAAAAAAAGAGCAAACCTTTCAAAACAGCTGTCAAGGAATTTTTAATAACTCACACCTTCTACAATTTGGAGGAATATTTCCAGCTTGGATAAATTTGGCAGCTTACAGTTTCTGTAGGCCTATATTATTGTTATAACATGCATGTATTTTTAGGTAGATTTCGAAGAAAAATTTACCTATTGCAATGGATACCATGTCATGATTTTCGAAAAATTCTTTCATATCTTTACGTTTCATGCTCCCCTAATACGAAACCACCACCCGTTCAAAAAAAAATTTTGTGATATTTATATATATATATATCTTTACACGATAGCGGCCGTAATTTTGAAGATATTTGAACCAAATTTTAATATGTTATTTCTAGGCCCAATAGTTCGGACAAGTTCGTTAATGAGCAAAATAGGCCCAAGGGGGTGGTCGGGGGAGGGGGTTGAAATTTTTAAAAATGTATATCTCGGCCCCAATGAAGTATAGAGGGAAACTCTGTTTGAATAAATTAGAGTACTCGCTACGGAGTTTACAGTGACACCAACGATTCGGGGGTTCGAGTGAGGGTGGGGGTGGGGGTTGAAAATTCGAAACTTTTGAAACCACGTCTTGTGGGGTATCGTTGAAAAGCTCTTGATGAGTACTCTACAAATCAATAAATAATTTCTTGATAGCTCTCATATGACGCGAGATTTTAATGTTTTAAAATAATAACACTTAAAAGAATTATTATATCATAAGTTTGTCTTGTTTAGCGGCTTTGCTAATTTTATTCATTGTTGATCTTGCGCACGGCCTCCCAGAATATTATATTCTATTCTTGTTGTCAAAACAAATGATTGTAGGCTCTTCCTCTTTACTGCAGGTTTGCCATGCCAAGGCTAAAAAAGAAGAGTGCTGCGCAGCGATAATAAATTAAACCAAAAGCACTTTGAAATCTACCTCAGCCTGTAGGCCTGCCTAAAGGGATTTTTTTTGATCTGACGTGTTCTATATCCTTGAGCCCCGCTCAACACAGGATCTACAGGACGAGATATCTACATCTACATCTACATCTACAAAATAACATATAATGATTGTGACAATGTATACATCGGTAAAACAGAAAGGAGCCTCAATATGAGATGGCAAGAGCATTTCAGAAGTATTAGACAGGGGGAAATTTAAAAGTCCACAGCAGTAGCACATGTATGGAATTCTGATCACAATGTGGTAAAGGAAGCGGCTCTACTTAAAAATCTGTGGCAGTTGGATGTAGCTGACGTTGATAGGGAGGTTCTATCGAAAACCAGTTATTGGTATGTGATGAATATTATGAAGTAGTGTGTGTTCTCAAAGATAGTATGTTTTAATATTGTTCCACTTCTTTGTGTCTTTCAATTCCAAGTGAATTTAATTAATACTACAGATATTAGTAGTAATCATAAACTAAACCAATGCAGAGCGGTAGGCTATTTTCACCTGGTTCCTTTGTGCAGCTAGTCATGCAATAACTCTGGGTGGCTGGGCACACATATAGTCTGCGAAGAATTTAGGCCTATACAGACGCATTCCTCTTCTGTGAATCCTAATTCGATTCTGATGCCCTACTAATCTTTATTATTTCATCAGTCTTCTCAAAAAGCATGCCTGGACATTTTCTTGGATATTTATTCAACACTACCTTATTTCCTTAAAATTAATTGCAGGTTTACATTTCAGTGCTTCTGTCCGGGATACTGTACTGCTATTTTACAAAATTAAACTAACTCATTCTTTTGTACTGTCGACTCAGTGAACTCTCGATAAACCGGACTAAAGTGGGCAGGGGTCTGTCCGAGTTATGAAATATCCGGCTTGTGGAGGGGAAATGAGGAAATGGTATCTAAGTAATGAAATTTCGTGTTTAAGTTACAAGAAAAATGTATGAGGTAGAATCTAGGCAACTTACAGTTGGAACAAAAACAAATAACACTTCAGTACTGCATTAAAATTTCTAGTGAAGGTCTGAAATACACACTGTTACATTATTAGGACACGATGATGATTGATGTGGACACTTTGAGCATATTTTCCTGAGGAGATTTAGGCCGGGAGAAACTGTAAAGTACACTTTTTCTGTTGCTTTAGGATAATTACTTCTCTTGCAGTCCTGAAGTGGCCGTAGAGCTGGGTCTGGGTCGTCAAGAATCTGTCCGAGTTATCCGAAGTCCGGTATATTGAGGTCCGAATTATCGAGAGTTCACTGTACCTTATTTCCTTAAAATTAATTGCAGGTTTACATTTCAGTGCTTCTGTCCGGGATACTGTACTGCTATTTTACAAAATTAAACTAACTCATTCTTTTGTACTGTCGACTACATGTAAGCTAATACAAATTTACTATTTTAAAAGTTAATAAGTAGGCCTACAAATACGTTTTCTATTAATTACACTAATTTAATTTCCTCCTGTAAAGTGTATTTTTTCACAAGCAGTTTCCTGGTTAAGACTTTCAGTCTGTTGTTTCATTTTAATTTATTATATTTCATACACATTTTTCTTTCAAATCAGTTTCATCTGTGTTTTGTGGAGAGTTGCTCTGTTTGAAGTTATCACAGCTGACCTACTATAAGGAACAGAGATCACAAAAGAAAATATTGATTTTCCTGCTAGAAAGAGTTCAGTGACCTTCAAAGTAAATCAGCTGATAATTTCAAACTTGGTGTCTACACTCTGCAAGTGCAAATATACATTTTCGATACATAAATGACAATTGAAAGAAGAATATGTGAAATAGATTAATGCTGTGATTTATTGTGTACTGTAATTATTAAAGACAATTAATGAACTAAAGAAAACATTATAATCACACAAGGACCATGTTAATGCTAACCCATTTTTAGTGTCATGGGTTCTAAAGTATGTGTCAAATTAGGATTCACGGAAACACAATGCCTTTGTACAGGCCTAAATTCTTTGCAGACTATATTGGTGCCCAGTCACCCAGTCATTGCATGACTCATAATTTTATCCCAAGCATCATCCTTCTCTTTTTTTATTTCTTTGCATTCTATTATTGACATGTATTTTGTCGCAAGCAGAATTTAGTAGAGACTTTCTCAAATATTGATAAGTTTGAGAATATTATAGGAGAAAAATTCCTCCGACACTGGGACTTGAACCCCAGACCTTTGGCTATTTGCGCCAATGCTCTACCAACTGAGCTAAGCCGGAGTTCAATTCACTGTGCCAGATGAATTCTCTCTCCTGTGACTGATTGCCCTATTAGTCTACTATTGGTCTATTGGTCATAGGAGAGAGAATCCATCTGGCACTGTGAATTGAACTCCGGCTTAGCTCAGATGGTAGAGCACTAGCACGAATAGCCAAAGGTCCTGGGTTCAAGTCCCAGTGTCGGAGGAATTTTTCTCCTATAATATTCTTATGTAATGTCCAACAGAGACAATAATTTGTGGTTCATGAATGCTTATATATCTGTTTTGAATTGATAAGTTTGTCCATCGATTTATCTTTTTCATGTCTTCCATTTTCGTGGTAGACACCATTTGCCATTAAAGAAAACAAATGAAGTGCAATCATAAAAACAAATTTTTAATCATTGCTTTCTAGTTTGCTACTGTTCCTATTTCCTTTTGCGTTAAAATGGTGTTAGATAACCCTTGGCCGAGAAAGCAAGATGAAACACGAGTCACAAGGATGAGTTAAAACTTCAGCCTAAGTTGACAAACCCGGGGTTAGTGTATATTTAATCCCTGTTGATGAGATGGGGTATTGAAGACCAAAATGTAAATAAATCAGTGATTATACCTAGTGTCATGGAACAAAGGTAGAAATTTTGTAGGAAATGTCTTTGCTTGCTATCCATGATCTATTCCAAGATGTAGGGCTACTATTGATGCAACTGAAATGCTTCTTCTGTGATTGTACTATTATACCAACTAAACATATTTCAGACAGAAAAAATGAAATAAAATCAGATTTAAAAAGGCATAATATCTAATATATAAAATCGAAAGTGTGTATGTATGTATGTATGTATGTTTGTTCCTTATACAAATCTACATTTCTTTACCAATTTACACGACATTTTGCACACATACCCAGTTAAGCCTGGGAAGTATAGCTGTCAACATTAAAATTGAAACAAATCAGTCCTTCCCTTGAAAATTATATAATTTCTGAGAATATTATGCAAACAAAATGAAATCCCATTCAGTTGTCAAGACAACAGTGTATTGTTTACACAGTTCATATAGGGCTCTGGACATTACATAACATTGGACTTTAACGAATTCTGATGCTAACGTTTTGTAAAAATAATTCTTGAAGAATAAAATCCACGAGAATAAAGCACATTGTAATGCAGTCACATAACTTTCTCTACCCTCGACACAAGAAATATTTTCTCAATTCACATTTTGATGTAGAATAAGAGGTCGTAATGCAGGGATAACGAAAGTGTGTGAGTATGCTATATCAGAAGTAGGTAAACAATCCTTTCCGCTTATACGTTATCCATAGCTGTATGCTTTGTATTAGTTGAGAAATAAGGCCCTAAGCATGGGATGGAACATTTTGAGTCCTATGCTCGCAGTATTTTATGTCCCGGGTTTTAGGGGAGGAAAGTATGAAAGTGATACTGCATTTCTCTTATTTCAGAACCGAAACGGTTGTATGGTAACATGAGAATGAGCAATGAAATTTTCCGTCAAGTCAATACAATCTTATTTAATTTATGTTTCTTCTTATTTCAAATCCTCCCAAGCATGATGTGTAGAAGCAACGGAATGCAGCTTTCGACATCCTCTATGAGCCATAAAAAGCTATATCTAGCGTTTTCTGATGGAATAGTTTGAGTGTGATAAATCTTTTTCTTCATTTCAAGTTTTACATGCATAAAGTCCTCCATAAGTTAATTTCAAATTAAAAAATACAAAGCCCGGGCGATGCCGGGCCTTTTCAGCTAGTCTAATATATAAAATCGAAAGTGTGTATGTATGTATGTTTGTTCCTTATACAAATCTACATTTCTCCAATTTACACGACATTTTGCACACATACCCAGTTAAGCCCGGGAAGTATAGCTGTCAACATTAAAATTGAAACAAATCAGTCCTTCCCTTGAAAATTATAATATTTTTCTGAGAATATTATGCAAAAAATATGAAATCCCATTTAGTTGTCAAGACAACAGTGTATTGTTTACACAGTTCACATGGGGCTCTGGACACTACATAATAATTTATTGGACTTTAACGAATTCTGATGCTAACGTTTTGTGAAAATAATTCTTGAATAAAATCCACGAGAATAAAGCACATTGTAATGCAGTCACATAACTTTCTCTACCATCGACACAAGATATATTTTCTCACTTCACATTTTGATGTAGAATAAGAGGTCGTATTTCTGGGATAACTTAAGTGTGTGAGTATGCTATATCAGAAGTAGGTAAACAATCCTTTCCGCTTATACGTTATCCATAGCTGTATGCTTTGTATTAGTTGAGAAATAAGGATGTTTATCATAGGCCCTAAGCATGGGATGGAACATTTTGAGTCCTATGCTCGCAGTATTTTATGTCCCGGGTTTTAGGGGAGGAAAGTATGAAAGTGATACTGCATTTCTCTTATTTCAGAACCGAAACGGTTGTATGGTAACATGAGAATGAGAAATAAAATTTTCCGTCAAGTCAATACAATCTTATTTAATTTATGTTTCTTCTTATTTCAAATCCTCCCAAGCATGATGTGTAGAAGCAACGGAATGCAGCTTTCGACATCCTCTATGAGCCATAAAAAGCTATATCTAGCGTTTTCTGATGGAATAGTTTGAGTGTGATAAATCCTTTTCTTCATTTCAAGTTTTACATACATAAAGTCCTCCATAAGTTAATTTCAAATTAAAAAATACAAAGCCCGGGCGATGCCGGGCCTTTTCAGCTAGTTTCAATATAAAATATGACTGATTATGATTTTTAATACAGTGAGTCCCACACAAGAGTTGGCCAATGACGCGGGTTTCTGCGTCGCGGCTGGCACAGCTCCAACTCCCGATCGATCGGGTGAAATATCTACACAAATAATGCCGCGGTCGTTGTAATGATTCAGGTTCTCACATTTACAGTTAAAATTACAATGAAAATAACCACGTACCTAATGACAAGAGATGTTGGAAATGTTCTCCTCTTGCATACGCGCAACATTGTCACCTTTTTTAGGGAATTTTCTTTCACGCGCGTAAGTTCAGCTTCAGAGATAGAATTAATTTATCTTGTGATATTGTCTTTAAGTTCTTCTTATGTATGGGAAATTGACCTATACACTTTATTTTCCAAGTTTCCCCATAAATAATATTTACATACTGTTAGAAGAACTAAATGACAATATCACATAGGCCTATCAAAAGAGAAAGTAACTCTGTGTTGGAAGCTGAACTTATGCGCGTGAAAGAAAATTTCCTAAAAAGGTGCCAGTATTGTCTGGATGCAAGAGGAGAACATTTCCAACATCTCTTGTGATGAGGTACGTGGTTATTTTCATTGTAATTTTAACTGTAAATGTGAGAACCTGAATCATTACAACAACCGCGGCATTATTTGCGTAGATATTTCAACCGATCGCTCGGGAGTTGGAGCTGTGCCAGCCGCGACTCAGAAACCCGCGTCATTGGCCAACTCTTGCGTGGGACTCACTGTATATACAGTGCACGCCGCTTATTTTGGTCACTTCGAGATGCAGCTAATCTGATAATATTAACCAACTGAAAACAGTAGCTGAAATAATTAATTGAAGGTTTACAAAACATAATTAAAAGCTATTTATTTAAAAAAAAAAATATATATATGTAACTGAATCACTGAACCACTCATAATAAAGTAATAGACTGCAAGCAACTATTTTTTCAACCAGTAACAAAGTTTGTAATTGTTTTTATTTTCATTTAGGAGTCCATTAACCTATACTCCATACTCAATTACGAGCTACTAGTGTTTTTGGAAGTCTACACTGATCTATGGTAAACACCGCACAGCAAACAACTAACACCTCTCAGCTAAACTGAGGGATGAAACATGTTTTATTGCTTAAAAGAGAAAGTTAAGGACCCACCCCCTCGAACTGGCCATCATCCGAGCTGGGAACAGCACTGCTACTTGCAATAGAACACAATGCAGTTGTGTCAGAAACAAAACCCTTAAAAATGAAATTTCAGACGACGTACTGTACTTGGAAATAAAGCCATAAAAAAAGAAAATGTGATAACATAAACCGTATCTTTGACCACAATAAGTAGAATTTTTTTTAAATGTATCAGTATTAATCCGTAAAAATTCATAAAATGATGAGATTAGGCGACTGATAACATTAAGCGGCGTTCACTGTATATAAAAAAAAGTGTCACCCTGCTTCTGAAGTCACATCTCAATATAGCGAAAGTTTGTTCTCCACAACTGTATTATACAGGGCTTCTACAGTATTTACATACTTAGGATAAATATAGCTTTATACAACAGACTTCTTTCTATTCACTATGTAGTAAAGAAAAATGGATCAAATTGTTAGTCTAATGCATGATACTAGTATTACGTTATGTTGCTTTATATGTATGTAATGTTTGTAGAAACCCTGTGACAATGTTGCCCATTTTCAATAAACATGAGATTTACCGAACTGTTCTCTACAACGGATACAAGCACTCAAATGGTCGGTAAAAAATAAATGAATTCATGAAAAGGGCATTACTTAAATATGATTTTGGAAGTATGCATAAAACTATTTTCTAAAACTGTTTACAATAACAGCTTTCAAGGATTCATGCTCATTTAATCTGCATTAAAATCACACATACTTCAAATTAATTTTTCTTTTGAAGCACTCAAGGCCTATAGAGACATGAAAAGGAAATGGTGAAGGCTGTAAAAATAAGAACTTGTAAAATAATCCAGAGCCCAGATTGCAGCTGAAAATATGTTCTGTAATGAAAGTAGATGATACAATTAAGAATTTGGTATGTTCTTAAATTAAATGAAAACAAAAAGGAACGCAAACACAGGAACTGGGCCTACGTATAAAATCAGCTGTAGCAATCACATATCTTATACAAAACAATGAATGCATTAAATTAATAACAGGAAAATGGAGTCTCAAATTTATACAAATAATTCAAATTAAATACAACAGTGAATTGTACAGTTTGTGATCGATTTTCAAATTCATATAAATAATTAAAAGTCACTGCAGCAGTGAATTAACAATACCTACAATCAATAGAACTTCTAATCTAGGTTATTCAGGAGATCAAATATCTACCTAAACTGACGAAATGAATTTTACCAAAAACCTAGAACATTGTGGCTCGCAGGAATCAATTTGAATTTAACCTTCTATGCAATATGATAGATAAACCAGGACAAAATATAAATAGCAAAATAAATGCAAAATGCTGATTCAATTTAATGTTCTCCAGTTAAGAACCTGAGTTTTTCGTGCATTATAACTTGAAAATGAGAAAATTACTTTTAACAGAAAGTTAATACTTCCTTTATTTTAATTTGGTAAATAATTCAAGATGCTATTACAATATTCCTGAAACTATATAAAGCAGTACAGTGCAAGTCTGCAAGATTTGAGATGTGTCTTACTGCAAGGGCAATTTGAAGTTAAATATTTAAATGCTAGTTTTCTAGCATAAAATGTCCAGCATTTTAACTCTTTCCAATACTGAAAAAAGAATAACTGGAGGTGGAATGAAGCATGTATTTCCAACATTCGTCTCTTTTATTTGGCAGTTATAATTATGCAATGCTTCCTGTTAATGGTATTTTACTCCTAATATTTTTTAAATGATTTTCATTAATATACACAGCAAAACGCTAAGCAATGAGAAATGCCGAAAAGGCACCAATAATTAACCCAGCGTGCAAGTACAGTTAGCGTTTATGTACCCCAACTCTTCAATACTTGATTCTTTGTACACAGTACAATATTAACATACCAATTGTTACTTAAAATTACATTCAAATATCTCAAATGCTAACAATGTTTCCAGTCATCAAATATTTAAGTGGGGGCTCACGTTCGTGAACATTAATCTGCTAGCAGTCAATTATCCATACTGACAATAAATATAATTTATTCTACATCCATTTTCTCATCACTTTGTCGTTCCTGCTTTGGACTACTTTGGTCTCCTTGCCCTTCAGTTGTTTCCGTGGAGTTGGCATTCTCACTGGGTGGAGGTGCCTGTGCTTTTGGCTTGGGCTTGTTCAAAATTGGATTCACTGTACTTTCAAAATTCTGGAAAAGAAATTTAAGTAATGCAATAATGGGTCTAGAATTTGTCTGATGTTACATATTCCCAAGCACATAACATTTTTGCCTAAAAAAACCTATGAAGGATCTAATAAATATTTTGTTGCAGAATATTAAAGTACTTATAATAATTATATAGAGCAGTGGTTCCCAAACTATGGGTCGCGAAAAGGGCGAGAAAAAATAACCGTGTTTTCAATATAAGGAAAGTGTGTTTAATTTAATTTAATTTGTAAATAAAAAACAACAGTTTCACAGATCTCAATTTTTTTAAAATAAAATGTACTAGTTCGAAATGTTCTTTAATGAAATAACCTTCACCATTTCAACTGTGTTTTCTCAGCAGGGCATGTGAACACAATAAAAGTATTGAAAGGCATATGAAAAACATGTGCTGTGTTTTATATAGCCTATATTGGTTATCGTTGTGTAGTAGTGGGTCGCGAAAAAGATTTCTAGATGAAGGTGGGTCCCACGACAAAAAAGTTCGGGAACCACTGATATAGTGTGTTGAAATTAACTCTGAACTTTACTTTTGGTATAGTTTACCTAAACTACTTTCACCCCTCGTCGCTACCGATGAGGTCATCATCGGCTGACATCCTGACCAATGCTGACCTCATTTCAAAATTCGTTCAATGTCCACAGCAGAAGGGCGCCATAGAGTTAAAGTATTAACTGTTGAAAATGGAAGAGGCAACGCCGAAACTAATTCAAGTAAACTATATACCAAAAGTGAAGTTTCAACTCCCTATTATTATGTTATATAACTTCACTGTTTTAACTTCCAATTCAACTTAATATTAAGTATACATACTTAATTCAGTTTTCCACTCAACTTCACTTATATAAGTAATGACTTACACATAATGCATTTCACAGCTTCTTAGCTGCATCATCAGATGAGGTCAACTGCCGAGTTTGCTGGAGGACCGGTAGATGTCTCTGTTGGGCGTATCAGTGTAGTGATGAGGTCGTTTTCCTTTGGGATATCGAAATTAACCAAGTTATTCCTGTTCCTTTGAATGAAAATTTTTTCCCATACCGTTAGTTCTATTGGTTTTGTTACTGATTTTACTAATTTAATGTCCTCTTCAAATTCATGTCCTGTGGTCCAAAAATGATGTGCAACAGCCGACTTTTCTGTTTGTTTGTACTTTATATTTCTTAAGTGTTCCTTATGCCTTATATTTAAATTTCTCTTGGTTTTTCCAATATACAGTTTGTTGCAGTCTTTGCATTTTAATTCATAAATGCCCGAGTTTTTCTTTGGGGGAATCTTATCCATTTGTCCTGATTTTAGTAGTGTTTTTATGTTGGATCTGTTGATGGGGGCCAGTCTTATATCCACTTCTTTGAAAATCTTCTCAAATTTGTAGTGTAGTCTAGGGTGAAAAGTGAACTTTTTGAAAGTGTGATCTTTAATGTTGCTTAAAGTGCAATTTTCTCGTATTAGCTTTTGTTTTTCAAACTTTTTGATTCTCTTGTTAACTAAATCTGTGTCGAAGCCGTTTTTGAGTGCGGTGTCCAAGATATGCTGGTATTCATTGTTGTATTCAGATCTGTTCATAGGTATGTTTACTAATCTAAAAGCAAGGCTATTAAAGATCGCATGTTTGTGTGAACTTGGGTTGTGTCCATCTTGTTTAATGTAGTTGTCTACATGTGTTGCTTTCCTGAAAATGCCAAACTCAATCCTGTTGTGGTTTCTAATGATTTTGATGTCTAAAAAAGGTAAGAAGTTTTCTGATTCAACCTCTGCAGTGAATTTTATTGAGTTATCCTGTAGGTTCAACAACTTTAATGCATCTCCTGCCAGTTTCCTGTTTACAATGGCGAAAATATCATCGACATACCTATGCCAAGTTTTGAAAATCTGAGGGAATGCTTTGGTGATCTGGATTTCTAACGAACTCATATATAAGTCCGCCAGAAACGGAGACAACGGGTTTCCCATTGCTAACCCATCTTTTTGCTCGTAAAATGTGCCTCTGAATGAAAAGAAATTTTGTCCAATACAGATCTTAGTGAGTTCCAAAAGTTCTTGTATTTCTTCTTTTTCTAAGCCTGTGGATCTCAGCCAAGTTTCTAATGTCATCATTAGTTTATTGATGGGTACACTTGGAAATAAAGACACCACATCAAAGGAGACTAGGAGAAGATTATCATTTAACACAATGTTTTTTATTTTGTCAACTAAATCCTTTGTGTTCTTTATGCATAGGCTCTCAAACTTGGGTAACGTCTGAAATCCCAAAGGAAAACGACCTCATCACTACACTGATACGCCCAACAGAGACATCTACCGGTCCTCCAGCAAACTCGGCAGTTGACCTCATCTGATGATGCAGCTAAGAAGCTGTGAAATGCATTATGTGTAAGTCATTACTTATATAAGTGAAGTTGAGTGGAAAACTGAATTAAGTATGTATATTTGATTACTTCACTGTGAATCCCGGTTACAATTTTTATTTATTAATATTAAGTATTTGTTTACAGAAAGAAAGCAAAATTACAAACTTATAAATTAAAACATAAATCAATCTTACCTGTTTCTCTTGTCTAATCTGTGCTACAGTAATAGGTGGATTTTGAGTGCGAGGTGTTCCAGCCAGTGCAGCTCGTTTTTCTTCCAGCCACTTGTGTGTCTGCTCTGCAGTTTGCTGGACTTTCTGTATGTCTCCTTCACTTAAATGATTGTAACGCTCATCCCCAGTTCTGTACTGATCCACAGCCTTTCTGGTTAGCTGCAATGCTGCAGCAAGTTCTTCTAATGCTGCTGGACGAAGCTCAAATTCTAATCGCCTTGTTTTTATTGGTTCACCTAAGGTCTACATAAAACAAGAAATAGAATAGATTATCTGTCTGTCTGGAACCCTATAGCCCCTAAGTTGGGGTGAAAGGGCCTCCAAGTGGAGGTGTCTGTTACCTATATGAATTTTTTGTTAAGCTTATTATCCGACAGCGGGCAGAGAGACAGGTGGTAAGCCAATCGCCTCTCAACCCCCCTCTGGAAACTAATGCATTACTTCGACGTGAAAGGGCCGAGAAATGTTGTCCAGAGGCTCTAATTTAGGCTTGGAGTTCTTTAACGTGCTGTAAGTAAAAATCTGTAGAGAATAGGGTGAATATCACCATAAGTAACGGTTTGTAGGATTTTAAATCCCAGTTTGAGGGTTAACTTGTACCAGGGAGGAATGTTCAACACATAGGTAATATATGTCCAACTATTAAGTAATGCAATATTTTTAACATCTCACTCCCACACTTTATACATACCTTTAATGAGTTTAGCTTGTCCACATATATCTGACGATTACAATCTTCTCCTTCTTCATAAAGCCAATTTTCCATACTGTCTAGCTGACGACAGAGGGAACTGCGTTCAGCCTCATTTACAAATGTTGCTAATTCATCTTCGCTACCAAGTTTACCCCTAAGTTCATAAACATACTCTTCCAAAGCATTTCGAGCATCCACACGTTCCTTTTCTTGTCTATCACTTGCAATCATTTTACACTGAAAAAACAAACAAAAAAAGACAACTATATTACCCTTAACTCATTAAAAGCAGCTCTCTCACTTAACATGGGGAGAGATGGATTTTAATCCAACCCCAAGGATTGAATTTGAGAGATAATCTAGCAAATTACAGGAGCTGAGACTACTCCTGTATAATTTTGTAAATATGAATTCATGTAATGTGTGGAAGTATTTAGGTGTGAATTTTATTTCCTGCGGAGAGTAAATAATTGTGTGCGCTGTAATAAAACCAATTGTTACCTATGCAAGTGAAACCTGGGTTCTTAAAGAAGCAGGAAAACAAAAATGATTGATTTTTTAAAGCAAAATGTTATGAAAAATATTAGGAGCAATGAAAGATAATGATAGTACTTGGTGAAACCAAACTAATACAGATAGATATAAATAAAAAAATTCAGAACCAAAACAAATTTTACTAACCCTTTCAGAGCTGAATTAACGTATTGGTAGGGGAATTCATGATTCGCAATTGCAGTAACATGATTTTATTAACGAATTTTAATGTTTTTCTATTAAAATGCTAATTTTAACTCCTTAAAATATGCTAATTTTAACTTTTTTCCTGTCAAAACCGATTTTTACATTTTGGCACATTCCTGAGTATACAGTCAACTCCCGATTACCCATGGGCGGCTTATCCATGCATGAAAATTTGAACTTCCCTCACTTATTCCAAATTTTATGTACTTCATTTCGAATTTCCCACACTTCATTTTGACGCACTTTAATTTTTCCCACACTTAATTGAACTTCTTCCAATGACTTGATCAGGAAATTCATCCTGATCATGTCCTCTTCATATGACCTGATCAGGAAATTCATCTCACAAAAACCAGATGGCACTAGTGCAGCAACAAGAATAAGAAAGTTTTCCCGAAATGATTGGAAAAAGATATTTTAAGTGAAGTGTTACAAATCCCTAATTATCAATAATAACTTCACTTTCAAAAACTTCTTATATTTAATTGTAAAGAATAATAATATAGTATTAACATGAATCTAAGCATTCTTATTTTTAGTAGGAACAAACGAACAATGTCGTAACATTTAACAGCAGCAATCAATGCATAATAGTGTACCTATTTTTTTATTTACCCACCAACAGTGTTTTTCTAAAATTAGCTGTTCTAGGCCCAAAATTGAAGAGAAAAGAAAAGGAAAACAAAACAAATGGTTCTCTGTAGTTGCTTTGTCCTCTCACTGTAAGAAGTGTTATGGTAATTATGATATTGACTTGACTGGTTTTACCTCCTGCTCCATGTAGTTGTTTAGTTCTGCCTGCGAGTAACCATGTGTGTAAGACTCAACTGAAAGATCTACAATCTTTAATAGTTGCTTTTTTTTCTTTCCATCTTTCTTCTCTCCAGAATTTTGACTTTCGCTGTCCTCCTAAAAGCATAACAAGGGTATAAATACACAAGAATAACTATAAAAGTAATTGTCACAATAATGTGAAAACAGAAGCAATCAATATCATAAAAGAATACTGCACTTTTATTCTTATGATATTTCCTGACTTACATTATGCTATTTTCAGGGTATCTTTAAAGGGAACTTCTCTCAGTAATAATGTAGTTACAAAGTGTGCTGTCTGACTCAAAGTTTACAGCTTCAAACCTGGCTGTTGAGATGTTTTCAAGTATAATAACCCACAGGGGAAGTAAAATCAATGGGCCTTAAGAATAAATTGGAACTTATCCTTTTACTTCAACATTTAGAAGGAAAACCTTCTGACGTTATAAATAAAAATTAGCGTATCCTTTTGTTTCAGGTGATTCAACAGGAAACAGAAGCATCTATGTCTAGGCTTCTGCATCTGTATTAGAAAATGTGTGATAAAAGAGAGGAAATGCTTCCAATAAGAAGGGTATGCTTTTTAAAATTAAAAGGTTGGTTAGTAGCAGACTCATCACCTTGTAATTCGCAGAAATGGATCAATTTATGTGAGAAAGAACAGAAAATTGCTATGAACGATGACGATAAGACATTATACCGATCTAGTAAGCAATTTACTTTAAAATTACTCGCTGCTCATTTTCTCGAAAAAACTCACAAAACAAGAGGAAGAGGAAAAGCTTTATCTTCAGAACAGAAGATATCTTCAGGAAATATGTCCAATCTGGGATTCCAACCAGGCATAAGAGTACTCTCAGTAAGCTAAATCCAGCTCTGTGTGAAAAAAATAGTGGATAAAGCTAACACTTGGATTGACATTGATAAATCACATATTTTGATTACATGACTAATAGGCTAAATTTAAGTATGATACATTGTGATTAATCATTGTATCTTAATGGGAGAAATTTGCACCTTTGTGCACAGAATGCAATTCACTGGAAGAAAAATGAATGTTAATGCATGGATCATTCCATCCAAAATAACACTATTTGAATTATTAATTAATCCATCATAGACAGGATCCCCTATAACTCCATCTCCCACATATTCGAAATAATTTATTTCCTGCTACAATTTCTGTTTTAACATCGTCTTTAGTCTAGTTTTCATGCTGTTGATTTTTTATGTAATTGATTTGAACCAAAATTAGCACCATATAATTTGGATAGTGCTCTGATTAGCATCTATTTTCTTCTATTCTCTGTTTTATGAGGCTTTCAGAATGTATGGATATTGTTTGATGGTTGACACCAAAAACACCTGGTATTTTGATCCGGTAAAAAACTCACACTGTCATTCAGAATCTGATGATTTCATCCCGTTTCACACAGCAATTTGAATACAGTGGAACCTCGTTAACACATTTTTCTAGGGACCGAAATAAACAGACGTCTTAAATGGGAAAACGTACTACTGAAAATTTAAAAAATCATAGGGAATGTAGACATGTTTTCGAAGTTGCTCAGAACGACCCAAAAGTGCATCCTAATGGCTCACAAATACCCACAGTGACACACAGGAGCTTCTATCAAGCCATTAGTTATGAGAGATTTATATTATGTAAACGAATACATAGGCCTCACAATTTGATTTGAACAATTTTTAAAAAACTTGCAAAAATTGAAGGAATGTATGGGAGCCATATTCATGAAAAAGCATCCATTTTATTCCAAAACATCACACATGAAACAAGTTGCACTCCACAATCTATTAACAAACATAAAATATTGCAATTGTGCAAAATTTCACATGTGCCAAAAATGTTCCGTAAACAGTAATGTTCACAGCCACAAATTGCTAATGAAATTTGATCCAATACAGATGTGAGAAGCACGATCTGCTTTTTTGGCCTACATTTCTTCAAACATTCAAATATTTTCTTCTCCTCAACACATGAACCGTAAGAAATTAAAAATATATTTCACTACCTGGAGATCACAACAAAATTATCACGATACAAAAGGGCGGCCAAACAGCTGATGCTGCAAAATCCGCGCCAAGTCAAAATGTCCAATGAGAAGCAAACTACAATGGTTCAAAATGGTTGACGATTGGTCCCATAGACCAAAGGTTGAGACTTGACACCAGAGAGTACAAGAATTCTGACATAGAGATTACACAATCAGATGCGTGAATAAGGCTTGTGTTTGGAGTGCCAAATACGAACGTACTAAGCATTAAACCAAAACGTGTTAAGGAACATTTAAACATGTAATTAAGGTTGGGACCGGGACTTCCAAAAACCGATGTACTATGCGGGAAAACGTAGCAATGAGGAACGTGCTAACGAGGTTCCACTGTATGTCTATTACAATTTTCTAACTTAAAATATGAATGCATATTTGAAACTTACAAACCTATACTGCAAACACATTTGATTTCCATAATGAGAAACGGGGCATTTGCACTCAGATTACAAACATGCCCACAGAGGCCTATGAAGCAACAATGTGATAAGCCTAATACAGTAAAACCTGCTTTTTACACTCTTCAAGGAACTGATGCAAAAAAGTGCAAATGGCAGGCAAGTGTAAACTGCAGGAAGTGTAAAAACTGTAATGCTTTATACTGCAAAATTGAATACATGAAAATAAATATAGGTACCTACGTACACTTATATTACATAACATTGAGGTTTCAGAACATCATATATAGACCCAACATAAGGAAACAGATAGTAATATTGGTGGATTCAATGTCAGCACTACAAGCAATAACTAGGAACCAACAAAACACTCCCATCATTCAGGATATCAGAACCATGTATAAAATTATTGTGGAAGTACAAGGTAAATACAATATGTTTCAATGGGTACCCTCACATGTGGGGCTGATGGGCAACAAACAAGCAGACCGTTTAGCAAAGAAAGGCTCCAGAATCAAACAGAGAACAGCAAAAGAGATAACAATACAAAGGAGGGAATATGAGCTTAAACACAAAATACATCAAAACAGAAGACCAAAGAATACAAAAGACCTCCAAGGCAGGAACACATAGCTAAACATGCAGAAGAAATCAAACACCTCCCCAGAAAAACAGCAGTAGCGCTCTTCAGGCTGGAAACAGGCCACGACTGTCTAGATGACCACCTAGAACCAACGGATGCTCCTTGTGTGGTGAAAGTGTCCTCCTAAGCAAGAAACGCCTGCTGCACTGCAGGCGATTAGACCCCGAGAAAAAGAAGAAACAAGATACAGCGGGACTCTATTGGGAAGCAAGAGGACTAATGGTGTAAACCAAGCTCCAACCATTTGAAAACAACAACATTGAGGTTTCAAGGTTAATAGGTTAATGAAAGAAACAAGTATGTGTACCATTAAAAAAAGAAACAAGTATGTGTACCATTAAAAAATTAATGTGCAACCTTCAAGTTAATTAGATCTAGGGATTTTATCAAATTTTTCTTATAATATTCTCCTTGTAGCATCACACATATTTAATGAATAAGTAACTGCTCTGATTATTCAATGGATGTAGATGGTATTCAAAGTTGAGACAGAATTCGCCAACTGAACAAATGTTCACATGTGAATCAATACAACATAGATGTAAATGACAGGAAATACAATTGGTTAAAAGTTGTTAATGGCAGGACTGCTATGTATTGTCGGTACAGGATAAAATATGGGAACAGCGGAAAATGATGCAAATGGCAGGAATGTAAAAAGGGGGCTTTACTGAAACACAGCAGTCTCACAGCTAGCTCTCCAGAAACATATCCTATGATTAGAATTAATAATAATGAGATGGCATCCCTAAACATCATCAACTAGATTCCATCTGAATCTAGTTGATGATGTTTAGGGATGCCTAAACGAAACTGCAGTCCAGGTTAGTGGCATTTTAGTGAAGTCAGTGTACTATCCATCTCATTATTAATTCTAATTAATAAATACTTCACTGTGTAAACTTCCTGATTATTAGGATATCCTATGATATTAGGAGTAAGAGGTTGAAGCATAAGGTAGAGTTTATTCATATGAAAAAAGGGGAATCCTTACACTCCTACCATTTTCTCCTATGCTTATGCTTCAACCTTCTGGTCATAAGGCCCAATTCTTCAATTTTACAGTATACTAAAAACAGTGAATCGTTGATAGATTTTTGTTATTTCGTGTTTCAGAACTATTTTACACTAGTATGTGCCCGCGGCTTCGCTCGCGATAATTATTTTAAAAATTAAGAGTAAAAGCGACCTCAGATTTGAGTTCCTTGGCCCAGAAAACCCCTGTATAGTGAATTTTGTCCAAATTGAACGTTTGACCATATTTAGGTCAATATTGATTATCCCTCTTATAATAATAATAATAATAATAATAATAATAATAATAATAATAATAATAATAATAATAATAATAATAATAATAATAATAATAATAATAATAATAATAATAATAATAATAATAATAATAATAATAATAATAATAATAATAATAATAATCCTCCTCCTCTTCGGTGTAGGTTGAAAATTTCATATGTCTGCGTGCCTTGACATTATAAACAAATGAATCGACCAGCGTGAGCTACAACATTCAAGCGATCGCGATGGTTTTATGTCCAAGGTATGACAAAAATAGCCAAAGCCTACTTGTAATTGATTTGACATTGAAATAAATTACTGAAAACTGATCCTTCGAAAACGCAAAAAATACACGTTTTCTGCCCGTTTTTCACTCATAACTCACAAACGAAAGCAAAAATTAAAATTCCGGCTTCGAGGTGCATTTTCCGACCCTTGAGTCCACCTATGTTTAAAATTTCAGTTTTCTGCGTTCAGTAGATTTCGCTGGGCATCGCGGACAGACAGACACTTCCTTTTATTAATATAGATAAAATGTGAGGATATGTTCAGTCTATCAGTAACATTAACACTTGGAAGCTGAAGGCATTTAATCATCAAGTTTATACTGTGCTGGAGGGTTTAAAGAGATCTGGTACTTCTTGCAATAGATGTCATACTTCTAGTGAGATGTTTTTCTCTTTTCAGGAACAAACTTTACATGTACAGTAAAATGTCGATAATCCAAAAGACCTTTCATGTGGTCATATATTTTTACGTCTTCTGGATTCTTATACAAAGGATGATCCTCTAAATTTGCTTTGAATATCTGTCGGTTTAATATACTGTCACAGGAACATTTGAAATTGTGTGCACGAAGTGAATCGTCATAACACTATACACCAACAAAAGAATACCACTTGGTAGATGTTATAAAAAAATATGCAGTTCTCCATCAGGATATGTATGAGATCTGTCATTCTCTTACTAGTTCAGAGATATTTTACTGTTTTTATTCTCCAAATGATATTAAGAACAATGGTGCCAACTTTGAAATATATTGGGTGGGCTCAAAGCCATGAAAAATTTTACATTCCTGCCCTCTACTTTATTCATGAAGTGGAACTTATAAAATATTCAAATGACTATGGATAAATGTAGAGTGGTATAAGAAATGAGTTCAGTGATCCTAATACCCCAACCACTTACATCACAAAAGTATTGTATTATAATGGTGAGTGTTCTGCTCAAAGGCAGATCCAGAACCGAAACGAAGTCACAACTCGTGCAAGGCTCTTTCAGGCAAGGGTGATACCACATTGAGAATTGGCATTGTGGGATGAGAATGAAGGGAAAGCACAACACTTAGTCCTGAACCCAGGATTACTTTTCACCACATTGGGCCGGGAATTGGACACAGGTTGCCAGAGTGGAAGGCCGCCATGCCAACTTTCCCTTTCTAAATTAAAGAAGATTCTAAGCTTATAGAATGATTATATGAACTTTTTGGAGTCTTAGATAACTACTAAAATAAAATAAAACATGGACTACTACATAGTACTGCGTGTTGTAAATGTATTTCTCTTTACTGCACCCCTCTGTAATTGACAGTGTATTTGACCTATAAATTTAAATAATTCAGGAACAATTTCAAACAATTGCTATCGTGAGCTAATTGAAACAAAGGGAGATCATTTTATGTATGTTAACAATAGTCTGATTTTGGTTTTGCACCGTTCAACAACAAAATATGATTTTCAGTAATAAAAAGACAGATCTGTGTACCTCATTGCCAACGTGATTTTCTTGTGCATTTTCATTTTGTCCTTCCTGATTTGGAGATCCATTAGCCTCGATTTTCTGGGATTCTGTTTCCATGGATTCCTGACCATCAAGCTTTTGTTCGGCCGAGTCCTGCTCTGAAGCCTCTTGTTTAAGTACCAAGGTTGCACCGTTGATTGTTAATATTCCATGTATATTTACTCTTACTCTCACCTTAACTTTCTGACATTCACCTTCTGCTGTTGGTTTTACATCCTTTACAACAAACTGACCTGGAACAAAAAAAAATAGATAAACACATACATGAGAATACATAGACATTTCTGTTGTAAGGACTATTTATTAATAGCTAGAGATAGGAATTTTTCGGTGTTTTCAAACTGAAGAAAGCGGTACTTTGAAATGTGAAATTCGGTGGGTTCAATTGAACTTTTCGGTACTTTCGATACTATAGCAGATTCACGGGAAAGCATACTTTTTATGTGCTCAATGGAATAAAATTAATCTTTCTGAAATTGGAAAGCCCTATCCTTTGTGTTTAGTTTGTTATTTAGCATCTTGAGGCCTTATTAATTTACTATTCGACAATTTTCATAGCAACAATCACGACAATCACGTGAGGTCTTATAAAACAAAACCAAAACGATGCCAACTCTAAAGAGAACTAAATATGTCATACCAATACTAATCCTAATAATCAACAGAGCTTGTAAAAATACAATACAAAGTTATTTTTCATACTGAAGGTCGATCGTGACGTCTTGCGGTAAAAGTCCAAAGAGGTTGTAAAAACACAATATGATGGTACCATATCTATCCGAATATAAGCCGCCCCTGAATTTAAGCCACACCTGCCTTTTTAGCAATAAAGTAAAGGGAAAATAATTAAATTAACCCCAAAGTGAAAAAATAAATTGCCTCATATTCATAATATTAAAGTAACACCTTTCTTAACCGAAATAGGCCTGAAATAAGAAAAAGAAAGTATCAGCTGACTTAAGTTATGATATTCTAATTATTGACGAAAAATAAAACAGAAATGAGTACTTTCCACTTCATATGACTTTCAGTGTTGAATTTCGCACGATTTTTCTATTCTTCATAACTGCACTTTAAGTTACCATCAGTTCAAAATTGCCTTTATTCATATTCCCATACGTTACGGCATTTTTTTACTTCTGAAGAACTCATAATACATGCATATTCCTCTAATACCGCTATCAAAAATGCCCAAAATACGCAAAACATCACTTGATATGCATTTTTACGATGCTTCGATTAAAATCGATACGTTTTCGATGTTAAATCGATTAATATATCGATTGTCCTGGAGATTAGAGATAATCGATAGATGGTGGTGCTTGGAGGAGGGGAACCAGCTACGATGGATCAACCGGCTATATTGTGCTCAATTTTACAATTACTGCCTAAAAACACGTGTACGCGATTTTAAGCCGCAGGCTCATTTTGCTGGGCTTAATCTAGGAAAAAAGTGCGGCTTATATTAAGATAAATTCGGTACTTTAGGGTTCAGCAAGTTTTCAATAATTTTCGTTTTCGGCCTCTTTATCGTAAAAAAAGTAAAAATTCGTGCCAAAATCGCATTTTAAAGTAAAAATTTGCGCCAAAATCACATTTTAAAGTAAAAATTTGCGCCAAAATCGCATTTTCATGCAAAATTTGCAAAAGGGTCACCACACATGCAATTCCTCCAACATAGTGTATCAACTACAATGCAATCTATGCCCGGCTCAATACATAGGATTAACCACTGAAACTTTAAGAAAAAGAATGAATGGCCATAGGCATGACTGCAAAAGCAAAAATCCAGATAAACCTGTATCCAAACACACCATGGACCATGGGATATCATTTGAGGACTGTTTCACCATCAAAGTAATCAAAAGCCTCCCTGATAGCTGCAACCCCTCCCAACTCAGAAGGTGGGAACTGGCTCACCAGTGGATAACCAAATCCAGAAACCCCCCCAACCTCAACATCAGATAACACCTTTTCCCTCCTGGCCAGAGAACATAGGATGCCATTCTTCATCAGTTGGCTAGGTTGGCAACCCTACACTTCCTCTTCAAGCTCCATTCTCTAAGTCAGTGTTTTTCAACCTGTGGGTCGCGACCCCCTGGGGGGTCGAGAAAACTTCAGTTTTTTTATACAACATATAATTTGTGAGACTTAAATAAAAAGTCGATAAGAGTTAAAATTATTATATTTAACAAAATTTCCATATAATCAATCATACAAGTCAGAAAAATGCTAGTTTAAAACATGTTATTACAAAAAAAAATATATTAAAAATGTGTTTAAATAGAAAATGATTACATCTGTGCTTGATTATCTTAAATAGCAGTATGTATTGTTAACGCAAAATGATACTCTTTATGTTATTTACACAAACTCATTAACAAGAAATAAAACCTTCGAGTAATCGTTCATTTTAATGTGAAGGTTGCGCTTGAGTTTGTTCAATTAATTTCTCCCATCGTGGATCTGTTTTTGCCACATTAAGTATTAAATCGTTTTCCAAATTTAAGCGATTTCTTAGTTTACATTTTATTCGCGCCATTGAGGAAAATGCCAACTCGCACAAGTACGAGGTAGAAAATGGAATCAAACACTTCAAAGCCTCGGTTGTTAATTCCGGGTATTCTGTTCTTCTTTTTAACCAAAACGTATCCAAATTTTCAGACTTGAATTCCAAGTGTAACATCCCATCGGCAGATAGTTCCAGCAGATTCTCTTTGAGCTTAGTTACTAAATTTGCCTCGTTTATAGCTGCATTTAAAAACGGATTTAAGATTCATCTTTGCCCAGTGTTATCCGATATCTCTTGCAGTGAGAAGTAATGACACAATTCTTTCTTCAAATTATGTAACACCATTTTCATACCAGATATATATGAGTTGATGTTGATCTCGCTTCCGACTTCTTCAATGAAAGACTGTGTGGACGAAAATGAATCAAAGTTGTTTTGATTTATAGATGATGACCACAATTCAATTTCTTTTATAAAGCCATGGAGTTTGTCTTTTGCTGTAATGACATTTTCATCACGCCCTTGAAGACTTTTATTCAAGTTATTTAAATGTTCAAATAAGTCAGAAAGAAAAGCCAATTTTAAAAGGAATTCCGGGTCAGAAATGAATTCAGAGTAATGTGACTTGGCTTGCTGTAAATATACCAATAGTTCAGCGCGAAGTTCCATAACTCTGGTCAGTACTTTGCCTTTTGATAACCACCTAACCTCTGTATGGTAAAGCAAATTGCGGTGTAGTGTCCCCATATCTTCACAAATGATTCGAAACAATCGAGTCTGCAACGCTTTTCCTTTAATAGAATTTACAATGTTAATAATAATATTAAGAACTTGACTGTATTCTTGCGGTAAGGATTTGGCTGCAAGAGCTTGGCGATGGAGAAAGCAATGCATCCAACAAGCGTTTGGCATCTGTTCTTTCAGTCTAGCAATAAATCCACTCTTCTCACCAGTCATGGCTTTTGCTCCGTCACTACAAATAGCAATGCATTTTTGTGCCCAATCGATATTCATATCTTGCGTAGCTTCAAGGAACATGTCATGTCTGTAGTATTTTTGGGAAGTGCCTTGCAAAATAGTATTTCTTCCATTATTATTTCATTGGATTCAAAACGCACAAAAGCTACAAATTGCGCACAACCCGCAATATCCGTTGATTCATCAAATTGCAAGGATACAAAAGAACTTTTCTTAATTTTTTCTATGACTTGATCACGAACATCAGACGCCATATTGCTTATCCTGCGTTGAATGGTATTGTCAGAGAGAGGTATACTTTTGAGCTTTTCGACCTCTTGCTTGCCAAACATAATCTCTGCTATATCTAAAGCCGCTGGTAAAATCAAATTTTCGGCAATACTGTGAGATTTCCCTGCTTTAGCCACACGAAAAGCTACTCGATAACTAGCGAGCAACGCTTTCTCATTTAGGTTGGACATTTGTCCTATAGCAGTTTTTTGATGTTCAAGAGCTTTTAATTTTCGCTCAAAAAATTCCACGGGTTTATTTTTTTCATTAGGATGTTTTGTGTTTAGGTGGCGTACCAACTTCGATGGCTTCATGCTTTCTCTTGACAAAATTTCAAAGCAAATTACGCACTGCGGTTTACTGTCAATCACAGTAAACCCAAATTTTAAATAATTGTCGTCATAAAGACGTTTTTTCTTTATTCCACTACTCCCGCTAGACGTTGATGGTTCTGATGATCTTTTCAGGAATTTATCCATTTTCAATTATAACAACTCAAATAAATACGTACCGTAAAACACGTGGTTCGCGCTCTTCAAACAACTAAACAGCAGACATGACCACGCGTGACTTACGCTCACAAATCAGTCTATAATTACTCCAACTCCAAGGCACCTTACAGTCCACATAACACCGAATTTACACTTCTGAATCGTTTTCACTTATCGGGATTGCTTCTGATTCGACTTCCTTCGTTGTCTTGCATCAAACTGCCATGGCCGCGGTTGGCCGCTGTATTTATAGGCCAGCGCATTCTAGCGAGAATTATCTCGAAGCGTAAAGAAACGTCTCGAAACTTGTGGATATTTCGTGGACTACCAGCGCCATCTGTTGCTAACATCCGGAACCTGCACTAGTTCCTAGTGTTACCAACAGATGGCGCAAATAACGCAAACGCCTAAAATTGTTGTAAGTATTACATATTTTTAACATACATGGAAAAAGGGGTTGGGGGGTCGCGAAATATTTTTTGATACTAGGGGGGTCGTGTCATGAAAAAGGTTGAAAAACACTGCTCTAAGTGATTGACAAAGGGCAAAGTTTGTCCGAAAATTTTCGTTTTTAATGTTCTTTTTTATGTGTAACTATGATACCAGAGCCAGCACCAATTGAAGACCAGCTTCTCCTGCCAATTGGTAAGTTCTCTGGCACCTTCCTCTCCTTTTTATACCCTTTTCATGCTTAATGGCCTAGAGCCACCTAACCTAAACCAATTAAATATTCAATAATGTTTTAGTACTTACCAATATATGGATCAGGATATGGAATGTTTCCAGCATAGAATGCTTTCATGGTAAATGGATCCTTCCGGAAATACGTGAGCATCTTTGTGAATGGAATGGGATGATTCTGAGTGAACACTTCCATCTCACTGTGGATACAGAAAACAGATTCTGATTACAGTAGACTCTATTACCAACTATGAAGCTTTAAATTAAGCAACTGAAGCGAAGATTCTTCTTTACTATGTTACAGTGCAAACCAAACCTCACGACATTTCGCAACACCAATATGGTTCAAGCAAATCGTTGCAAGCTTCACTTTTCTTTGGCAGTACATTTGAAACATTTTATAATATTTTTATTGATATCTATAATTTTATCGAACATATAAATGTACGTAATAAACACATTTTGTTAATTAGCATAAATAATGTTCTTGTCTTCTGATTATTTAATAGCAGTTGTGTACCACTAATTAGGCCTAAAACTGGGGGGTCTGATATTTGTGTTGCATGAGATTTTTTACATGTCTGGTGCCCATTTTTAAAGTCATTGATTAATTCTATCGATGCCATAAGACTTTCATCTGGGTGTTCGTAAAGTCCAGCTGACAATCCACCAGGAAAGCATCAGGCTGTTTGTAAACTCACCGCTGTTTGTCCGCTAAAAGTCATCGATTGCAATCAGACTCATCGAATGTTATGTACGATGCTTCTTAGATGACCAGCATGGCAGAGCAGAGAAGCATACGACAGTTCCACTAGCATAAATAAAATGAGTTATTTTAGTGTGAAAGCTAACTGCTCTTCATCATAGTGTGAGTCCTCCGAAAATGAAAGTGATTAGTTGATTCTGTTTCAATATAAGAAAAGAAAGAAAGAAAGAAAGAAAGAAAGAATACTCTACATAAAAATCAACTAATTAATGTCTTTTTCTAATATCTCGAAACTGACAGCACAGGTTATCCATAATTATATTCAAGACATAACTTTTCTTTTCTTGACTATATATTATTATTGTACTAGTACAGAGATTGAGGAAAAAGGGAATTGCCAATAACACTAGATAATAATATACTATTGAATATCAATTTGAAGGACTGACTTTGATGGACTTCAAGTGGCAAAAATTCTCCAGCTTCTCAGAAATACCCAGTACTGAGTAGTCATGTGATAAGGTAAATGCTCACAGTGTCTGAAAAAAGGAGTCCCTCTTTGCTACCTCATTGGGATACAAGCTACAAGCAACGTTGGGTTATAGAGAAAGGATAAACAAAACAAAACAAAACAAAACAAAACAAAACAAACAAACAAAACAAAACAAAAAAATAGCTGGAATAAAAACCTTGGATAAGATCTTCATGAATTTTGAAATTATCATGCTTCTAGATATATTGTGAGTGAAATACCCATATATAGGGAGACAAGTTAAAGAACAATATGCGCAGAAGCACAAGGAACAGGAACTAGAGCTAAAGGCATGGTTGATGCAAAGCCTGAATAACGCGCTTGTTATTTAACGCAACATAACAATAATTTGTTAAGTTAAACAGTTTGTTTCAATACTTATGTTTAATGGTTCATAAAGATAATTCCAAGTAAATGCTTACCCATCCTCTCCCATTGAAGCATCCCATACCAATTTGATTGGATAGTTCTGAATATCTGTGACACTGAAATCCCTCACTCTGATTGCAGGAGAGAGCATAGCACACTGTAGAGCACAGCCTCTGGAAACAGCTTCATCCTGGTTTAATGTTGTACTAGCCTGCTTTCCAAATACAGCCTCAATAAGTTGTTTAATAGCAGGGATACGACTTGAGCCACCTACAATCTCGACTGCATAGATGTCCTCAAGACGCAATTCTGCAAATTAAAATTACAGTATTACATTTGTTTGATCATTGTAATGCTATTCAAATGCTGGAAATCATGACAAATTACTTAATCACAGGAATCTGCACTTTTTCCCCTCCAAAAGCTCAAACCAAACTGCAACATATCTCTTGAAATGTTTTGGGAAAGGTTTCTAATTAATATATGTAAATAAACCAGTATCAAATAATTTTTTCTGTAAAAAACAAGATTGGACAATAATCCTTTGGAAAAAAAAAAATTATGAATAAATACCTTGAAATATCTCTCTCGTTTCTGTCGCCACTTTTAAACAATCTTCAGCCAGCAACAGACTTAAACAATATTTGTAATACAGTCAAATCTCCGTACAGCGGTATTTGTGGGACCTAGCAGATTATATTGTCCGCCGGCGTGGTCTTGTGGTTAGCGTCGCTGACTACAGATCCGTCGGCCCGGGTTCGATTCCCGGTACCTCCTCGGATTTTTCTGAGGTAGGGAGGTCTGGTAGGGGTGCACTCAGCCTCGTGATTCCAAATTGAGGAGCTACTTGATAGAGAAGAAGCGGCTCCGGTCAAGAACACCACCATTAACGGCCGTGGGTGTCGGCATGCTGACCACATGCCCCCCAATCCTGCCATCTGCCTACGGGAGATGACGCAGCGGTCGGGTGGTAGGCCAAGTCCTTTCAGGGATGTAGCGCCACGGAGTTTAGTTTAGTTTAGCAGATTATATTGTCACATTGGGGTTATTGTTATATTGAGAGGCTGTTATTAACCCCACATCAGGAAGACTAAAAGCATAATACTTTATAATCCAGAGGATAATTCAAGGAACAGATGTATAAAGAAGCGAAAAATAATTGTTCACAAATCCAAATCTTAAAGACCGCTTAGGCCTATGCCAGAAATTCCAGACTCATAGAGCATGGGAGAGCAAAGAAAAGCTCATTCGCCCTATAGCTAAGGTAAAACTAAAAACCATGTGCACGGAATGGTGTTTTAACCACACATGATGTGCATATTGAAGTAGCAAACGAATGTTTCCGCACATGTAAAGGATGATTTTACCCTCAGTGACCATATTTTCTGCCACTTATCCAACCTTTCTCTTCTGGAATTTCTAACAAATGTAGGTCTTACAGTTATGAGAGAAAAGAAATCTTGATGACTGGATAGACACTAATTTGATACCAGCTCCCATTCAACGAGCTAAAATACAGTAGAACCCCGATAATTCGAGCTAATTGGGGCTGAGGCTACCTCGAATTACAAAAAACTCGGATTATACGGAAATTTCACTAAATCAATGGGTAAATCGCAAATAAATGTTTAATGAGCACAATAACGGTTTAAATAATAAATAAATAAACAATATAGTAGGCCTACATATTGTTACGCCTGTATGTATATATTGTCAAACATTTCCAATTTGCTACATCGGCATCCTTTAAGGATTAAATCATTGTCTGACCCTTAATGGAGTGGAACGGGAAAGCGATGCTACTAGGAAAACACTTTTAATTACCATTGTAGGGATTACTGTAACAATACAGTATTCTTTTCTGAAAGGATAGGGAAATATGTACTGTACAATTGATTGACACGAGGTCCCGACAAAGAAAAATCGAACCTAACGGTTTCTGTCAATCTGTAATAGAAATGCGTTAGCAGTCTGAAGCCAAGGTTATTTCTGTGTACAGTATTATGAACAAAAACCCTAAGTGGGACAGTTTTACCTGCATTTTTGTACATGGAAAAATTGAAAGAAAGCTCAAAATGTAACACATTCGGAAGTGCGTAAAACTTACTTGCGGACAGCGTATAAACACGGGATTTTACTCTAGTTTTATGGATAATTTTAATTTTCTTAAGACCAGCTCGAATTACACGGAACCTCGAAATGCCGGGGCTCGAATTACCGAGGCTCTACTGTAATGATTTGCAATAGAAATTTAACATCCAAACATTGTTATAAAAAGTTGTTTATAAAGTAGCTTCATATCGTTGTATTGAGTGAAATTTAACATTATTAAGATAAGAAATTTGCCAGAACCAAAGAAAAAAACTGCTAAATGCGGGTTTATCGTGATATCGATCTTCGTTATAGAGAGATTTGACTGTATAATACAGAGCATGAGCAAGTATGCAAGCAGAGCTTTAAACCACGCATTGCTTCACATGGTAGTCAGTTTATAGGCAAAACCCACCCTTTGATTATAAGAAATCAAGAGATAATGGAACTTAATACAGTGAAGCAACAAATTATGTAATTAATAAAGTTGTTGACTATCTAAAACCAACCATTGTGATAAAATATCCAAAGGAAAAAAGGCAGGTATCTACCAGATAAATTGTTCTAAATGCAATGAAACATATATAGGTAAAACGAAAAGAAATATAGACACTAGACTGAAAGAACACCTAAGGAATATTACATACTGTCAAACAGACAAATCAGCAGTAGCAGCTCATTGTTGGAAGAAGAATCATCACATCCTTAAGGAAGCCAACCTATTGAAATCAGTTAATAAACAAAAAGATCTGAAAGTGTGGGAAAAGATTTATATGAAAAAGTATGAAGATAAACTGATGAATTTTGAAATACCGCTAGAAGAAAACTTGATCAAGAAGTTTGTTAAACCAAAACCAGAAGGCGCCAGTGTTCTCCAAGCAGTTGAAAATGTGGGCAAAGCCCATGAAACGTACGTCCTGCAAAAATGTAAGGAAAAGTGAAACCAAAAGTGTTTAAGAGTCAACAACTTTATTAATTACATAACCACCCTTTGATGTTACACTAGAAGTCTGAAAATGCATATGCAAGAGCAAATATTTAGTGGCTTACTTTTCCAATTGTTGGAAGAGCATGGACATCAATGATTAAGTATGCTAAAAATGAATTAAGGGAACAGAAAATATTATATGATCCACAAAATTCTCAACAGGCTCAAGAAATGCATCGTATGGGACAAAACAATGCCTTTTAGCTTTAGAAAAGTAAAATGAAGTCTGGATGCATAAAAAATTGCTGTAAAGGAACTAAGGAATCACCAGTTGCTCAAATTCACACTGTGACAGTCAGTCTTTCTTTCTTGTATGAAGAAGCATATGTACAAGTGAATACTTGTTTCAGGTGTAATTTACCATTCACACAAGCATGACATTACAATCTTATTATTATAAATTTCTCCCCAGCTTTCCTTTGCATATGTCACAACAAGCTAAGCAACACGTAGCTATATCATACAGTCACATACATAAAGTAGTAGGAAGTCCTTTTTCCATTGTATGTATACTACAAGCAAAACAAAATTATATTTAATTTTACAATGGATATATTTTATTATTCTTAATACAACGTTTCGGCACATTCCATAAGGCCTTCATCAGGTACAGCAAGAAGAAAAATCCCAACTGATAAATAAACAAACTCGAGAAGTTTCCATGGATATGACTCATGTCAAAACGCCGGATCCACCACCTTCTGGAATATCCGGAATATTGACGTGAAAACTAGAAGTTCTTCCGAACCTTTTAATCCACTCATCCGAAACAACGTATTAAGAATAATAAAATATATCCATTGTAAAATTAAATATAATTTTGTTTTGCTTGTAGTCACATACATGCACATGTGCAAGAATTGTGATGTTTAAGATGTTTAGTAGCCTTGTGTGATTATGCTCAACATATGAGACTTTTTGTTTTCCCCTCTCCCTATTTACTTGTGACAGCCAAGTTTTCCCAAATCGATAATTCGGCTTCCTGGCAATACTTGCACTCAAATGTGATTTAAACTGTTTGTGAATAGACTACTATGCAAATTTAATCAATTTTGCTCTTCTTCTTCTGTACTTCATAAACAATGTCACTCAAGAAGATTTAATCTCCTTTAAATTATTACATGAAGAACAAGACAATTTGTACAGTCGGTCAAATAAAAAACGTCGGGACTCGTATGCAGTTAAAATTAAAGTTTTAGCGCATTAGTTCACAAGTTTCCTATAAAAAACATAAAATACAGGTCATTCTCGGAATAAATGAGGCCATGCGACAGGAGGGAAAAAAATGAACAAGGGAAAAAATGAACTACGAGAAAAGCGCAACACACGATATTCAACTTAATGTATTGTCATAATTCATTTTGCTTTGTGTCATCGCGTCACATCCAAATGCTAGCTTCAGAGAAAGTGTAGTTAGGGCTGTAATGTATGAATGTTTATTTTTACTACAGTTAGGCCGTAGTCTGGTGGTAGTTTTACAATCATGACCTGCATTTTTCGGCCTCTGAAGCAGCGAGAAGGTTCCATATTTCTTAAAGAGCAGCTGACCGGAAGTTTTCATAGGACTGGCCGGCCGCGTATTTCGATGCTAGATTGCTTGCAGAAGTTGAACGTAAGTTATTGATTTTGCACTACAAGTACCGCTATTATAAAATAAAATCTTTAAAAAATGCTCCTTGAATAAACATATTCCTCGTGAATTTATTCATTATAATAAAATTATAAGAACTTCCATGCAAAAATATGGCGGACGTGGGGCAAATAGCCACAGCCTTCTATACTTGTTTTGGAACAAAACTGACTAAATAATCAAGAAAATACATGGATAGACAAGAGGTGTGTGTGAACCTAACCTTAAGTCTTCCTGTACATGCGCATATGCTCGTTCGTGATATTTAATCAAATACTGCCCGACGTTTTTTTTTTTGACCGACTGTACTTGTAAAAGCAGAATCAATGATATATTAAAAATATACCAGAATTAGGAAATAAGTAAAATCATTACCATTTTATAGAAACCAAAAATACATAGAATAACCCAGTGTTTCATAGGAAAAAAAAGTTAAGTAGCCTCACTATTCTCGCACAGTATAAATTTTTCCTTCAATAATAATTACTACAGTAGTCATACTTACTAGAATCATCTAAGCACTTTCTCAATGTTTTTTCAGCCCTTTGGAATAAGTGACCACATAATTCCTCCATGTCAGACCTGCAAAAAAAAGTTAGAACATTGTACAAAATATAGCGTTAAGAAGCGAACTCGATATTTATTAACAAGTAGAAGAGAATAGTCCTATAATCTAAAGACACAGGATTCTTTGCAAAACTGTACACAGACAGATGGGAAACAAGAATAAACATGTTACACTCATAATACCGTATATACCAGAGGTGTACATATTCTGATTTTAGCTTGCTTGCCCCTTTGAAATTCTGCAACCAGTCACAGCTTTTAACTTGCTTGACAAGAGAGTAAGCTTCATTGGAACGATGAAATGAAATACTGTCGCTATGAGTCACAAGCTCTTCATAACCTGGTGGGTTTCACGGGGCCTGGCGGAAAGAATATGAAACTGGGTATATCAGTGCACTGGTAAGTTGTGCAGTTACGTAGTTGAGGAACTTCAGATGTAAAGAGTGCAAGCAAAAGGAGAATGGAGAATTTTATCCTGAAGGAAGCCGAGGAGAAACTAAAATGTGGAGAGTTTCAATTATCAATGAACAAAGTACTAGTCTGGCATGGGAAAAATTTTCAAACATTTTCAAGAAAACATCAAAAAATCAATAACAATAACAATAATAAAAGTAATAAAAGTGTTAAGACGCTAAAACAATTTTTAATACTTTATCCACCTTTTATTTATCTGCATGATGAATTTCTTCTACCAGCATGTAGAAACGCAAGAAAGTATTACCTACACTTAGCAACTACAGTTGTTTAGCTGTTAGGAATGTCGCAAGAGAGAGATTGGGTTTAACCTGACCCATCCAAGTCTAAAGAAACCTGCCTGCTTGCTAGCTGTGACGCTCGCAACTTGCTTTCCTGGCGTTCAAGCGGGTATGGGCAAGCTAATATCGAGATTTGTACACCTCTGGTATATACCCGAATACTACCCGCCCCTGAATAATACCAGCACCCACATTTTCCTCAAGGCTCATATATAAAATTATTTTGCCAGTTTTATTCATAATTAAACAGTTATAAATAACATTACATTTTATAAAAGAATTAAATATGGTAGGCTAAAATAAATAACATGCATGGTAACAGCCAGCCAAAATCTTGCCGTCTTATACACACAGCATAACTCTTTCAACAACAACACACTTCATTTGTGAACCCAGCTCTTCAGCGGGAATCACACGCGATGACATGAATCCGACCTGTTCTGACCCAAGGTCAAAGTCGTGTGGAAATTCACCGAACTTCACCCGAATTAATGGTTCTGCTTGTACTGCACTCTTTGCATGGAGTCTCTATGCGGACCATGTGCTTAAGAATTTGTACAAATTTTGACTGTCCTATAACTAACAATCAGAAAATTGATTAATTAATTTTTTTTTTTTTTAAATAGATGCTTTAGTCCTTAATAAAGGCATATCACGTGCAACATTTAAGCAAAATCGTTACAGCCTTTGAGAAAGTAACAAAAAATTAATTTCTGTCATGTAAAAGTGGCAGTAAATGCAAGAGAAATTTGTCGCCAATCTTCATATCACATCTATATAAGATATCTAAGCTAAATATAACATTTTAGTTTTAAATAACTTTCCAATCTCAAGCTAAAGCTGTTCACGCATATGCATATGCACATGCAAAATATGAATTTTTTTAAACCGTAAGTGATTGGTGTAAAACAAGGACTGGAAAAGAAATAAACAATTACCACAATGAAATCTTTTTTTATCATATTATAACTTGAAATATGTCTACTTTTCCTAAATTTCCAATATTAAAAGCATATAAATGGGGTTGGAAAACTCTCAAAGTCCTCTGTACACCAATAAATGTTTTATATTGGGTTTTACCACGATATTAGCCTCCAAAGCACTATATAAGAACAAAGGTATGAAAATCTATTTCCTCTATTTTCAGTACAATTTAGTACTCTAGACCATTCAGAGTAGTGATGAAAATGCACATACCGCTTCATATCACCATGAACATCTTTGTCATCCATAAAACACTCTATGTTCATTGGCAGTTTTGTTGAGTTAGCTGACATCTGCTTCTTTAACTTCTCAATTTCTGCAGTCAGTCTGAGGAAAGCACGGGGATTGCTTCGGGGATCAATTCGATAACGAGACTGAAAGTCATTACTAAAATGTTCTGCTAATATCAAATCGATGTCACGACCACCAAGATGAGGATCTGATGCAGCTGCCAGCATCTGTTAAAAATAAAAATAATGATAATCAGTATTCAGTGTTTAAGGAAGTGTAAATCACCATCAATCATGAGCTTTACTCCTCCTATAATACAATTAAATTTCATTATAAAGGACTTACAATTCACATACTTTTCAGTCATAAGAATATAATTATTCAATAATATATTGAAGTATTGAAATTATAACACAAAGGTACAGTATTTCATTTTATATTCTCATACAATTATGAGAATTGTTAAAAGTTTTTAACAATTCTATTATTATGGACTAGATTGGTAGTGTTGTTAAAAAAAAGTGTGTCAAGTTTATTTCAACAATAATTCATGAAAGACTCAGTTCTTGGAGCTACCGAAATAACACTTCCCTCCAGGTATTTAACTGTAGAGATTAGTGAACAATAGGCAATCCTCATTAAAGGCATAAAAGCAATACTTCACAGGTTCTGTCCTTTCTGAGATTGTTCACCTAGTGTCATGTGCCATGTTGAATAGTTTCACCCGCTGGGTTAATGAATAACCACAATATATCAAGGACATCAGAAGAATATGTACTCTCTAAATACAATGACTCTGGGATTAGGGAACAATGGGTGCAGTGAGTAAAAATTAAGTAGCTACTATAAGTAATAAGTACTAGTACCAGTAATTACTTTTAGCAGTTACTTAGAAGTACCAGTTTTTACTTAATTTTGAGAAAATAAACCTACAAATGATATTTAAAATAAAACAAAAACTGATTTGAAATCTGAATACTATGGGCCACGCCGCCAGGCTGATTATATAAAAACAAGAAAACAAAATTGTGAATTTGTTTATAATAGCTTGATACATAGATAAAATTTTCAATCATGGGGTAATTTTTTTCCAAGAACAAGAAAGATGGGTATATTATACATTGAGTTTATTTCTGAGAAGCCAGCAACTCACCTATTCTCAAGTGATCTCATCCGGAATGTGTTTTTATTTTAAATATCTCAGATATTGAAGTGTGTAATTATAGCGGTTCTGTTTTATTGTTGCATGTGGAAATGTTTGAGGTAGAACACCTGCTCCCTCGAAACATTGTAACAGTGAGACCTGGTCACATTGAATCCCAGGCTCAAGGGAACTTTTCCATTAAAATATTCTCAGTATAGGTCTAGATTTATAAAATGATTATGTGCCAGCGGGGAAGAAGAAGAAGAAGAAAAAAAAAAAAAAATACTCTTTACTTAGTCCAATGTCGGAAAGGTGAGAATTTGATGGTTTTCGTGTTATGCTGTGTAGGTTCTTGTCTACCGTCTTTCTCTTGTTTTAGTTTTTCAATTTTCTTGTTTATGGTGTTATATTTATTTTCAATTTCTTTTTCCAATTTAAGTTGTATGTTATTATTGATATTGACCCATTCGTGTTTGAGTAAGAAGTAGCTTCTAGGTGTAATTTATATGCTTGAATATTTAGAAAATTTCTTTTTTTGTGTGTAGAAATTTCGTTGGATAGCCAGAGTTTTTTTAGCCTTTGTAACTGTTCTTTTTGCTGTTTCATTTGAAGGTTTCAAACGTATGTTGATATATTTAGGAGTAAGTTGTAATTCCCTATATGTTTTGTTGAATTTTATGTTCGCTAGAGTTTTTAGAAGTTTCCTCTTAACGTTAGTATATTTGTCGCTTATTTTAGCCTGGTTGTCTATATGGGAATTGATTAATTTCATGTTTTCCCCAGAAGGAGGATTATTTTAGACAGTATTTGCCTCCTCATACCCTCTGATAATAAAAATAAACAAACAACACACTGTGACACTGATATTTATGTGTAAAACATTAAAAGACCATTAAAATATATGTACAGATTAAAATTAATCACCAATTACACACAGGTCTATGCTAAGAACACTAAAATGTGTATATAAAATGAATTTCCCTATTATCGAAAGTCTTTGCACCATACATATGATGGTAATGTCCAAATCTTTAGGATCGTAAAGTGTTCCTTTCTTGATTGTGAAGTTCTTGCAGGATTAAATGCCCAGTGTGCTGCAGTGTTGTTTTAACACTGAATTATAGTTTATAGTTAATAGTCATAGTTATAGTAAATTTACTAGTGTTAGCCTGTTACTATTTTGTTATATTTTACCAGAGATTCTTCTGTTTTAATATTAATGTGACTTACAGAGTTTTTTGGTCCTAGAAAAGAACAAGATTCTACTGTACACACATTAGTAGATGCAATACCTGTAATGTCAACAAAAATGAAAAATGACGAAAAGCAAATTAATTTTAATGAAGTCGGGGTATACAGATATAAACTGTTCTCAGGGCTCCTTTGTTGTAACAGTTCAAAGGGCTGTCAGCGTTAAATCACTCCCATATTCAAGCTTTTGGCTGCTGCAATCTCAGTGGTCTTCTTCATGGAAATCTTAAAGATACTTTATTACATTTTTCTAGGTTTTGCTTACCTTTAATTTGCCTTTGTGGAATGCACATGCAAAAACCTGAAGTGAGGCATGACCACAATCCACAAACACAACATTCCTTGGTTTCTCTTCAGGTGCTGGTAAATCCTGTTTGTAGATACCATAAGCTAATGCTGTCGCTGTTGTTTCATTGAACAGGCGTAACACATTCAAACCAGCAATACCTGCAGCATCCAACAAAGCTCTCCTCTCAGCATTTGTAAAGTAAGATGGAACCTAAAAAAAGCAGAAGTGATTAATGTTAGTGTTTGGTGCTCATAGCTGAACACTCTTCCTGTGATAGGAATAATTAGAACTATTCATTATAGTCCAGTATATAGATACAGTCAAACCTTGCATTAATTAGGGTAAAAGATTTTTCTTTCTTATATTGTTTGGTATTGTAAGAGTAGTGTAAATCTAAGTTTTCGACCTCGAAAGCCCTAGGGACAACTTTCTGTGAGCAAAAAACCTCGAAATTTTCGCACTTTTTTCAGTTTATCGGAAAAATCTCCTAGATATCAATTCCTCGCAAACATTTGTCTATCACCATTCGAAAGAGCATAAAATTTCCTGCAAAATGCATTCTTCAAACTTTAATTCACATGTAGTATTACAGATACTATAGTACTTGGAATTTTAAAAAAATATATTAAAAGGCGTGTATTGGCCCATTTTATCCATTTATGGCAGTTTATGTAGTCCATTATGCGTTTTAGTTATGAATGACCATTCGTTATGTATATTTACATGTATTACAAGGTTACCTTTTGGGGGGGTCAAATTCGATGAACATAAATTTACGACCAGATAACATAGAAAGTTTAAAATCCGTTTAAAATTACGTAACTTAGGTATAAAAAAATTATTGTTGAATTCCTTTTTTTTAAGCGAGGTCTACTGTTCACAGTAGCATACTGCCCATGTAAGGTAAATGTCAGCAAACGTTGTGTTGAGAGGAGGGGTTCTGTCGGTCTGTAATAGGTAGCGGACAGTGAACACAAGGGAAGTTCTACCTGCAATATATTGTAATACCATGGAAACTTACTGCAGTGATTACAGTGTCATCTGAGCAGTATGTAGACGCAAGGCCCTCTCGAGTGGATCGAGACAAGGATGATACACTGAAACTGAAGCTATGGATTGTTCAGCTCGATCCGTTTCCCATAACAGACTCTATAATGTTAATAAACACTGGAGTAGTAGGTGAAAAGCAGGGTAATTGTCAATGATCCCAAGAAGTAGGCAAGACCTGTATGGCAAAAATGATTGGTAAAAACTTCAAAAGCCTACACTTGAAACGAAATGATAAAGTAATTACACTTGCTGATGTCACGAACACCTTGAAGATTGGTTTCGAACAGGTGACCACTGTTGATTCATTGATACTGTTTCAGAGAACCTGCATAGCAAAGACTTGAAGAGGTACTTCACCTACGAACTTGCTCCTTCTTTGTTCAGCAAACAAGGATTATGAAAGGGTACCAAATCATTACAAAGTTTTCAAGCCTCTAGATATCCAAATATCGTTTCTGAAATGTACTTTGGTTATTGTCATTCATAAAGTACTGTGGCAAAGCAATGAATCATTTGGTTTTATCAGCTATGTTAAGAAGCAATATGAGTCTGAATTAATTATCGTGTTTGATGGATACCAAAATTATGTGAATCAACGAGGTACTACAAGTTCAGAAAGGGTTCGCCGTTCCAAGATAGAGTTCAGCTGATATAATTTTTTATGAGAAAACATTCCCTGCTGTTTCCCAATATAAGTTCTTGGAGAATGATAGTAATAAGAGTCGTCTCTTACAAATGTTGAAAAAACATTTCGAAAATATTTGCAAGTATTACAGGCAGTAGAAGACGCAGATGTGCCTATAGTTACTACAGCTATGTCAAAAGTAGCCACTTAGGATAGCGTCGTTGTAGGTGAGGATACTCCTGTCCGGGATACCCAATTCAAGTCAAAACATACACCTTCTGAAATCAGGAAGGAGTGGCAAACATGACGCTCACTTCAGAACCTCATATCAATATGATCCAATGTATCTTCTATTTATTCATGCTTTTAGTGGATGAGATACCACCTGAATTCCATTTGACCATGGAAAAACAAAACTTTTCATTGCAAAGAACCAAGCTTGAAAAAATACACTTCAGTTTTTACAAGTTCACTGCAACCAAGGAAGAAATCAGCCATGCAGGACCCCTCCGCTCATCACAACGTTCGCTCACTCATTTCTCCCACCTTTCAACCTAAATACGAATAAAATCACAAAGTGGCATTATAATTAAGTAATTCTGTTATTTATTTGCCTTACACGGGCAGTATGCTACTGTGAACAGTAGACCTCGCATAAAAAAAAGGAATTCAAAAATAATTTTTTCACGCCTAAGTTACGTAATTTTAAACGGATTTTGAACTTTCTATGTTATCTGGCCGTAAATTTATGTTCATCGAATTTGACCCCCCATAGGTAGCCTTGTAATACATGTACATATACATAATGAATGGTCATTCATAACTAAAACGCACAATGGACTACATAAACCGTCATAAATGGATAAAATGGGCCAATACACGCCTTTTAATATATTTTTTTAAAATTCCAAGTACTATAGTATCTGTAATACTACATGTGAATTAAAGTTTGAAGAATGCATTTTGCAGGAAATTTTATGCTCTTTCGAATGGTGATAGACAAATGTTTGCGAGGAGTTGATATCTAGGAGATTTTTCCGATAAACTGAAAAAAGAGCTAAAATTTCGAGGTTTTTTGCTCACAGAAAGTTGTCCCTAGGGCTTTCGAGGTCGAAAACTTAGATTTACACTACTCTTACAATACCAAACAATATAAGAAAGAAAAATCTTTTACCCTAATTAATGCAAGGTGGACCCTTTTTTCGCCACCTATATACTGGACTATTAGGGTGTGGCAATATTAAATATAAGGATCAGAGTAGGGGGAAAAAGAAATAACAGTACAGACTTCTTTTAGCTTTTAATCCAACGGTAGGAGTCTTTACCCAGATTTACTACAAAACTATCCATTTTCTTGCAACGTAAATTAATTTAACTTCTTTACAATGCAGAATAGAAATTATTTCTTACTTTAACAGTCTTGACAATTGTGAACGAGTGGCAAATGGTAAACAAGTACACCATAATTGATGAAAGATTGTACTGAATGAATCATGATTCAGTTATTAAATGAATAAATTTTTTTGTGAATCAATTATTAAAGCCTTGATTTCGTTCAAGAAATGAATTGAAACCTCTGTGAATTGAAAGTCTTCTCAACCCATGAATACAATGATTCAGCAATTCCTTTTTTATTCTCAGTATTCTAAAACACGGTTCACTTCTTTTTACTACTATAGCACAGGAGGGGATGTAACGCGAACTACAAACAAACAATAAAACAAAATAGACAAACAATAAAAATTATTAATTACGGTATGCAAATGTTGAATCTTGGAAGTTAAATTTAGGCTAACCTTTGAGTGAATGAGCACCCTGCAAACGTTTGAGTAAGTTATGGCAATACTGATTATTCTATATCCCATTTAAGAACGATCCTGTTCAAAACAAAGAGGCGTGGCTGTCATAGTCCGCACGTGAGAATGCATGACATCACCGTGTTAGTGGTAGTTTGTTTATTCTCAGTACAACTCACCCGCAGGGTCGTCGTGAGAAATGAATCCTTTGTTTTGTTTGCTACTTGATATGCTATAATGATGACGATGCCAGCGAGAGTGTGTTATTTCAAGTGTAAATGTTGAATTATTGTTGCATGAACTTACGAACACTACTTCTGTACTAGCAAGCCACTCCCTGGTAATGGCGCATGCTAATGACTTTAACCAATCACGTTTTGTCACATGATGCGAATTTTCCGCGAACTCTCTATGAGTTCTCCTCCCCTTTGTTTTGAATAGGATCAAACTAGAGTGGGACAAATTATAGCATGCATTGTCAACTGTTTAATTTTAAATTATAACAATTTCTGTTCAGAAAGGAGAAAGCACACCTAGCATACCCCGTAGTTCCACCTATGCTTCCTGTATGCCAGAAGTAGTCTATGTGTGATTTTGGATGGGGAAGTGCATGCAATTTATACAATTTATACAATGGAATAATATGCATATGAAGAGTGATGCCCCTCCTATGTTCCCATATTTAATTTTCAAATCTTCGGTGTAAATCAGATTAGTTCAAGTAATATCTATTACACTAAACAGTTCAGAATGAAAGTATATTTCTAACGATGCCACTACTATCGAGAATCGTGGTTTAGGACAAGAGGATGATGGGAGATAAGAGAACATCAGCCATGTTCAATGCTCCATAGGCAGCCATTACAAGTATGGTTTGCCTGATTTTGAATTACGAAGTTTAAACTTCCAGAGTGCTAAAGGAATATAATACTCATATTAAGATATATGTTTATGAATATGAAAAATGTTAGCCTTTACAGTACTAATGCATCTAAAGTAGTCAGCCCTTGCTAAGAATATCTACGAGTAAGGCAGTCAGTCATAAACACTAACAACCAGTATAAATATTAGATGGAAATTTACAATGAAGTGTTGATATCTGTAGCAAGATTGAGATCGGAAATGTACACACTAAACTTCACTAAAAGGTATATTTACCCAGGATGATCATTTCAACGGGTCTTCCTGCCATCATCAGTCGGAATCAGCTGATGATGGCGGGAAGACCCGTTGAAATGATCATCCTGGGTAAATATACCTTTTAGTTAAGTTTAGTGTGTATATTTCCGATCTCAATCTTGCTACAGACTAACAACCAAACCATACAGGAGGTTAGAATAATTAGTAATTTATGTTTAACATTCTTAACAAAAAACTTTTTTACATGCATTGAATTTCCTTATATTAAAAGCTCTGGAAAGAAGTCTGTAGGCTGTCATATGTTAATGACAATACAGGAAAGATTTTCATTTGATTTATGTAGATAGAAAATTACTAGTTGGAGTACAAATAAATAGCATGATCTGGCCTTACAAAGATTTCCTCTCCCATGGCATCTTCATACTTCAAGCATGTCCTTCTATCAGAGGCCCGACAGGAAATCTGTGCACTATGCTCTCAGTCTTGCCATTTTTTTGCCCGATCACAATATTTTCCAGGTCGTTTATCTAAACAAGATTCTTGGCTTGCCAAGTGTCTGTCCCCTTTTAACATGTAAAATGGCATAAAAACTAGATAAAAATTTATTTTAAAAAAATAAATGCAACTAAGAAGATTTTAAGGCTGAATTACTTACTGAAATCACACAGTCGTTAACTTTGGTCTTGAGAGCATTCTCAGATATTTCCTTCAGTTTTGTGAACAACATAGCAGTAATTTGTTCTGGGGAGAACACATGTTCTTCATCCAAGTAATTAACCTGAAAGAATAACAGTAATTAGTAATACAATGTAATTAGTACTGTAAGTACCAGATTTTTCTTAGTTTAATGCTAGCATTCATGTATATGAGGCAACCTGTTAAGGACAAATTTCAAGAAGGAATCCTTAAGAGAATAAAATGTTCATGTGTGTGCAAATTGGTATATGGAATATTCAGGAAAAAATCTCATGCAAAACTCGCATAACTTCCTCTGCCCAAATAAAGATTGCCTCTTTGTATAATATAATACTAGAACATTAGCAAGCGTACGTCTTGTTGATCTAGTAGATTAATGTGGATGCATTGGATTCAATGTGACATAGATTTACCTGAACAATAAAGTCATTTTGTTATGCTCAAAGCTAAACTGAAATTTTGACTTTAAACTCATGACCTCTGATTTGAAACTTAACAATGAACCATGATTTGAAACTGTTGAATTTAAACACATTTATACTGTAAAAATGAAAGATGTTACATGGACTGAAAAAACACAGCCAAATGTTCGGATCGAGACCAGCTTATTTTGAGCATATGAGCTGAATTTCAGCGACCGAAATGTGTGATGCATGTTACATGGGCAGAATGTTGACCCAAGAAACGCAAGCTGGAATTCTTTTTAGGGCAGTAGTCATTACAAAATGGATGAGATAGAAGAAGGATGGGTTGTGTATTTATTTAACATACTGTATCTTGCTTGGTAAGTCACTACAGCATGCATGCACTACAACAATGTGAACAACAGAGAAACACCACAATGTAGTTCAAATTTTTACCACACTGCCGCTCCTCCATGCATGTGCATTGGGTTGGCACTCTCCCTGTATAACTTCACAGGCAGTTTTCTGTGCGTATTCTGTCTGCAATTTTGCACATCACTAGGCATAAAAACCGCCTTCACTTGTTTAAACATGTCTGAAGGTGCAGTTCATTCAGTCCGTATAGTTTGTAACGTTACCTACCCACTGAGCCAATGGATACGCTTTTCGGTCGCTGACATTTGGCCGAGTTTTTTTGGTCCATGTAACATGGACTTAACTTGACTCTAAGCATGGTCAATACATTTTTCTCGCTTCACATTCTGATATAGAATAAAGACGTATACACGTAAAGAACGTGTATTCAGTTGATTGACTGATGCATAGCTTTACTGTTCACCAGGCAAGACGGAGTTTCTACAAACAGTGGGTGTTTTGTAACTATCATATTTTTCGGACTATAAGACACTCCGGACCATAAGATACACCTTGGTTTTAGGATGGAAATTGAAGTGATTCTAAACGAAACATTTTAAAGGGAATAATATACTTCATTGCACACGAAAATCATGCCTTTCTATAATGGATTCAGTGCAAATTGCTTTCAGTGCTCAATGTCAGGCTGTTTAGAGGTCATTGCCTTTATTTAGATCACCCCACAGAGACAACTCCTTTTGTAGTTCCTTCCACCTTGTACCTTATAAGTGACTTCCTGCTATCCTCATTTAACTGATTGTGATAAGCACACCAAATTTGCAACTAACTTATCCTTCCAACACCATCTTTACTATTGTGGTATTACATACAATATTTACCATAATTTAAATTTTTTTTAGTTTACTTTGGACCATTAGACGCACCCAACTTTCAAGACTCTGTTTTCAACGTAAAAAGGTGCGTCCTATGGTCTGAAAAATACAGTACCTATCAGAGAATATTTTTCAAAAAAATGTTTCAAATAAAAGTTTTAGCTCTTGGTATGAGCACCCCATGTACAAAATTTAAAGAAACGTTACAGTCATTTTCGAGAAAATCATGAAGAAAGAAATTTTCTTAATTTAAAGGCCCTTAAAAAGAAGAAAAAGTTGTTGCCAATCTTCAGGTCACATCCTCAGAAGGTGTCTAAACCTAATTGCAAAATTTTGTTTACATACTACAGTCAAATTTGGTTAATTCGACGTTGGATAATTCGAAATATTGTGTAATTCGAATAAATATCCCCTTGAAATTCTTATATAAACGTGTATTAAAAAATTGCAATTTATTCGAATTTTTTAAGCTTAATTTGGATAAATCGAAGCCAAAATTTGTCTCATGTTAATGTTGTGTAAAGATTCCAAGAGTTCATTGCTTCCAGGAATTCCACAAGAATTCTCTATTTCGCTGAAGAACCCTACAAGCAAGCAGCCAGCAGGCACCGTACTAAAGTGTATTTTTACCCACCGTTATCTTCCTCCTGCTGAATAGATGTTCAATGGAATGCGAAGTTCACCCCCTCCGTTAAAGTCTAGGAGGGATTCAACACTTCTGTGAAAATTTTAGTGTTCATTCTATCCCCCAAATGTGACTGTGCTTGAAAATGTCAGAGCATGGAGCATACACCAGTTCCTTTATTAAATTTAGGGTTACAGTTTTAGTGTGGAAACAAATGGTTTCATTTAACATCCTAACAACAGGATGGCAGTCATTAAGGTAAGATTCACTATAAAATAATTATTTATTGCAATGAGTTTATTTTTAACATTTGTACGGCATTTTTGTTTAAAAAGTCACAGTTTTGGTTAATTCGAAATTTGGATAATTTGATTTCTTTCTAATTCCCCCTGGGGTTTGAATTACTAAGAGTCCACTGTATTTTTCATTCTGGAGCTAGGCTGTTCACACACACACACACACAGATATGTTTCCAAAAATAGTATTCTTTTATTCAGGGGACCTCAAAATGTGATTTATGTTAAAAGTCAACAAATCTCGGTGTCGAAAACAATACTTCCTCTACCTACTACAGTACCTATGGTACGGGTAGAGGAAGTAAAAATAATGATAGGGATAAAATAAAGAAGAAAGTAGTCTACCTTATTATAACTTGATTTATGGGTTAATGCTGTCTTAACCACTAATTTACACTTCAGAATTCTTTTACTTCTTATGGATTTACATGTCTATCATCAACAAATTGCTTTTTACTTATTTAAGGATTCTGAAGAGATTTCTATTATCCATTTCTTAACAAAGTTCCAGTGCATGTAAACATTGCATTTGTATCATTCCGCATGTTTGTTAAGTCGTCTTCTCCCATATAGGCCTATTTCCATATGTGTTAATGACAGCTGATGCCAAATACGAGATTTCATTATTTCAGATATGAAATCTCTGCCTAAACCCATTAATTATTTTCTTTAATTATAGGAAATGCATTTTGTCATGCCTTCCTCTGGGGCAGAGATTGACAGAAAGGAACATTACTAAACTTCCTTCACAGCTTAATGAGCTTATTGTAAGATATTAGAAGAACTTATTGAAATAAAAAAAAAAAAAAAAAAAAAATAACAATAATAAATAATTTCCAAAGGAAATCATTAATATAAAATAGCTCAGTTTTGCTGTTCAAAACTCCAATAAAACATTTACACAACCTGCTAATTAAGTCAGAGAATGTAAATCTTCTTGTGTAGCCTAATAGGTAACTTATTCTTCAGTAAATCTTCAAGCAGGTCCAGTCATCTATGGGAGTTGTCATTATAACCCCTACAGTAAGTAGGCTACACATGACAACTAATCACTTCCAAGCATCGCCCTTTAAATTTTGTTTCCTCTAAATATAGGTCTACAGTGTTTTGCAGACGACAAGCCGTTTTGTCCTTCTCCTGCTTAGATATGCTGTCCAATCAGAGACGGCGAGACGGAGGGAAGACTCTTCCTGCTAGCGGCGCTTTATTAGCTCGTACACGTGATTGGCGGTGAAGGAAATGGCTTCTCATTTGAAAAATACTGTATCATTTTCATACTGATAATGCCAACAAATTGCATAATAATTAATCATGATTAAACTCTTACCTTAATACCAATGGTGCCATTTTGCTGTTGAATGACTTTATATGGTAGATACTTCAACTCCTGCTGGACATGGGGATCATTAAATTTTCTTCCAAGAAGTCGTTTGAAACCATGTATAGTGTTCTTCATATTTGTGACCATTTGGTTTTTGGCAGCCACACCAAGAATCCGGTTCTTTCCACTGAATGCCACACATGATCTAAAACAAAATGTTATTAATAATTATTATATATATTCGGTAAAAGGAACAAAGACCAAAGGGAATTATTTTCTTCAGCAGAAACTGCAAATGCATACTAAGCTAAACCAAAATTTTTTCTTGTATGCTAAATAATAAACTCTTATAAATAGTTATGGTTAATTAAGTATGAGGCACTGTGTTTGCTCTCAGCATTAACCTGATGTTCCCTTCATTTTCAAATAAGCAGCAAGAAAGTAAACACTTCTTGGAGTTCTCTTATTTTCAGAATTTATTCAATGAGCAATCTTCACTCTTTTATTTTTCCTCTTTTCTTCATCTCATTAAATAGCATTATCCCAATTCACAGAAACAGAAAAGCCAATAGCAATAATAAAAAGCAAACTGGCAACTAGGGTAGGTGAGTAATATAATAGGCAGAATTGCATGCAAATTCCACAACCAACCATCTCATTACTTCCTGGTTTCTGACCAAAATTTTACAGGTGCAGATTCTGATTGGTAGGGGTGGGCCTGAATCCTCCACATACAAATTTGAGGGAAACAAATTGTGGTAATAGGATAAGTGGGGTGGGGAAGTCAAGGGATCTTGTGAATAATGTAACATGTGTGTATGAGACTACAGGATTAATATGATCACAATTAGGGGATGAACCAAATACCTTCAGTCACAGTGCACTAAGGGCTATTTCGAAGTCTATAAAAAAGGGGAAAGCACGTCCTAAGCATTTAGGCATACACATTTACACTTCATATTGCATCACATAACTAAGGTATAGTCCAGTTACTCATTGCATGGCCAGGTGGCTTCCTTTTGTTAGGAGGAAAAGTTTGCCGAAAGCTCAATCCATGCACTTTATTTTTACTGCACCAATCAGCTAGTTATCTCAGCCAATCAAAATCTAAAATATCCTGTGACGGCTGTGACAGCTACTTATCTACTCCATGTGGAGCGGAACGCTTGGTTGCAAGATCTAGTTATTGTAAACAATAACACATGTAAATTGATTAAAGCGAGGGAAGACCTGAGGTCAGTGAGAACAAAGAGAAAATTTTGTAACGTTACTTCTGTTTTGGAAAGACAGAATTTGTAAAATCAATTAACATAAAGAAACACAGACTTAATGGTTTATTCCTTTGAAGCTGCCTGGGTATGTAATGAAAAACTCTACTCTATCAAAGTCTGCCTCAGTAGTTCAGAGATTAGTATTGGAATTTTCAATGGTAGGAAGGCCATGAACAGCTTGCACTCGTTCTGTGAGGATAATAATTGAGCTACAGTACTTGTTGTAGTAATTGAACTACAGTACTTGTTCATAGTAGTGCAGCTCTATGAAGTATTTGTGTTTTGCTTCTATTTCTAGGAGCTCTTTAGAGTTTTGGGAAAATGGTAGTACACGCCACAACCGAGTCCTCCACTCCAACTCTCTAATGGGATCCCCCTGGAAAGTAGGGGTTTTGGGTGGGGAGACATCTAGCGGCAGCATTTGAACTACTAGCTGTGACGGTAGCGCCATCTATTACACAACTGATGAAACAGAAAAAATCATTTATTTCTTCTTTATTCTCTTTCTTTTCCGTCTCCTTCCTCTCTTCCTCTCACCTCTCCTTCACCCTACCTACCTATTTCAGACCTATTCCTAACAGTAAATTTTGGATCGACCGGGATTCGAACTCGGGACCCTTACCTTTGTAGCTAGGAGTCTTAACCATTACGTCAGAATGATAGTTGAGCAGTGAAGGAAGCTTCCGTATATTTGAGTTACGAGGGAGAATTTCATGAGCTCATGAGTTTTAACGCAAGAATCGGTTTTTATAATTTTGTTAGTTATGAAAAGAGCAGTGTTGGGGCAAGGGAATTTTTCTGCATCAATTGAGCCATGTTTTATGTTATAACATGGAGTTTTTTAAAATTGTGAAATATTATGTATGGTGCAAGGTTCTTTGTTGATTTTGAAATATTATTTAGTTTCTTTATAATTGTGAAATGTCCTGTTGGCATATAGGCTATATGGCGTTTTTATAATTGTGAAATATTATGTTTGGTGCAAGGGTCTTTCTTTATTGTGAAATATTTCACGTTGAACACCAGCCGGGGGCAGTGGCCAGGTGTAGAAGGCGTGAGGGGTAGCGAGTGAGGGGAAAGCGACCGCGCCAATGGAAGGGGGAGCAGGTTATGGTGCATATTACCATCTTGCCAGAGATTTGGGTCATTCTACAGGAATTACGTTTTTTTTTTGTCCTCTCTTAATACTCTGTAAATAACATTGTTATTTCTATATTTTTATTTATCCATGTTTAACTATGGGACCCATTGTTATAAACTAAGTAATCAATGCCAAACTTATGGAAACTTTTCATAGTGAATTTCAGCCCTTTTAAGTAAAAAATCACTCTCCTGGGCTGTCCCCGCTCCAGGTTTACAGTACTCTATTGACTATAGAAACAATGTGTGGCATGATTATTTTAATTCACTTTGTGACATTGTTCTTTATTGTATCAGGGGACTAGTTCACATGTATGTTTCAAATTTTTGAAGTTTGAATAAGTTTGTACTCTGTTCAAAAGTTCAGTCCCCAGCTACTGAACTCACTCTCCTGGCGCTATAAGAAAAATTTGAGGAAAAAAGAGGGAAGGAAACTTTTTGCTTCTCAATGTGGCAATGCTGTTCCAGACCAGTGAAGAAAAGACATTTTTGTTGTGATTCCTGGTGCAACTGAGCAAAATACATCTTCACTTTTAAGTAAATATGCTTATTGCCAATCACTCTCCTGGTTGTAGTATTGTTTTAAATTTAAGAGTAAAAAAATTGAAAATAGAGCAATTAAATGCTTTTGGTGATTCAAAAAGTCTCCCTAAAAGCCTAACATCAAGCTGTGTCTGTACTACCTGCACATGGCAAAAGGAATAAAAATCCTCACTCTCCTGGCTAAGAAAATTAATCACTCTCCTGGCTAACTTTTTCCAGGAAAGTGATATGGTAGCCAGTAGAGTGATTCGACATTAGTCCTGTAAGATTCTTGTGCACTTTCTTTATTTTTTACTTCTTGGGTTAAATAATTCTTTTTCCCTAATAAATGTATAACAGTTCCTAACATTTTAAACATATTCCATCAATAATTTGGAAAATTGTGAGGACAATTTGTAATTATTTTTTCAACAAAAACTAGGCCTATGTTGTTTTGTGAGTTACATCTCAACTCCCATTCTGACCTAGGTCCTAGATAGTTTTGAAACCATATATACTGAAAAATTAAATTTGGAGAGGTGTGATTCCACCGATATAATAACATCAGTAAGTAAAATCACTCTCCTGGAACTTAAAATCAATTTTGGTTGACAGTAACCCCAAATTTGAGTAAAGTGTATGCATTGTATGCTGAAAGTTTCTTCTTTGGATAGAAGAATAACCAGGATTTTTTTCTGATTTTTTAAACCAAATTTAAATTTTGTGTTTTCATTATTTAAAAAGCAGACATTTCTGTAGAATGACCCATTTACATCAGGAAGAACGATTTATCACACTCAGATTATTCTTTCAGAAATTCCTCTAACATAAAGTTTTACTGTCTTTAGAGGATATTTTACTTCCCACATACCGTATATTCCCATATATAAAAAAAATCACCATCATGCTTTGTTCCACAAAAATGTGGAACGTAATAGTTTACTGCGCACATAGGACTAAAAATTTTCTCTAACTCTTTTTTAAATGCTTAGAGCTTACTTTGGACAAAGCATGAAGATTTGCAAAGAGAATATGCTTTAAACATACCTTCCAGGGGATGTAAAAGAGTTAGTTCATAAGTCTGATAAAAATTGGTCACAGAATGTAGATTTAAACATAGATCATATAACAGGTTTGAAAAATTTAAGGGGTGGTTTGTTCGAATATTATTGTCTCCTAGAATTTTCACCGTGTTTTGCTGGATATGTGTGTAAAATTTGGTAAACAATGGACAAATAGTGTAGGATTGTATAGAGAAAATATTACTCACAGGGTTGAAATAAGGGATGGGATGTTCGTTTAAACGTTAATACTGCCTCTTTGTTTTCCTAGGTAGAAGTATATAGGGGTTGAAATAAGGGATGGGATGGTTTGTTTAAATGATAATATTGCCTCATAGTGTCAAAACTAAAAGGAAAAACTCTACATAGTCACGAGATTATACATGTGGCTGATATTACTGGAAGGGTAACAATTTGCTTTATAGTTACTGTACTACTTCAGCCCAGAAACATGTGAGTAATGTATACAACAAATATGAGTGACTCATACCCAACCTCTCATAAAATTTTCATCAAGAGAAAACAAGCGACCTGTACACAGAGTTGTCCACGAGTAACTCCAACATTTGGACAGCATCCTAAGACAATATCGTATTTCTTAACTAATAAAAAACCAACGATGATGAGAAAGACATCCATGACATGAGTTCTATCAGATTTTCTGATAAAACATAAAAAGTCTTGATTTTGCCTGAAGCTGAGGCAGCTGAAAACTCTCTCCTCACAATACGGCCTCTTATTTTACCGTATATCAAAATGTGAAGTGAGAGAATTGTATTGTCCATTTAACTTGATTTCGTGCAGACTGAAAACAATAATGTCATGGTGATTGCAGATGTAGTGTAAATTCCATGTGGTGAGTTCAGTGTAAAATTTTCAGATATTATATATTTTACAACCTGGATAGGGTGGTTTGTTTTAATTTCAATGTTGCCTACTTTTTTGTCTGGTTGAATAAGGTATGTGTGGAAAATTTCTTACAAAATGGTCGAAGATGTAGATATTTATAGAGAACAAACATACATACGTACAAATTTATCCATACACTTTCAACTTTATAGCCTATCAGTATTACACTTAAGACATCTGCTTATGGATTGTTCAATATTTTATAGAATATATATTTATTTTATATTTTTAAGTGAAAGGCTCTACAGGCCAAATATTTGAGACAGAGAAATCCATGTTAAACCTGTTGAATTTGAAGATATTAAAAGAAAGAGAAATTTGTCTAAAGAAATGAATTTAAGGTATTTAGAAAGCAAGAATACAGGGTAATAAACTTTCTAATCATAGTCCCATGATTACATGATGTGAACTTATGATTTTATTTTAAAGTTACAGCACATTACTGTAATATCTTACAGAAAACAACTACATAATGGTAAATGAAGTTTCAGTTGTTAAAGAACAAACATACATGCGTACACTTTCAACTTTATATAGCCTACCAGTATTGCACTGACAAACAATAAAAGAAAGAACAAACCATAAAAGATATGTCATTCAGACAAGGCAATATTACAATAAAATCACACAAATACAGGAATGGAGTTATAAAGGAATTACATGCTGAATACTATCATCTGGGTGTTTTAAACAGATTTCTAACACATTACTCACACAAAAAGTAAGAGCGAATGCTTTAAGAAGAAAGAAGTAAGCAAACAGAGCCTTATACATGAGATGAATGATGCTGTCCACTTTGGCATGAGGCACCAGTTTGGCATCCAAGTTAGTAACACCCACCTAGTTAATGAACCTTGTCCAAGAAGTTCTAACCTTATTTGAAGAGACCTAGGTCATTTAGAGTAAATAACAGAATTTTTCTCTCTAGTTCTATTTTTATATAATCTGTCCACACCATACATATAAGTTAGTGCAGTCTAAATCTCCTTAATCACCGGCATCCTTGGAGGTTTAACCCACTGGCTGACCTCTACGGAATGGAACAGAAAAGCATCACTGCAAGCAAACCCCACTCCATGTGAAGTCAAAGCTTGCTTGCTTGCTTACTTACTCAATGGCAATAGACAATTCCTCAGCAAGCTAAAGGAATATTATCTATTTTATGGAACCCAAAGGTTCATTGTCATGCTTACCTGAGCCCACCATTCAACCCTATTCTGCGCTAACTCCCTCCACCTATCCTTCGCAAATCCTACTTCCCTTAAATCTATCCTAATATTGTCGTCCCACCTACATCTGGATCTTCCAAGCGGTCTTTTCCCTTCAAATCTCCCATTCAATACTTTCTTTCCTCCCCCATGTGTGCAACATGTCCAGCCCATTTCATCCTCCGTGAAGAGTACAGGTTATGAAGCTCGTCACTATGCAGTTTTCTCCAGTTCCCATTTTCATCTCTTTCAGGCCCAAATAGAGGAATGCATCATGATTCTTTGCAAACTAAAGTCTATTTGGCTGTAAAGCTGATTCACCGCGCATGAAAAAAGTTGAAGACCCAAAATTTACAAGCTTATTCTCGAACAAACCCCCTAGTTCTAGTTATTTAATGCGGTTTGGAGATCTTTGATTTTAGAGTTTAAACATGGATTCAGGATGTACTATACTATAGGTAGTACGTTATGAGGTCCATGTTTGTTGGGGGGGGGGGGGGGGAAGCATCTAACTTATGTGAACAGATTAGGTTGACTGCATCAAAAAAAATTTTATATTCTAGTTAGGTATTTGCCCCTGCTGTGGCACACAGCATCTTGATTTAACTTTTATTCTTACAACCTCTTTACACATTATAGCTACATTTATAATGTTCTGAAAAAAAGTATATTTACAATAATTGCTTGTATTAAAGCCAAAATGATTAATTTGGAAAAACAAAATGTATGAACTGACTAAGGGTTATAAGCTAGCTATGCTTCTCATCAACTTTTCTTCCCCCCCCCCCCCCCCCCGTACATACCGTACCATAAGTACTATTGCGTTCGACCCCAAAATTTGATGTCACTTGAATTCAAAAACCTATGCAGTCACTTACTCTAAAGAAATGTGATTAGGCAGTGGAAGTCAACTGGGAGTTTCACTAGACTTTGTAAAAAGACTATCTATCTATTGCCATGATGAACCATTTCTCAAACATATTTTCCTACCAATGGTTTACTGTATGAGCTACGTTATTAAGTCCAAGTAAAAATATGAGTTTGATCATCAAAGAGTCAGTTTTTTTTAATTTCTAGATTACTGTATAATAAAAAATAGGAATCCTTTTACATTCGTGCATTCTTTTAAAGCAATTCTGCCAAGCAATGTATCCTACTAGGGTAAAAGGCGGCCATTCACTATCGCTCCAAATGATCGTCATCCACTTGGATGTTGTCCACAGGACGACATCCAAAACTAGGTGGTCATTCACTGTCACTCCACCCGCGCCAGTTGCTTCGTGGAACAGTAAGGTTGAACCTTGACTTTTGAAAAATTGGCGCCAACGATTTAAATAAAAATTTAAAATTTGAAACTCTTGTCTATGGCTAATAAAATGACTATATCCGTTTTACCGCAAAAATTACTTAGGGGCTACTTTACTCATTTCCATTTTCAATTTTTCTAGATTATCTCCATTAGGCCTACAGTATGTGACACACAAAAACCTTCCACAGTAAAGTTGTAGAAAAAATTAAAATGAACATTTTTTGTTTAAAACAATTTTATACATCTACAGTCTTACTAATAATCCAGTTGTAACATTTATACCAGGAATATACACAGCTGAGGAAAGAAAGTGTACTAATAATCGTTGCATAAGGCTGAATGTGTGCAACCTTTACACAGCCTGGCCCCCTTGTTTAAACTTGACGTAAATAATCAAGATGGCCGATATGCGTAACAGCCGGTCGCTTCGTAGATGTCTGAGATTGAATTTTGAGGTTATGCATCCATTCTTAAGGTAACTTGTTATGAAACATTCTGGGCTACTTTAGCGGAATTATAAACATTGTTCCTTGTTTGCGGGACATATTTCCATACTTGTACCCATGATTACAGCTTTCTGAAAACAATATAATGAAATACTGAAACTACAATTAGTCTGCAGACGATCCATCGTTGTTTGCCCGCTACACCGATAGATGGCGTTCAGCAGTCCCTTCATAGCCTGAGGCTAGTAACGTCATGAAAAGCGTGACGTATTTGATGACGTTGGACTTACAAACTCGGCAGTTACACACCTATTATTGGTAATGCGGCTTATGCAGAACTTGCACGGTGAACAACCAAACAACCGTTCAACGCAGGTATAAGCAGCTTTTATTAGTAAGGCTGCTAATAGATATCGAGATAAACAGCTTAAATAATAAATACAGCTAAAACGCAAATTTCATAACATACATACGAAGGGCCTAGTTCCATAAGGGCGTAAGGCACAAGGACATAGTTTCGAGAAATCTTGATGTTTTTAAACAGTGTTACCACTCACAAATAGGTGGTTTAAAGTCTAATTTTATAACATATATTTTTGAAGGACAGGCTAAATTAGTGTTCTGCAAATTTACAAGGCAGAGTGTATTGGGATCTTTTACAACTAGAGGCACCTAAACAGGTTAAACAGAAACTGAAATACTTTTACAGTAGCAAAATCTTTTTACTTTGTATCATATTATTTGTTTTTATTTTATTTTAGTAAAAACCTGTATTATACAGTGACAATTGCATGTTTGCCAATGAATACTAGTAGGCCTATGTTATACAGTCAAAATTGCATGTTTGCCAATGAATACCAGTGTCATTAATACCGTGTGTCATTAATACAACAGATGATAAGCAAAACAATATATTTTGAACATGTGCGTAATTTCAGTTTATTAACTGGGGTGGCAAGGTCTGCCTGGGGGTCTGGGGAGTATTGAAATTTTTTAAAATTTGGCATTAAAATGATGTAGTTTAAGCATTTTAAAAGCTTTTTTACATATCATACCAGCATAAATGTTAAGTTTAATATAGAATCAAGATTGTGTCACGTTTATAAACTGTAATTTTTCACTTGTTTGCAAATAACTGATATTTTTACTGCCGATTTTTGAGGTGGCAAAAAGAGAGGTTTGGAAATTATGGGGTGGCAACTGCCACTCCTTGCCACCCCGTAATTACGCCACTGATTTTGAATGAAGTTATACTTCAGAAATGCAAGTTCATTTTTTATAAACATTTGCTTGGATGGTAGCACTGCAGAAAATAAAAATAATTGATAAACACACCTCAATAACGGATAGGAAGTGTGCCTTACGCCTTTATGGAACTGTCATGAAGTAGAATGAATGTGCAGTTTCACATGTCTTTTCTTATAACTGAGCAGAGGTTTAAGGCACAAGTACAAATAGTTCATTGAGTATTTATTAGATATGAGGAGAAGGCATAAATGTTAAAAACTCAAAATTAAAGATTTGTGCCTTACGTCCTTAAACATGAAATATATACAGCTTAAACAAGAATTTCAGAACATACATATCAATTAAAATATTAACGACATTTTGTTGTCCATAGTAACATAAAAACTATAATCTACTTATTGCTGTAAATGCAGTCAGTTTAGCTCAGTCGTAATGAACACACCAAAACCAATTACAGCGACGAGGTATAGGCTAATAGGGAAGAGGTCCTGGGTTCAAATCAAATTTCGTAGCCACCCAAATTTACCGTAGGCTCTTGTAATAATGCATTCATGAAACATTTTGCTTCTATTGTTCGGCTACATCTCAATGCATCCTGCATGTTTGCCTTCGAGATTGAGGAAAGCATGCAAACCCCAAGTTATTAAGTGCCAGTATGGTACTTTATGAGATTGTGAGGGGAAGGGGAAATGTCTGTCCGTGTGTCTTTACGCGCGATAACTCAAATACGCTTTATTGGATTTTCATGAAACTTGGTATACGCATCTATAACGTCCATGGCAAGAACCCTATTGATATTGGACAAATTCGGTTGACCGGTACCGGAGTAAAGCCCAACTTAGTGCCTATTTTATGGTAATATATTAGAAAGCATTTATCAAATGCAAATTAGTTATCATGACAACATATTGTTTTACAGTATTCATATAATATGGCTTTGGAAATTGCAATACAGTTAGCTTTGACAAATAACATTATTCCTTCACATACGGTTCTGAAAGTAGATCGTTAAATTGGGCGAGGTAATTGAGATGGTAACGTCTTGGACTCACATTTTGGTTGTTCCTGGTTCAATTCCCGTAGCCGGCCAATTTGACATATCTTTTCCGTATTTTTATGTGAGTATGCGATTGTCAAGATATCACAAATCTGTATAGTTCTGCTGATGCTGGACGACTCTAGCTGATTAAAAAACGAGACCTTTGTTCTCCTTGAAGCTCTACTTAATGAGTGATTGAATCTGGAGCTTACCTCGGAAATCAGCAAAAAAAACTTATTTTCTGCATATCATAATTGCAAATATAACTGATTAAACAAAAGCATACTGGCACTTTGTTACATCAGTTTACCTGATATTATTATTATTATTGTTATTATTATTGTATTATTATTATCATTGTTATTATAATTATTATTATTATTATTATTATTATTTCACAGTAAAAGGATTGAACATAAGGATCGACCCTGATGCTTTCTTTTCTAGATACTGTACTTGTTAGTTTTATGAAATTGAAATAAATAAAATTTAATTGTCTCTATAACTTACTTTCTTCTGTGCTAGCCTTTTAACACGTATATACGAGAAAGTTTGTGCAACATTTTTTGCACCGTTTATTAATTTTGTTGTGATAATCGCAGTTAGTAACTTGCCATAGGAACGGAAACTGTTTATAGGATTCGATTACTTCGAGTAGTGTGTCTCGCCCCAACATGGCGCTGAAATTAGAAAACACGTCTGCACTGGAGGACACCTGAAGACAGAATGAGGCTATTTGGATGTGGGTTTGGCCACTGACTAGCAGATTTGCAGGATGGCTTGGAGTCACTCCACGTCGTTTTCCCCATTCATTGTACGATGGCTTGATGAACGGATGGAGTGAACGGATGGGTTTTTGCTCGACTGGATATCCAACCGACCCATCGCTCCATGCCAAATGGACGACAGCCTTCCCATTCATTATGAGATTTTGGACTGACATCACTCCATGTGGACGTTTGGAGCGATAGTGAATGGCCGCCTTAAAAAACACGCCATGACAGTTCCTGCATAAACTCAATGAAAAGCAGGATCTACGATTGCTGTATTGCTTCAAGTTTTGTTTTAAAACACATGGAAAGTGTGCATATGAAATAAAATATAACTAGGTCTAGAAGTTATCAGAGCATATTTCAAGATAAACAAAACACAGAGTGCAGCAGCACAAATTCTATCCTGAAACTTGTCACTACTGACAAAGGCCAGTTCTGTCCAACATTCATTTTGTCAATGGTGTTAATAACTATTCTGTACTGTTTTTGGTTTTTAAAAGTCTTTACAATTTGCCCGAGGAAATGTATTTTCCCACATGTTAAGAAGAGAGAAAGAGCACAAAATTAATATCACCGGAAAATTTTCACTGCTCATGCATGCCTCTTAATTCCATTATGAAACAATGTGACTCAGTGTGTGTTACAATAAGTTACAACAACTACACTACTCTTAAGAATCCAAAGTTTCCTTCCAAACTTTAAGACAACATAACTGTCTTAATACATAGATGAACAGGAAGTCATAATTCACTTATTGTTAAACAATGCACACAAATGAATGAGATGTTTGACAAGGCATTATCTTCTCTATCATTACATCACATTAAGCAGTATATCATCCTGTGATTCATGCCAATATTCATCACCTCATGGGCTAAATCCTTCAACGATAAGATGCTCCCGATTAATACCCTTTGAGCCATTTTAGGCTCATTTTAGGCCACTTTAGGCTCAGAATAGGCTCTAAGGTCTAAAGAAGCCCTTTAAGTCGTCATGTCTGGCCTATGTGGATTTCGGCATAGTTATGGAAAATAATATTTATAGTTATCAAAGGAATATTATGAAGATGAGACCTTGGCTTCCTATTATTACGTCAACATTGTTGGTTTCTGCATAGCATGTTATTTCCTGTCTTTCTGATTGATTATTTATTAGCGTATTAAAGAAGAGTTTGATAATATGTAACAAAACACCATCTAGTTTGTTACTAGGAAGAATGTGTAGTTAATCGTGATAGGCTGTATGCATTTGGGTGCTGAGGGGTGAGGTGTGTTTTGTTTCTTCTATATTATCAGATTTCCCGCTAGGCTCTTGGTCATTTGCTGGTTGGAAGTGGCAGTGTCCACGTCGATTTGTGTCTTAGTTTTGTGATGTTATTTTGGCGTTTGACGGTGGGTCCGCCTTCGTAAGGTATTTATGGCGGGAGTGGGTTCTCTTCTCTCAGGTATGTGATTAGTTTACTTTCATTATCAATATAAGTGATTTTATTTAATATTGTGTTTTGTCTGTGATGGCATCCTGGCGCGGGTTCGCCATCTTGTTTCCCGCGCGTCTGATTTTCAATTCTTTGGGAGTGTATTTATTTGTTTTATTTATTGCGGAGTCCGTGTGTTATGTAGTTGTGCCCCTTTCCACGTAATTTTATTAATTATATTAATTCTATTTGGTCCCCTGTGATTACCTGAGAGAATGACCCATTATCCTTTGCGCTTTGTTTTGATGTCTCATTTTAGTTATATTTCCGGTCTAGCCAGCAATGACCCATCTTCAGGTCAATGGACGGGATTTGAAGATGTCTTCGGATTTTGTTTTTAAGTTTTAAATTATCTGGCCGCCTTGAGGAGGAGCGAGGGTTCATTTGTATGTAAGTTATATGAGCTAGGGTTACCTGTATTTAATTGTAGATATTACTTTAAATTCTGGAACGTTGATCCTTCAGATCGAATTCTTTTACTAGTTCAGGTATTGTTAGAATGCAGTAGGGGAGAGTGGGGCAGTTTTGCCCAGGGGCAGTTTTGCTCAATATCAAATTTCTCTCTCTTGGTAATCATTTTATCATTCTTATGATATCACAGCTATTCCCATCAACCACCTCTACTTCCTGTGGAAATTTGGACTGCTTAGCTACATGTGGAGATTTTTTATAGAAGAAAGTAATATTTACATAAAAAGTTATAAGTTTTCTATTTTTGTTTTACCAGGTAAACACATTTAATTTATACTCATCAATATTTTTTATGTCTACTGCCTAGTTGCACATTCCTTAAGCTTTCTTTCCATGTCAGACATGTGATTTAATAACCTCACTTGTGGAAAATAATGACCCACTTATTCCAAATTGTGCATTGGGGCAGTTTTGCTCAGCCTACGTGGGGCACTTTGGCCCATTAACTAGAGTTTCTATTACCAGTATTAATTAACTTAATTTAATAAAAATGAATTTAGGCATATCTACCCTATTTTAAAAAGTAATTTTGAAAATTTTTTATTCAGATGTTCTAGAAATTGGTTTGATATTATCTTATTTTTTCTTGCATAGTGCCTTCGTTGTCTAACATGGTACGTTGACAAGACAAGAATAAATTTGTATTCCCTGAGAACAAAGACTCAAGTTTTGTTAATATTGAGGACATTTTTTGCAAAGCTACAACAATCTAAATTGGAAGGAAGACCTGAAAAAGCCTTGGGAGCAATGACATTTTCTGTAAATTTCAAAAATTTTAATATAGGCTATACTTAGGCCTATAATAAAGCAGGGTTAAATAGATGTTAAGACTGTATTAAATGTTTATTTCAGTTTGAAGACAATTTTATCTGAGTTTGTGATGTTATTGGTTCCAATTTTCTCTTTAAATATTAGTATGCCTATTTAGGCCAGTTCTTTAGTCATTACAAAATATAATAGGCCTAATTTTTGTGTTTTAGCTCTGTACTGTAAATTAATTGCATAATCATTACATGTCAACCTTTCATTTCCACATTAACTTGATTTGTATGCAGTGATCAAATGTGCCCCATACACTGGGCAAAACTACCCCAGCTGGGGCAGTTTTGCTCAACTTGCAACGTGTAGGGAAAATAATTTTAAATTAAAAACAATAAATTATAAAGTAATAATAAAATTATGTTTATATACAAAACATATCAGTGTATAAGTAGCACATAAATACCTTCTCCTGAATATAATTAGGTTGAGAAAAAAAAATCACAAAGTTGAGAGAACACATTTTGGGCAAAACTGCCCCACTCTCCCCTACTATTCTGTCAGAATGTGTATGGGTTATGATTTATGCTTTAGAAACTTAGCAAATTATATAAATTGTTTTTCTCAAGAGATATATTAACTTCAAGAATTTCGATGTCACTCAAGAAGCAGCAAGATTATAAATTTGTAATTGTTTGGATATGAATCTCTTTGTCGCACACGCCCAAAATTCAGTCGAGTTTATTTTTTTAAAATATATAGCACGTCTTCCACAGTTTATGTTTGTGTTCTTTTCCCCTTGGCGCAAAGGCTGCTTAAATTAATTTTAACTAGCCTTTAGGGCCAGATGCACCTAGTCCCGTACTTTAAAAGTTTGTTTTCAGGTTCCCCAGTTCCCAAGTTTCTCAACCCCCGGCGCACCTTCCCTGCCTAATAAGCAATTTCTCTGACCCCTTGAATTCCTAGCTAAAGAACCCCTGTTCAACACCTAAAGTGCATACAGTATTTTGTAACAGAAGCAAGTCCAATTCAATTGCTCAATTCTCTAAGACATGCCATTAAGCATTTCTTCCAGGAAACAGAACTGGAAGCCTCTTTTCTCTGTTTCAGCTGCAAGCATTTTCTAAGAAGGGATGCATATCCAAGATAATGCAGACTGATTCTTGTAACATTCTCTGCCTTTGTATTCTAGTACAGCACAGTAATATGACGAGAACTATATAATAAAGGGTTCATACCGAAAACTGTACGATTGCTGCAGCCAAAAAAGGAATGGCAGAGTCGATCAGTTGAGAGCTTTCTCAATGAAACCGGCTCTTTGTACAGCCCTTCAACATGGTTAAGACATGTGGAAATAACAGTTATGCCAGGATGGAAATAATAATTATTGTACAATACAGGTAAAATCAAATATACTAACTGTGCTACAGAAGGTGTTCATATTTGGGAATATGAACAATGATGTTTATGTCTTCAAGGAAATTTTCGATGAGCACCTACTCCCCCATGACAGTTTGTGCAACAAAATCTTGCAGCACTCGTAAAGCGAGATTTGAGATTGCAGCAATGACTGTGAAGCGGACATAAAGCGAAGCTGCAGCAAAAAGTAAAAAGAATGCTTTTGATGCAGCAATGGTAAAGCACTTTAGTTTCACTTTTAAAAAAAATGCACTGAAGGTCTGCCACATCTCAAGCCAACCTGTAGCTGACACTTGAAGCAGACCGGTTCCTGGTGGCTCTTCCTCTCTGCCTTCTACACGTGGTGTTTCCTATGATCTTTGACAAAGGCGTTTTTAGTAGGAGGAGGGTAGCAGAAGATGTTCAGCATGGCCATTATAACATATCACTATTACCAACTTCCACTTTGAATAATAGCCTACAATGTTCTTAAGCATATTATTATTATTAAGAAAGTCACATATAATGGTAACACTAGAAGATTTTGTTAAGAAAATGCTTATTATTCCTCATTTTACAAACCATAAGATGCACTTTTCTACTTTGAAAACAGAGCCTTGAAAGTTGGGTGTATCTAATGGTCCGAAGTATACGGAAAAAATAAAATTTTGCTAAATAGGCCTTTCGCCGGAATACCATAGTTATAAACAAGGTGTTGTAAACGATAAGATCGTTACAAATTTTGGCACAGATTGCCTATCAGTGCACTTGTCACAATCGCAAAATAAGGGTAGCTGAAAACCAGGTATAGGTTAGAATGCGAAAATAATGTTGAGTGCTTTTATACAAAAGTTGTTGTCTCCGCCGAGTGGTTTAAATGAAGGCAATGACCTCGAAACATCCTTGTCCCGTTTCACTTTCCGTACGCTGAATTGAGGGTTAGAGAGTGTAAAAGTATTTTCAGTCTTTCAAGAGAAATCAGTTCAGTTGTTAAAATTTACGTGTTGCCACCTGTACAGAAGAGATTTTCGCACAACGCAGGTTTTAAGTTAGAACAGATTTACATTGATTCCATTGTACAAGACTGTAATTTGTTTATGCAATGAAGTATATTATTCCCTTTAAAATGTTTCGTTTAGAATCACATTAAATTTATTTTCCTTTAAATTTCCATCCTAAAATCAAGGTTTAATGTTTCGTTTAGAATCACATTAAATTTATTTTCCTTTAAATTTCCATCCTAAAATCAAGGTAAGGTGCGTCTTATAGTCCGTAAAATACGGTACTGAAAATTTGTGTTGACTTTTTCTCTTTCATATTGCTGACTATGATGTAGCCAATTTAGCTTGATGCCATGTATCTACATGATTGCCACAACACTGCAAAATCCAGAACCTTTGCTGCCAGGGCTTTATAGACACCGTAAGCAAGCAGACTTGTAAGGGTCTGTTATGATGCATGCATCTGTATTATGACTGAACAATACTGTTAAAGTTATTACCACTGAATTAGTAGATAAATACAGAATGATTGATGTCACTTTTTGTATTGGAAACAAGTTTAGTTTTCATATTAAAATAGATATATAAAGGCTTTATAGTAAGAAGTAAATCTATCACTATTCTAGTGTTTTTCAACAGAATACCCTGTGGTGTCACTTGATGGGGCAGTATCAGATTAGCATTCTCCCTTCAGCAAGATTTGTGGCTTACGGTCTATAATCCAGTTGTAACATTTATAGCAGGAATATACACAGCTGAGGAGAAAAAATGTACTAGTACATATTAGTTATTAGTTAATAACTTCATCCTTGCATAAGGCTGAATGTTTGCAACGCTTTACACAGCCTGACCCCCTTGTATAAGCTTGACGTAAATAATAAAGATGGCCGATATTCGTAACAGCCGGTTGTTTCGTAGTTGTCCCAGATTGAATCTTAAGGTTATGCATCCATTCTTAAGATGATTTGTTAGGAAACACTAGGAGCTGCTTTTGCAGAATTATAAACATTGTTCCTCGTTTCCGGGACATATTCCCATAATTTTACCCAAGATTAAAGCTTTCTGAAAACAATATAATATAATACTGAAACTAGATTTTCTCTTGGCAGACTACTATTTGTTCACTGCTCCGACAGATGGTGACATTGGCATCTGCAGTCCTTCTTAGCTGGGGGGCAAGTAACGTCATGACCAGCATGACGTGTTTGATGACATTTCACGTTCAAACCCGGTGTAACCCTTGGGTCATTCCACATCAATTCAACTGAAAAACAAGGATTTCGACACCCACCATCTCAGATTTTGATGAAACTTGGTGTACACCTTTCCCTTATGGTTAAAGTAAATCCCCTAAAAGCTTTCTCCTCCATCTCAAACGGTTTAAATTTTATAGCACTTCGAAGTTTTGTTAAATCTGTATTTTCTTCCGCTTGGCACAAGATACCCTTGTGTACATTACATTTTTTATCTCCATAACCAATCATCGTATCTCTCTGAAATTTTGCACAGAGCTCAATAATATGATGAGAATTTAAGAAAAAATTCATCAGCACTCAAAAGATTTTATAAATGCCTAAAAAAATTCTGTAACCTAGTTTTTTTGGTGAAAAACTAGGTTTAGAAAACCTGGATTTTCAGGATGTGGGCTTGGTGAAACCAAAAGTGTTTGACATTGAAAATCATTGTAAAGACATGCTCTTTCTCAACAAGTGATAAAATTTATGGGTTTTTAATCCTTTCTAACAAAAATTTTAGATTTTCTGGATTTTGTGGGAAAAAATGGCTATCGGATAACCATTTTTAAAACTTTAAAATTATTTAAAGAATACATGTACTAAATTCACAAAAATTACTTCAGATATTAGGTAGGCCTATTTTAAAATGTTTTCTCAGAGTGCAATTCAGAGAAGCTTTTCATAATGCTAGTTGTGTATATAGTCTTATTCATTGTGTGAATGAATAGCTGCATTGTGTGAATGGATAGCTGATGTTGGTCCATGCAGTGCAGGTAAGCTATTAGTTCACGACTCATCATGCAGTGATACTTAGCTGCATCTCATAGAATGAAGACTTGGCTTATCAGTCAGTCTACTTCTGGTGTCTGTGATGAAAGTAGTGTTGTGCACTATAATTTATCCAGTGTATTTGATATTTATGTGCTAATTCTATCTGTGTATTTTTAACTGAAATAAGATGGAAGATGCAAAATGTAGTGTGGGAGAGCTAACTGCTAGTGAATGTCATAAATTAGCTTTCAGTCGCAGAAAAGGGATTGAGAGGGTTAATTTTGTTTAAGCGAAGAAGACAGAGAATTGTTGTGTGTAAGAACTGAAGCTAAAACTGAAGATTTAGAAACTATTTGCTTACATCACCAAAGTGTATATTTGAAGAGATTTGAATCTCTCCAAAAACACTGTAGGGATCCTTTGAAAAAGCACAAAGGATTAATTCGAAAAACTCTACGCCCTGTAACATTACAGCAGTCTAAAGATTTGCTAGAGAAAGGGGTTAAATTAAAGCCAGGCGAAAAATTATGCAGGAGATGTAAACAAATTATTTATAGCAGTGATGTAGATAAAGAGAGTGATGTTGAAGATACTGGGATGAGTTTTGAAGAAAAGATCAGTGTGGAGAGAAGAGAAGCCATAGAGAAGCTGAACACATCTCTTACCGAGGCAGGTTGTTCACCTTTAAAACTACATGGTTTAGCAGGACACAGCAAGACACCTTATGGAAAGAGGAAAATAGAAAATGTTGAGATAAATGTTCGTGACAAAATTAAAAAAGTGTTACAGGTTGAAATCCCAACAAAAGAGATTGAAGCAGAGTTGGTAATTAAAGAGAAAGCGAGTGACATGGACAAACTTATAGAGGTGATGAAAAATTCCATTAAATGCACCTCAAGGAAGAAGCAAATCCAGATGCTAACCATTCCTGTTTCCCTTTCATGGCCACAAAGAAAAATTCAAGAAACATTTTGTGTATCTAATTATTCAGTGCGTCAAGCAAAGAAGCTTTTTAAAGAAAGAGGAATTTTTGCTGAACCTGATCCTAGAGGTGGAAAGAAGCTTCCATCTGAAACTATCAAGAAGGTTCTAGACTTTTATCACAGTGACGAGCAGTCTAGAATAATGCCGGGAATGAAAGATGTGTTAAGCATTGGAAAAGAGTATCATAGGAAGCGGCTAATATTGGGCAACCTCCGAGAACTGTATTCAGGCTTCAAGAAGGAATATCCCAGCGTTAAAGTAGGTTTCTCCAAGTTTTGTGATTTCAGGCCGAAGTGGTGTGTATTGGCAGGTTGTAGTGGAACACACAGTGTATGTATGTGTACCATTCATCAGAATGTCATTTTACTTCTGCTTGCAGCACGAATAGAAGGTGCGTATAAGGACATAATGAAACTTCTACTCTGTGAGGATCGAAAGAGGGAATGCATGCTCAGACATTGTAATAAATGTCCTGCAAAGAATAATCTTGTCAGGCACTTGGAATCTCAATTTGAAGATTTTGACAGAAATGTTCTTACTGAATTTTCTCAATGGATTTCCACAGATCGAACTCAATTGATCAAAACCATTTCAACACTAGATGAGTTCATTAATGATCTAACAGACAAAATACAATGCTTGATTCCTCATTCTTTTATAGCAAAGTCACAGTCTTCCTTCCTTAAAAATTTAAAAGAAAACCTTCCATTCAACACTGCTATTATTCTACTAGATTTCAGTGAAAACTTTTCATTCGTCATCCAAGATGAGGTACAAGGGTACCACTGGACTTCTGATTCTTGTACTTTGCACCCTGTGGTAGTGCATTATAAAAGTCTTGATGGAGAGAAGATGATCTCGTCCCATTGTATTGTTTCCGATGATTTAAAGCATGATGTGAATATGGTGTACAAAACTCAAGAAATAGTTTTGAAGTATATAAAAGGTACATTTCCTCACATCCAACAGGTACACTACTTTAGTAATGGCTGTGCAGGACAGTACAAAAATAAGTTAAACTTCCTAAATCTCTGTTATCATCAGGAGGATTTCCAAATGAACGCACAGTGGTCTTTCTTTGCCACTAGTCATGGCAAGTCAGAATGTGACGGTATTGGTGGAACTACTAAGCGTCTAGCTAGAAAAGAGTCTTCAGAGACCCCTTGACAAGCAAATTACTACTCCTAAAACATTTTTTGAATTTTGTGATACAAAAATTGAAAAGGTCAAATTCCACTATATCGCAAGAGAAGACGTAGACATAACCCGCTCCTCCCTTGAAACTCGTTTCAAAGATGTGCATACACTCCCTGGAACTCGCAGTTTCCACAACTTTAAACCACTCGGTTCTTTAGGCACAATTGAAGCAAGAAGAATGAGCTCTGATAAAGAACCCTCCCTCTCGTTCAACATGCGGAGCCTCCTCAAACTTCCTGTGAACGCTGATGATCTGTATCCTGGATGTTTTGTCGCTTGCAAGTATGATCATTTGTGGTACTTTGGAATGATATCAGAGATTAATCAAGATGAAGGAGATGCTTTTGTAAAATTTCTTCACCCAAATGGACCTTCACCTTCATTCTGCTGGCCTAGCCGTGACGATTCTTGTGCAATACCATTTCCTCATATTCTTGGTGTTGTACAACCCCCACAGACAACAACTGGCAGAAGATATCTCTTCACCAATGTGTGTATGGAATTGATGCAAGAAAGAATGGATAACATACAGAGGCAACAGCGAAGAAACCGAGGACTATTAGACTTGTAATTATGGTAATAGTTTAGTCTGTTATGATAATTTTTTTTTACTTCAGTGCCTATAATAACCAATATTAGGTTACTTTTAAGATTAACAACTTTGTTTTCTTCATTTTTTATTACAGCTATGGATTGTAGGAAAGTTATAGTACAAAATGGCTATCCAATAGCCATTTTCCCCAAAATTTACAAAAAACGTAAAATTTTCATTACAAGGAATAAAAAACCCATAAATTTTATTTTTTGAGAAGAAAGAGCATGTCTTTGTAATAATTTTCAACATAAAAAACTTTTGGTTCCATCATGCCCACATGCTGAAAATTAAAGTTTTCTAAACATAGTTTTTCGACCAAAAAAACTAGTTGCAAGTGTGTTTAAATATTTTTGTAGGCATTTATACACACTTTTGAGTATTGATGTATTTTTTTTTGAAAATCTCATCATTTTATTGACCTCTGTGTAAAATTTCGAAGAGATGTGATCATTGGTTATGGAGATAAAAAAATAAATGTACACAAGGGTATCTTGTGCCAAGAGTCTCGAACAAGACAGACAATGCAGATTTCATGAAAATTCAAAGTGCTATAAAATTGAAACCATTCGAGATAGAGGAAAAATATTTTGGGTGGTTTGTTCCAATAATAAGGGAAGGGTGTACACCAAGTTTCATCAACATTCGAGACGGAGGGTGTCATGACCTCGTTGAAATGACATGGAATGACCCCCTTGGCAGTTATACTGCGTTTAGTAGTAATATGGCTTATGCAGAACTTGCACGGTGAACAACCAAACAACTGTTCAACGCAAATAGGCCTATAACCAGCTTTTATTAGTAAGGCTGTACCTTGTTTAACCTACTATGTTGCCCACCTACACAACTCATGCCCTGTGGCATTATATCCCAAGTTGGTGAATGCTGCTATTGTCAGTAATGAACCTTCAGTCTAGTAAATCACTTACGAAAACAACCTTAGTCTACTTGAAACTTGATAAAGTTGAGCTTATTGCTATTCATAGTCACTTTACTTTATCAAGTCAAGGGTCCCTTGACTAATTTCAGTTTAAGCCAGACCATGGCTGTTATTTTGAGGTTCAGGGCGAGGTATAAGAAGAAAATTGCGCCCCAAACCATTAGTTGTGAAGTATGGTGAATCCTCTGAATTCTACAGTCACATGAATTTAAAAAGATGGTCCATGTGTAGAAAAATACAATTTTGGAAGTATCAATGGGCGTTCTTTAGTCAGCATTTCTCTCTGCTGGCATTTCACATCAGCCCAAAGCTTCCTAGGCTATTTTCAATCTCTAGAAAACAATAATTAAAATAAAAAACACATACGGTAACTGTACCGGTATTAATTCTGAATGATGTGAAAGCAAATACATATATACACAGAATATTCTCAAGAAACTATTGATCAGCTTACTTACACGCTGCATAATAGGCTATGTATGGATGAATATACAGTGTTTTGCAGATGACAAACAGTTTGTCCGTCTCCTGCTTAGATACGCGGTCCAATCAGAGACGGCGAGACGGAAGGAAGACTCTTACTGCAAGCGGCACTTCAATAGCTCGTACACGTGATTAGCGGTGAAGGAAAACGCTTCTCATTTGAAAAATACTGTAACTCCGCTGTCTGTATTTGTATATCAAGATGGCAAAATATGCACCCAGATGGCTTTGCATTACAAAAACTGAAAAAATATGAAGTATGATTCACTGATTCAATTGCTGTTGGAAGTGAATGCGTGATTTTTCATATCATCGAGTTCGACTTTAATATGTGGAACAAGTGGTAGAGCTTTATGAAGTCAGACTTAACAAAATATGACTTTAAAGAAGACAGGTCTGGTCGACGTCTCTGCTTTCTTTCACGTGAGGTGTTTACGCCTGGTATGCAGGCCCTGGCTTGAGAACCAACACTCCCATTGGCTGCCAACGACCTTAACATGTGATTGGTCCTACCCGCACATTGCTGCCAACATTTTATTCAGCACACTTTTCGAAGCACCAGCCAAGCTCCGCCGTTTTGTTAGGTTAGGAACGTTTATGTTAGTTTAGGAGCAATATACTGAATAGCGCTTTTCGAAGCACCAGCCAAGCTCCGCCGTTTTGTTAGGTTAGGAATGTTTATGTTAGTTTAGGAGCAATATACTGAATAGTATGAGGTTTATTATGTCTCACACTGAATCTCTTTTCTCCTCTTTCCTCCCTTTCTCTCACTTATTCTTCACCGGGCTACCTATCTATTTCGGACCAGTTTCTATCATACAAATTTACACATACAGTGGGATTTGAACATGGGTCGCTAGCTTCATAGCAGTAGTCTTAACCACTATGCCATCGAGTGATTGCTGAGGTGTGAAGCAAGAATTCATCTATTTAAGCTTAAGAGAGCTACATGAAATAGTGGAAATCAATTTTGTATTCATTGTAGGCTAATTGTGAAACATTAAGTTGGCTCTGAAAAGAGCAGTTTTGGTTCAAGAGAAGTTTTAAACGGTACAGTTTTATTAATCAACTCGTCTTGTGGGTGGCAAACCACTTAAATCTTAAACTCTTTGTTGGGCAATCTCCTTCCCAAATCAACCTCTACCGTCACATGGCAGCAGTGGCGGCTATTCAGGGGAAGTAGGTGAAGTAGCACTTCACCAGTATTTTTCCTTTACAATACGTATTTTTAAAGTTTATTTTCCATACCATGAATGTTGGTTTTTACTATAAATGTATCTGTATTTTTGAATTGCCCGCCACGCCACCACCTGGTGTCAAAGCTAGGAGACACTGAAATCCTGAGTGCGCAACTTGCTTCAAGTCGGCCGTGTGAAGGTGACATGGAAACCACGCCCTCCGTTGCATGGGTAGTCTGTTCAAATAAAAAATGAGGATGGCAAGCATCAGTTTTCTCACTTATCCCACGTCTGCTAGGTGACAAGAACAGACTACCCATGAAGCAGTACCCCTTGTTCAGGCATTTTCTTCGCCGCGCCAGCACCACACTGTCAGCTCGGAGAAAGAGGTGGGCACGTTAGATCTTCCACCGTCTGACGGTCTAACGCCGCCAAATTCGAATGTGTTCAATTCAGAAAAACCCGGATTCCACAACCCCGATTAAGTATTCTGTCGCACTGGGAACACTAAGCGACTTCCTCTACCTCGATCATTAAAAATACTATTTTCTCGTCTCTTATTCCATTTCGGGGAACTCTCACGCGATTTTCCCTTCCCTAATTATTATTATTATTGCTGTTGTTATTATTACTATTATTATTATCATTATTATTGTTATTATTATTATTTTTTTGGCTATTTCCTCTCGTCACACAACTCACACAACGTTCGACGAGACAAGAGAAATTAGCAAAAAAAATAATTAGGGCAGAGAAAATCACGTGAGAGTTCCCAGAGATGGATTAAGAGACGAGCAGTTTAGATAGGCCTACTCATAATTTCCAAAAATATTTTAAGTTTGCTGTATGAAATGGTATTTGCAGCACGCCCTCGTTTTGAGCCACGAGCCGCTATTGGGTGAATTCCGTTATTAACATAAGCATGTGGCATTTTTTTTCTCTTCACCTAATTTTCCGGCCACGAGCCGCCACTGCATGGCAGGTACTGAGTAAAACTAAAGAGGCTCTGGTGATTTTAAACCTGCTTAAAGAGTCTAAGGCTACTTCTATTCATACTGAAAACAATTTTGCGTTTCGGGAAGTTACTCCAAATATAATCTTAAATATAGTTAAAAATTTTAAACCTTCAGAGAGTCTTGATGTATATGATTTCTCATGTAATATGCTGAAAATAATAATAGAATGTATTATATTTCCACTTACATTTGTCATAAATAAGTGTTTAATGGAGGGAGTTTTTCCAAATCCACTAAAATTAAGCAGAGTTGTACCTATATATAAGAAAGGTGAAAGAGATCGCCCTTCGAGCTACCGCCCCATTTCTTTAATACCGATTTTATCGAAGGTATTAGAATCTGTCATGTATATGCAAATTTGTGATTATCTGAACGAATCGGATATTATCCGTGAAGAACAGTATGGCTTTTGGAAGGGCAGGTCTAATGTCGATGCAATAGAATCTTTAGTAAAAAAGGTACTTAATGTCTTTGAAAATAAGTGCTTTGCTCAGGCCACTTTTTGTGACCTGAGTAAAGCATTTGACTGTGTTGAGCACAATTCCTTACTTAGTAAGTTGGAATATTATGGGATTAAGGGTGCAAGTCGTAAATTATTTGAATCTTATCTTGAAAACCGTTCTCAAGTGGTCTGTATAAGAAAAGAGAGATCGGATATTGCTAATATTAAATGTGGTGTCCCTCAAGGATCCGTCTTAGGACCATTGTTGTTTATATTAATGATAAACGATTTGCCTTCTTTTGTAAAAACGCATGTAATTATGTATGCCGATGATACAACATTCTTCAATGCTAGTTATGATTTAGATTCACTAAAAGTTATGACGGATAATACCATGTCACAAATTTCATACTGGTTTAGAGTAAATGGATTTTTGTTAAATGAAGAAAAAAATCAAGAGTTGTTTTTCAGTCTAAGAGAATTCCCCCCAAATAATAACGTAGATAAGGGAAAGTTTTTAGGAATTTATATTGACAAAAACCTAACCTGGGAACCACACATTCAATTTATTACTGGTAGGCTGTCTAGAGTTATATTCTTGCTAAGAAATCTAAAACGTTATGTACCACCCAACTATATACGATCAGCCTATTTTGCATATTTTCAAAGTGTTGTATCCTATGGAATCCTGTTTTGGGGCAATAGCAGTCATGTTCAGGAAGTTCTCTTGCTCCAAAAGAAAGTCATCAGAATAATTAGTAATTCAAATAAGTTAGACCACTGTAGGGCATTGTTTGTCAATTTAAAAATTATGACTGTTATCAATGTGTACATTTACAACTCGCTGATACATGTTAAACGTAATTTTTCAGACAAACAGCTTAGACAAGATATACACTCCCATAACACTAGAAACGGTAAACGTGTAGACATACCTTTTCATCGACTTTCGAAATCCTTAAATAGTTATGAAGTAATGGGTCTAAAACTATATAACAGCTTACCATTAGAATTGTTGGAACTTTCAATTAACACTTTCAAATCTAAATTATATGACTGGTTAGTCAAAAATCCCTTCTATAAAATTGACGAATTTTTTGAATGTAAAGAAGTTAACATCTGAATAAGCTTGAAATTGTGCTCAATTACAATTACACTTAGAGTCATTTAATTTATTTGAATCCAATATGTTTAAATTTTATGTTTTCTGACGTCTATTGCTTGTATTTCAGGTTTAATGACAATAAAATATTATTATTATTATTATTATTAGTACCGGTACAAAGCTTGTAGCAATTAGTACATAGGCTATGTTTTGGTGGGAAAATGGTACATTACGACACACCCGAGTCCCCCACTCTTACTCTCAATCCCTCCCCTAGCGGCGGCATTTGAACTACTAGCAGCAACGGTAGCACCATCTCTTAAGCAACTGATGAAACAGAAAAAATAATTTATTTCTTCTATATTCTCTTCTCTTCATTTCCAGTCTCCTTCCTCTCTCCTCCTCTTCATCCTACCTACCTAGATTTGAGACCTATTCCTACTAGTAAATTTTGGTTCGACCGGGACTTGAACTTGGGACCCCTAGCATTATAGCTAGGAGTCTTAGCTATTACGCCACGAGTGAATGCTGAGCACTGAAGGAAGCTTTCGTATATTTAAGTTATGATAGGGGGGATTTCATGAGTTTTAATGCGAGAATCAGTTTTTTATAATTTTGAGATATTTTGTTAGTTATAAAAAGAGTAGTGCTGGTACAAGGGAGTTTTCCTGCATCAATTAAGCCATATTTAATTCTATAATACGGCGTTTGTTACAATTGTGAAGTATTATGTATGGTGCAAGGGTATCTTTGTATCGTGAAATAGCCTATTTTGTTGCAAGGGTCGTTTTTATAATTATGAAATATTGGGAAAAAATAGTTTTATGCTGCGCTCTAGGCTCCTCCCACGAACTGTCTAACGCGACCCACCACGGAAGGCGGGTTTTAGGGTTTCATCGCAGACGACATTCAATGTGAGGCATAATAAACCTCACGCTATTCAGTATATTGCTCCTAAACAAACATAACGTTACTAACCTAACAACAAAACCTGTCACTGACCTAGAATTTACCTATCATTATTTAACTAAATGCAGAAGCTTTCATAAAACAGCGTTACGACTAGCAAGGAATCCATGGTACAACAGGTGCATGCGCAGGCTCGGAAGCGAGGGGAAGGAACTAGCGGGCTATTCAAGCCTAATACCAAATTCAGAATGCCCTAAATTAATATCACTGTTCATAACCTAACTGCCACTGAACTAGAATTTCAGGAGAATTCAGAATGACCTACTAAATTAATAAAGTAATTTTACTACGTTACAATTGTAATTTTCGTAATTTCCATAACTGAGCAAGTACATAGCCATGATAGGAGATGTAAGGGAAGCAAGCAGTAGCGTGCACATTGGCTCGGAAGCAAGGGTCATCAGGGGAAATGAGCGGGCGGGCGAGAGCAGGTGGAGCTTCGCCGGGGCGCAGCATATACGCTATCTATCTTTCGCCGAAATATTATTTGGAAGTGCAAGCGGTCTTTTTTTATTGTGAAATAGGCCTATTAGGTGACATGGCAATTGCAATTGTGCATTACCGGCGTTGAGGTTGAGTAGCGGCTACCGGCATGCACTGCAGGAAAGCGGGGCAGGTGGGAAGTGGCCAGGCGAGTGGCATGTGGAAAGGGGACCAGCTTGCGTCGCGAAGTACCATCTTCCCGTTTTGGTACAAGAGTCTTTCTCATGGGCGCAGTGAATAGTGCAGAATAACAGTGAGCTGCACTGCCGGTAGTAAAAGGCTGGAGGCTAGGGGAAGCAGGCCATCGCAATGGCAACGCACAGCGCAAGTGGGCACAGCTTAAGGGGCCTATGTTTTCATAATGAAATGACATAAAAAATGTATTATAAGAAATAAATCATCTTCAACCATATTTGGCCAACTCCATGTTGAATAAAATCTAGCCCAGGCATGCCAATAACCTTATAGTATTATGGAGTTGAAACCATGTAAAAAATCGGTGGGTTTGGTTAACTTCCTCTCTTACGATTCTTGATCTCTGACGCTTATTTAATTAACGCACTTACAGGCAGTATCCTTTAATGTAAAAAAAAAATGAACAAACTACCGCCCCTTACCAACGGTGATGGCCATATTGTTCAACTAATATTTTTAGAGCAATTACGTTAATTACTTACGGAGTTGCACGTAAACTGTAGTCATTTGCGATGGTTTCTATTCCACCTGCTCTAGCAACAGCGACGTAACAGGATTCATTGCCAAAATCGATGCCAATCACAGACATTGCAGCCATTTGCTGAAGAAATGTAAAGGTAACAGTTTTATCACACCAGCACTAAATTATGTCTATTATCACACAAATAATTGAAGACTGACGATTCTCACACAATTTACACGCTATAATTAACTGTCCACCGGCAAAAGGCGAAGATTCTAGCACATGTGAATACTATGCATAACAACGGTATAGGCTCGCTATGCGGTACGAAAATTCCAGAATGATTCCAGAGCAAATCAACGCTAAACGAAGAGCGAGTCTAGATTTGGCCTCTTTCAACAGTCGGCAGCGGCCAGAAGCGGAACTTCCCACCGCTCAGGGAAATGTAGAAGGCCATGCTGACTCACTCTACAGCAATACTGCCAACGGTAAGGACAGAGGGAAATTTCAAGTGACTGCTGTAAACAATATCAACAAATTCACCAATCAAGGGGGGCAGATTCGAACGTTAATCTTTTATGTTCTCTGTTAATATTGGCAGTGATCAGTGATTATCGCTATTTATTAGGAAAAATCTACCTATTGCAATCGATACCATGTCATGATTTTGGAAAAATTCTTTCATATGTTTACGTTTCATATGTTTACGTACGAAACCACCGCCCGTTAAAAAAATTGTATATATTTTGTATATATTTGAACCAAAGTTTACTATGTTATTTCTAGGCCCAATAGTTCATAATAGTTCCAAATAACATAATAAAATTATATTTGAACCAAATTTTATTATGTTATTTCTAGGCCCAATAGTTCGGACAAGTTCGTTAATGAGCAAAATTGGCCCGGGGGGGTGGGGTCGGGGGGTTGAAATTTTGAAAACTTTATATCTCGGCCCCTATGAAGTATAGAGGGAAACTTTGTTTGAATAAATTAGAGTACTCCCTATGGAGCTCACAGTGACACCGACGATTCGGGGTTTTGAGGGTACGAGTGGGGGTGGGGGGAAAATCGAAATTTTTGAAACCACGTCTTGTGGGGTATCGTTGAAAACCACTTCAAGAGTACTCTACAAATCAATAACTAGTTTCTCGATAGCTCTCATATAAGGCGAGATTTGAATGTTTGAAAAAGTGCTCTTTCCTCTTTTTTGCAGTTATTATTGCGGGTTTGTCATGCCAAGGCTAAAGAAGAAGAGTGCTGCGCTGCGACAATAAAGTAAACCAAAAGCACTTCGAAATCTACCTCAGCCTGTAGGCTTGCCTAAAGGGATTTTTTCATTTCGACATCTCACCCAAGGAAGAATAAACACCTAAGTAAAGCTAAGTATATTAATAATTCAGTAGTGTGGACAGTTAATAAATATAGCTTTCAGTTGTATAAAGGTGCATACACATTGGACCAACAAACGACAACCAACCGCTTCACCAGCCGAGTTTCGGTTAGTGTGTACTAGTAACAAATCAGAGCCAGCGAACTGGTAGGTATTTAATTTAGTTTTGTGTTGGAAATTGCTGGAGTATGGAGTGGAACAATCAGTCCTTGGCCCAATAACTCCGTTGCACTAGATCCTTAGACCACCCGACCACTGCGTCACCTACCTTAGGCAGATGGCAGGATTGGGGAACATGTGGTCAGCATGTCGACACCCACGGCCATTAATGGTGGTTTTCATGACCGGAGCCGCTACTTCTCTATCAAGTAGCTCCTCAATTTTGAATCACGAGGCTCTGAGTGCACCCCTACCAGACCTCCCTACCTCAGAAAAATCCGAGGAGGTACCGGGAATCGAACCTGGGGCGACGAATCTGTAGTCAGCGATCTAACCACAAGACCACGCCGGCGGACCCTTGGCCCAATACTATTTCTAATTTTCATTAACAATTTTCAAATTAATATATCTCAACCACAAACTATCATGTTCACAGACGACACAAATCTCATACTCAACAGCACTGATATTAATCCACTTCAAATTAAAGTAAATGAAGCTAACAATAACACTGAACGTTGGATTATGTTATTAATTAATGTCAACAAATGTGTATATCTCCACTTCAATTCTGGGGCCCAAAACAATAATTTACTTGTGCAAATTAACAATACTGCTTTAGCTTTTAAAGCTAAGACTAAATTTCTCGGAGTTTGGATTGACTCGGTTCTTTCTTGGGAAAAGCACATTTCTGAGCTGATTAATTGCCTCTGTAAACTTTCCTTTGCTTTTCGCTTACCGTGTAATACCTGCTCCATACAAGTCTTGAGAATAATCTTCTATTCCTGTGTTGATTCCCTAATCAGATATGGGATTCCTTTCTGGAGCTCATCTCCTAAAGCTGATTGCAAGAGGATACTAAAAACAATTTTTCATTTACCCATAATAACACCAACCAAAGAGCTCTTTGGAAAAATAGGAGTATAACTTATATCATGCTTATATATATTTTAAACATTACTCATCATCCTTAAGAATAAAACTGAATTTCATCTAAATTCTGAGATCCATAATTATCACAATTAATAGCTTACACTTGGATAGAGCTGTGACGATAACATTATAGATTTGATCATCTCCAATTAAGGATCCTAGTTGATTTAATTCAGCCCGAATTAATATACTTAAAGAAGTTTGTACTATGCCTGATCAGGCGCCAAAAATAAAATATAATGTGCCAATATCTTTATGATTAGCTGAAAATAATCATCGCCAGACGCTTACCAGTGCTTAGCATATCTCACACTTAGTCTTAATCATAATTATTGGTTGAGGTAAGCAAATTCTGTGTAATATAAGATCACCTAGATCATCTAGGTAATAATTTATATTATTTCTTATTGTATTTAATTTGTTTTGCATTCTAATTTGTATTGTATCTTAATTTTATTGTATATTCCTCTATTATGACGTGTCCCATTTCATTTTTGTAATAATCAAGTGGACGAAATAAACAATAAACGTATTAAGAAAATGGTAGCAACTATGACAAGATTTCAGAGCCAACTATGATTCACATGACCGAATTCCTTGGTCTGATGTGGATGAGAGGCCAAACCCGTTGTTGACCAATGTTCGCCCCAATACATTGGTTGTAGTTTGTTGGCCCAATGTGCACGTGCCTTTATAGCCTATCCTTGAAGATCTTTCTAGATTTTCAGATTTATCAGAGTAAAAATGGACGTTAGCAGGGAAGGGCAAGGGTGGGCACATGCCCCCTCTGGATTCTGAAATGTCTTACGATCTCATTAATTTTTTGGTAGGCCTACTCTATGCCTCTGTCAACCTGCAGTTATTGCAAAAAAAAATATATATATAAATATTTTATAATAAGTTTAGCAAGTATTTTTATAACTGCATCAGTGTATTTAATAATCCGCCACCAAGGCAGTTGCTCAAAAGAACATAAACTCTTAGTCAAAAATTTGTAAACTATGAAAAACCACTGCTTATGTTTTACATCAAAATGAAAATAATTTCTTGATATTTGAGCCTGCAACTGTGTATGCATCATAATGCTACCAAATCAAAAGTGTCAAATCTGTAACAATGAAGAATGTATACAATTAGCATGAATCATTTAATAAAAATGTGCCATGCAGTGTGAAACACCTGGGAAGTGTACACTTGCTTCCACAATGGTTCCTACAAACAATCCTACTGCTGTCCGCTACTGCTCCACACATTGGCTCAGTTCAGGGTAAACAGCACCCTGGACAAAGACTATCATTGTCATCCCCTACATCAGCAGTATATTGCCAGTTTTGGTTCAGGAGGGAGATGTCCTCTAGCCCTTTTTTAACGAGGATTATTCCATTATCCACCACCTATGGATCCGCTGAATGCCGGCACAGTGTTGAAAACTTAAAAGACAGTGAGTCACACGGCCTTGTGATTGACATTCATTCACACCAGGTTTACCTTAAACTGTAATTGAAAGTACACAATAGATACTCCTTAAAGCGTTGGACATAAAATGCCACCTGTCTCGAATTTGGCGGGACATCCCACATTTTAAGAACATTTTCAGCGTCCCGAATTATGCCTAAGAGGGACGCATTATATATATTTTTTATTATTTTGCTAGCCTTTTCTTTTCTAATGTTAGCCTTACATAGGCTAGTCTATTCAGTTTTGGCTTTGTAATGAATATGTACCATCTCTCTAATTAATAAATTGTTCCATGTACAAATTTAGGTATGAAGATCGGCGATATACATATATTCGATGAGTGTCCCACCTTAGCCTTACCAAAAGGTGGCAACCCTAGCCTGGGCCAAAAATTTCCATCCATTGGCTACATAGCATTTTACACTTAAGTTTAGAAACCACAAGTGTCATTGTAAATAGCATACAACAAACAGCACTTCACTTGCACAGAATCAAGATTTAAAGTTGACTGAGCACGTGTGGTTCTGATGTTCTTGGCTTAGGACTGACCAAAAACCAGGCACATTTCCTGAACAAGGGAGGAGCTACAGAAAAACTAGCCACATCTTTCAGTGTAATAAATAAGAATCGTTGTAGATATGTTGTTTATGTTGCCCACATACGCTCAAGAATCATTGCGTTTGGAATTATGTTGAGTTTTTCCCCCTTAATAAAATTCCTGGTGACACTCCTGAAACAAGCCTCTTGGAGAATATGGAATTACAAGTGATATTCTCCTGTGGGTATTCATTTATTTTCCCATAACTCTTACAACAGTCTAACTGTTGCCTTTTTAAAGGACTTTTTCCAATGCAATTGAAAACATGGCTTAAAATAACTATATTAAATCCAGGACAGGAATAGAATAGAGTTATTCCTCAGGTTCGCGAGCGACCCCTGGTGATCCCGTAAGGGGATATTCACAGCGGATTTTTTACCGGGGTTCGCCAGTCCTCTACCTACTTAAACCTATGGACACACACTACTGAAAAATCCCCGACCCAGCCGGGAATTGAACCCAGACCGCCAGAGTGGTAGGCAGGTGCACTACCGACTCACCCACGGCAGCGGATGGAATAGAATAAAGAGATATCAAAATATTGGCCAATCAGTTTACAAAATGAAGGAGGAAAAGTTCTTGAAAAATTACTTGTCAACATGATTCTTCACCATGTTTACTCAAAAAATTAATTATTAACAATCAATGTGGAACTTTGGATGCAGCTAATGCTGTCAAAAACTTAATTAACAAAACATTTTAGAGAAAATCAGTGCTGTAGCCGTCAGCTTAGATGTCCACTGACCCTTCAATGCTGCTTGGTGGTCATGAATTCATCTTAACTTAAAAGAACTGAACTATCCTACAATTTTACAGGTTAACACAAAGCTAGTTTACCCATAGATTTCCAACTATAAAAACGAACACTTGCAAAATTACAAAAGAGCTAAAGAAATGTTGGGATTTGGAAAATAATGATTTTAATTTGAAATTATCAAATCACTTTCATGTTGTTGCATTTGCAAGTTCTGACAACAGGTGCTAGTAATATCGAAGCAGAAAATTATGCCAATGCAGACATAAAGAAAATAGAAAACTGGGGTAATTTTAACAAATTTGAATATAATGACAGCAAATCAAAGGTGCTATTAACATCAAGGAAGAGAGAAAGTAACAACATATCACTACAGTAAATATTTACCCAAATCACATTATGTACGTTATTATTGAGATGAAAGTGGTTCAACTACTCGAAAAAAATACTTTTACCTATATTAATGTGTTAAACATTTTAGTAGGCCTCAGATTTTATTATTTCATTCTTCTTTAAGTAGTTCAATCGTCTGAAAATATAGTTTTAGTACCTTGAAAGTCCAACACTTAGTTCATTTTCAAATTGAGGTTTAGGTTTTCTTTGATAATAACAGTGTTTTTATATTAAAATAATAAACAATTTTACAGAAAATTAAAAAAATTGTTCAGACCCCCCAGTATTGGAGGGCGCAGATTTATCAAACTCGCCAAGGGTGCAGAAGGACCTTGCAACGGCCCTGAATATAATAAGTCTGTTCACCAGCTATACATAGATTTTAAGAAAACATATGATTCAGTTAGGCGAGATAAATTGTACAATATCCTCATTGAGTTTGGGATACAAAGAAGTTAGTTAGGCTGATCAAAATGTGTCTAAATGAAACCTATAGTAGAGTGAGGGTAGGAAAATTTATATCAGATAGGTTTTCATTAAAAGTGGCTTGAAGCAAGGAGATTCACTATCATCTGTACTTAATTTCGCTTTGGATTATGGCATTAGAAGAGTTCATGAAAACAAGGTAGGCCTAGAATTAAATGGCAATCACCCTATTTTATCTTATGCAGATAATGTTTGTCTGTTGGGTGATGACATAAACACAATTGAGAAAAATGCATAAAGTTTTTTTTGATGCCTGCAGGAATTTTGGATTGGAAATTAATACAGAAAAACTAAATATATTGTCAAGAAACATCAAAATAATGCGCTACAAAATATTAGAATTAGAATAGCTGGTAAATAGTTTGAACAAGTGGAGAAATTCAAATATCTGGGAGTAATAATTACAGATACAAATAATATTAAATTGAATGTTAAGTATAGACTCAAATCAAGAAATGTCTGTTTTTATGCAGTTCAGAAACTCTTATCTTCTCATCTTCTGTCCAGAAATCTAACAATACAATTCATAAGACAATTATTAGCTTGCCGGTTGTATTATATGGTTGTGAGACATGGTTGCTTACTCTTCAGGAAGAACAAAATCTTAGAGTGTTCGAAAACAGGGTGCTTAGGAAAATATTTGGGCCTAAGAGAGATGAAAATGGGGACAGGAGAAAACTCCATAATGATGAGCTTCATAAGCTGTACTCGTCACCATACATAGTAAGGTAATTAAATAACGGAGGATGAAATAGACTTGACATGTTATGTGCATAGGGGAGGAAAGACATGTCTAAATAATACTGACAGGAAGACCTGAAGGGTAAAGACCGCTTGGAAGAACTAGATGTAGGTGGGAGGACAATATTCGGATAGATTTAAGGGATGTAGGATTTGCGAGGGATGGTTGGATAGAGTTAGCACAGAATAGGGTTGAATGGCGGGCTCAGGTAAGTCCTTTAATGAACCTTCGGGTTCCATAAAATAGATAATATTCCTTTAGCTTACTTAGGAATTGTCTATTACCATCGAATAAGTAAGTAATAATGGGAAGAACATTATCACAGATTAATTGCAGTGGCCCAAGAATATGGATAGGTTCTCATTGTACTCTCAATGTTACGGTGACCAACTGTTGAAGGAAAGAATGAGGGACAAGGGAGTATTAAAAGGGGGATGTTCCACAATTTTGAGGAACAGCTACGTTTTTAGCTGTAATTTTTAAATTTCAACATTTTGCCAGTTTCCCTCTTTTTTGACCAAGAGTACTCTTACTGCAGTAGTAACTTAACAGAAGAATACATTTCACTCATCTTTATTGTAAATTTCTTTTCCAGTAGGCTGTGGGTTGAAGACCCTTAATCTAAATGAAAACATACAAATTCTAAAATAATAAAATAAATGTTGAACATTTTATAGACTAAATATTATCACATGTTTTTTAATTGGAAATAGAAGAAAAAATATTAATTTGTGGTTCTTCTTAGTTTTATCAGTTACATGAGATACTTTCTAACAGCACGTGTTCTAAATTTCAACCTCTAGTTATAACCACAGCTAGCTAGGTGGCAGGACATTTGCATATTGTGAAAATTCATACTGATGACAATACACGAAAATTTGTTCAGATAGAAAACTAAACAATGATATCTTCATGTGTGGCATTTACAAATTAGCTTAAAATGCACTTGGTCATGCTACTAAGTGTTCAAAGTAATAAATTCTCTTACAGTCATTCCCATCACTAGCTTTCCTTGTGAAAGAGTCTATACAGTATTAGCATCTATGAATTTGTCAACCTGTTATACCTAAATGTCTATCTCATATGTTATATTGCACTGTTTTGATTGTAAAACAAAATATAATTCCTTTTCCCAAGTGAACTCAGATTGCAGACACAGCGTTCCACTCCTATTGTACTGGGAAACAAATCAATGTCCATGTTTAAGAAGGCACTACTATTCTGATTTCTTTAAAAACAAGAATTAATACATTTAACTCTAATTAAAATAGATAGGCTAAATAAATTAAGTTTAATTGAATTCTATAAGTTACAGTACACTTTACAATCATTTCTAACAGTCGCCAATAACAGTGTATGTGAATGGGAAAAAATTTGTATAATTTTTATTTTATTATTGGTATTTCTGCCTTATGGAGGTCTATACTTCCTTGGTGAAATTCATTCTCCAAGTCTTTCTATCTTCTGCTGCAATTTTTAATTCTCCATAGCTTCTTTTGTTCTTCAAGTCATCCACCATCTCATTTTTTTCTTCTACCAAGGTTTAATGTTCCTTTTATTTTTTCCTTTGATTACATCCAACAAAAGTCTTCTTTGTCTATGATATGTCAACCAGTAATCTTTCCTTTTCCTTACAATTTCTAAGATACATTCCCACTTTCCTTAAAACTTCATTCGTTATTATAGCAGTTCATTTGTTCTTCTCCATTTGCCTCTATCATTATATCTCAAAGTTTTCTAAATATGTCCTTTCCATTTTCCTCAGTATCCATGTTTCAGCTCCATATAAAGCAATACTCTGTATGTAGCATTTTATAAGCTTCTTCCTTAGCTGCAAAGCTAGTGTTCCAGTCAATAGAATCCTCTTTTTGTTGAAAGTTTTGGCAACTGCAATACTTTCCCTACACAGTCTCGGCTATCCGGGTAGCGTCGCGTCGAGTGTTGAAAGGCTAATGTTTCCTCAGCCATGTTGCTGTCTTCTTCAGGGCCAGAAGGTCAGTGACTAAACCAAGCATTGGGCTCCTATATATCTGTAAATCTTAATATATATAATATGTATCTTATATATATATTTCCCTAGTTTCTTTAATACAGTGGTCATCTCTTATAATCAAGCTTCCTAAATACTGAAATTTCAATCTCACGAAGGAACATAAGAGTTGACATGAAAACCCATACAGTTCCCTTGTCAGTACCTCTTTGGATTTTTCTGAGTGCACTCAGATTCGTAATAAAAACTTGAGGAGCCACTTTATTGATAAGTGTCAACATGCTGATCACATGCTCTCACTCCTGCCATCTGTCTATGGTAGATGACACAGTGGTCAGATGGTAGATTCAGTCCCTCCAGGGATGTAGTGCCATGGAAAAAGAAAATACTGAAATTGAAATGGTGTTCATTCTTTAATGTGATATTCCGTTATCTATGAGACCAGTGGCACAGTCACAGCGGGTGCTAAAGGGACTAAAGCTCTCCCCAGTCTCTCAGATTAGAATTATTCTTCTTTAAATTATTGCCTCATTTTCACTGAAGTTCAATTAGTGACAAGAATGCAAGATAGTATAAAACATTTCATACACAATGTTTGAAATTGTTGATTGGATTAATAAGTAGTTTTCACTGTAAGTAACGGAAATTCAATAACAATTTCAAATGCATCAGTTTTCACCTCTGAATCGAGCCCAAATCCCTCTGCACAAAGTTTGCTGCAGGACTCATAATAGCAGAATATGATAAAATCTTCTGTCAATAGCAATAATTTCAAGTCATCATGGAAGTCAAAACATTTTGTATGTTTAGTTCTTATTGCAGTAACAACAATCAATGTTAAATTCTTTAGTCATTCCGCCATGCAATCAACTGATTGTATGAATACAATTTTTTTAAATCTCCTTTGCTACAGTGCTTCACACAATAATTTTAAAGATGCTATTGGCGAGCAGATTCATTTTTAATTAGCCCTATTGGTAAAATAACTGTGAATTTCTAAAGTAGAATGAAATGTTTGTATTGCAATGTGTTAAAAATGGATTATAGAACTTTTTATAAACAATAGATGAGATGGCAAAATTGTGATGTTGATTATAATAACAATAATAATAATAATAATAATAATAATAATAATAATAATAATAAGAATAATAATAAGCCTAATAATAATAATGATAATAATAATAAAAAGATTAATGATAATATTGTTTACAGTAGAACAATAAAATCACTGAGTAGGAATAAATTGTAAAGAAAATAGAAGAATTAATTCCAACAGCTTATAGAAAATTATTTAAAAAAAAACTATTAGCATCTATTTTATAATTTTTAGCATCCCTAGATTAAATTCCTGGCTGCGCCACGGAAAGAAACAACTCAACATTTCTTCAATTTTTAAAATCTTCAACACTTTCGACTTATCAGAATTTATCTCCATTCCATATCTTTTTCCTGTATCTACAGGTCGGTCCAAATCCTTCTTTCCGCATTTCTTTCGCTTGTGGTTTTTTCTTCAAAGGAATTACAGTGATATCCAGAAAGTCTTCAGGCCATTTTTCCACTTCCATTTTTCCTTCTACTTTACACTAGAATTTAATACTTTATGTGACCTCTTTTAGCAAGTCCATGCATATGTCATCATTTCCAGTAGATTTCTTTCTCTTCATATTTCGAATGATTTTTTCCTCCTTAAACTTTAAAATAATTGGTCCTTTGTCATTTTCTTCTTCTTTTTCTTCTTCTTCTTCTTCTTCTTCTTCTTCTTCTTCTTCTTCTTCTTCTTCCTCTTCTATTTCTAATTGTTAATGTTGATTTTCCAAATCATAAAGATCTTGGATATAATCTTCTCTTATATGTTCCTCATCTGTGGTAAAATTTCCCTACGAGTCCTCCAAGCTGGAAAACCTAAATCCTTTGTTTTCTTTCCAGGCAATTTCCTTTACTTTGGTGTACATTAGGTAATACCGTCCTCTTCATTGTAGTTGCATACTTTCTTCGCTCACTTTTTTTTTATTGTTCTTTTGTTTTGTGTGTTTCTCTTCTCAACTCGTTATTGAACCTTCTGCATTTTGCATCATTTATGTTCTTCCATTTTCTTTGGCTTTTTGAGTACTCCATAGTTTTCTGGCTCTTTTTCCTTTTTTACAATATGTCTTGCCACAGTGCTCTTTAATATTTGTTTGATGCTGTTCCATTTGACTCTTTCACATCCCAATGTACAAAATTTGTTCTCTAAGCCTTTATATACTGCTTGATTTTCTTCCTGTAGCTTCTCTATGTTTCATCTCTGTTTGGTACTTTGATATTTTCTTATTTTCCTTATTCTGGTTCCTATATCAGCAACCAAAAAATCATGATTCAAATCCATGTCATCTCCAGACATAGTCTTCATATTTTCTACACTCCCTATAAAGTACTCTTTCACCAGAATATAATCTATCTGATACTGTCTTACGTTTCCCGGGCTCTTCCAAATATACAGTTTGTTTGGTCGTTTCTTACCAGAACTTGTACCAAATTCCATCGACATATTTGCTGGGTTCTTTCTCTTGCCCTGCCCATGTTCTGCAATTATTTTTCCATTCCCTGATCCAACTACATTGTTCCAGTCACCCATTATTATTGTACTGAATCTCTCACAACTCGCTTCCTGTATTATTTCTTCTATTTTTCACATACTGCTTCAACCTCCTTGCCATCGTGATCAGATGTAGGCATGTAAACTTGTAGCACTAAAATATCCACTGGATAAGCACTTGTTTTCAAAAACTTTAAACAATCATTAATACCAGGGTTCAAATTAATGGAGGAGGATGGGGGATTTCTCCCACTCGTCCAAAAATTTTCACAGCCCATCAAATAAAATATTCCTTCCTTGCCAGTGTTGTATTTTTCTACATTTCATAAACTTCAGTTTAAAATTCCAATGCAACTACCGGAAACATGCACTCAGTGTTCGCTATGACAATGAGTGGAGTAGTGATTGGTGTTTTGTGGTAGTCTGTCAAGTCCAGGTATGTCATGTACAGAAAGTGGATTTTTTTTTTCATAATACATAAACACTTGACAATGAAAACTAGGATTACCTTTGGTGATCTGGATGGCCGTTTCACACTATTTTAGTGCATCATCAGCAGTTTCCGAACTGCTACTGGGTGCCTGTGTTGTGGGCTTAGGTGGCATGGGTGTTGTGTTGGTCTTGAAGGGGTGGGGTGGGGTTTGAATGTCAGGTAATGTGTCAAAGAGTGTGTGTGACTTTACCCGACATTCAAACCCCACCAAATACTCCCACCCCTTCAAGACCAAGATTTTCATCATTACAACCACATGAATAAAATATTGTACATTCATCAAAAGTTATTTCACCTTTATCTGTCCACATCACTTTACTCAAATCCAAGATGTCCACTTCACATTCTTCATTTCCTTTTTGACATTCTCCAACTGTCCCTCTTTTTAAAATACCGACATTCTATGTTCTAATTCTGAACCCAAAGTGTCAATTATTCTTAATCATTTTTCCTGAAGCTGCCCTCACCTCCAGATCCGTACTAAGGGCTATTTTACCTGTGGGATGTTTTACTTCAGGAAGAGTCATCATAGTGTTTCCACAAGGGCAAAAGGACCATTAAGATCTACAATTTTCCCACGAATATATGATTCTGTACCATCTCAAGGATCATTTGGTGTGTGCTGCAAATCAATACTGAAATCGCTGCTTCGTGACATCAGGCTTGATGGTCTGCTGCAGATATTTAATTTCTCTCCTCTATCCACATCTAGCAGGTATTCCCCTATTTGCCACCTGGGGGTGTGGTCCTTTAGGGGTTACAAACTCCCGAAGGATAGCAATAATACTTGACACGAAATATATTATAATCCAACATGTTATTTATTTACATAATGTTGATTCCTTTCAGGAAAAAAAAAGTTTAATTTTCAATGTAGCATTTCATATTTCTTGAACTTCACTGGTCAAGGAGCAGTAGATAAAAAAAAGTGTACGCTATTTAGAATGAAAGTAATAATATGCAAATAAAAAGTAAGTTGTTTGAAGGAGGTCTGCATAAAATTGTATTTTTCTTCATTCTGTAAGATCCAGGCAACTACAAGGATCCAGAATACAAAAATAGTTGAGTTACAATAAAATTTGTTCTAGTTAAAATAATGAATAGCAATAATTCATTTTCTAAGAAAAAACAATTATGAGATAAGTAAAATCTAAATAAAAATATCAAAGCTTAATTAATACTAAAACCTAATGATATGAAAGAATAAAATCTCGAAACAATATTTAAAAAATAGTGTTGCATTAGTTCTCTGAAAACCAAAGATCATTTCAAGATATGTCTGGTTTTAATCTAAAATTCATTTATGTTTTTGTAATATGAGAATGGTCTTAGTATATCAAATACATGAAACTCATGAGGAGGGGGGTGAGAGAACTCTAGCCTGATTCAAGCATTCTTATTTTTCAAATAAGGAAATCAGGTGATGCGACTGGAGGTTGGTGAAATCCCTTTTAACTATGTGGATGATGGTATTTTCGGTCCAGGGTTATGGCAGTCACATTATCCATGAATTTGTTCTTATTTCTAAAATTTGTGAATATAATGAGAGAAACGTCTCCATTTTCAACATTGTGACCTTTTACCCAGACATTTCACCATTGATATTTCACCTTAGACATTTCTCACTTGAATTCATCTCCCTTCAGTTGCAGAGAAAATGAAACCTGGGTTCATATCTTGTTGGGTTGTGGAGAGTTATGATGCTACCTGACAAATTTTTAAACTCGCAAAGAAGTAGGGAGGCATGTCTAAATCTATTACTGGACGAGCACAATTGACATGGGATCTGTAAATATCTTCAGAAAGTTAGATGTGTAAGGGAAAGCCCAGATTTGGAGAATTAAGAAAATCTAAGTGGTTTTTTGTTTTTTTGTTTGTTTGTTTTGTTTTAATAATGTCTATGTGTTTCTAGGATATTTTTTTTTACTGATTAGGGGTGGGGGGTTACGTCTGTAGATGCTCGTAGTTGTGTAAATAATAGAATATAATTTTCTAATTGGGTATTTTTATGGGTAATCATTTAAGTGTATGAAGTGAGCACGTATGGTCGACACTGACCCGTGCGCCGGTTAATGCTAATAATGTGGTTTATATGTAAGAATTTTTTGTGAGCAATAAATACACATAAGTTTATTACTTGGTTGATACCTTCATCATAATTAGTTTCTATAGTTTCATTACATTAATTTTTGTAGTATCTTGGTTAGATAAAATTACCTAGGATATGAAACATCATGACTCTGAAAACTAAATTAAAATGTGGTGAATATGCATGTAGAAAATGGAATGTACTTAGCGAGTGGCTACAAGAGGGGCAATTCTTGAAATTAAAAAGTCGTGGTAAGCACGATCTTGCTCCTGACCAAGAGGAAGTTGTTAATACGCAAATAAAACAAAATTTGAAGAGACTGCATAAAAACATTCCAAGATCGGACATATTATAGTAAGTAAAGAATTTGCAGATTTACCATTAAACTGTGATTATGTGTTCATGCCATGAACCTAGAAACTAAATTCTTAAAAGTTATTATTAAGCAAAATTTACATAAAAAATGATAAAATAGATAATATTCCTTTAGCTTGCTCAGGAATTGTTTACTGCCATTAAGTAGCCTACGCAGGTAAAAACTTTTATTTGTATTTGTATTGAGATAAGTTGCATTTTTTCGTATTAAACAGGTAATAGGATTCAGTATATAGTGATGTCAACAGGTCTAAGAATAAATTTCTTATCATTCAGAATAGAAAAAACTAAACTCCATGGCGCTACATCACTTTGAGGAACTGGGCCTGCCGTCCAAGCGCTGCGCCATCTGCCGTAGGCAGTCAACAGGATTGGGGGGTATGTGGTCAGCATGCCGACTCCCAAGGTCGTTATTGATGAATTACTGAACCGGAACCTTTACTTTAGCTCCTCAATTCATGTCATGATGCTGAGTGCACCCCGTTCCAGACCTTTTTACCTCAGAAAAATCCGAGGCTATACCGGGGATCGAATCCAGATCTGCGGATTCGTAGTCAGCAACACTAATCACTAGACCCCGCAGACTTAACATACAGAATGCTTGAATACATTAGGATACAAGTGAAAATCTCGTAGTTTAAGATATGTATAACCAGTTGATTATATGATCTTTTAAACGCTAATTTTTCTTGCTCAGCTTTTTCTTCCGCTGGACTTAAATACACAGACGGAGTCATGGACCATGGAAGAGCTATAAAGGTGAAGGTTCAGCATCATAGTCTATGCCATCACAAACATTAATTATAGCTGTAAAATATATTTTTGGTAAGTGGAAGAAAAACTACAATAAATTAGGCCCCATATTTGACAAGGAGGAATGCCGTAAAGCTCACAGGCGTCCCGGGACCTCCTGAATTTAAGTCTTAGCATAACCGACTCGGTCAATGCATTCAATTATGCTGGAAGGTAACTTCGCAAGTAAATAATATGATGTTAATTCTCAGAAGAATCCATAGAAGGTAAATGTATTAAAATGAAGGTGAATGACTTCTTGAGGCATTCATCTCTCACTCCTGAGTCCAGGGCCGCTGAGAGCTAGGACTGGGCCCGGGGCAGAATGTATGCTTGGGCCCTCTTTAAAATATAACAATTGAATTTTACTATTTTTAAGTAAGGTTTGACGTGATTAAGCCTTAACTTACTGTTCGTGATGTTTCTACATTAAAAAGTATTAAAATGGAATATAGAATAATTAACATAACAGTAAACACATGCTAACAAAACCAATAAGTTTATTATACAACAATTGGGGCTGAAAAAAGTAGAATCCCTTTACATACAGGGTGTTAATGATTAACACCGAAATATTTTACATGTGTATAGAGGGGACATAGACAAGCAACTTTTATTAGGAGATTTTCCCTCTATGACGTAAAACGTGTATGCTAAAGGGCATTAAAATCATTAAAATTTGGTGCTCATAAGTCAATAATGAAACGAAATAGAGTTAAAATTTTCATTAAACTGACTTCTTGGATTCTTAGTGATCGACAAAAAACTTATTCTTAATCATTTATCAACAGCTATATCATAATGTAGTGTTTCCGTAATGTGCAAAATTTACAGACTAATCACATGACTGGCCGCCACTGCATTAGCTTTTTAAATTAATAACTCCAATGTTAACAACGAAGTTCTTTTGTTTTGAATTTTTTTCAAATGTTAGAAGTCAGTGGCGGCCATGACCTGGGAGATTTTATGTTGTAACAGGGAAAATTGAATCCCTAGAGCAAAAATCTCTTAATAAAAGTTGCTTGTCTATGTCTCCTCTATACACAGGTAGAATATTTGGGTGTTATTCATTAACACCCTGTATAACACTATTAATGGCGCTTTACGAGCCTTTCGTTTCGCAAATGTTTCAACCGTAGTCTAATTGCCTTGCCAATTAGATTCTATCGCCAAGGTGTCCAGATCTATGAGGCGTTGTTCATGCATAGTTGATCTAAGGCAATTTCTAACATGAGCCAGAGTGATGAATGATCTTTTTGTTCAGCTACATTCACTGGAAGGGTGCAAAAGATGCGCAGAGCTACATATACATTCCAAAATGAGCTTGAAATTTTAAGTTCATGCGTCTTATTCTGGAGGTCCAATGATTCCCAAGTAGGGTAAGGTGGTACATTTTCGAACATGGTACAATTCTGAACGGACTAAGATTTTTATCCATTTTGGGGTTTCAAATGTTAGCCAACCTCTTTTTAAAAATATAGCGTCCATACTGATTGTTTTGTTGATCTGTATCCGCGAGAATGATGTTCCGAGTTGTCTCATTCGGCCATAAAAAATTATTTTCCAACCGAAGGTAAGAACGCCATGCTTGAAAAATGGCACGTTATAAAATTGCTTATAATTCCACGTTGTGTTACTGGAATATATTTTTGAGGACCAATTTTTAACTCATACCAACAAATAGCGTAGTCTTTAATACGTAAGTCATTGGCACAACAATGGGCATTCGTGAGCGGAATTTCAACAATGTAGTAATTTACAAAAACTAGCTCGAGGTACAAATTCGAACAAATTTTAGGTACAATTTCGAACAGTACTTTAACCCGCGATTGCTTGCTTAAGACTTGCTTGGAAAAGCTGTTTTGCTGTCACAGCATTCTGCATGTTTATTATTATTAACTGTGCAAGTCAAATATAAAAGGGTGGTATTCATATATCTCTCAACAGTGGTATTATTTCAACGAAGAGTTATAAACTAAGACTTCCTCTGTAATGTTATTTCATCTCAGCATTTATGCAATACACAATAGCATGCAGCTGTTAAGTATTTTTATTATTGCTCTTGATGTTATAACAGACCGTCTTAATGGTCTAGTGGTTCCTGACTACGGACCCTCAAGTCTGGGTTCGATCACCGGTACCTCCTCGGATTTTTCTGAGGTAGGGTGATCTGGAACGGGGTGCATTCAGCCTCTTGACACCAACAAAAGAGCTAATTCATAAAGAAATAGCGGCTCCGGTTCAGTAAGCCATCAATAACTGTCGTAGGAGTCGGCATGCTGACCACATGCCCCAATCCGGCCATCTGCCTATTTAAAACGTGACACATCATTATTACGCTCATATTACTGATAAATAATAATAACAGAAAATAATATTTGGAAGAAAGCACTTTGTTCGTTGAAAATGCCACTGTTCGAAATAGTACCCACTGGTGTTTAGAATTGTACCTACTGCGGTACATTTTCGAACGATATTCTGGAAATGAAAGATCGATTGCCATGACCAATATTGCAGCTGTATGACTTTGATATTTTTGTGAAGGGTCAACTACATTGCCAACTTTGTGAATACAATACAGTTGAACTTGTCTTATGTTTATTGTGTTCATAAAATAAGAATATTTGTTAAGTGTTCGAAAATGTACCACCTTACCCTATTATCTCCAAAATTTGTAGTTAGAACTGTCTTCAGATACTTAATTTCTTCATCCAGATCTTTTGTGACATCATTAAGATATGCACTTGCTTGCATACTTTAGCAGCCTGGTCTTCATTCATATTTCGACAAGAACCCAAAATTTCCATCTAAAAGCTTCATTGCTTCATATAGGCATTTCAAGTCAGAGACTAGATTGTCAACAGTGACATAAAAAGCATTTATTTTAAATAGTTCTTCAGAATTTGTATCTATTCCTTCATCCAAGTTTTTTTTTTCCACCCCCATGAAATGATTTCCTCCTCTTAGTGTGCACCTCTGCAAATGCAGGCTCAATATTAATTGCACTGGCAACAACTTTCGCTTCAGAGAGTCTTCACCTCTTAAATCGTTCAGTAAGATCTCAATGTTTCGCATTTCAACATCAATTATAGTACAATCCCACTTGATTATTTCAAATTTTTAAATTCGAAATCGTAAATAATTCGTGCTTTTAGCACTTGACATATCTATACAAAGCAAAACACTTTTCTAAATCGGAATAGTGATTAATTCGATTTTTTTCGCTGGTCCCTTTATCTTCGATTTATTCAAGTTCGGCTATTTTTCGAACTTGTACTAACCATTAGTAGTTTGCTCCTATAGTCAGTTGGTACCAGTACCAACGATAGCGATATTGATGCCATGATTATATGGTAGTTTCTGAGTTTTATAAAAAATAAATTACGTGTATATCTTTACATTATAGGGCAACCATTATGAAGAAAAAATAGAGAGAGAGAGCGAGAGAGAGAGAGAGAGAGAGAGAGAGTTGGGCCCCGGGGATTTTGTCCCCCCGCCCCCTCTCCTTAGGCCTGCCTGGGTTTACAGCGTCTTAATTATGTGTAGTCCGACAGAACTAGTCATCTGCAACATTTCTGTACATGTATGGTCCCTCCTCCTGAAAGTGGTTTCGGTAAGGTTTGTTTATTAAGGCCAGTGACCATGATAATTAATCGTTCTCCTACAGTTTATTAATACCAAACTGACTCTAGTTTCTTATGTTTGTAACTTACCTTACCAGATCCGAACATAACCGACAGAAAAAAATAACGATTTCTAAGCTTGGGCTTGAAGGACCTTTGGGTGATCAAAGGAAGTACAAAATTTGAAATGATGAATATCTGTTTCTCATAAGGCTTTTTCTGGCTTAAGCATAAATCTTATGATTCTCTCCCTTAACATTACGGTGTGGAGTAGAAGCCGGCTATCAGGAATCTCCGTGTCTTCTCTCTCCTGTCAAGTCGACTCTCGCGAAGCGGGACAGTCTTTCATTTTATAGACAAGATGGTTTATTTATTTTTTTTTTTATTTTTTTTTTAACAGATTTATTGGCAGCATGTCTCATTACAGTCGTAATACTACATGCACTGTTTACATTATTTACACTTGTTTTCCTATCAATAGATTACAATTTACTATTTACATTTCAACTTATACCCTATTATACCACTTATTACTACTCTAAACTGTTCATTGTAATTATTATGATTTTTACGTTAATTAGTAGTCTATTACTATTTTAACCATTAAAAATTACAATTCAACTTATATCCTAGTACATTACTTATTACTATTCGAATTATTATTATTATTATTATTATTATTATTATTATTTTTAAATAATCACTTAGAATTTACTATTTACAATTCAGGTAATATCCTATTGCATTACTTATTACTACTCTAAACTGTTCGTTTTATTTATTGTTGTGATTTTACGTTAACTAATACTATCTTACTATTTTATCATTCTCTTTGATTAGCACTTCGTAATATACTACTTTATAATGCCTTAATTGTTACATATTTTATGTTACTACTACTATTTACTCTTATATTTATATTAACACTTCCCTAAACGGTTTCGCTTAGTTCTTGCATATTTAATTTATTCACAAATCCTAAAAAGCTTCTTTTGTGTGTTCTGAAAATTCCATCTTTGCTTATTGGCCATGCCAGCCCACTTCTTGTTACACTTGTTTTAAAAGCTTCTCGCTGAGATTTTAGTTTTGTACAATCAAATATCAAGTGGTCCACTGTTTGGTCACCTATCCCACACACGCACTCGGCACTTTCCATAATTTTGAATCTTTGGAAATAACTTCTTATTATGCCGTGTCCTGTTAAGAATGTTGTCAGGTTTGGGGTCAAGTTCAATTTCACTTTTAGTCTGCTTCTAACCGTAGGAAAGAATGACTTTGTTACTTCTCCTTTTGTTGTTTTGCTCCAGTCTTCCTCCCATCTGGATAAGGACTTTTCTCGCAGTTTTGTCAAAATGTCATTTTTTGGAATTTTGTTATAACATACCTCTAAGTTCATGTCCCTTGCAGCTTGCTTTGCCAAATGGTCTGCAAGTTCGTTGCCATGGTGACCTACGTGTGCCTTTATCCATCTGAAGTGAATTTTCCAGTTTTGGCAATAGACAATTCCTCAGCAAGCTAAAGAAATATTATCTATTTTAAGGAACCCGAAGGTTCATTGCCGCGCTTACCTGAGTTCGCCATTCAACCCTATTCTGTGCCAACTCCAATCATCCCTCGCAAATCCGACTTCCCTTAAATTCATTCTAAGATTGTCCTCCCACCTACGTCTAGGTCTTCCGCGTGGTCTTTTCCCTTCGGGTCTCCCAGTAAATACTTTTGAGATATGTATTTCCATGCGTGCAACGTGTCCAGCCCATTTCATCCTTCTCGATTTAATTACCCTTACTATATCCGGTGTTAGTCTATTTATATTTTAATTATTTCGAACAGAAGTTATGGGTCTCAATAGAAAAAGTTATAGTAAATGTTATTGTAAATAAAATCGTTAACGCCTTTAAAAAAAATTGAGAAAAAAATTCTTGATAGTAAAATCGTGCCACATCATAAGAATATGTGTAACTTGACTATAAAATCTCATTTGATTTAATTTTTCGTTTACGGGCAGTGTTGCTCACAGACATACAGGAATTTGTATTTTTTTATTCACAGGACCTAAAAACGTGTACTTTTACCAGAAATTCTATATAGAATTCCAGAGTCTAATTCAATACTTGCACTAACTGAGGTGCAGATGGCAAGGGCTAGAAAGTAGTAAAAACGAATTCACATGTACGGTTTTGAATTGGATATTCTGCAATGTCAGATTAGTTCATTTAATGTCTGGGCTTAAATAATGTATTTGGCCATTAGTTTTATGCCTATGCTTTTCTGGAATTGTGTCGTTTCTCTCATAGTCGTCTAAAATATTGTTGTTGGTCCCAGTTTCTATATTCTAAAAAATAAGGTTTAAGGGCGTACGAGATAGAAAAATATATTTCATCCACCTTCATACCGTATGTATGTCAAGTTATATTTTTGTCATTTCACTAAATGAATGATGTACTCGGTAATCAATCGAACAAGCAAAATACAAGCGTACTTAATCAAAGGAAAACAAATTTCATGGAATGTTCTAAAAAAATTTTCTACAAGTGTCTACAAAAGTTAGAGTTGACTGCTCTAAAGGGAACACATTACTAACACTGAAAATAAACATTTGATGTTTGAATAAGCGCTTTTGTTAGGGAATCAAGATATCTGCCACCAGTTTAAATATTTAAAACCAAATCGTGCGTTCATGCGGCTATTCCTTGACACTTTCTGAGACCATTTCTGGGATTTTCTTTGTCGTGTGTGGATTTGTCTGCTTGCTTACTTGACTACCTTTCTGTCTGAGTGTCACGGTCAGTGTTAAATGGCTATATAGCACTAAATAATATGATTGTAAGGGCAATGACAAGCAAAGAATAGAAAAGTTCAACTTAATAGTGTGCATTGCAAAAGAATACAATTTCCGAAAAGTTTTGTTATTATTTTGTATACATTTTGCATATTTAGAGATTATAATTCTTGCTTCCATAGCATGTTTGATCCTGTTTAATCTTCCAGTTGCCAAGCAAGCTTTCTTCATTGTTTCTGATAATAGATGCAAACGAATGCAACGATGTAAAATATTACTTGCGCATTGAACTCTCAATAAAATCACTGTAATTCAGTTCATTAAGCAATAGGATTTATTCTAACTGGGTCGCAATCACAAATAGGACTAATTGCAGAAAAATAGGAGGGGTGAACATTAGATCTACCTCTTCTTTCTTAAGTATTTTCTTTTTATACTAAAAGCGAATGCTATTAGCATCTCCTAAGGTCAGTGCAAAGACACGTGCAATGACCGGTTGGAGACTGAAGGGTATCGAACGCTGGTCTACTAGCCAGAAGGCACAACAAGTTACCCGGCGGACGAGATACAGCACTTGTCACGAGTGCAATCCCTCCGAGTAAGTACAGTAGTATTCATGAAAGTGCAAGCAAGTGCAAGTATTTAATACCCTTGACAAAGAGTAAATATCGCCAGAGGCTTGGGTGTAACCCATTGGCCTTGAAAACTGCTTTTTTTTTGCTTCCGTTCGTGACATTGAGGACGAGGTGCGGTCCAATAAGACAAACGTATGGGGCAGGGGTGCACAAACTGATAAATTAGTCGCGTTCATTAAGTTTTTTCTGTTAATTCTTGGGATTTGGATTATTTAGAATCTATAAAATAAACTGTTAACGATTCTGCGTTCACAATAATTGTTCTTCTCTTTTAAAATAGGAAGCTATATTATTAAGATGTATTATTATTGCATTTATTATTAAGACGTGATTATAAAAATAAAAAAAGCAAATACCCGTTTGAAGCAAGTAAATTAATTATTGATTTACAAACTCACATAGAAATTGCATAATTCTTACATTATAAATTCTGAAAAATGAATACCTACACTGTGTTAGGAGCCCCTTTTCAAAGTTAATACTATAACTTATACGTAATATGTGAAGCATAGAAAAATACACATTTGAGTTTTGATTAGGGAATAGGCTACAATTATTGTTTTTCTTTTTTGTATACCTTTCCTCTCGCAATTCTCTTTTAATCTGTAAAATGTTTTAAACTTTACTCGATGTTATTGTTCGGAAGGTACAAAATTAATAGGATTTTATGAAACTGTAAATTGTTCGATCTTAAATTTATTAGCCTATTATTATTATTATTATTATTATTATTATTATTATTATTATTATTATTATTATTATTATTATTATTATTATTATTATTATTATTATTATTATTATTAGTTTGATAACTTGCTACTACTTTCTTCTTTATTCTTCTTTTTCCAGTTTCGTGACAAATAATATGAGAAATTATTCCGAATCCAGGAAGAATTAAAATATAAACTTCTGGATGTCCGAAAAATCAAAATAAATGTTGATATAGAATGGGGTCACCTCCTCCTGCAGGATCGAAAAAAGAAGTATTAAGATTGCGATCTGTAAGTAATATGGTGATTGCACCGGCTAATACTGGTAGAATTGCTAATGCTCTAAGGGCAGTGGCGTAACTTACCCTCCCGCAGACCTCGCAACGCGGGGGGGGGGTCCTAGAAGGGACCCAAACGTCGAAGAAAATTTTTTGGTATTTTGAATAGCATGCCTAAATCTGATATGTGTTCACATTTCGCATCAAGCTTACCAGACCTTTGCATTGCATTTCGTTTATTCTTCACACTTCCCGTTACTGTATCTACTGCTG